>JASAUF010000549.1:367500-1107500 GCA_030180095.1 Magnolia changhungtana
TTACTTATTCCTTTTCTTCTGGCAGTTGTCTACACGATGCCCTTAATGTTTTCCATCTGTCTATGAACTTTTCCACTGGTTCCCCTTCTCGCTGCCGTATGGAGGCCAATTCTGTAATGCTGACATCACGTTCTGATGAGAAGAAGTTTGACATAAAAGTGTCCTGCATTTGCTCCCAGGTCCGCACTGATTTAAGAGTCAAGTCGGAATAAATGCTTTATGTGTTAGCAACGACCCGAAGAGCCTTAGGCAATATTGTGGTACTGTGGAGAAATTCCCCATTCTGGTAATGAAGTGCATTAGATGTTCTTCTGGCAACCCCTCCCCGTTGAATTTCTGGAAATCTGGATGCTTGAAGTTGGCCGGGAACGGAACATCTTCTACCTCCCTCGAATAGGGTGTTCGGTATATAAAGCGGCTAGTTGTTCTCGCTCTCTTTATATTCTCACAGTTTCTTCAACAACTTGTCTTATATCATCTTGTGTTATAGCCCTTACTGCTGGAATGGACCCCCACGATCCTACTCCTTGCGGACGAGAACCTTTAGGCTAATTTTCCTATCCATTCATTGTTCCCATCATCGGTGGAGCCACTATTTGGGCTACGTTATGCGCCAGCGTCGCCAAGGCTTCTCTGAGGTTTCGGCACTCATCTATTAGCGCTCTTTGTGCTTCTGCCATCTGGTTAACATGATCTTCAGTAGTTGGCCTATTTCCTTGACTCGTTTCGGCCATATGCACTGCGACTTCTTTACTGCACGTCGAAGTTGTCATTGGAGTAAGGCGGGAGTATGTTGATGTGACGAGGCTTTCAAAGAGGGGAGATATTAGAGTCTCATTCGAGTTTTGTGTGTTCCCTGTACTGTTGATCGATCGGGGTGACACAGTTATTGGTGAACTTGCTAGAGGTGACATAGGCATCGGTGAGCTTATCATCAGTGCTTTACCTTTCTGTTCTCCTATCCATTTGGTCTTTGGGGCAGCCAGAACTAGAAAATCATGCAACGCGAACTGCGGAGCTGTTCGCTCGGGATATATTGCAGGAGGAGCGAGTTTGGAGTTCTTTCTGGCTGTACTGCATGTAATCGGTCCTCTGGCTCTCAGCAGAGATGAGTTTGCTCTACGACTTTTCAGATTCCTTGCTTTTACTTTACGAGACAAGACCATAGTCCAATCCCCCTCACTTTCTTGTGGTTGAGGTGAAACGGATACAACTCCGGCTGTTACTTGAGTCATTTTATGCCCACTAGCAGGACATGAATCCATATGTTCTGGGGTTTGGCTTGACATATACTCTACTATGAATCCAGTAGAAGTGAAGCGGAATTTTACTTTCCTTGTAAGACTAGCCATCAGCTATATTTTGTGGTTGAATTCAGGTACCTTTGATAATGAAACGCACACGAAATTAGCATGTGATGGGTTAAGTAATCCACCTTAGGGATGAAGGGGAGGATGTTCCCACTGAGAGTCACCATTTTGGCGTCTGAGAGACGCCAAAAAAGTGATAAAAGCTTTACCACTTTCCCAATGTTAATGCTAAACAAGATAGAAATTTCCCCAGCAAAGTCGTCATTTTGTTTTGACAAGAAAACAAATGTGTTTGATTCAGGGGAATTTATCTTATTCAGACATAATAGAGAAAAGTATAAAGACAATTATCACACTTTATTAATTCTGAATTCATTTACATCCTCTAATATCCCTTGATTCTAAGATAGATTACTTGGCACAAAGAAATTATCATAAGTTCAACTATCATAGTCAAATATAAATTTGTTGACAGCATAACAGCAGTGATCTCAGTCATCCCCTAGGACTTAGGAGGAATAGACGAATTGATCAATAATCTTCAAGGAGATAGAAATTCTGACAGCATTCTGGTGCTATTTTAATCATCTCCTAAGACTCAGGAGGAATATGCATTTCTGTTGATGATTCTCCCTTTTTCCTGGATAAGAAGAACTTGAAGACTTAGAGGCTTCAAGCATTTTGACAGCATGACAGCCCTTTGTTGTTACAGACTGCAGATCAATCTGTTTGCGTGGTTCTGTGAAAAGCATATCGTTTGCGCGGTCCCACGCAAAGAGCATCGCTTTGCGCGGTCCCGCGCAAACTGAAGGAACCCTTTGCTCCTACCTTTGATCTTCTTCTTCGCTCTTCTTTCGCTCCGAAATCTTCGAATCCCGCAAATGAAGGAGGGGAGGGGGTATTTATAGACATTTATATGTGCGAAACCTTAATCTTACCGATGTGGGACAAAATTACTTGGGATTCTCATTGAGCATTCGTTATACACTTTGCGGGGACCCGCTCAATCGATATACTTAGCGCAGACCGGTGCAATCGATATACTTTGCGGGGACCCGTGCAAAGTGTTCTTTGAGCCTTTCCATCATTCCCTTCCTTCATCTCTTTTCCTTAACGTTTTGATCTTCCTTTACCTCAATTCTTCTCTTATTTTTATACCTTAACAGAACTGAATTCGTATCAACCTCTCAATACTTGTTTATTGGAGGTTGATTTTATTTCAGCGTTGTGAATTGATTTATTTTATTTGTCTATCTCTTTATTTTATTCCGCTGTTATAATTATAATTTGGCATAGTCCTATTCACCCTCCCCCTCTAGGACATATAACTAGGCCGTTTCAAGTGGTATCAGAGCCTAATAGCTCGCTCTTATTGCTTTTTATTTGGATTTATGTCCTAAGCTAACGATCTAAGCTATATAAAAGATGTCAAATTTTGATAGCCCATCAGTCACTAGGTCTCCACCCTTTGATGGCTCCAACTATACCTATTGGAAAGCTAGGATGAGGATCTTCCTCAAATCAATGGATGAGAGTGTGTGGGAAGCCACAGTGACTGAATGGAATCCTCTTACCACTGAAGTGACTGGAATTGATGGTTCAAAATCAATGAGAGTAACTCCTTATTTCTCTTGGACCACCCTTTAGAAAAATGAGAGTAGTGCCAATGTAAAAGCACTAAATGCAATCACTTACGCACTATCACTGGATGAGTTCAAAAGAATCATATCCTATGATACTGCAAAGCAAGCCTGGGATATATTAGAAATGACACAAGAAGGTACTACAATTGTCAAAAAGTCTAAAGTCCAACTCCTCACAAACAAATTTGAAGAAATTCATATGGAGGAAATTGAAATGTTTATGGACTTTTACACAAGATTAAATGACATTGTAAACTTAATGTGGGGTCTTGGCGATAAAATCCCAGAAAATAAAGTGTGTGTAAAGATACTACGCTCTCTTCCTGAACGGTTCAACTCTAAAGTAACCGCGATCCAGGAACTTTGTGATACGAACAATATGAGGGTAAAAGAACGAGTTAGTTCTTTACAAACCTATGAGTTAAACTTTAAAGCTCCTAAAAGTAAATCCATCGCTCTTAAATTTTCTAAAGGTATTTCTCAACAAAACTCAAATTTAGAAAATTCTGAAGACGATATGGTTCTTTTAGCGAAAAAGTTTTATAAGATTTTCAAAAGCAAGAAAAGGGTAGATTTTCAAAAATCAAATAATAAGAAAAGATCTAAACCTAAATCTAAAAATTGGAAGTCTTTGAAAGATAGTCAATGTTACAACTGCCAAGAGTACGGGCACTTAGCAAACAAATGTCCTAAAAAGGACAAAACAAAAAGGAAGGGTTGAACCGTTCAGGAAGTGCGTGTAGTATCTTTGCACACACTTTACTTTCTGGGATTTTATCGCCAAGACCCCACATAGAGTTTGCAATGTCATTTAATCTTATATAAAATTCTATAAACATTTCATTTTCCTCCATATGAATTTCTTCAAATTTGGTTATGAGGAGTTGAACTTTAGATTTTTTTACAATTGATGTACCCTCGTGTGTCATTTCTAATATATCCTAAGCTTGCTTTGCAGTATCGCAGGATATAATTCTTTTAAATTCATCCGGTGATAGTGCACAAGTGATTGCATTTAGTGCTTTTGCATTGGCACTACTCTCATTTTTCTGAAGGGTGGTCCAAGAGAAATAAGGAGTTACTCTCATTGATTTTGAACCATCGACACCAGTTACTTCTATGGTATGAGGGGTCCATTCAGTCACTGTGGCTTGCCACACGCTCTCATCTATTGATTTGAGAAAAATCCTCATCCTAACTTTCCAATAGGCATAATTGGAGCCATCAAATGGTAGAGGCCTAGTGACTGAAAGACTATCAAAATTTGACATCTTAAATATAGCTTAGATCGTTAGCTCAGGAAATAAATCCAAGAGTAAAGAATTAAAAACGAGCTATTAGGCTCTGATACTACTTAAAAAAACCAAGCTATATGTCCTAGAGGGGGGGAGGGGGTGAATAGGACTATGCCAAATTTAAAATAATGATAGCGGAATTAAATAATGTGATAGTCAAATAAAAGAAATCAATTCACAATGCTTAAATGAAAAGCAGCCTCAATAATCAAGTATTGAGATATTGAAACAAATGCAGTTCTAAGGACAACCTTACACCATAAAAACCAAGGGTTTATGGCAGGACAACCATATTTCTAGAATGTTCTTTGAATCAAAAACTCAAACTTAAAAGGAATAAATAAATAACAAGGAATTGAAATAAATTGTAAGAATTTAAATCTAAATCATTACAACATTCCCCACTTTGCTTGAAATGTAAATATTACAACATTCACATCCACACATACATTCCACAAACTTGAATGATAAAAGATAGGAATGTAAATAAACATTCAAACACAAGACACAAAGAATTATAGTGGTTCGCCTGTGTGTTCACCAACTGTTAAAAAACAGCCACAAAAATGCTACTCCACTCTTAATATCCTCGCACAGGGTATATTAGTGTTCACTATCAAAATAGGTTTCACAAGTTCACCTAAAAACTTCACAATTGTGTCTTTTTAACTTGGGCTTACACAATTCAAAAACCCACACTTTCTGAGTTTTTTTTGCTCTCCTCAGATAACCAACACAATGAGATTTTTCTGGCTCAATCTCAAAAGAAACCAAAAGAATGTAAATTACACAAAAGTAAAATAACTGGATTTCTCCTTTTTGTAACAGCCCGGTAGAACCAATCGGAGTAGATGTTCGAATCAATGTTCAATGTCAAATGCTCATTTTACAATGGTTCTATATTCTAATTGATTTTAAATTAAATCAAATGGGCGTAGCTCTATTTGATTTTGATTCCAAGAAGATTGAATATAACAATTTCTCTTTTCAAATAAGATTAGAATATAGGAATAAAATCAAATAAGAAAAGCTAACTGAAGAGAATATTACATATGCACAACGTAGCTTAAAATGAACAAACTTATCTCAGAGTGGAGGCTTGAATTTTCTTGAAATTAATCGATAAAAAACTCTGAAATTCGTGTTCAATTTATAGATGAAAAGATCATGTCTACGACTGGTCTTAAGAACCCTTCGACTGGTCGTAGCACCAACGACATTTTGAAATTTTTCAGCGCGATCTTAAAAACCGTTCTACGACTGGTCTTAGGGTGTCTACGACTGGTCGTGGACCACCTACGACTAGTCGTAGCTGACCGAGGACTGGTTGTAGACAACCAGGTTTGGTTGCTCAAGTTTGAGTCGTAGTTCTAGGACTGATCGAAAGTCGAGTCTTGACCTCCCTACGACCGGTCGAACAGTCTCCAGGACTGGTCGTAGAGTAACCAAAAAATTCTGAAAATCTTCAACAACTTAGGACTGGTCGTGGAATTTCTTGGACTGGTCGAACCAGTGCTAGGACTGATCGAACAAGGTCCAAGACTAGTCTTAGAACAAACCAATTCATATAAATAGATTTATTTTGAATTATGTATACAAAATGACCTACCCTAAGGTCAATCTAAGGTCTATCATACCTAGGACATGAAGTACGAACATTGAACTTCATTCTTTCAGATGAAGGTTAACCTTTGAACCTTATGAAGCTTGAGATCTCTAACTTGATGTAACTTGATCTTGAGATCTTCAAAAGCCTGAACTTTAAACTTCATCTTGAGTTGTACTTGAGTTTTGAAATGTACTTTCTTATCGATGTAGCTCTGAACATTCATGCTTACAAAGGATGACACAGTACATAACCTTGCATTTCTTGAAGCAGAGCACCGTACATGTTTTGAACCAATGTGATGCAGTGTCTTGATCATATATATATATATATATATATATATATATCAACATACAAACACAAGACACAGATAGAGGTTTTGACACCACAAAATTTGACAATCAAAGGAGCATGAGGCCATAGCACTTACAATCTCCCCCTTTGTCAAATTTGTGACAAAACACACTCATATAAAAACAAGAGAAGCACCACATGCATGATAATGAACCAAGTACTAGTTATATAGGAGAACCAATAACATTTTGGATAAAGAATCATGCACCAGTTGTCATAAACTAGCACACAACATTCATCTATACTTACTCCCCCTGAGTAGTAGCACACATATGAAAAATATAATATTTATAGCACTACTCATATCCATAAACAATCAAACCAAAAGTTTCCAAAAGCCTTCTCCTCCTTTTTGTCACAATATGACAAATGAAGAAACAATGTAAAGGATAATAATTGGAGTAATAGATGGATTTAATTAACAATATATAAGCCAGTAAAAGTTCACAATCCATTTACTAGTATAACTAAAAAGTCATCAAACCAAAGAAAAGTGCACAATCCAATATAAGTATGAAAGTTATTACAGACCAAGAATTAAAATCACTCAATCAGATCCTGAAGAAGGAGCAGGAATGGTAGGATCAAGATTATGCATTCCCTTGTTCAAGCGCCTAAGGTATTTGCGCATATATTTAAACTGAAGATCATGGGCAACATTCATATTCTCTACCTTCTCCTCTAAAGCACGAAGACGAGCATCAAACTCAGATGGCTCATAGTCAGGATCATTTCCAGAATCTAAATCAATTTCATCAAAAATATCATCCATGTTCACATCATCAGAAGGAAGATCACCAGCTTCTTCATTCCCTGCTTCAATTCCTCCACCACCAACATCCACTTGGCCACGAGCCAATTCCAATTTCATCTTGTTAATATTCGAATTGTTAAAAATAAGATGATGGATGGGAGCCTCTCCAACAGGCATAGCGACTAGAATATGATTAGCTAATACAGTCATGAGATAGGCAAAAGGAATATCACTATAACCTAGATGGAGACGAGACTGAATAATGGAATGACATATCAATGAAAAAAGGCAAATTTTAGTACCAGAAATGATAGAGTGCAAAACACGAACCATAAAGGCAGTTAATTCTGTTTTACTACTAGAACGAGGATACAGATTAGAAATAAAAATCCTATGAAGTACCCTATATTTAGGTAACAAGTACCTTGAGGGGGGCGGATTTCCTTTATGAGTCCATTGCACATTCATATTACACAAATCTCTGGTTAGCATACGCTTTTCATATTCTGAGGGTTTTTCAACTAAATATGAATAGGAATACCCTCTTCATTAACAGGTATATCCATTAACCCTACAATCAGATGGTGGTCAATTTCAAATAGACTTTTTCTAGTATCAATTTTAAAAGTTAAATTCTCAAAAGAGAATTCTGAGATACATACAAACATGGCCTGTGCAATAGATTGGTATGCAGGCCCACCCCAATATAAAATGTTATCCCATCCTACAGGTTGAAGGAGTGGAAAAATATCAAAAGGAGCAGTGTGTTCAATGGATACTGGTCTCTCAACAATGACATTACGCATACATAAATCCCGCACATCAGAGGGATCATCTTCGGGAGACCGAAGATGGCGCCGAGTGATATGAGTTGATGTAGAGGATGATGTACCACGGGAAGTTTTCTTTTTCTCTCAAGAATCCATTTCCAAGAATAAACACACGAAAACAAAAAGATTCAATAGATTTGAAATGGGGTTTTGATAGATCAGAATTTTTAAAAGGAAACCCCAAAATTGTAATGACAGATCAAATAGATTACTCCAAGACTGAAAATGGAGTACTATTAACAAGAATCTACAAGAAAAATGCAAAAGAACCACTAACCTCAAAGAACAATGAAGGTGGGTTCGACTGGTCGGGCCTCGGCTCGTTGGAGAGGAAATAGGAAATGAGGAAGATGAGATTTTCTCCAAATTTTAAAAGACCCAACGTGCTCCACGACCAGTCTTGAGATGTCCTCAACTAGTCATACCACGACTGGTCGAGTACATCCTCGACTGGTCGTGTACCGACTAAAATATGCAATTTTCATAAAAATTTAAAATTTAAACGCATAAATTATCAAATATATATACACTATGATACATATATGCATGAAAGTTCAATTTAAATTGCACATGCCAAGATTAAATTTCAATTTACTAAACCTGTTTTTGTCGAGTGGTTTAGTGAAAATGTCAGCAAGTTGAGTATTCGTAGGAATATATTCCAAAGATATTAATTTTTCTTCCACTAATTCATGAATGTAATGATACCAATGTCAATGTGCTTGGTACGTGAATGCTGGATTGGATTTTTAAAAATGTTTATAGCATTGGAATTATTGTCACGCCCCAAACTCAGAAATCGGGCTCACAAAATTCCCGATCGCCGAGTCCGGCGCCGACGGCCTCCGTAGAACCCCATTCTCGGCTCCCAGCGCCCATACGTCAGGTTCCGATCCTGGGATGCTACAAGGAGGATTTTCATCATCAGTTTAATTCGTCATAAGCATAACCAAAGGCATAACCTACAAACAACAACCAAAAATCCATTAAATTTCCACTATGATCAAAAACTTTACAAGTACAATAAGCATAAAGGAAAATACAATGAGAATGGACAAAAGCTCCAAAAAGATCTGCTCTGCGCTCCTGCCTCAGCGCTGCTGCGTCCTCGCGTCGCCTGCACGCAACGGTCGTGCATAAGCTTATAGAAAGCTTAGAGGGTGGTGAGAGTGTGTGCGCAAGGTAGTAATGCAAAATATGCTGATCAATCCATGAATACTACTAGCCGTACCAAGGCTATGCGATGCAAGGCATGAAAGATGTCAGCCATACTAAGGCCATGCGATGCGAAATACAACTCAAGCATATAAATCCTCATCTAAGTCCACATGTCAATACAGCTCAAATCTGAGATATCACCGGGGTCTAGTACACTCTAAACCAGATTGTTGCCCCATCGCGCGCAATAAGGTAAGTGGAAGAGACCTCACTACCCGCCTGCCAATATCGGGCTCGGCTCGTCGATAGCGGACCCATTCCTCGAGCTGGTCAAACTCAGCCTAGCATTGCCCCCTCCTCTCAGGCGGGTAAGGCCGCACCCCCTTCTAACGGACCACGACACAGTGAAAAGCGCGGCCTTCTAGTAATCGGCCCTCAGCGCTCATGCACCCACTCGGTCTAGATGTTGGAACAACCTCTTGGTATCATAAGGGTTTAAGGACTTTCACCCAGGGATATCTATAGCACCCCATGTAGAACAAGATTTTCGGTATCCAATCTTGACAACCACGATATGCCTGTGGCGGCTACGACCCTGATGTCGTAGGGTGTACAGTACACATGTCACATGATGCAAGATGCATAAATCACATAATCCAGTCATGCAGCAATCTTGCGTGTTTCGTGCACTCATGTAGGGTAACTCCGCCTATCAGGGAGCCCATAAACAATCTGCTCAAAGGCAGGTGCTATGATCAATCACTCATCTCATCACAAGCATGCAGATGATGCGTATGGACATGTATTATGATATCATGTTGTCACATGCTCGTACTCGGTATCGATAATTGGCGTCGGCCTCGAGCATCGGTAATCGGCACCGCTAATCAGGGTCGATAATCGGCGTCGGCCTCGACAATCGGCACCGCTAATCAGGGTTGATAATCAACGTCGGCCTGGACAATCGCATCGATATCAGTATCGGTAATCGGCACCGATAATCAGGGTCAAAAGTCAGCGTCGGTCTCGACAATTGGTATTGATATTCGGCACCAGTAATCAGCACCGATAATCGAAATCGATCAATCACATACAATGAATGGGGCCCACTTATTTGGGTTAACCCATGAAGGGAATGGCCTAACAAGGTCTAAGGGAAGGTGACAATGAGGACATCTAACCATCATTGCTCATCAATGTGGACGTCAAACCAACATTGCTCCCAAGGCATGACCGCTAAAAGGAATATCAACACAAACATCTTGGCAGAACCTCACTCAATGGGCCGATTCGAATGGGCCGAATCAAAATAAGTGGGCCCATCTAGAGCACAGCTGGCCCACATGCAATCAAATAGGCTGTACCAATGGGCCTCTCATGTGGGCCATATATATACAACAAATGGGCCTCACTACTTGAGCCTCGTATGCACCAAATGGTCCTTGGATCTGGGCCTAATAATACAAACAGGTGGGCCTCACCATATGGACCACTTGGATGCACAAACACAACACCAGGGACTAGTTAGGATGATTAGGAGAGAGAAATAGAGAGAGATAGAGAGAGATGGAGAGAATGATAGAGAGAGATAGAGAGAGCTAGAGAGAGAGTGAGAGAGAGCTAGAGAGAGATAGAGAGAGCGTTAGAGAGAGAGAGTGAGAGAAAGCTAGAGAGAGACAGAGAGAGTGTTAGAGAGAGTGAGAGAAAGCTAGAGAGAGAGCGTCAGAGAGAGTGAGAGGAAGCTAGAGAGATAGATAGAGAGGCGTAGAGAGAGAGGTGCCACGTGCCCCCCTCTTCCTTTTTTTTCTTTCTGACAAGCAATAAAGGTGGGTCCCACGTAGGGCCCACCATATATATTATATATATGGGAAAGGTACAGTGCTCGAGCTGATTTTTAACATCCCATGGGTCAATCGGTGTGGGCCTCACCATTGATGCTTGCAAACATCTAACCCATTGGTCAGATGCACCATGTCAGCGTGGGCCTCAGTCTCAAAAATCAAGTCAGTTCGTGACATGTGTGGGCCACACCAGGTACAACAGTTGAGAGGGATACCCTCCATTTAAAACCTTCATAATCTTTTATTGGGCCCACCTAGTTGGGGTCCACAAATCCAGACCACCCATTGTGGTGTTCCACTTGAATGAAGGGTCAGACCAAGTTTCGGCTGCACCCAAGGGTCAGGTGGGTCCCACGTCAGTGGTACATCATCGTTAGCCACCCCATAGGGACGGTACCAAGACCTCAGTGTAAAACGAGGTATCTCCACTCCGCTGCCAGTTGAGCTATGGATCTGGGTATCCAACGAGGGCCCGCACGAGGTGGGTCCCACCGTCTAATGACGGTGGACACCACATGTGATGGCGTGGCCCACCAAAATGGTTGGACGGTGTGGATGGGGTCCCATGGACCCCACCGTGTTTACACTTCACAGCCAGCCACCCCACTGGGGAAACCAAGACCTCAGTGTTTGAAACAAGGTATCATTCACTCCGTCTGCTACGTGAGCTGGGGCCCACCGTTGAAACCAGGGACCTCCACTCAGTCCGTCAGCGAGCTAGGGATCAGGGTGCAAAAGTGGGTCCCACAGGGATATGGCCCACCGTCTAGAATGGTGGACGGTGTGGATAAGGCATATATGTAGTAGTGTGGCTCGTTGGAGGGGTGGAGGACGGGAGTGGGTCCCATGGACCCACCGTCAGTTCACCTCACTGTTAGCCACCCTCCCTTCACTTTACAAAACGTCCAGCGTCCCTGGACGCTGGACAGTGGGGGTATAGAACACGCATCATGGTGGGCCCCACAGGGACGTGGTCACCTATCTTTGGATCAAGCTACTATTTGTGTTTCCCCCTTTCATCCGAGTGGCCCACCTTTGGATGGCCCATACCAAAAATAAAAAGGCCAAGGTGGCCCACTATGTGGATGGTGTGGATGAGATACATACATCAAGTAGGCCACAAGTCATCATACACAAAGGAAAAGGAAGAGAGAGAGAGATCGGTGAGGATGGAGGGACCCCGCCACTATGGGCCCCTCTTGCATACAAATATACATCAAAGTGGGTCCCACATATGTGGACCCTTAATCAAACCAAAATGCATGAAAAGCAAAGATTTACGATCACCCACCGGCTTCTTCTTACTCCCAAGGCTTCCTTTGCTCCTTTGCTTCGATTCCGACGGAGGAGATGGGGTTTGGATGGTTGAGATAGAAGATGGAAGGTTTGGAAGAGGTGGGCCACACTTGTAGCTTGGAAGAAGTAGGGAGGGTTTGGACGTGTGATGCTCTTTGGTTGCTTGGAGTTATGTTTTGAAAATGAAGGAGAGAGAGAGAGAGAGGGTTGTAAAGGGAGAGAGAAAGATGGTTGATGGATTGATGGATGTGTGTAAGAGCTTTTTTGACTTTTTTGGCTTTTGGTGTAAGAAAGGTATGGGTTTGTAAGAATCTTTTTGACTTTGGGGGTTTCTTGGGAATGGGTGAAAGGTGATGTGTACTTGACATGATGGGATTGATTGATGGATGATTGATGTGACACCTCATAGAGATCCTCTTCGGTTTTTGTACGCACGGCATTTTTCTCGCACCGAACGCTGGCCCACATCTCCTGGCCAGAGTATCGCCTCGGCGCGCGAGTCACGGCATCGGAACCGCGAAGACGGCGCGGTCGTAAAGGTACTAGTCTTAGGTTGAATCGATTTGAGTGGATGGCATGTGAATTAAGGTCACGCGCAACACCAGTTAAGGGTTGAAGGCTGCCGGAATTTGACCGAAAAGACCGCGGGAACCTACGGAACGGTACGGTCTAAGATACGGGTCTTACAATTATCACAATATAAGACCATAGAATCTTGTGCTATTTCGTAATCACTTAACATACGTTTCATCTAAACAAGCTAAGTACATGCATTTCCAGCCACAATGTATTCAGCCTCAGCAGTTGAGAGTGATACAGAACTTTTCTTCTTGCTAAACCAAGAAACTAAACAATTTCCAATATAAAAACAACCATCACTGGTTGATTTCCTATCATTGATATTCTCAGCCCAATCAGCATCAGTGTACCCAGCCAACTAAATACTAGTATCATATGGATACCAAAGACCTAAATTAGCAAAACTTATGACATATCGAATAATCTGCTTAATAGCAGTCAGATGTGATTCTTTAGGGTTTGACTGATATCTAGCGTAAATACCAACACTTAAAGCAATATCTGTAAGTGCTATAGTTTATATCTCTGTCGGTTGTCAAATTTGTGATGACAAAATCACTGTTATATAACTTGCATAAGTGAAGCTCTTTCCAAGATCAACTTTCATGAACAAGCAAAGTTCACAACAAACAAAGATCACAAGTACAAAGATCAACCTTGACTTCAAGTATTGCTCACAAGACAAGACTCAAGAATGCATGACTTCAAGAAGAGTACAAGGCAGTTCGTAAAGAACTCAAGACACTTTCAAGGTTGAGCTACATCAAAACTTCAAGGCTTAAACTTCAAGGTCACTTGTTCCTAATGTTTTCAATGTCCTTACTTCTTGATTGGGGTTTGATTGACCATAGGTTGACCTTAAAAGTAGGCCATTTTGGATACATAAGTCATATGTATATGACACATGTGTTTGGGCAGTTCGGGGACTTGTCCTAGGCTTTCTTCGACTAGTACTAGCTCTGCTTCGACCAGTCCAAGAAATTCCTCGATCAGTCGTAAGTTTGTTACGAAATTCGGATAATTTCTGTTAGGCTTCGACCAGTCCTGGAATCTGTTCGACCAGTCGAAGGAACAATGTCGACTGCTTCTACGACCAGTCGAAAATCTTCGATTCAAAGTCCGGCGATAAATTACAAGGTCTTCGACCAGTCGAAGGTGACCTTTGACCAGTCGAAGATGACCTACGACCAATCGAAGGTGACCTTTGACCAGTCGTAGAACGGTCAAAGCTTATCGCAGCCGTTTTTTTTCAAATCTGTTATTTCTTCGACTAGTCGAAGAGCTCCCTAGACCAGTCGAAGACGCGATCTGCTCACCTATAAATAGAGCACGAAACTCAGAAGAATTCAAGCAATTGATTAATCTATTCAAGCCAATCTTCATCAAACTTCTGAGTGATAATTCTGTGCTCCATCTAAGCTAAGTGTGCTTATTTAATATTCTCTTTCTTTAGCTTTATTTAATTGATTTTGTTTCTGCTATTCCAATCTAATTTGATAAGAGGAATTGTTATTCCCTTTCTTTGGAATCAAAATCAATTAAGGCAAGCCCTATTTGGTTTAATTTAAAATCTATTAGAACTAGAACCATAGTAATTGAGTACTAGACATTGAACTTGGACATTCAATCATTTACTCTGACTTGGTTCTACCGGGCTGCTACAACGAAGGAGATAATCAGGTATTTTACATTTAATTGTAAATTCCTTTCTGTTTTGGTTTCTTTCAAGATTTGCCAGAAAAATCTTGTTGTATTGGTTATCTGAGGAGAGCCAGGAAAACTCAGAAGTGGGGTTTTTTTTTTTAATTGTATAAGCCCACAGACAAAGACACAATTGTAAAGGTTTTGGGTGAACCTGTGAAAACCTATTCTGTTAGTGAACGCTAATATCCCCTGTGTGAGGATATTAGGAGTGGAGTAGCATTCTGTGTGACTGTTGTTTAACAGTTGGTGAACACATAGGCGAACCACTATAATCCCTTGTGTTGTGGTTGAATGATTTACATTTCTAATCTTTAATTATTTTAATTATTTATTTGTGGGATGTATGTGTGGTGGTGAATGTTGTAATCATTTAATTCAAGCATTGTGGGAATTTTGTAATAGTTTAGAATTTACTTTCTGCTATTCCTTTATCTGCTTGAATTTAAATTTCCTTTAAAGTTGTTCCAGCAAGGTTGCCCTGCCATTTTTATGGTGTATGGCTGTCCCTAGAACAATACATTTGTGATTACAATTTATTTCAGTTTATGCTTATTTCTGCATTCCTCTTTGGTTTGAGATTTGATACAAAGATCTTTCTAGAAATAAGGTTGTCCTACCATAAACTCTGGTTTTTGGTGAAAGGTTGTCCTTAGAACAACATTTGTATCAACCTCTCAAGATTAGTTTTTTTGAGGTTGTTTTACTTTCCCGCATCGTGATTTATTTTGGCTATCATATTCCTTTTAATTCCGCTGTTATAAGTTTTATTTGGCATAGTCCTATTCACCCCCCCCCCCCCCCCCCAGGACATATAGCTAGGCCTTTTCAATATCAAGTCTACTAGCAGTCCTAACAGTTAAATAAAGCAAACTACCAATCATACTTCTATACAATTTTAAATCCACATCTTTACCTATAGAGTCCTTTGAAAGTTTTAGAGTTGTACTCATAGGAGTATCAAATTTTTTACCATTCTCAAATCCGAACCTTTTTAATCAAGTTCAAGGCATACTTGGCTTGAGAAATAAAAATTCCATTAGGTTGTTGTTTTACTTGCAACCCTAGGAAATAATTTAATTCCCCAACCATGATCATTTCGAACTTAGATTTCATTAAATTTGTAAACTCAACAGTCATGTTAGTATAAGTTGATCCATAAATAATATCATCAACATAAATTTGAACCATTAAGATATCATTGTTATGTTTCTTAACAAAGAGCGTCTTATCGACACTACCCATTTGAAAATTATGACTTAATAAAAACTTAGTCAATTTTTCGTACCATGCTCTAGGAGCTTATTTTAGACCATATAGAGCTTTTTTAAGATGGTATACATGATCAGTAAGCTTAGGGTCTTCAAACCTTGTAGGTTGTTCAACATATACTTCTTCATGTAAATCGCATTCAAAAAGGCACTCTTTACATCCATTTGATAAATTTTAAACTTTTTAAAGCATGCAATGGATATGAAAGTCTGATTGATTCAAGTTAATTCAAAGCGAGCAACTGTGGCAAAGGTTTCATCGTAATCAATCCCTTCTATTTGAGTATACCCTTGTACAACCAGTCTTGCCTTGTTTCGAATAATATTACCAAGTTCATCAGACTTATTTTTGAAAATCTACTTTGTTCCGATAATATGTTTATCTTTAGGTTTAGGAACAAGATACTAGACATCATTTCGAACAAATTGATTAAGTTCTTCCTGTATAGCAAGTATCCAGTTTTCATCAGAAAGTGCTTCTTTTACATTTACCACTTCTATATGGGATGTAAAGCACACGTAATTACATATATTTTCTAATTGTCTATGAGTGCGCACACCAATGAGAGGGTTTCCAAGAATTTGAGTGGTTGGATGATCTTTGACAGTCCTTAATTCAAAGTTCTCTTGATTTCTAGGGAGATTCATACTATTCAACATTACGTTTCCCATTTCTTAAAGCACTCTATTTTTCCTTTCCACAATTCTATTTTGTTGTGGTGTTTTGGGCGCAAAAAATTCATGCGATATTCCCTAATCGCTACAGAATTTCTCAAAACTGTTATTCTCGAACTTAGATTCATGATCACTACGGATCTTACAAACTTGAGAACTTTTTTCAGTTTGGATCCATTTGATAATCTTTTTCACTTCATCAAGGGTTTCTGATTTATCCCTTAAGAAAGTTATCCAAGTGAATCTGGTAAAATCATCCACAATTACCAGGATGTATTTTTTGCCACCTCGACTCTCCGTCCTTGTAGGTCCTATAAGATCCATGTGGAGAAGCTCGAGTGGTCTTAATGTGGCATTGGAGTTCACCTTTTTGTGAGAGCTCCTTGTTTGCTTGTCATATTGGCATTCACCACATGTTTTGTCTACTTTTTGTAATTTAGGTAGACCTCTTATTAGTTCTCCTTTGCTCAATCTGTATAAATTATGGTAGTGTATATATCCAAGGCGTTTATGCCATAATTCTGTCTCATTGGTATGGACCATGTAACACGATTGACTAGATGAGCTACCATCACATACAATGTAACAGTTTTCAGAAGTTCTGCAACCAGTTAATATTATAGAACTCTTTTTGTTTATGATTTCACAACCTTGATTGGAAAATTTCACACTATGATTGTTATCGCATATTTGAGATATGCTTAACAGGTTGTATTTTAGTCCCTCAACATATAAAATGTCACACCCCAAATCCGAAAATTAGATTCACAGGAATCCCGATCTCCGAATCTGGTGTCGACAGCCTCCGTAGTACCCCATTCTCGGCTCCGAGCGTCCATACGCGAGATTCTGATCCTGAGATCCTACAAGGAGGATTTTTTTTTTTTTTTTTTTTTTTTTGCACATTTAACTCGTAACAAGCATAACCATAAGATTACCCAATTCACAAAGGCAATATCATCATCACATATCCACTAATATAATCATTCGAGTACAATGCTGGAAGGAAAATACATAAATCGAAAATCAAGCTACAGAAGACCGCTGCACGCTCCAAATCCAACACTGCTGCAACCTAACATCACCTGCACGCATCTATCGTGCATAAGCTTAAAGGGTGGTGTAAGTGTGTGCACAAGGTAAGTGACAAGTATTTAATGCAATGTCATAATCATATAATGTTGAAATAGGCGCAAGGTCATGAATCATACGTTATCAGAGTAAGTGAAAATACTAACAAGTCCATGAGTCAAACAATATTAAAATATGAGATAGAAATTAACTATACAAATGAGGAACAATATCAGAATACGAGATACAAATCAACTATACAAATGAGGAGTCATAAAGAGTCAAATACCAGATATCGTATCTAAACCATATAAATGTCATATGCCGCGAATGTAATGCAATATGCGGTGCGAATGGAATGACCATGCTGGATTGTGAAGTCGGGATGATAGTACGTAGTATCGCAG
The DNA here is from genome assembly GCA_030180095.1 of Magnolia changhungtana. Classification (NCBI taxonomy): domain Eukaryota; kingdom Viridiplantae; phylum Streptophyta; class Magnoliopsida; order Magnoliales; family Magnoliaceae; genus Magnolia; species Magnolia changhungtana. Next base: position 385,292 of record JASAUF010000549.1, read on the forward strand.
GCTAAGGGGTCCATCACAAAAGACTTCTATCCAAACCAGTCCCATGCCTAAATTTGGATAGTCAGACTCAATGTGGTAAACTCCTAATCTCGGGTTAGTCACGCGCCCAACCGAAATCCTGGGCTTGCGAAGGTATACGTAACAAACAGTTGTGCACCACCAGCCCGAGTGGATAGCGAATGAATGAATGAATGGGTATGCAATTCCTGCTTAATAAGTCCACATATCAGTACGGTTCCTCTCTGGGATCATCACCAGGGTCTATTACACTCTACGCTAGCTTGCCGCCCCTATCCGAGAGCACAATTGGGTAAGTGGAAGAGACCTCGCTATCCGCCTGCCAATATCGGGCACGGCTCATCGATAGTAGACTCATTCCTTAAATTGGTCAAACTCAACCTAAACATTGCCCCCTCACTCAAGCGGGTAAGGTCACACCCCCTCCCAACTGACCACGATATAGTGGGAGATGCGGCCTACTGGTATACGGCCCTTATGCGCTCATACATATCCACTTGATCTCGACGTTGGGGCGTCTCCTGGCCACGGAGGTTTAGAAATTTTCACCCAGGGACATCTATGGCGCCCGTATGCTAGAACCAAACATTTCTGGTGTCCCATCTGGCTATCCACGATATGCCTGTGGAAGCTACGGCCCTGATGTCGCTAGGGCGTACAGTAATCATAATGAGAGATGTATGAGTCATACAATCCAGTCATGCATCAATCCTGCGCATACCGTGCGCTCATGTGAGATAATTTTCGCCTATCAGGGAGTTTCATAACAACATGCTCAATGACATATGCAATTATCAACCACATCTCATAACAAACATGCAAATGATGCGTATGGGCATGTATCATGGTGCTATGCTGTCACATACTCATAATCGGTATCCATAACCGGCATCAACAATCGGCCTCGACAATGTGGACATCTAACGAACATTGCCCCAAGGAATGGCCCACATAGAGCCAAACATATAATGGGCTAACGGCCTCACACAAAGACCTAATTTACAACACAGTAGGCCTTACCCAAGGGCCACATATACACAACAAGTGGGCTCTGCTCATGGGCCTTAAATATATGATATGTGGGCCCTACACATGGGTCTCAAATACATCAATGGGTCATGCATCATGGGCCTAATATATATCACAATGGGCCTTGCCCATAGGCCACGAATACATCACAATGGGCCCCAACTACGGGTCGCATATACATCATATAGGTCTCGACAATCGGCCTCGGCCTCAACAATTGAAATCGACACTCGGAATTGACCTCGATACTCGGCCTCGACAATGGGAATCAGCCTTGATACTCAGCATCGACAATCGGAATCGGCTTATACAATCAGCCTCAATAGATCGGAATCGGCCTTGATACTTGGCCTTGACAATCAGAATTGACCTATACAATCGGCCTCGACAAATCGGAATCATCAGAATTGGCCTTGATAATCGGAATTGATCGATAATCGGAATCAGCAAATTGGTCACGTTATTCGAAATCGGCAATCGGTCATGATAATCGAAAACGGCAAATTGGTCACGACAATCGGAATCAGTAAATCGGTCATGACATTCAAAATCGGCAATCGGTCATGAAAATCAGCCTCGATCATTAATCGGTCAATTAGCCACGACAATCAGAATCAGCAATCGGCCACGGCAATTGGAATCGGCCTCAAGATGGGGTTCATAGATGGATAGTCGATGATGGTCCAAGCGATATCAATGGGGCCCATTTATTTAGGGTAACCCACTAGAGGATGATGAAAATGGGCCTAACTATGCCGAAAGGAAGGTCACAATTACATTACATTAGGCCTCATATCTGGGCCTCAAATATACATCGCAATGGGCTACGACCCATGGGCCTCAATATACATTAGTTAGGCTGCATCAACGGCCACACCAATGGGCCTAAGATATATCGCAATGGGCCGCTTAGTGGCCCGCACCATTGGGCCTAACATACATCACAATGGACTGCTTAATGGGTTGCACCAATGCACAATAGGTGGGCCCATGTGGTGTGGCCCACCAAATATATATATATATATATATATATATATATATATATATATATATATATATATATTTATTTATTTATTTATTTTAGTTTTATTCCTACAAACAGTCCAACAGCAGCAGCTGCTGGACATTCTAATTGAATGGACGGTGATGGATGTCTAAAAGATTCATCAAGGTGGAACCCACCGTCTGAAAATGTTAGACGGTGTGGATAAATCACATACGTCAGATGGTCTCATAGACGGACAGTGGATAATACACATACCTCAAGGAAATCCCACCGTCCAGAGACACTAGACGGTGGATGTACACGCAAGTCATGAATGAAACACAGACATCCGGTGGGCCCACACGTGTGTGGGGCCACGTTGCTGGGCAGATGGATAGAATACATAGATTACGTGCAGGCCCCACAGAATTTGCTGACGTACCATGCAGCAGTTGCTGCTGCTACAGTGGTCTGTTGGCCCACCATCCAGACAGTGGACGGTGGGGATAACGGCTGGGATAAAACACATATTATCATGGTGGCGTCCTACCGATTGGAGGACCAGATATAGAACACATCACCAAGGTAGGCTCCTTGGATGGATGGCCTGGATGAGATATACAGTCTAGGTGGGTCCCATCGTCCTGGGATGGACAGTGTGCATAAAACGCATACATTACAGAGACCCTTACAACACCGTCCAGATGGACGGTGCAGATAACACATACAGGGAGGGGCCTGCACAGCATCGTCCAGATGGACGATGCAGAAGGCACATACATCACGGAGGGCCCCACGTGGCAGGTGGGTCTACACGTGTGGAACCCATCAGCTTTGCATCTAGCTGATAAATGTTTTCTCCCTTCATTCAAGGTCGTCAAGCACGAACAGTCTGCTGCTGCTAGACTGTAGCTCACAACAACAATAAATCTGCACCGTTGCAGATGGTTGGTGTGGGTGAAACCGACATATCAAGATGGGTCCACGTCAGCGTGGCCCACTAGCTTTAGATCAAATTTGATATCTGTGTTTTACCTTCAACAACAGGGCTTGCTGATGGACAAATTTCTGCCCAGCTAGACCTGTCCGGATCTCATGGTCAGGATGATCAGCAGATGGACGGTGTGGCTACATCCCCATACATATACAACACATATAACAAGGTAGGGTCCACGTCAGTGGGGTCCACCAGCGCTGAATCGAACTGATATTTGTGTTTTCCTTCAAACAGAGCCTCAGCAAGGTACCCCTGTTAGGCGGGCAGCGTGGATAAAATACACATACATGGTGGGTCCCACTCGTAGGTGGTCAACCAGGAGGGTGGGACGCGTCCAGGTGGGCCCTGAAGATGGACGGCTGGAGTAGATAAAATATAAATATATATATATATATATATATATATATATATATATATATATATATATATATCACAGTTGCCTACAGCAAGACAACCATCTGTTGCTAGATCTGGCCCATCTTGGCTCTCGTCCTAAGATGGTCTCTCCAAATGGACGGTGAGGATGCAGAGTAGTACATTAAGGTGGGGTCTACGAGAGTGGGCCACCCCACTCTAGCAAGAAAATCAAACTGATACTTGTGTTTTCCTCTCCATCTGAGCCTGTGTGACTGACCGGCCACACGGGCCCAAAAATGGGCAGCAATGGGGCTGTTTGCTGGACAATGTGTGCCCCACTGGATGGATGGTCTGGATATAATACATGCATCATCAGGTGGGCCACATCCATCAAGGAAAAAAGAGAGGGGAGTAGAGAGAGAAGGGAAGGGAGAGAGAGAGAGAGAGAGAGAGAGAGAGAGAGAGAGACCCACCTCAAGGCTCTAAATCTCCTTCTTCCACCTTTGGTCTTCTCAGCTTCAAGGGAAGGATTTTAACGGTGGAGATAGGGTTTGGAGGGTTGGATTAGGAGGGGCTAAAGCTTGAAATTGCTGGATTTGGGAGCTTCCATGGACGGTCGGAGGTTGCAAGGAATATAAATGGAGAAGGAGAGAGAGAGATATGTAATGATGGCTTTGTAAGGCCATCATTAATTGTAAGAAGGCATGCCATAATGAGATGTAAGACAATCATTGCTTTGACTAAAAAGCAATGATGACTTTGGGTGATGTCACCCCAGTTGGGAATGATGCCATGTGATAAGTGAGTCCCGTAACATGCGGTCCACAGCTTATGATCTAGACATCAGATTGGCGCACGAGACGTGGCGTCGGAACCGCGAGGGTGACACGTTCACAATAGCGCAGGTCTCGGGCTAAATTGCTTCGGGTTCACAGGTTTGACAGCTCTTTTCTCCTAATAAAAATTTTATCCTCAAAATTTGCACTGCCATGAGCGAGTTTCCTACTCTGCTGCTGAAGAATCACGATCGTCGCCTGCAGCACCTACTGAAGCTGATTTGCGCTCACTGATATAGTTGGAGCCGCCTGGTCTCAAACACGGGAGCAGCTCGGTTCACTCTCTCTGGCGCCATTCCTATATAATGGAGCAAGGGGCCTATCAGCCTTGAGAACTCTTGAAGGCACATATGATAGGGAACTAAGCCGGAAGGTCATGTACTCCGGACCTAACCGTCCAAAATTCATAGCAGATAGGTGATGTTATCCTCAGGTATTCCCAAGTTAGGCTCTGATACCAACTTCTGTCATGCCCCAAACCCGAAAATCGGATTCACAAGAATCTCGATCACCGAATCCGGTGCCAATAGCCTCCGTAGTACCCCATTCTCGGCTCCTAGCGTCCATACGCCAGATTCCGATCCTGAGATCCTACAAGGAGGATTTTTTTTTTTTTTTTTTTTTTTTTGCACATTTAACTCATAACAAGCATAACCACAAGATTACCCAATTCACTAAAGCAATATCATCATCACATATCCACTAATATAATCATTTGAGTACAAAGCTGGAAGGAAAATACATAAATCAAAAATCAAGCTCCAGAAGACCGCTGCACGCTCCAAACCCAATATTGCTGCAACCTAACATCACCTGCACGCATCTATCGTGCATAAGCTTAAAGGGTGGTGTAAGTGTGTGCACAAGGTAAGTGCCAAGTATTCCATGCAATGTCATAATCATATAATGTCGAAATAGGCGGAAGGTCATGAATCATACGTTATTAGAGTAAGTGAAAATACTAACAAGTCCATGAGTCAAACAATATCAGAATATGCGATATAAATTAACTATACAAATGAGGAACAATATCAGAATACGAGATACAAATCAACTATACAAATGAGGAGTCATAAAGAGTCAAATACCAGATGTGGTATCTAAACCATATAAATGTCATATGCTACAAATGTAATGCAATATGCGGTGCGAATGGAATAACCATGCTGGATTGTGAATTCGGGATGATAATACGTAATATCGCAGGCTAAGGGATCCATCACAAGAGACTTCTATCCAAACCAGTCTCATACCTAAATTTGGATAATCAGACTCAATGTGATAAACTCCTGATCTCAGGTTAGTCGCGCGCCCAACCGAAATCCTGGCCATGCGAAGGTACACGTAACAAACAGTTGTGCACTACCAGCCTGAGTGGATAGTGAATGAATGAATGAATGAGTATACAATTCATGCTCAATAAGCCCACATATCAGTACGGTTCCTCTCTGGGATCATCATCGGGGTCTATTACACTTTACGCCAGCTTGTCACCCCTATCGAAGCGTACAACTGGGTAAGTGAAAGAGACTTCGCTATCCACCTGCCAATATCGGGCACGACTCATCGATTGCAGACCCATTCCTCAAGCTGATCAAACTCAACCTAAACATTGCCCCCTCACTCAGGCGGGTGAGGTCACACCCCCTCCCAACCGACCACGACACAGTGGGAGACGCGGCCTATTGGTATACGGCCCTCATATGCTCATACATATCCACTCGATCTCGACGTTGGGGTGTCTCCTGGCCATAGAGGTCTAGGGATTTTCACCCAGGGACATCTATGGCACCCGTATGCTAGAACCAAATATTTTTGGTGTCCCATCTGGCCATCCACGATATGCCTGTGGAGGCTACGGCCCTGATGTCGCTAGGGCGTACAATAATCATAACGTGAGATGTATGAGTCATACAATCCAGTCATGCATCAATCCTGCGCATACCGTGCGCTCATGTGAGATAATTTCCGCCTATTGGGGAGTCTCATAACAACATGCTTAATGACATATGCAATGATCAATCACATCTCATAACAAACATGCAGATGATGAGTATGGGCATGTATCATGCTACTATACTGTCACAAACTCATAATTGGTATCCATAACTGGCATCAACAATCGGCCTCGACAATGTGGACATCTAACCAACATTGCCCCAAGGAATGGCCCACATAGAGCCAAACATATAATGGGCCAACGGCCTCACACAAAGGCCTAATTTACAACACAGTGGGCCTTACCTAAGGGCCACATATACACAACAAGTAGGCCCTACTCATGAGCCTTAAATACATGATATGTGGGCCCTACACATGGGTCTCGAATACATCAATGGGTCATGCATCATGGGCCTAATACATATCACAATGGGCCTTGCCCATAGGCCATGAATACATCATAATGGGCCCCAACTACGGGTCACATATACATCATATAGGTCTCAACAATCGAAATCGACATTCGGAATCGGCCTCGATACTCGGCCTCGACAATGGGAATCAGCCTCGATACTCAACATCGACAATCGGAATCGACCGATACAATCAGCCTCGACAAATCGAAATCGGCCTCGATACTCGGCCTCGACAATCAGAATCGACCTATACAATCGACCTCGACAAATCAGAATCATTGGAATTGTCCTTGGTAATCGGAATCGATCGATAATCGGAATCGGCAAATCGGTCATGTCATTTAAAATCGGTAATCGGTTGTGATAATCGAAATCGGCAAATTAGTCACGACAATCGGAATCGATCGATAATCAGAATCAACAAATCGGTTATGAAAATCAGCCTCGATCGTTAATCGGTCAATCGGTCATGACAATCAGAATCAGCAATCGGCCACGACAATCGAAATCGGCCTCAAGATGAGGTTCATAGATGGATGGCCGATGATGGTCCAAGCGACATCAATGGGGCCCATCCATTTGGGGTAACCCACTAGAAGATGACGAAAATGGGCCTAAATAGGCCTAAAGGAAGGTCACAATTACATTACATTAGGCCTCATATTTGGGCCTCAAATATACATCGCAATGGGCTACGACCCATGGGCCTCAATATACATTAGTTAGGCCGCATCAATGGCCGCACAAATGGGCCTAACATATATCGCAATGGGCCGCTTAGTGGCCCGCACCCATAGGCCTAACATATATCACAATGGACTGTTTAATGGGCCGCACCAATGCACAGTAGGTGGGCCCTGCACATGTAGCAAAGGGGCCCCCACCAGATGGTCGGTGTAGATATAGTATGCATACATTAGGTGGGTCAGACGTCCCACGATCAGTGTAGATAAGGCATACATCATGGTGGTCCCCCATCCCTAGATAGCCTAATACATATCAAGGTGGGCCTCATCAAATGGGTCTCATATACAGCAAATGGGCTGATCAAATGGGCCGATTCAAATGGGCCTCATACACATCAAGTGGGTTTTACCAATGGGCCGCACTAATGGGCCTCATACACATCAAGTGGGCTGCACCAATGGGCCGCACTAATGGGCTTAGACCACACCAGAAACCATTTCACTAGTTGTAGGTGTAGCAGGTGTATTACTGTACACTATCATTGCATGGGGCATCGGCCCACTAACGATGATCAGTACTGTCCAAACATTGCCCAAGTAAATCAGGACCATCCAAACGTTATCCATAAAATTAGCACTATCCAAACATTGTCCAAGTAAATTAGCACCATCTAACCATGGTCTAGTACCGTCCAAATAGGTAGACGGTGTGGATTAAACAGATACCTCACGATGGTGTCCCACCGTCCAAATGATGGACCGTTGGGATAAAATAGATACATCACATGTGGGCTTTACACGTCGGACAACATGTATGTACAACACATACATCACGGGAATCCCACCGTCCAGGGTCTGAATGGTGGATGGGATGGGTGAAGCATATACAACAAGTGGGGCCACGTGTTGTGGCCCACCAAATATACTTATATATATATATATATATATATATATATATATATATATATATATATATATATATATGGGAAAAGGTATATATATATATATATATATATATATATATATGTGGGAAAAGGTACTAGCGCTCGATCGTAAAGCGATCGTCCGTACGGTCGAGCTGATGTGGGCCCCACCGTGATGTCGTACGAAAATCTACCCCCTCAGTCAGATGCACCATTCCAGAGGGGGCCCACACGGCTGAAAATCAAGTCAATTCGTGACTTTTGTGGGCTACACCACGTACATAAGTCGAGGGGGGCCGTGCACCATTGAAACATTCAAAACCATTTGTGGGGACCTTTTGAGACTTTTTTGATGATCAACACCGTCCATCATGTGTGTCCCACTTGGATGTAATTTTAGACTAAGTTTCAGGTGGTGTCCACAACTTAGGTGGGGCCCACCAAGTGCTTTTACATGTTTTTGCGTGTATACTTATGTTTTTCGATGGTATGGCCCACCTAAGTTACGAGGATGGCTGATTTTAGGCCACATGGGCCTACCCTGGGCTCGTGCATCTAGTGGACAGTGTGGATCTTCGAAAGGCATCATGGTAGGGCCCACACAGCTCGACCTCACGGACGACCGCTTTACGCTCGAGTGCATAGTACCTTTTCCATATATATATATATATATATATATATATATATATATATATATATATATATATATATATATATATATTAGTTTTATTCCTACGAACGGTCCAGCAGCAGCAGCAGCTGCTGGACGTTCTAACTGAATGGACGGTGATGGATGTCTAAAAGATTCACCAAGGTGGAACCCACCGTCGGAAAATGTTAGACGGTGTGGATAAATCACATACGTCAGATGGTCCCACAGACGGACAGTGGATAATACACATACCTCATGGAAATCCCACCGTCCAGAGACACTAGACGGTGGATGTACACACAAGTCATGAATGAAACACAGACATCCGGTGGGCCCACACGTGTGTGGGGCCACGTTGCTGGGCAGATGGATAGAATACATAGATTACGTCCAGGCCCCACAGAATTTGCTGACGTACCATGCAGCAGTTGCTGCTGCTACAGTGGTCTGTTGGCCTATCATCCAGACAGTGGACGGTGGGGATAACGGCTGGGATAAAACACATATTATCATGGTGGCGTCCCACCGATTGGACGGCCAGATATAGAACACATCATCAAGGTAGGTTCCTTGGATGGATGGCCTGGATGAGATATACAGTCTAGGTGGGTCCCATCGTCCTGGGATGGACAGTGTGCATAAAACGCATACACTACAGAGGCCCTTACAACACCGTCCAGATGGACGGTGCAGATAACACATACAGGGAGGGGCCTGCACAGCACCGTCCAGATGGACGGTGGAGAAGGCACATACATCACGGAGGGCCCACGTGGCAGGTGGGTCACACGTGTGGAACCCACCGGCTTTGCATCTAGCTGATATATGTTTTCTCCCTTCATTCAAGGTCGTCAAGCACGAACAGTCTGCTGCTGCTAGACTGTAGCTCACAACAACAATAAATCTGCACCGTTGCAGATGGTTGGTGTGGGTGAAACCGACATATCAAGATGGGTCCATGTCAGCGTGGCTCACTAGCTTTAGATCAAAATTGATATCTGTGTTTTACCTTCAACAACAGGGCCTGCTGATGGACAAATTTCTGCCCAGCTGGACCTATCCGGATCTCATGGTCAGGATGATCAGCAGATGAACGGTGTGAATACATCCCCATACATATACAACACATATAACAAGGTGGGGTCCACGTCAGTGGGGTCCACCAGTGCTGAATCGAACTGATATTTGTGTTTTCCTTCAAACAGAGCCTCAGCAAGGTACCCCTGTTGGGCGGACAGCGTGGATAAAATACACATACATGGTGGGTCCCACCCGTAGGTGGTCCACCAGGAGGATGGGACGCGTCCAGGTGGGCCCTGAAGATGGACGGCTGGAGTGTATATGTATATATATATCACAGTTGCCTACAGCAAGACAACCATCTATTGCTAGATCTGGCCCATCTTGGCTGACAACCATCTATTGCTAGATCTGGCCCATCTTGGCTGACAACCATCTATTGCTAGATCTGGCCCATCTTGGCTCTCGTCCTAAGATGGTCTCTCCAAATGGACGGTGAGGATGCAGAGTAGTACATCAAGGTGGGGTCCACGAGAGTGGGCCACCCCACTCTAGCAAGAAAATCAAACTGATACTTGTGTTTTCCTCTCCATCTGAGCCTGTGTGACTGACCGGCCACTCAGGCCCAAAAACGGGCAGCAATGGGGCTGTTCGCTGGACAATGGGTGCCCACTGGATGGACGGTCTGGATATAATACATGTATCATCAGGTGGGCCACATCCATCAAGGAAAAAAGAGAGGGGAGTAGAGAGAGAAGGGAAGGGAGAAAGAGAGAGAGAGAGAGAGAGAGAGAGAGAGAGAGAGAGACACCCACCTCAAGGCTCTAGATCTCCTTCTTCTTCCACCTTTGGTCTTCTCAGCTTTAAGGGAGGGATTTTAATAGTGGAGATAGGATTTGGAGGGTTGGATTAGGAGGGGCTAAAGCTTGAAGTTGTTAGATTTGGGAGCTTCCATGGACGGTTGGAGATTGTAAGGAATAGAAATGGAGAAGGAGAGAGAGATATATATAATGATGGCTTTGTAAGGCCATCATTCATTGTAAGAAGGCATGCCATAATGAGATGTAAGACAATCATTGATTTGACTAAAAAGCAATGATGTCACCCCAGTCGGGAATGGTGCCATGTGTGTGAGTCCCGCAACATGCGGTCCACAACTTATGATCTAGACGTCAGATTGGCGCACGAGACGTGGCGTCGGAACCGCGGGGACGACGCAGTCGCAATGGCGTAGGTCTCGGGCTGAATTGCTTTGAGTTTTTAGGATGGAACTCAAGGTCGCGCGTAAATGAAATTTAAGGGTCCCAAGTCACCGGAATTTGATCGGAACGACTGCGGGATCCTATGGAATGAGATGGACACTAGGACACGGGCTTGACATAAAACGTTTTTAAATAAGGGGAGGTTATAGAGTTGAACCGTACCTTGGCCAATAATCTTGCAGTTGCTACCATCACCAAATGTGACTGACCCATCAGTCATATATCTTAGATCGGTGAATAAAGCTTTGTCGCCTGTCATATGCCTGGAGCATCCACTATCAAGGTACCACTTTGAATGACTAGTAACTTTGAAAGCGGTGTAGGCAACCAAGTAAGTAACCTTAGGAACTCATTTCATAACAGTTTTGGGTTTAAGAGTATAGTTGGTCTTCTTATTTTTGTAATTGTAAGAATGACCCACTGAGTTAGATTTTAAGAGCTCCTTAAGCAAATTAACTATTTTTTCCGCTAAAGGGTTTTGGTTCTTATTTTAATAGTTGACATAGTTGCTTTTAGGTTTTTGAAAAGATTTAACATTTTTAGAAAAACTTTGATTAGTACTTTTTCCTTTTGAGTTTGAGGTTTCTCCTCTTACTAACTTAGGAGGAGTATTCTTTTGTTTAGAAGGTATATTTTTATCATAGCCCAACCTGGATCTGTCACCACATTTTCTAGATCCAGATAAAAGTTTTTCAAACTTTGGATCTCCTTGGGCATACCTTCATGTATCCTTTAAACTCAAAAGTGAAAAGTTTTCAAGCTTAAGTTTATCATTTTCAGCTTTAAGATTTTCAATCTTGGAGGTTTTGAATTCTAAATCACTTTTAGTCTTTTCAAAACAATCTGAAATATGAGATTTTTCTAAAACAAGTGAATCAAAATTTTCTTTGAGTTTTAAAAACTTTTCTTTTTGAAGTTTTAGTTTTACGGCAATTTTATAATTTTCCTTGTATAGGGCATTGTAAGCATCTTGAAGATCTTCTTCATTTTCATGATCACTATTCAGATTTTCTTCACTAGTTGAATCATCATGATCTAAAAACGTGAACTTGGCTAGAGTCATAAGGGCTTTAACTTCATTGCTCAACTCAGTTTCAGAGTCTTCTGATTCAGAAGAGGCTTCAGTGCCAGAAGATTCATCCCAAGTAGCCAACATTCCTTTCTTTTAAATTTGTCCTTTTTAGGACATTTGTTTGCTAAATGCTCATATTCTTAGCAGTTGTAATATTGACTATCCTTTAAAGATTTCGAAGATTTAGATTTTGGTTTAGATCACTTCTTATCATTAGATTTTTGAAAATCAACCCTCTTTTTACTTTTAAAGATTTTATAAAAAAATTTATCACGAAGGGCCATATCATCTTCAGAGTTTTCTAAAACAGAATCTTGAGAAATACATTTAGAAGATTTAAGAGCAATAGATTTACCTTTAGAAGCTTTAAAGTTTAACTCATAGGTTTGTTAAAAATCAACTAATTCTTCTACCCTCATATTGTCCGTATAACGAAGTTCCTAGATCGCGGTTACCTTAGAGTTGAACTGTTCACGAAGTGAGGGTAGTATCTTTGCACACACTTTACTTTCTGTGATTTTGTCGCAAAGACCCCACATAGAGTTTACAATGTCATTTAATCTTGTATAAAAGTCCATAAACATTTCATTTTTCTCCATATGAATTTCTTCAAATTTGGTTGTGAGGAGTTGACTTTAGATTTTTTGACAATTGATGTACCCTCGTGTGTCATTTCTAATATATCCCAAGCTTGCTTTGCAGTATCGCAGGATATAATTCTTTTGAATTCATCCGGTGATAGTGCACAAGTGATTGCATTTAGTACTTTTACATTGGCACTACTCTCATTTTTCTGAAGGGTAGTCCAAGAGAAATAAGGAGTTACTCTCATTGATTTTGAACGATCGACACCAGTTACTTCCATGGTAGGAGGGGTCCATTCAGTCACTGTGGCTTGCCACACACTCTCATCCATTGATTTGAGAAAAATCCTCATCCTAGCTTTCCAATAGGTATAATTGGAGCCATCAAATGGTGGAGGCCTAGTGACTGAAAGGCTATCAAAATTTGACATCTTAAATATAGCTTAGATCGTTGGCTCAAGTAATAAATCCAAGAGTAAAGAATTAAAAACAAGCTATTAGGCTCTGATACCACTTGAAAAGGCCAAGCTATATGTCCTGGGGGGGTGAATAGGACTATGCTAAATTTAAAATAATGACAGCGGAATTAAATAATGTGATAGCCAAATAAAAGAAATCAATTCACAATGCTTAAATGAAAAGCAGCCTCAATAATCAAGTATTGAGATATTGAAACAAATGCAGTTCTAAGGACAACCTTACACCATAAAAACCAGGGATTTATGGCAGGACAACCTTATGTCTAGAACATTCTTTGAATAAAAAACTCAAACTTAAAAGGAATAAATAAATAACAAGGAATTGAAATAAATTGCAAGAATTTAAATCTAAATTATTACAACATTCCCCACTTTGCTTAAAATGTAAATATTACAACATTCATATCCACACATATATTCCACAAACTTGAAGATAAAAGATAGGAATTTATATAAACATTCAAATCACAAGACACAAAGAATTATAGTGGTTTGCTTGTGTGTTCACCAACTGTTAAACAACAGCCACACAAAATGTTACTCCACTCTTAATATCTTCACACAGGGGATATTAGCGTTCACTATCAAAATAGGTTTCACAGGTTCACCTAAAACCTTCACAATTGTGTCTTTTTAACTTGGGATTACACAATCCAAAAACCCACACTTTCTGAGTTTTCTGGTTCTCCTCAGATAACCAACATAATGAGATTTTTCTGGCTCAATCTCAAAAGAAACCAAAAGAATATAAATTACACAAAAGTAAAATACTTGGATTTCTCCTTTTTGTAGCAGCCCGGTAGAACCAATCGGAGTAGATGTTCGAATCAACGTTCAATGTTCAATACTCACTTTACAATGGTTCTAGGTTCTAATTGATTTTAAATTAAATCAAATGAGCATAGCTCTATTTGATTTTGATTCCAAGAAGAATGAATACAGCAATTCCTCTTTTCAAATAAGATTGGAATATAGGAATAAAATCAAATAAGAAAAGCTAACTAAAGAGAATATTAAATATGCACAGCGTAGCTTAAAATGAACAAACTTATCTCAGAGTGGAGGCTTGAATTTTCTTGAAATTAATCGATAAAAAACTCTGAAATTCATGTTCAATTTATAGATGAAAAGATCACGTCTACGACTGGTCTTAGGAACCCTTCGACTAATCGTAGCACCAACGGCATTTTGAAATTTTTTAGTGCGATCTTAAAAACCGTTCTACGATTGGTCGTGGACCACCTACGACCGATCGTAGCTGACCCAGGACTGGTCGTAGACAACCAGGTTTGGTTGCTCGAGTTTGAGTCGTAGTTCTAGGACTAATCGAAGGTTGAGTCGTGACCTCCATACGACCGATTGAACAGTCTCCAGGACTGGTCGTAGAGTAACCAAAAAATTTCAAAAATCTTCAACAACTTAGGACTGTGTAACACCCCGTACTTTCCAGTACTCGAGTGTTACCATATAACCAAACCTAGTATAATTATAACTCTAACCTAAGTGAACATTCACGTTCATCCTAATTTAAATCTGACAGTTGAAAACAATCCGCACTTGTGTATCAGAACTTCCATCCGTTAATCTTTGAGACGAACCATCCAGTAGTCACATAATATTTAATAAATATATTTATTTTATTTATTATATTTTACACAAACATAGATCAGAAAAATTATAGATGTGTCTTGATAAATTACTTGTCATATAGAAGTGTATGAAAACATATTATAATAAGAGTATATATATATATATATATATATATATATATATATAATGTAAATAAAATATTATGAAAATAAAAATATATTAACTAAACATGATGGATAATAATTTTACAATATGCAATTGAATTATAAATACTAATGTAGTATTAAACATCTTTCATAAATATGTATACAAAATCATTAGACATTTCAAAATTTTATATTATTTAACAATGTGAATCTAAATATGATATTGCACAATTTTCAATTCGTATGTATGTATAATATGATATTATATATTATAAATTATATAAATATATGATCAATAGTATGTTAATATTTAAAATTTTATTTACATATGTATATGAGATTTTAAACATTGTAATTACAAGTAATACACAAAAATAATAATAATAAAATTTTATTAAGATCATAAATTAGTAATCTATTATGAAATGAGCCATTTAGACCACTTCAACCGCTAATGCTCAATCCCAGGATGATCCGACCACTAGATCATCGAGAATTCACCATTAGGGCGCAAAATTTGAGTGTACGACCCACCAAAGCTTTGGATCCACCTCATCTTTGGCCAAGCGTCTTAAGATAACACGTATAGAAGAATGGATGGAGTGGATTTCATCCATACATCTCAGTGGGTCCCAAATCATTCCGCATGTGCATGGGTCACGCACGAACTCACGATGCACAGAACTAGAGAACCTAGTCAGAGACGTCTGACCCGATAATTTCCAAAAGAGGGAGGATCTCCCGCCAGCACTCGTTCAAACGAACCAACCCCATTTCCTTCGCATTATGGCCCACCTTCGATGCCCTGATAGGGGATCTGATCCATCCATTTGGTGTGGACACTCCCTCTGACCAAACCCATGTAGCTTCCACTCGCATCTGCCCGTGTGATTGTACACAAACTCGAGCGAAGGGTGAGTTGCGTGTGGTTGAAAAATTCCAAAAAATGGAAATTCTACCCTGCTGTTGCCAGACTGGCAACTGGGCGTGTTATTCCCTTTCATTTGCAACCGTTAGATGCAAAGCATCTCAACCATCTATCTTACTTAGGGTTTTTCAAACGAAACCGTGGCCAGTTTTGGTTTTTGCCCACCTTATTTGGAGGCGGTTTCTGCTAAAGAAAATCTGGACCACTCGTTTTAGATCTGACGGTTTAGGAACGTTAGGGGGGCATTATAAGAGAGGCTGGGATCGAGCGCAGACTGATCTTGCCATCCTTTCCTACAACAGCCCTAGAAAAGAGCTGTTTTCTTCTCCTTCCAAACCCATCACCCAAACCGCATTAAAGCTTCGTTCTCCAACTTCCTCAAGCTCCTGTGGACCAATACAAAGTGTCCAGTAGAAGCGAAATGGGAGAAAACTTACTGGTCGGAGATTCGCCATTAAAGCTCACCTCCTTCTTCGTCAGAAAATAGCCACCATTTAGTCCTGTGGCCGTTGGATGTCCATCAAGCAGGGTCCACTGGTGTTGCTGGATCTTCAGCAAACAAATAGAGAGAGAGGGAAGAAAGAAAAAAAAGGAGAGAGCGTGAGAGAAAGAAGAGAGAAGAAAGGGGAGGTGCGGCTGTTGCACCGCACCACCGTGCCGCACTTCCGAACCGTGCCATGTTCGAGCTGAACCTGTTCCAACCAGGTTGAGCCTAGTTCGGGTCTGATTCATCCAGACCCGCTGCTGGGTGTTGCAAAGAGGAAGATGAAGAAATAGAGAGAGAGGAGAGTGAATCAGTCAGGTGGTGGCACCCTCCGGGTTGACCCGACTCCTGCTGACTCGAACTGAGTCGAGCTGCGTTAGGTAAGGCCGGGCCTGGTTTGGTCCAGTAAACCTGCTGGTGTAGGTTTGAGTGGGGAAGAAGGGAAAGAAAATAAGAAGGGAAAGAAAAGGGAAACAGAGAGTAGAGGAGGAAAGGGAGAGTTGGGTCCGAGTTATGGGCTGACTCGCTGAGTCAGCTGGGACGAGTTGACCATGGGACTGGCCTGGGTCTAGCTGGTGCTAGTAAAGAGAGAGAAGAAGAAAGTAAAGGAGAGAATGAGAAGAAAAGAAGAAAAAAGGGAGAAGGGGGATCGACTCGATCGGCTCTAGCCGAGTCGACCCACCGAGTCGAATCACCGAGTCGACTGGGTGAGTCCACGTCTTCCTCCATTTTGCAATTCCCTTGATTTCCCTTAGCCTTGTTGTCATTGATATCATTGTTAGCATTAATAGTAGTAGGTATGAATAGCCATTAGTAAATTCTCCATACTAATAATAGTTATTGTAGATAGATAATAATAATAATAATACCACTATTAAATCCTAGTGCTTTGTCTTGCCACTCTTGAACGTTATCATTAATAGTAGGTCGTAATATTAGATAACATCATAGCGATTATTGTTATGTTAGCTAACATGAATAATAACACTAATGCTAATAATTATTTTGTAAATATTAAATTAGCATCATAGTTAATGGTACCCTAACTAGGGTTCAAACCCTAATTATCTAGTCTAGAACTAATCTCTAGAATAAAGCCCTAAAATCTAAGTATGGGGCTAAACTCTAGGATAAAACTCTAATTCCACATTAAAACCCTAAAAGATAACCCTAGGCTATGATCTTAAACCCTAGGTGGTATGTAGAACTTGGATCTAATGGTACAAGTTCATGACTTGTGTTAGGATCATTCAATTCTAAAGGCGCAAGCACTTTGCAACGCTAGTAGGCGGTTCCAAGTATAAGGTGATGATTCTTCCCCTTGAGCTTTCCAGCTTTTCATTAGCTTAAGTTACAGTTTTTATTTAAATTCATAATTGATATCTCCATTTATAATCACATGTGTTAGCTGGTGGAAATTAAATTGTTGTCTTACATGCTTTATGATTATCCTGTGTAATTGTTCATGCTTGTGGATTAGTTGTGGATTGCTTACGGAACTTAAACTGGTACGTTAGTGAGAAATTTCCACATATGAATGTACACCCATACTTGAGATGTAACTTGACTCTTTGTGATCGTAATGGACCTTCGACTCAGTGGTTTTTGACTGGTGGTCTAGATGGATCATTAACGTGGGCCTACCATCCAGGGTTGTTGTGCCCAATAGTTTTTTTTAAGGATGGTCTTTATCGTATGGTTTTGATATTCGCCCTATGTAGCATATTTTGATACTCGCCCTACGTGATTTTATTTGATATCTTCCCTACATGAGTTTGATATTTTTATATTGTGTAACCATGCGATGGTAAGCCCCACATACTATAACCTGATTGGCCACTAGTCGATGGGTTTCCATTAAACATCTTAAGGTGGTAGCCTCATGAGCCAAGGATGGTGGACTGGGACACTATGCCTGAGCTGTCGGCCTACGTTGGGCATTGAGTTCCCGGTAGTGACCTTTGAGCTTATTAAACCTGCTGAGTGTAATTGGATTAATAATGGACTGGCTAATCATGCATACATCGCACATACCAGCATCTATTGCTATCGTACGTGATGTACGTATTGTTCCAACTGGATGATGTTTCTCAGGTTCGATGATTGCATGGGTGGTGGCCCTGTCCGTACGGATGAGCATTCCGGGGGCGAGAACGCATGGCATGGGCGGCGGCCCTGTCCGCACAGATAAGCATCCCCGGTGCATGAACGTATTTCATATATCCATGCACATAATAAGATCTGCATCATGTACTGTTTTATATGCTTTATTTTATAACTATGCTTACCTAATGCGGCAGTGTGTAATCTTGAGGGGAGTTCACACTGAGTTGACCACTCATCCATCAAATATATAACCGTACAGGTAGCACAGGTGGCTTAAGTGACTTTCAGGTTCAGGCTGACGTGGAGCCGAGTATAAGTGCCAGGGTTCCATGGTTGTATCTACCTCGAGGAGCTGCATGATCTTGCGGCTTATGTTTACATTCTTATGTTATTTTTCATACACTAAATCATGTGGATTCTTTTATTTGTTATATCGAGACATTGGTTTGTATAAAGTCATTATAGGCATCTTCTTATATATCCTAAATGTAAATGAAGATTTTCCTTTATCCTTACTTGTCCATTCTACGTTCATCTGCTTACTCTGATAAAAGAAGGAAAAAAATATTTGACCATCCTTTTTAGGTTAACACTTGGGTTTTTAGGAAACGGGTTATGTACTTCGGTCCTGAAAAGTCGGGGCGTTACAGACTAGTCATGGAATTTCTTAGACTGGTCGAACAAGGTCCAGGACTAGTCTTAGAACAGACCAATTCATATAAATAGATTTATTTTGAATTATCGATATACAATGACCTATCCTAGGGTTAATCTAAGGTCTATCATACCTGGGACATGAAGTATGAACATTGAACTTCATTCTTTCAGATGAAGGTTGACCTTTGAACCTTATGAAGCTTGAGATCTCTAACTTGATCGATGTAACTTGATCTTGAGATCTTCAAAAGCCTGAACTTTAAACTTCATCTTGAGTTGTACTTGAGTCTTGAAATGTACTCTTCTTATTGATGTAGCTCTGGACATTCATGCTTACAGAGGATGACACAGTACATAACCTTGCATTTCTTGAAGCAGAGCATCGTACATGTTTTGAACCATTGTGATTTAGTGTCTTGATCATATATATATATATATATATATATATATATATATATATATATATATATATATATATATATATATCAACATACAAATACAAGACACAGATAGAGGTTTTGGCACCACAAAATTTGAAATTCAAAGGAGCATGAGGCCATAACACTTACACTCTCAACGATCCTTAGGTGCGGAATATTATCCTTAGGTAGCCTAGCACCAATTTTACTATGAGTTTAATGATTATGAATGTTAGGATGATTTATTTGAGTAATTTAGAGAGAACCTATCCAAGACCCTACATTATAGGTCCTCCAAAATCCCATAAAATGGTTAATTGTTGGTTTTTTGTTCTTCAACATGATTGGGCTTGATTTGGAGTGGCATATTCATCTCATATGTGATTCTAGTATAACCTTCCTTGTGGCATGTATAATTGCAGAAAATCCTTGTTGTATGTTTGTGCTTGCATAAATCCTTGTTGTATGTTTGTGTTAGCATTAATCCTTATTGTATATTTGTACTATGAATGATGTATAGATCTTGATCTCTTCGTTAACCCCACTCAACATGCACACACATTAATTTTGCATTTTTTATTAGTAGTTATATTGTAGAAAATCTGAATTTTTATGTTTGATGTATGAGTGCATGACTTTACTAGTGTTATAAGGGGAATCTAGAATTGTTGGAATATTATTAAATATCATAAACCCTTGGGTTGGTCAGGGAACTGAAGTGGGAGAAGGTGGTCCCATTGGTAGGACCATCCTGCGACTAAACTAGCGGGTTTGGGCGGATGCGAATGGACGACAGTAGTTGGACTACATGGGTCTCTTGTACTCGATGTCGTCTATCACGTACTCACTTGAACTTGTACGGTCTAGTTCACTTACTAACCAACCATGTTTGTTAGCCATGTCTGCTTACACCTGTATGGAACCTGAAACACCCTTCAACCACTGAAGCCTATTAATAACCATTTGAAACCGATCCACTAACTTGAGAGCTGGGTATGGTAAAATGAGATACTGTGTCCGAGCTGTCGGCCTACATTGGGGTGAAAAGCCTCCTCGTAGTGTCCGCAAGCGATCCCTCTTCTCAGCACTCCCCATGTGCTTGAAATCGAGGATGGGGAACTCGATGGGATCAAGAATCGCATGGTCCTGGCCTTGCACGTTGAGGGGCCTTGACCTCGTAACCAGTTGAGGACAATGATACGTGGGGTGTACCAGTTTCACCAATCTGCTTGATGAACGGAATTAATTAAAAATTCGGCTAACTCGATCACAATAGCATCACACCAGTTAGGTTGGTAACTCGGCAGTTGAGGTCGCAATGAGAGAGTGTTGGTCATGTGCAATCATTAGACGAAGTCGCTTAAGAGAGTGTTGTTACGAGAACATGCATCATATCATAATACATGTATATGCATTAACAAGACTATTGATTTAGGGATCTGTGAATGTATGCCTTTCATTAAATTCATCATATAATTGATGCTTATGTAACTTAAGGCTAATAGTAACCACTGAGTTAGCTACTCACTCCCACTTTGGGACGGTGTTTTAAAATACCAACCAGACCCTTTACTAGATGCAGGTGAGGCGGAGCTCGGTGAGCCGAGCGAGGTGAGCATGGATAGGGAAGAGGAGCTTTCCTACGTCAAGCTTATAGGTGGATCACCGTGGACTGTGTGGGTTGTTTATGTGTTATTGAGCTGTGGATTTAACGCACCATTTCTTTTGTACATTTATTTTATAAATTTTTAGGTGACGTCTTGTGTGACCTGTTTGATATTCCTATTGACTTGTATTTCATAGTCACATTTATTTCAGTAAATTAGTTGTGGTTGTGGTTTATGTTCAAGTCGATTCCTTTATTGCTTATTTAAACTGTTTTATGTACAAATCACCATAGTTAGGATATAAGCAACGCCCGAGAATTTGGAGGGCGAGTTCCTACACGGCCCCTGAAAGTCCGAGGTGTTACAGATGGTATTAGAGCAATAGTTTTGATTAAATTGGGCTGTAGATTATGAACTCGCCATAATGCATTCGATGACTTAAGAGGGAGCGATCGAACTTAGAGATATTTATAGGATCCCGGGATCATGCCATTTGGTAAGTCTGAAGACTAAAACATTAGGGTTTACGAATAGAAAGACTTAGACTACGTCATGGACTATGAACTCACTAACGCATTCGCTGACTCTAGAGAAAACACAATAGAGATACAGAAATGCTAGGAACCACCCCAGGCCCTGAACCGACCATCTTAGACGGAAGGTAAGACATCCAAGGAGTTAGGATTGGGGAGTGAGAGAGGGTAGTAACGCTAGGAAATAGGTCCGAGGGTCTTACAGTACCTCAACCCATTGAGAGGAATGAGCATGAAACTGAATGATTAGACGGTCGAAACCATCGTCCTAAACCAAATGAGTGAACATCGGGCCAAACTTGATAGTTCCAACCCATTCGAGGATAGAGATTTACGGATGAACGAAAACTTATCATAATAGTGAAAATGTGAATAAATTTGGATTTTGACCACTAACCGCAAGGAATCTTGTAAAATAACTAGGCCTACTGTATAAATCGGCTTCTCCTACCCCAAAATCATATATGGCACATCCCGGAGGGCCTTACCTGCACCCAGGAAACCAAAACACAAGTGGCCCCCGCCTAGCCGCGCGACCCCGCCCGGCCACCCTACGAAACCGCAGGACCTCGCCCAGCCGATGTGGCCCCTGCCCGAGTGTCCAGAGATCGGCGAGGCCCCAGCCCAGTAGACGGGGCCCCCCGTCCAGGCCTCCAATGGTTGGCCCTCCCCCTTTTGCAATGTACGCACATGTAGGGCCCACTCCTCTTGCTACTTAGGTCTATTTAGAGCCCTCTAACCCCATTTTCACTACTCCCATTACATTCCATCTCTTCCAAATCCCTAAAAAGACCTCTCCCTCCCCCATTCTCAAACTAAAAATCCCAAACCCACCATCTCTTCTTCCTCATATCCAACTCAAACCCATCCATCAACAATCACTTCCAACCCATTTTCCCAAACCCATTCTTAACCACTTTTTCCCAAATACATTCTAAAACCCATTTCCAAAGTACATTCCCTAAACTGTAAGACCCATATCCTAGCCCATACTGTTCCGTAGGCTTCTGCGGTCATCCCGGTCGAATTCCAGTGAACTGGGATCGATTGTCGGTGTTTGTGCATGACCCTAAGACGTGTCCCGTATATCTAAGTCGGCTCGACCCGAGACTTATACCAGTGCGACCGCGCCATCGCCGCGGTTCAGATGCCACGTCTTGCACGCCGATGCAGTACCCTGGCCAGGAGATGTGGGCCTGCGTTCAGTTCAAAAAAAAAATACCGTGCGTTGCAAATTCCAAGAGAGCATCACATCAAACCCATCAATCAGGTACACATTACATATTAATGTCAAGTACAACCACCTCTCCTCTAATTCAACTCTTTCTTACAACAAGTACACACACTTCACCCATCACCATCCCTCTCCCCATCACTCACATCACCTCCCTCTCTCTCTTACACCTCTCTCTCATCTCTCTCTCATTTTTCAAACTCCACCTCTCCAAGCAACCCACATCCATGGCTTCCAAGGGGAGAAGCTAGTGTGGCCCACCTTCCTAACTCTCATCTCCACCATCCATGATCCATCTCAACGTTGAAGTTCGTCCATTGGGGTCCTAGCATGCATTGGCGGAAGAAGGAAGGGAATATCTAACTATGGGTGCTTCTTTCTCTCTCTCTCTCTCTCTCTCTCTCTCTCTCCCTCTCTCTTTCAATATTTTGGTGTGATGATGTGGCCATGTGGCCCACCCAGATGTACCCCACCTTGATGTATGTGATGTCCAAGCCATCCATCAAATGGACCCTACGGCCGTCCAAGCCATGTGGGCCCTACTTAACGGTGATGGGAAAACATAAAGATCAAGTGATCAAGTGGGTCACGACCATGTGGGACCCACCTTGAAGAACATTCCAACTGTCCAGCGTCCAGGGACACTGGACGTATTTTGTAAAGAGTGAGTGGACAGTGAGGTGTACTCACGTTGAATTTTTTTTAGCTTTTGGGTGGGCCACTCATACAGGCCCCACCTTGATATATATTTTTAATCCAAGTCGTCCATCCCCTTTCCTACCTCATTTTAGGTGTTGAACCGAAAAACGAAACCAATCCAACTATCTGGCGGGTTGTAGCATAGAAAATAGTGGTTGTCACCGTTAAAATCCACTCTAATTTTTCTACACGTCAAAACATGTCGGATATTGGTCTCATTGGGTCGGTCATGAGCCATAGAGTCCAATGGGTGGGGTGGATTCTATTGATGCGGGCCCCACCTATGAAAAACCTTTAAAATACATGTTTTTTTTTAAAAAAAAACAGACGCTGCTGCTACTGACAAGCAAGGACGCCTAGCAGCATCCTCGGCGTTGGAAGCAGGGGTCCCAACCATGGGCCCCACCATGATATGTGTGGAACATCAGTACCGTGCATTTGGTGGGCCCCCTTTCTAACTGTGGGCCACCCCAAAATCAACCGTATACATAACTTAGGTGGCCCACGTCACAGGAAATAGTGAGATTGAACGTCTATCATTGAAACCCTTGGGGTTGTCACAGAAGTTGTGGATCATTATGAAATTTGTTTTTCCTTTTCATCCAGGTCTGTGTGACCTTATCAACAATTGGATGACAAATAAACGTTACGGTGGGCCCCAAGTGGGACCCACTATGGTGTATGTGTTTTACCCACGATGTCAACACAATTGGACGGTGGGACACCACCTTAGTGTATGTGTTATAGTTGCACCCTCCATCCACACCGTCCACTGTGTGGAACGATGTGACCCACCTAGTGTGTGTGTATTAATGTTATATTATGGTGGCCCCACGTGGGACCCACCTGATGTAATA
This sequence comes from Magnolia changhungtana, assembly GCA_030180095.1. Taxonomy (NCBI): domain Eukaryota; kingdom Viridiplantae; phylum Streptophyta; class Magnoliopsida; order Magnoliales; family Magnoliaceae; genus Magnolia; species Magnolia changhungtana. The sequence goes on from JASAUF010000549.1 coordinate 409,809, forward strand.
AAGGACTGGCTGGTCTACCGTACACCAGTTATATAGCTGCTGTGTGCAGCATGTGGGTTTGATCAACACTGCCTATCCTTGCGGCCCACCTAAATGATGTATTGTATATCCTCACCGTCCAATCTTTGGACGGTGGGAAGAGGATCAGTTGGTGTACCTCACTCCATTTATATAGTTGTTGTATCAGTTGGATTTGCCTAAACTGTCCGGACACACCTTGAATTATGTGTTTTAGCGACGCCGTCCGGTTCATTGGACGTGCAACCCACAATGATGTATATATTGTAATTCCATGTTGTCCAGCCACGTGGGCATGAGACCACCTTGATGAATGTGTTTTACTCCACGTTGTCCACACCTTGATATATATGAGTCCCATTGTGATGTATATATATATATATATATATATATATATATATATATATATATATATATATATATGGCCCATTAATGAGGCCCGATATGAAGTTTTTGTGGCCCACCTTGATGTACTTTGTGGCCCATCTGTCAGGCCTACTTTGATATATTTCGTGGCCCATTCAAGAGACCACTTTGATATACATGTGGCCCATCATGATGTATCTTTGATCCATGAGTGGGGCCCGCCTGTTGTGTGTTTTGAGGCCCAGGTGCAGGGCCCACCTATTGTGTATTTGAGGCCCATGTGCGGGGCCCACCTGTGATGTATATAGGCCCATGTGTAGGGCCCACCTATTATGCATTTGAAGCTCATGGGTTGTGGCCCATTGTGATGTATTCGAGGCCCATGGGTAAGGCCTGATGTGATGTGTTTATGGCCCTTATGGTGAGACCCAGTGAGATGTATTTTCGGTCCATGTATTGCGGCCCATTTGATGTATATAAGGCCCATTGGGGCGGCTCAATGATGCACCCTACCGTGATGTGTATGTTATCCAAGTCGTTCTTTAGCTGGACCACTAGTAGGCCCAACTATGATAAGTAGGCCCACTTGTTGCATGTGCAAGGCCCACATGTGATGTATATTCGAGGCCCACCATTGGCTAATTGAGGCCCACTTATTATGTATTTATGGCCCATATGTCGTGGCCCATTGTGATGTATTTCTGGCCCATTTGGTATGGCCCATTGCGACGTATATTGAGCCATTGTGTGAGGCCATGAGCCCACTTATGTTTGGCTCTATGCGTGCCATGCCTTGGGAGCAATGATGGTTTAATGTCCACATTAAGAGGTAATGATGGTTAAATAACCACATTGTGACCTTCCCCTAGGCTTTGTTCGACCGATTTTGAGTGTCAAGGCCGAGTCAGATTGTCGAGGCCGATTAACGTGACCGATTTGTCAATTCTTATTATCAATCGATTCCGATTGTCATGACCGATTGCCGATTCCGATTGTCGTGACCGATTCCCAATTACGATTGACGTGACTGATTTGCCGATTTTGATTATCGATCAATCCCGATTGTCGTGACTGATTGCCGATTGTCGATTCCAATTGACGTGACCGATTTGCTAATTCTGATTTTCGATTGATCCCGATTGTCATGATCGATTTGCCAATTCCGATTATCGATCGATACCGATTGTCATGACCGATTACTGATTCTAATTGATGGACCGATTTTCCAATTTTAATTATCATGACTGAATACCGATTCCGATTGATGGACCAATTTTTCGATTCCGATTGTCATGACCGATTTGCCGATTCCGATTATCGATCGATACCGATTGTCATGACCGATTGCCGATTCCGATTGACGGACTGATTTGTCGATTCTGACTGACGTGACCGATTTACCAATTCCAATTATTGGTCGATATCGATTGTCATGACCGATTGCCGATTGTCGATTTCGATTGACGGACTGACTTTTCGATTTCGATTGTCATTGATGTGACCGATTTGTCGACTCCGATTATCGATCGATTCCGATTGTCGAGGCCAAGTATCGAGGCCGATTCTGATTGTTGAGGCCTATTGTATAGGCTAACTTGAATTGTCAAGTCTGATTTCGAGTGTCGATTCCGTTTGTTGAGGCTGATTTCGATTGTCGAGGCCGATTTCAATTATCGAGGCTGATGGTCGAGACCTTATGATGTATATGCGACTCGTAGTTGAGGCCCATTGTGATGTGTATTTGGCTTGTGTGATGTATACGCGGCCCGTGTTTGAGGCCCAATGTGATGTATATGCAGCCTGTATTTGAGGACCATTGTGATATGTATTCAGCTCGTGTTTAAGGCCTAATGTGATGAATATAAGGTCTATGTGATGAGGCCCATTGTGATGCATTTAAGGGCCTGGCGACGGAGCTCATTGTAATGTATGTTAGGCCCATGTGAAAGGCCCATCATGAGGTGCATTAAGCTCTTGAGTGAGGCCCATGGCGTTGTATATTTGGCTCTTGTGTGAGGCCATGGGTCACTGTATGTTAGGCACTATGAAGGCCATGCCATGTAGGCAATGTTGGTTAAATGTCCACGTTGTCGAGGTCGATTGTTGATGCCGGTTATTGATACTGATTAGGAGTATGTGACCGCATAGCATCATGATACATGCCTATACGCATCATCTGCATGTTTGTTATGAAATGTGGTTAACCATTGCATATATTATTGGGTAGATTGTTATGAGGCTCCCTGATAGGCGGAGGTTATCTCACATGAGCGCAGAGTATGCGCAAGATTAATACATGACTGGATTGTATGACTCACGCATCTTGCATTGTATACCCTAGCGACATCAGGGTCATAGCCTCTATAGGCATATCGTGGATGGCCAAATGGGACACCGGAAATGTTTGGTTCTAGCATATGGGCCCATAGATGTCCTTAGGTGAAAATCTCTAAACCTCCATGGCCAGGAGTCGCCCCAACGTAGAGACCGAGTGGATGTATATGAGTGCATGAGGGCCATATACAAGTAGGCCGCATCTCCCACTGTGTCATGGTCGGTTGGGAGGGGGTGTGAACTTACCCGCCTGAGTGAGGGGGCAACATCTAGGTTGAGTCTGACCAGCTTGAGGAATGGGTCTGCTATCGATGAGCCGAGCCCGATATTGGCAGGCGGATAGTGAGGTCTCTTCCACTTACCCAGTTGTGCGCTCGGATATGGGCGACAAGCTGGCGTAGAGTGTAATAGACCCCGGTGATGATCCGAGAGAAAAACTGTACTGATATGTGGACTTATTGAGCAGGAGTTGCATACTCATTCATTCATTCATTCACTATCCACTCGGGCTGGTGGTGCGCAACTATTTGTTACGTGTACCTTCGCAATGGCCAGGATTTCAATTGGGGCGCGCGACTAACCTGAGATCAGGAGTTTACCACATTGAGTCTGACTATCCAAATTAGGTATGGGACTAGTTTGAATAGAAGTCCATTGTGATGGACCCCATAGCCTGCGATACTACGTACTACCATCTCAACTTCACACTCCAGCATGGTCATTCCATTCGCACTGCATGTTGCATTACATCCATGGCATATGACAATTTGGGTTATTGTGTTTTTGTACTTATATGGTCTAGGTACGGCTGACGCTATTTGTGTTACTCATCAGGAATGTATATTATATTGCATCCTCTGCATCTAATATTTGGCTCTCTATAACTCCTCATTTGCATAGTTAACTCGTATTGCGTATTATAATATTATATGACTCATGAACTTGTCAGTATTTCCGCTTCCTCTGTTATCTTATGATTTGTGATCTTGTCAGTATTTCTGTTTACTTTGATAATTCCTGATCTTGACAGTATTCTGCTTACTCTGATAATTCATGATCTTGTCAGTATCTCTACTTATTCCGACATTGTACAATATATGGATTACCAGTATTTTCGGTATTGTATGAATATGGCATTGTATTGAATACTTAGCACTTAACTTGTGCACACACTTACACCACCCTCTAAGCTTTCTATAAGCTTATGCACGATAGATGCATGCAAGTGATGTTAGGTTGCAACAGTGTTGAGCTTGGAGAGTACAGTGGTCTTCTGGAGCTTGATTTTTTATTTATGTATTTCCTCTTTCAGCATTGTACCGAAATGATTATATTAGTGAATATGTGATGATGATGTTGCCTTTGTGATTTGGGTAAACTTGTAGTTATGCTTCTTACGAGATAAATGTATATTGGAAAATCCTCCTTGTAGGATCCCAGGATCGGAATTTGGCATATGAGTGCCGAGATCCGAGAATGGGGCACTATGGAGGCTGTCGGCGCCGGATTCAGCGATTGAAAATTTTGTGAGCCCAGTTTCCGAGTTTGGGGCGTGACACAAATCCTTTCCTAAAACTCGATCCCAAGTTCCTTATCAAAATCCCTTCCTCATATCCAATCCACATCTAGCCAAGGAAGATTGCCTTCCTTGCAACCATTGCCTCCTTCTTTTCAATCTCGGTGATCCTTTCCCTCATGGGAAAGAAATGATCGGTTCTCGAGGAGGCAGACCGATCCAAGAGAGAGATCAAATCCTAAAGTTCGGTCTGAAAAGAGAAACGACTCCCAAATTTTAGGGCATTACAACATTTCTGCAACTTCGAATTGCCAGTGAACCGGATGTATCCTTTATATATTAGAGTTTTAGAACTTTGTGTCTTTTTAGAAATTGTTTCTAATCATGCCATGAATCGTCCTGTATGATTAAATCAGATTATTTTTAGTATATTTTTACATCCCAAGTAGTTTCCAGCATGGTTGGATTATGACTCCTTAAAAGGATTGAATTTCATTACTTAAGACCTTGTAAGTTCGTATTCGATGCGAACTTCGCTAAAACATTATGAGTTTCTAAAACTTATTTCTTCCTTCCCTTTTTGCATCATTCTTAGCATTATCAGCCCTCCAAATCTCTGAGATATCTTAAAATCTTTAATTCTTTCTTTTTCCCAAAATCAACGAATCGGAAGCGTGATATGCTCATAACCCACACCCATAAGATCAAGATAACAATATACAGAAACATGTTTAGGCCATAGGAAGCCTTCCTAGGAAAATTGTTTAACCATAGGCACCATGGGAGATTTAAATCACTAAGTTAGACAAGAATGAAAATGAGAACTCCCTTCGACCAAGACCCGAAGGACGACCTTATAAATAGAAGATTTGAACTTTTCGATGATGGACATTCCCTAAATATTTAGATTGATCAGACTACGGAATTACGAAAATATACACCTGTGAGTATTCGTAGCTTCACCTAATTCTTAATCCTGGGCGACTACCAATGGACTCACTGCTTTGAACGAGCAGAAATCTAGGATCCACCAGGACGAAAAAGGGATACAATGAGCCTTCTACCCTGGTCAGGTAGATGATCGACGTATCAGGTTCAATCCCCACTACAACCGTCTCTCCGTGTGTGTCGAATATTGAAAACAAATATTTTTACTTTAGATAGAGGGAAATCGTTTTCATGAATCCAAATCTTTAAAAATAAATAGATAGATAAATAAATTGTAGTAAACCATTAGGGTGAGAAAGTTTTAAGGGGGGTAGACTAAAATGAGCGAGACTAGCATAGATAGTATATACCCTACCAAGCATATAAACTTGAAATCAATAAAACTTTGGCAAATGAAATAATAAAATCATATATTTTACGTCAGAAAAGGCCCGGTCGACGACAGAAGTGATCTAGACCATCGGACCTTAAATCAAGCATCTCTCGCAATCCGGAATGAGTTATCTGACGTGAAAAATATCAATATGGGGTAAAACGAGCTACTTTAGCCTATTGCTAAAGACGGATCTCAAAAGGCCTGGTCAACGATAAAAGTGATCCAGACCATCGGACCTTAAATCGGGCGTATCTCGCAATCCGGAATGAGTTATCTGACATAAAATATATGATTTTCGGGCAGAACGAGCTACTTTGGCCTACCGCCAAAGACGGATCTGAAATGGCACAGTAGCTACTCTAGCCTTTTGTCAAAAGATGGATCAGAAAAGGCTCGGTCGATGACAGAAGTGATCCAGACCATTGGACCTTAAATCGGGCGTATCTCGCAATCCAAAATTAGTTATCTGACGTAACAAATATGTTTTCGGGGTAGAATAACCTACTTTAGCCTATGGCTAAAGATGGATCAGAAAAGGCTCTGTCAATGACAAAACTAATCTAGACCATCAGACCTTAAATCGGACATATCTCGCAATCCAGAATGAGTTATCTGATGTAAAATATAAGTTTTGGGGTAGAACGAGCTACTTTAACCTTCCACCAAAGACGGATCTGAAAAGGCCCGGTCGACGACAGAAGTGATCCAGACCAGCGGACCTTGAATCGGGCGTATCTCGCAATCCAGAATGAGTTATCTGACGTAAAATATATAATTTTGGGGTAGAACGAGCTACTTTAGCCTACCGCCAAAGATGGTTCAGAAAAGGCCCAGTCGACAATAGAAGTGATCCAGACCATCAGACCTTTAATCGGGTGTATCTGGCAATCCAGAATGAGTTATCTAACGTAAAATATATGATTTTGGGGTAGAACGAGCTACTTTAGCCTACTGCCAAATACGCATTTAAAAAGGCCAGGTCGACGACAAAATTGATCCAGACCATCGGACCTTAAATCGGGCATATCTCGCATTCCGCAGTGAGTTATCTGATGTAAAATATATGATTTTGGGGTAGAACGAGCTACTTTAGCCTTCCGCCAATGATGGAACTGAAAAGGCCCGGTCGACGACAGAAGTGATCCAGACCATCGGACCTTAAATCGGGAGTATCTCGCAATCCATAATGAGTCATCTGACTTTAAATATATGATTTTGGGGTAGAATGAGCTACTTTAGCCTACCGCTAGAGATGGATATGAAAAAGCCCCTTCAACGACAGAAGTGATCGAGACCATCGGACCTCAAATCGGGTGTATCTCACAATCCGGAATGAGTTATCTGACATAACCGCCAAAGACGGATCTGAAATGGCCCGGTCGACAACAGAAGTGATCTAGACTATCGGACCTTAAATTGAGCGTAACTCGCAATCCGGAATGAGTTGGATGGCATAAAATATATCATTTTGGGGTAGAACGAGCTACTTTAGCCTACCGCCAAACAGGGATCTAAATAGGCCCGGTCGACGACAGATGTGATCCAGACCATCGGACCTGAAATCGGGCGTATCTCGCAATCCAAAATGAGTTATCTAAAGTAAAATATATGATTTTGGGGTAGAACGAGCTACTTTATCCAACCGACAAAGAGAGATCTGAAAAGGCCTAGTTAACGACAGAAGTGATCCTGACCATCGAACCTTAAATCGAGTGTATCTCTCAATCCAGAATGAGTTATCTGACGTAAAAAATAAGTTTTGGAGTAGAACGAGCTACTTTAGCCTACCGCCAAAGACGGATCTGAAATGGCCCGGTCGATGACAGAAGTGATCCTGACCATCGAACCTTAAATCCAACGTATTTCGCAGAGGCCCGGTTGACGACAGTAGTGGCCAGACCATCGGACCTTAAATCTGGCGTATCGAGCAATCCGGAATGAGTTATCTGACCTAAAATATATCAATATGGGGTAGAACGAGCAACTTTAGCCTACCGCCAAAAATGGATCAGAGAAGGCCCGGTCAATGCGAGATACGCCCGATTTAAGGTCCGATGGTCAGAATCACTTCTGTCGTTGACTGGGCCTTTTTAAATCCATCGTTGTCGGTAGACTAAAGTAGCTCGTTCTACCCCAAAAACATGTATTTTACGTCCGATAACTCATTCCAGATGGCGAGATACGCCTGATTTAAAGTCCGATCGTCTGGATAACTTCTGTCGTCGACCGGGCCTTTTTTGATCGGACCTTAAATCAGGCGTATCTCGCAATCTGGATTGAGTTATCAGACGTTAAATATATGATTTTGGGGCAGAACGAGCTACTTTAACCTACCACCAAAGATGGATATGAAAATGCCCGGTCGATGATAGAAGTAATCCAGACCATCAGACCTTAAAACGGGCGTATCTCGCAATCCGAAATGAGTTATCTGACGTAAAATAAATCATTTTGAGGTAGAACGAGCTACTTTAACCTACCGTTAAAGATGGATCTGAAATGGCCCGGTCGAGTACAAAGTGATCCAGACCATCGGACCTTAAATCAGTCATATCTCGCAATCCGGAATGAGTTATCTGACGTAAAATATAAGATTTTGGGGGTAGAACGAGCTACTTTAGCCTACCACCAAAAATGGTTCTGAAAAGGCCCAGTCGACGACAAAAGTGATCCTGACCATCGGACCAGAAATTGGGCGTATCTCACAATCTGGAATGAGTTATCTGACGTAAAATATATGATTTTGGGGTAAAACGATCTACTTTAGCCTAACGCCAAAGATGGTTAAGAAAAAGCCATGTCAACGACAGAACAGATCCAGAACATCGGATCGTAAATTGGGCATATCTTGCAATCCGGAATGAGTTGTCTGAAATAAAATATTTGATTTTGGGGTAGAACGAACTACTTAGGCCTACCGCCAAAAATGGATCTGAAAAGACCTGGTCAAGTACAGAAGTGATCCAAACCAACGGACCTTAAATCGAGCATATCTCGCAATCTGGAATGAGTTATTTGATGTAAAATATATCATTTTGGGGTAGAACGAACTACTTAAGCCTACCGCCAAAGATGGATAAAAAAGGCCTGGTCGACGACAGAAGTGATCTAGACCATCGGACCTTAAATCGAGCATATCACACAATCAAGAATGAATTATCTAACGTAAAAAATATCTATATGGGGTAGAACGAGTTACTTTAGCCTACTGCCAAAGACGAATCTCAAAAGGCTCGGTCAACGACAGAAGTGATCCAGACGATCGGACCTTAAATTGGGCGCATCTCGCAATCCGGAATGAGTTATCTGACGTAAAATATATCATTTTGGGGTAGAACGAGATACTTTAGCCTACCGCCAAAGACGGATTTGAAAAGGCCCGGTCGACGATAGAAGTGATCCAAACCATCGGACCTTAAATCGAGCGTATCTCCAATCCGGAATGAGTTATCTAACATAAAATATATGATTTTGTAGTAGAACGAGCTACTTTAGCCTACCACTAAAGATGTATCTGAAAAGGCTTGGTCGACAACAAAAGTGATCCAGACCATCGGACCTTAAATCGGGCGTATCTCGCAATCCAGAATGAGTTATCTGACAAAAAAAATATAACATTTTGGGGTAAAACGAGCTACTTTAGCCTACCGGCAAAGATAGATCAAAAAAGGCCATGTTGATGATAGAAGTGATCCAGACAATCGGACATTAAATCGGGCGTATCTTGCAATCCGAAATGAGTTATCTGACGTAAAATATATGATTTTGGGGTACAATGATCTGCTTTAGCCTACCGTCAAAGATGGTTCAGAAAAAGCCATGTCGACGACAGAAGTGGTCCAGAACATCAGATTGTAGATCGGGGCGTATCTCGCAATCTGGAATGAGTTGTCTGATGTAAAATATTTGATTTTGGGGTAGAACGAGCTACTTTAGCCTACCGCCGAAGATGGATCTGAAAAGACCTGGTCGAGTACAGAAGTGATCCAAACCCTCGGACATTAAATCGGGTGTATCTCGCAATCGGGAATGAGTTATCTGATGTAAAATATATTATTTTGGGGTAGAACGAACTACTTTAGCCAACCGCCAAATATGGATCAGAAAAGGCCTGGTCGACTACTGAAGTGATCCAGACCATCGGACCTTAAATCAAGCATATCACGCAATCCAGAATGAGTTATCTGACGTGACAAATATCAATATGGGGTAGAACGAGCTACTTTATCCTACTGCCAAAGACGGATCTCAAAAGGCCCGGTCTACAACAGAAGTGATCCAGACCATTGGACCTTAAATTGGGCGCATCTCGCAAACTGGAATGAGTTATCTAACGTAAAATATATCATTTTGGGGTAGAACCAACTACTTTAGCCTTCCACCAAAGACAGATTTGAAAAGGCCCGGTTGACGACATAAGTGATCCAGACCATCGGACCTTAAATCGGGCATATCTCCAATCTGGAATGAGTTATCTGACGTAAAATATATGATTTTGGGGTAGAATGAGCTACTTTAGCCTATCGCCAAAGATGTATCTGAAAAGGCCTGGTCGACAACAAAAGTGATCCAGACCATCGAACCTTAAATCGGGCATATCTCGCAATCTGGAATGAGTTATCTGACGGAAAATATAACATTTTGGGGTAGAACAAGCTACTTTTGCCTACCGACAAAGATGGATCAGAAAAGGCCCTGTTGACGACAGAAGTGATCCAGACAATCGGACCTTAAATCGGGCGTATCTCGTAATTCGGAATGAGTTATCTGATGTAAAATATATGATTTTGGGGTAGAACGAGCTACTTTGGCGTATCGCCAAAGACATCTGAAATGGCCCGATAGCTACTCTAGCCTTACGTCAAAGATGGATCAGGAAAGGTTATGTCGACGACAGAAGTGATCCAGACCATCGGACCTTAAATCGGGCATATCTCACAATCCGTAATGAGTTATCTGATGTTAAATATATGATTTTGGTGTAGAACGAGCTACTTTAGCCTACCGCCAAAGATGGATATGAAAAGGTCCGGTGGACGACAGAAGTGATCCAGACCATCGGACCTTGAATCGGGCATATCTCTTAATCTGGAATGAATTATCTGACATAAAATATATAATTTTGGGGTAGAACAAGCTACTTTAGCCTACCGCAAAGATAAATCTGAAAAGGCCCGGTCGACAACAGAAGTGATCTAAACCATCAGACCTTAAATCGGGGGTATCACGCAATCCGGAATGAGATATCTGACGTAAAATATATAAATTTGGGGTAGAACGAGCTACTTTAGCCTACCGCCAAAGATGGATCAGAAAAGGCCCGATCGACAACAGAAGTGATCCAGACCATCGGACCTTAAATCGGGCGTATCTCGCAATCCGAAATGAGTAAACTGACGTAAAATATTTGATTTTGGGGTAGAACGAGCAACTTTAGCCTACTACAAAATATGCATTAAAAAAGGACCGGTCGACGACAAAAGTGATCCAGACCATCGGAGTTAAATCTGGTGTATCTTGCAATCCGGAATGAGTTATCTGACCTAAAGTATATGATTTTGAGGTAGAACAAGCTACTTTAGCCTTCCACCAAAGATGGAACTGAAAAGGCCCGGTCGACGACAGAAGTAATCCAGACCACCGGACCTTAAATCGGGCGTATATCACAATCCGTAATGAGTTATCTGACGTTAAATATATGATTTTGGGGTAGAATGAGCTAATTTAGCCTATTGCAAAGACATTTCGGAAAAGGCCCGGTCGACGACAGAAGTGATCTAGACCATCGGACATTAAATCGAGCGTATCTTGCAATTTGTAATGAGTTGTCTGACGTTAAATATATGATTTTGGGGTAGAATGAGTTGCTTTAGCTAACCGCAAAGACGGATTTGAAAAGGCCCGGTCGACGACAGAAGTGATCCAGACCATCGGACCTAAAATCGGTCGTATCTCGCAATCCAGAATGAGTTATCTGACGTAAAATATATAATTTTGGGGTAGAACGAGCTACTTTAGCCTACCGCCAAAGACGGCTCTGAAAAGGCCCGGTTGACGACAGAAGTGATCCAGACCATCGGACCTTAAATCGGGCATATCTCCAATCCAGAATGAGTTATCTGACATAAAATATATGATTTTGGGGTAGAACGAGCTACTTTAGCATACCGCCAAAGATGGATTTGAAAAGGCCCGATTGACATCAGAAGTGATCCAAACCATCGGACATTAAATTGGGCGTATCTCGCAATCCGGAATGAGTTATCTGACGGAAAATACATCATTTTGGGGTAGCCTACCGGCAAAGATGGATCAGAAAAGGCCCGTCGATGACAAAAGCTATCCAGACAATCAGACCTTAAATTGGGCGTATCTCGCAATTCAAAATGAGTTATCTGACGTAAAATATATGATTTTGGGGCAAAACGAGCTACTTTGGTCTAACGCCAAAGGCGGATCTGAAATGGCAGGGTAGCTACTCTAGCCCTTCGTCAAAGATAGATCAGAAACGGCCCGGTCAACGACAGAAGTGATCCAGACCATTGGACCTTAAATCGGACGTATCTCGCAATCCGGAATTAGTTATCTGACGTAACAAATATGTTTTTGGGGTAGAATGACCTACTTTAACCTACGGCCAAAGATGGATCTGAAAAGGCTCAGTCAACGACAAAAGTGATCTAGACCATCAGACCTTAAATCGGGCGTATCTCGCAATCCGGAGTGAGTTATGTGATGTAAAATATAAGTTTTGGGGTAGAACGAGCTACTTTAGCCTTCCACCAAAGATAGATCAGAAAAGGCTCGGTCGACGACAGAAGTGATCCAGACCATTGGACTTTAAATCGAGCATATCTCGCAATCCAGAATGAGTTATTTGATGTAAAATATATGATTTTGGGGTAAAACGAGCTACTTTAGCCTACCGCGAAGACAGATCTAAAAAGGCTCGGTCGACGACAGAAGTGATCCAGACCAGCGGACCTTGAATCGGGCGTATCTCGCAATCTAGAATGAGTTATTTGACGTAAAATATATAATTTTGGGATAGAACAAGCTACTTTAGCCTACCGCCAAAGATGGATCAGAAAAGGCCCAGTCGACGATAGAAGTGATCTAGACTGTTTCGACAAGGAAACAAAAGTATTTGATTTGGGAAAATAATCTTATTCAAACATAACAATGGAATAATTATAAAGACAATCATCACACTTTATTGATTCTGAATTCATTTACATCCTCTGGTATCCCTTGATTCTAAGATAGTTTACAAAGAACTCATTACAAATGTCAATTATTATAGCTAAATATAATTTTCGGCAGCATAACGGCAATGATCTCAATCATCTCCAATGACTTAGGAGGAAATAAACAAGTCGACCAACAGTCTTCAAGAGAACGAAGATTCCAGCAGCATTTCGGTACTATTTTGGTCATCTCCTGAAACTTAGGAGGAATACGTCTCTTCGTCGATGATTCTTCTTTTCTCTTGATTAAGAATAACTTGAAGCTTTGAGGACTCCAATCATTCCGACAAAGATTTCACCCATTCTTTGTAAAAAAGCGCTAATAATAGGTTTGCGCGGGTCCGCGCAAACTCTATGCTTTGCGCGGGTCCGCGCAAACTATAAGAGCCTTCTGTTGCTTTACGCTGACCGGCACAAACTTCTAGGAGTCCAATACTCCTTTGCGCGAGGTCGCGCAAAGTGCAGGAGTCCAATACTCCGCACCTTCTGTCTTCTCTTTCGTCTTTGCTTCACTTCTGAAATCTTCGAACCCCTTTTTAGAGAAGGAACGGGGTATTTATAGACATTTCCATCAACGGAAATCTCAGATCTGGTCGATGTGGGACAAAATATCATCCAACCATTTTATTTCACCATGATGGACTTTGCGCGGACACGCGCAAACGATATACTTTGCGCGGTGTCGCGCAAACCCTCCATCCTGCGCAAACTGTCTTCATGTTCTCCGCGCAATCATTTCACTTTGCGCGGTCTTGTGTAACTATTTCACTTTGCGCGACCCCGCGCAAAGTGGTCTTGAAGCTGTTTTCTTTCATCTTCAAAGTGATTTCTTGATCTTTGTCATTTTTCACTTCCTTGCTTATTTTATGCCTCAACAAGACCATCGGACCTTAAATCCGACATATCTAGCAATCCGGAATGAGTTATCTAACGTAAATATATGATTTTGGGGTAGAACGAGCTACTTTAGCCTACTGCCAAATATGCATTTGAAAAGGTCTGGTCGATGACAGAATTGATCCAGACCATCGGACCTTAAATCGGGCGTATCTCGCATTCCGCAGTGAGTTATCTGATGTAAAATATATGATTTTGAGGTAAAACGAGCTACTTTAGCCTTCCACCAATGATGGAACTGAAAAGGCCCGGTCAACGATAGAAGTGATGCCAACCATCAGACCTTAAATCGGTCGTATCTCACAATCCGTAATGAGTTATCTGACGTTAAATATATAATTTTGGGCTACTTTAGCCTACCACTAAAGATGGATCTGAAAAAGCCCGGTAGATGACAGAAGTGATCTAGACCATCGGACCTTAAATCGGGCGTATCTCGCAATCCGGAATGACTTATCTGACGTAACCGCCAAAGACGGATCTGAAATGGCCCGGTCAATGACATAAGTGATCTATACCATCGGACCTTAAATCAGGCGTAACTCGCAATCCGGAATGAGTTGGATGACGTAAAATATATCATTTTGGGGTAGAACAACCTACTTTAGGCTACTGCCAAAGATGGATCTAAAAAGGCCCAGTCGACGACAAATGTGATCCAGACCATCGGACCTGAAATTGGGTGTGTCTCGCAATCTGGAATGAGTTATCTAAAGTAAAATATATGATTTTGGGGTAGAACGAGCTACTTTATCCAACCGACAAAGATGGATTTGAAAAAGCCTAGTCGACGACAGAAGTGATCCTGACCATCGGACATAAATCGAGCGTATCTCTCAATCTGGAATGAGTTATTTGATGTAAAATATAAGTTTTGGAGTAGAACGAGCTACTTTAGCCTACCGCCAAAGACGAATCTGAAATGGCCCGGTCAATGACAGAAGTGATCTAGACCATCGAACCTTAAATCCGGCGCATTTCGCAGAGACTCGATCAATGACAGTAGTGATCCGGACCATCGGACCTTAAATCGGGCATATCTCGCAATCCGAAATGAGTTATCTGACGTAAAATATATCAATATAGGGTAGAACGAGCAACTTTAACTTACTGCCAAAGATGGATCAGAAAAGGCCGGGTCAATGCGAGATACGCCCGATTTAAGGTCCGATGGTTAGTATCACTTTTGTCGTCGACCGGGCCTTTTTAGATCCATCTTTGACGGTAGACTAAAGTAGCTCGTTCTACCCCAAAAACATGTATTTTACGTCAGATAACTCATTCCGAATTACGAGATATGCGCGATTTAAAGTCCGATCGTCTGAATAACTTCTGTCGTCGACCAGGCCTTTTTTTTATCCAGACCATCGGACCTTAAATCAAGCGTATCTCGCAATTTGGATTGAGTTATCTGACATTAAATATATGATTTTGGGGTAGAACGAGCTACTTTAACATACCGCCAAAGATGGATATGAAAAGGCCCGGTCAACGACAGAAGTAATCCAGACCATCGAACCTTAAAACGGGTGTTTCTCGCAATCCGAAATGAGCTATCTGAAGTAAAATAAATCAATTTGAGGTAGACTGAGCTACTTTAGCCTACCGCCAAAGTTGGATTTGAAATGGCCCAGTCGAGTACAAAGTGATCCAGACCATCGGACCTTAAATCAGCCGTATCTTGCAATCTGGAATGAGTTATCTGAAGTAAAATATAAGATTTTGGGGTAGAACGAGCTACTTTAGCCTACCACCAAAAATGGTTCTGAAAAGGCTCGGTCGACGACAGAAGTGATCTAGACCATCGGACCATAAATCGGGTGTATCTCGCAATCCAGAATGAGTTGTCTGACGTAAAATATTTGATTTTGGGGTAGAACGAGCTTCTTAGGCCTACCGCCAAAGATGGATCTGAAAAGACTTGGTCGAGTACAGAAGTGATCCAAACCATTGGACCTTAAATCGGGAGTATCTCGCAATCCGGAATGAGTTATCTGATGTAAATATATCATTTTGGGGTAGAACAAACTACTTTAGCCTACTGCCAAAGATGGATCAGAAAAGGCTCGGTCGACGAGAAAAGTGATCCAGACCAGCGAACCTTAAATCAAGCATATCACACAATCCGGAATGAGTTATCTGACGTAAAAAAAATATTAATATGGGGTAGAACGAGCTACTTTAGCCTATTGCCAAAGATGGATCTCAAAAGGCCCAATCAACGACGGAAGTGATCTAGACCATCGAACCTTAAATCGGGCGCATCTCGCAATCCGGAATGAGTTATCCGACGTAAAATATATCATTTTAGGGTAGAACGAGCTACTTTAGCCTACCGCCAAAGATGGATTTGAAAAGGCCCGGTCGATGACAGAAGTGATCTAGACCATCAGACCTTAAATTGGGCGTATCTCCAATCCGGAATGAGTTATCTGACGAAAAATTTATAATTTTGGGGTAGAACGAGCTACTTTAGCCTACCGCCAAAGATGTATCTGAAAAAGTCTAGTCGACAACAGAAATGATCCAGACCATCGGACCTTACATCGGGCGTATCTCGCAATCTGGAATGAGTTATCTGACGGAAAATATAAAATTTTGGGGTAGAACGAGCTACTTTAGCCTACCGGCAAAGACGAATCAGAAAAGGCCCTATTGACGACAGAAGTGATCCAGACAATCGGACCTTCAATCGGGCGTATCTCGAAATCCAGAATGAGTTATCTGACGTCAAATATATGATTTTGGGGTAAAATGATCTACTTTAGCCTACCGCCAAAGATGGTTCAGAAAAAGCTATGTCGACGACAAAAGTGATCCAGAACATCGGATCGTAAATCGGGCTTATCTCGCAATTCAGAATGAGTTGTCTGACGTAAAATATTTGATTTTGGGGTAGAACGAGCTACTTAGGCCTACCGCCAAAGATGGATCTGAAAAGACCTGGTCAAGTACAGAAGTGATCCAAACCATCGGACTTTAAATCGGGCATATCTCGCAATCTGGAATGAGTTATCTTATGTAAAATATATCATTTTGGGTTAAAACGAATTACTTTAGCCTACCGCCAAAGATGGATTAGAAAAGGCCCGGTCGACGACAGAAGTAATCCAGACCATCAGACCTTAAATCGAGCATATCACACAATTTGGAATGAGTTATCTGACATAAAAAATATCAATATGGGGTAGAACGAGCTACTTTGGCCTACTACCAAAGACGGATCTCAAAAGGCCCAGTTGACGACAAAAGTGATCCAGACCATCGGACCTTAAATCGGGCGCACCTCGCAAACCGGAATGAGTTATCTGACGTAAAATATATCATTTTGGGGTAGAACCAGCTACTTTAGCCTACCGCCAAAGACAGATTTGAAAAGGCCCGGTCGACGACAGAAGTGATCCAGACCATTGGACCTTAAATCGGGCGAATCTCTAATCTGGAATGAGTTATCTGATGTAAAATATATGATTTTGGGGTAGAATGAGCTAATTTAGCCTACCGCCAAAGATGTATCTGAAAAGGCCTGGTCGACAACAGAAGTGATCCACACCATCGGACCTTAAATCGGGCGTATCTCGCAATCCGAAATGAGTTATCTGACGAAAAGTATAACATTTTGGGGTAGAACGAGCTACTTTAGCCTACCGGCAAAGATGGATCAGAAAAGGCCCTGTTGACGAAAGAAGTGATCCAGACAATTGGACTTTAAATCAGGCGTATCTCGCAATCCGGAATGAGTTATCTGACGTAAAATATATGATTTTGGGGCAGAACGAGCTACTTTGGCCTACCGCCAAAGACGTATCTAAAATGGCCCGGTAGCTACTCTAGTCTTTCGTCAAAGATGGATCAGAAAGGCCCGGTTGACGACAGAAGTGATCCAGACCATCGGACCTTAAATCGCACGTATCTCGCAATCCGTAATGAGCTATCTGATGTTAAATGTATGATTTTGGGGTAGAACGAGCTACTTTAGTCTACTGCCAAAGATGGATATGAAAAGGTCCGGTGGACGACAGAAGTGATCCAGACCATCGGACCTTAATTCGGGCGTATCTCGTAATCCAGAATTAGTTTACTGACGTAAAATATATGATTTTGGGGTAGAACGAGCCACTTTAGCCTACCGCAAAGACGGATCTGAAAAGGCTCGGTCGACGATAGAAGTGATCTAGACCATCGGACCTTAAATCGGGCATATCTCGCAATCCGTAATGAGTTATCTGACGTAAAATATATGATTTTAGGTTGGAACGAGCTATTTTAGCTTACCGCAAAGACATATCTGAAAAGGCTCGGTCGACAACAAAAGTGATTTAGACCATCGAACCTTAAATCGGGCATATCTCGCAATCCGGAATGAGTTATCTAATGTAAAATATTTCATTTTGGGGTAGAACGAGCTACTTTAGCCTACTGCAATATATGCATTGAAAAAGGACTGATCGATGACTAAAGTGATCCAGACCATCAGACCTTAAATCGGGCGTATCTTGAAATCCGGAATGAGTTATTTGATGTAAAGTATATGATTTTGGGGTAGAACGAGCTACTTTAACCTTCCGCCAAAGATGGAACTGAAAAGGCCCGGTTGACGACAGAAGTAATCCAGACCACCGGACATTAAATTAGGTGTATTTCATAATCTGTAATGAGTTATCTGACGTTAAATATATGATTTTGGGGTAGAACGAGCTAATTTAGCCTATCGCAAAGATGGATCGAAAATGGCCTGGTCGACGACATAATTGATCTAGACCATCAGACCTTAAATCGGGCATATCTTGCAATCCGTAATGAGTTATCTGACGTTAAATATATAATTTTGGGATAGAACGATCTATTTTAGCTAACCTCAAAGGCGGATCTGAAAAGGCCCGGTCGACGACAGAAGTGATCCAGACCATCGGACCTTAAATCGGGCATCTCTTGCAATCCGGAATGAGCTATCTGACGTAAAATATATAATTTTGGGGTAGAACGAGCTACTTTAGCTTACCACCAAAGACGGATCTGAAAAGGCCCGTTCGACGACATAAGTGATCCAGACCATCGGACCTTAAATCGGGCGTATCTCCAATCCAGAATGAGTTATCTGACATAAAATATATGATTTTGGGGTAGAACGAGCTACTTTAGCCTACCGCCAAAGATGGATCAGAAAAGGCCCGGTCGACAACAGAAGTGATCCAAACCATCGAACCTTAAATCGGGCGTATCTCGCAATCCAGAATGAGTTATCTGACGGAAAATATATCATTTGGGGGTAAAACAAGCTACTTTAGCCTACCAGCAAAGATAGATTAGAAAGGGCCTTGTCGATGACAGAAGTTATCCCAACAATCGGACTTTAAATCGGGCTTATCTCGTAATCCGGAATGAGTTATCTGACGTAAAAAATATGATTTTGGGGCAGAACGAGCTACTTTGGCCTACTGCTAAAGACGGATCTGAAATGGCACGGTAGCTTCTCTAGCCGTTCGTTAAAGATGGATCAGAAAAGGCCCGATCGACGACAGAAGTGATCCAAACCATTGGACCTTAAATCGGGCATATCTCACAATCCGGAATTAGTTATCTGATGTAACAAATATGTTTTCGGGGTAGAATGACCTACTTTAGCCTACGGCCAAAAATGGATCTGAAAAGGCTCTATTGACGACAAAAGTGATCTAGACCATCGGACCTTAAATCAGGCGTATCTCGCAATCCGGAATGAGTTATCTGACGTAAAATATAAGTTTTGGGGTAGAACGAGCTACTTTAGCCTTCCGCCAAAGACAGATTTGAATTAGATTGTCATCATCCATAACTACGGTAGAAGTACATACTGAATTTCGTAGACAAAATTCTCTTTAAGGGGGGTAGATTGTAACACCCCGTACTTTCCAGTACTCAAGTATTATCGTTTAATTTAATATGAAGACAAAAAATCATAATAATAATATAACCTAAATATATGTATTATGAAATGTTATATTATAAATATTTAAAGTCTCATATTAAAATGATACATATATAACTACCGTATACAAAGTAATACAAAAATAATATCATAATGAGTAATAATCTTATAATATTATAAATACTAATGTAGTACTAAATATCTCATATGAATATGAGTACAAATTTATTTATTTTTATTTTTTTAGTAAGATTTTATGACTTAACAATATTAAGGAATGCAAAGATGATATATATTGATATTATATATTGTGAGATATATACTAATCTTCATTCATACAAGTTATGCATATAAACGATATGTGAAGATATAAATTAAATATGAAAAATTATATAAATGATAATAAAAATATTGATAATAATTATAATAGTAAATAACATTATTAAATGTAATATAACATAATATTTAAGTGTTATAAACTCAGAACAGGCCATATATCTATAATCTGACCATTGGGTCCTAGCTTAAATAGTCTCTTGGACCATTTTAACCGTTGATGTTCAATTTCGGGTTGATCCGACCAACAAATCAGCGGGTAATCCATAAAAGACACCCGAATCAATTAGTGGGGCCCACCTGGGCCTCACATGTGCCCAAACTGAGCCAGGGCCCCTATATAAGGACTCCTAAACAAATGAACGGTGTAGATTTATCACGAACATCACATGTGACCCCACGAGCAATGCATGTGTAACATGTAGCACCATACATGAGGTGTACCAAGCCAAGCTTGCTCGGTCAAATAGCTTTGACCGAGCAAAAAAACGAAAAAGAATGAAATTTTTCAAAAAATTCCTCCCGCCGTTAACATTTTAAACCGAGGAGTTTTTAAGCCCTAAAGTGAGCCATCCGGGGAATTTTCCGGACGATCCAAACCGTCCACTTTTCTCGTGGGGCCCGCCCAACCAAAAATGTATAGGGGTTCGGGCCATGCATAGAAATGGAGGAGTTGGGTATGAACCGTCCGTTTCCTTAATGTGTGGTTAGGATCCAAGATGAGGGACCATCAGGTGGCTTCACTTGCAAGCCAGCACCCACTTTATCTAGAGGATTTCGGCCTCCCACGAGCCGGCTGGGGTAGGCATCCTCATGACCGGATATAGCTAGGCAAGCCATAAGAAAGGAAAACGTAGAATTTCCATTTTTGGCCATGAGAAGCTGTCACGCCTGGAACTGTCCAATAGGGCCACGTGGCACCATCACAGCCCTCCTAAGAGGGAGGTACGAGTTGAGATGACGAACTCTCTCATCTCATGAGAAAGAGAAGAGAAAGCAAGAAGATCTCATGAGATGGAGCAAGTTCTCATCTGAGATCCAAAAAGTAGGCCCCACACCACTTATAGGACCCATCCAGACCGATCGAACGGTCTAGATTGCCCTAAAAACCCCTAAATAACAATCTGCCATTGATGGGTGGGTCATCTTCGCAAATAACCCATCCAAACACGATCACGAGGTGGGCCCCACTTGGCCGGGAAAATACGCCGTTAGGGAGCCCAAGGCACTACTAATCCATCCCCAAACACGGATGGGCCCCATGCATGGCCATCCTTAAATCCTAACCGTTGCATATGGTAGGTTTTTTTCAACCGTTGGTGGCACTCTCACTGCCTATAAATAAGACCCTGTTGCTTCAGGAAATTCCACGCCAGAAACAGAGAGAATAGAGAGTGAGAGAAAGAGAGAAAAAGGAAGGAGAGAAGGAAAGGAAAGAGGGAGAGAGAGAGAGAGAGAGAGAGAGAGAGAGAGAGAGAGAGAGGTGGACGTGGGTGCATCAGTCCGGCCAGGTAAACGGCCCGAACTTCTAGCCTTTTTCTTCTTTTCTTTTCTTCCGTCTTCTTCTGCATTTCATGTAGATATCAGCTCTGTTAAAGGCCACGTTTGGGAGCTAAAAATCTGCCCAAAATGGAACTTGGATAGGGGCTGAATGCACCCCTGTTATATGGCTGAATACCCCGAAACCGCCTCTGTTTGAGGACAAACATGGACTAAGTTCAGGCCCTGCTTGGGGCCAAACAATGACGTGTAAACAGCCTCATCTAAGGGCTGAAACTCAGTCCAGAAACGGCAGCTACCATACCTCTGATTGAGCAGTGATGAGGGGTGAAAAATAACCTGAGACGGGCCGTGTTTGAGCCAATAGACAGGCTGGAAAATGGCCTCCAAAGCAGCTGAAGCAGGAGCTGTTTGGACGTCAATTGCTACTCCTTGTTGGGCCTCACCAAATTGCAGGTGGGCCGCACCCTGCAACAGCCCGGGAGCTACATATGGCTCCCTCTCTCAGACCAGGTGGACCACACCATGTAAATCATTGTGGATCACACCACGCCACCATGGGCCCAGCATCATTACTAGTGGGCCTAGCCAAACTCCAGGTGGGCAGCTCACATGAAGGCCGTCTCAAACAGACAAGTAGACCCCCTTCCCTGGACGTGTTTTCAAAATGAAAAGAAGAATATAATAAATAAAATAATATTTTATAAAATATATGTAGATATACAATTTATAGGGTCCACCATTATGAAATGTTGTCCAGGGCCTGCAGCTTGAGTTGCCTTTGACGTCAGTAAGCTGGGGTACGTATTGCCTCTCAACCGTCTATCCATTTCAACACCCCTGGACCCCCACAGTTCCCAAGATCCAATTTCGGATCATTTCTTGGCCATCCATCTATTCACGGTGTGTCCATACCATCCATCAAACGTCAGACCTGAACGTTTTTTTAAATAATAATAAGAGAGAGAGAGAGAGAGAGAGAGAGAGGAATGAGAAGTATACATATGTATATATAACACATGCACATAAATTCTAACATGCACATAAATTCTATAATAATAAATAATATTATATTAGATGAAATATCACTGTGAATATAAATGGTGGGTCCCACGTGTGGACCCACCTGAGGTACGAATGGCTGGGGAACTCTCCAGTAAGTATAATATATAGTAAGATATTTTGTGTGAGTCCCACACCCATGTGGACCCAACTGACACTTATGTTGATCCAGACCCTCCGCCAACAATCGTCCAGGGTCTGGACAATTCACATGTATATAATATAATATATATATTTCATATGTGTATATAATGTAATATAACACATCTGTATATAATATAATATACATGATTTTAGCCGATGGGCCCCACGTGAATAACCCACCTATGATGTAAATCCAGACCATTCATGGGACCTACCTGATGTATATGAGGTTCATATGTAATGCCCAATTCAGGTCTTAGCTGTGGACAAACTCCAATCCCGGTTTGGACCATTAGTTAGGACGAAAGCCTGCAGGCCTAGTTACCTCTAGGCTGGCCCAAACAACCAAAAATTTGGGCCCTTCAAACCCCACACATTTTTATGCTTAGGATTTGTTGTCTAATAACAACTAACTCTCTAAGAAGCTGCTTATGTACCTTGGGACCACTAACTATGCGCAGAAATCCAGATTGAGGGACGTACTACGATCCATAGGTGATGATTCTTCCCCTGGAGCTCTCCATTTTCCCATTAGCTTAAGTTATATTTTTTATTTAAATTTATAATTGATATCTCTCTCTGGTAGAAATTGAATTTCTATATTGCCTGCTTAATATTTATCCTGCATATTTATCCATGCTTGTGAATTATTTGTGAATTGCTTATGGAACTTAAACTGGTACACCAGTGGGAAACCCCCACCTATATGTGTACACCCATACTTGGGATGTAACCTGATTGGTTATGATAGTAATGGACCATCGGCTTAGTGGTTATTGAATGGTGGTTTAAATTAACCAGTGATATGGGCCTACCATCTAGGGTTATTGTGTCCAATGGTTTGCAAGGATGGTCTTTTATCGCATGATTTTGATACTCGCCCTATGTGGCTTATTTGACATTTGCCTTATGTGTCTTGCTTTGATACCACCTTATGTGTTTGTCCTGGTATTTTCCCTATATAGGTTCGATGTTTTTATATCGTGTAACCATGCGAAGGTAAGCCCCATATATTGTGATATGATTGACCACTAGTCGACATGTTTCCATTAAACATCCTAAGGTGGTAGTCTCATGAGCCGGGGATGGTGGTATGGGACACTATGCCCGAGCTGTCGGCCTACGCTGGGCTCTGAGCTCCCTGTAGTGACCTTGAGCTTACCTAAATTGACTAATTGTAACTAGACTAATAACGGTTTGGTTAATCATGCATCCATAGCATGTTGGCAATAACGGGTGGCTAATTTGGATGCTATAGCACGTGCCCTTAGGATCTTCAGGGTATCGTTTCACTAGCTCCCATACCACTGACTATCGACCCCTGTCCGACTGGATGATTTTCCCAGGTCGTGATTTGCATGGGCGACGAGCCCAAGTCCGGCTGGATGTGCATCCCCAGGCCGATGTGCATTCATGCATCCATGCATTTAAAAAGACTGCATCATGTATTGTTTTGATTGTTTTGTTATTTTATAACTATGCTTACCTAATGTGGTGGAGTGTAATCTTGAGGGGAATTCATACTGAGCTGGTCACTCATCCATCAAATATATAACCGTACAGGTAAAACAGGTGGCCTAGATGATGTATATGATCAGACATGATGAGGAGCTGTGCAGGTGCCATGGATGCACGGCCGTATTGCTAAGAGGAGTTGCGCGATCTTGCGGCTCTCATTTATATGTTTTATATGTTTTAAATTTCTCACGTATGTAATCTTGTAATTGATAGTGTAGAGATATTGGTTTATATAAGTCATTATGGGCGACCACTTGTATATTCTAAAAGAAATTAAAAATTTTCCTTTATGCTGATTTGTCTATTCTACGTTCATCTGCTTACTCTGATAAATGAAAAAAATACACTCGAATTTGACCATCCTTTAAGGTTAACACTCGGGTTTTTGGGAAACGAGTCATATACTCGAGTCCTGAGAACACGGGGCGTTACATCCAGACCATCGGACCTTAAATCGAGCATATCTCGCAATCTGGAATGAGTTATCTGGCGTAACCGCCAAAGACGGATTTGAAATAGCCCGGTCGACGACAGCAGTGATCTAGACCATCGAACCTTAAATCGAGCGTATCTCGTAATCCGGAATGAGTTGGCTGTTGTAAAATATATTATTTTGGGGTAGAATGAGCTACTTTAACCTACCGCCAAAGATGGATCTGAAAAGGCCCGATCGACGATAGATGTGATCCAGACCATCGAACCTTAAATCGGGCGTATCTCACAATCTGTAATGAGTAATCTGATGTAAAATATATCATTTTGGGGTAGAACGAGCTACTTTAGCCTACTGCCTAAGACGGATCTGAAAGGGCCCGGTCGATGACAGAAGTGATCCAGACCATCAGACCTTAAATCCGGCGTATCTCCTAAAGGCCCAGTCGACGATAGCAGTGATCTAGACCATCAGACCTTAAATCGGTTGTATCTCGCAATCCGGAATGAGTTATCTGATGTAAAATATATTAGTATGGGGTAGAACGAGCTACCTTAACCTTCTGCCAAAGATGGATTTGAAAAGGCCCGGTCGATGCGAGATACGCCCGATTTAAGGTCCGATGGTCAGGAACACTTCTGTCGTCAACCGGGCCTTTTTATATCCATCTTTGGCTGTAGGCTAAAATAGCTCGTTCAACCCCCAAAAACATGTATTTTACGTCAGATAATTCATTCCGGATTGCAAGATACGCCAGATTTAAAGTCTGATCGTCTGGATAACTTCTGTCGTCGACCGGGCCTTTTCTTATCTAGACCATTGGACCTTAAATAGGGCGTATCTCGCAATCCAGAATGAGTTATCTGACGTTGAATATATGATTTTGGGGTAGAGCGAGCTACTTTAGCCTACCGCCAAAGATGGATATGAAAAGGCCCGGTCAACGACAGAAGTGATCCAGACCATCGGACCTTGAATCGGGCGTATCTCGCTATCTGGAATGAGTTATCTAACGTAAAATATGATTTTGAGGTAGAACGAGCTACTTTAGCCTACTGCCAAAGATGGATATGAAATGGCCCGGTCGACGACAAAGTGATCCAGACCATCGGACCTTAAATCAGGCATATCTCGCAATCCGGAATGAGTTATCTGACGTAAAATATAAGATTTTGGGGTATAACGAGCTACTTTAGCCTACCGCCAAAGATGGTTCTGTAAAGGCCCGGTCGATGACAGAAGTGATCCATACCATTAGACCTTAAATTGGGCGTATCTCGCAATTCGGAATGAGTTGACTGAGGGAAAATATATCATTTTGAGGTAGAATGAGCTACTTTAGCATACCGCTAAAGACGGATCTGAAAAGGCCCGGTCGACGACAGAAGTGATCCAGACCATCGGACCTTAAATCGGGCGTATCCGAATCTGGAATGAGTTATCTGACGTAAAATATATGATTTTGGGGTAGAACGAGATACTTGAGCCTACCGCCAAAGATGGATCAGAAAAGGCCATGTCGACGACAGAAGTGATCCAGAACATCGGACCGTAAATCTGGTGTATCTCGCAATCCGAAATGAGTTGTCTGACGTAAATTATTTGATTTTGGGGTAAAACGAGCTACTTTAGCTTATCACCGAAGATGAATCTGAAAAGGCCTAGTAGAGTACAGAAGTGATCCAAACCATCGGACATTAAATCGGGTGTATCTCGCAATCTAGAATGAGTTATCTAAAAATCGGGCCTTCTCAGATCCGTCTTTAGCGGTATGCTAAAGTATCTCATTCTACCCCAAAATGATATATTTTACCTTAGATAACTCATTCTGAATTGCAAGATACTCCCGATTTAAGGTCCGATGGTCTGGATCACTTTTGTTGTCGACCTGGCCTTCTCAGATCCATCTTTGGCAGTAGGCTAATGTAGCTCGTTCTACCCCAAAATCATAAATTTTAGGTCAAATAACTCATTCCGAATAGCAAGATATGCCCGATTTAAGATCTGATGGTCTAGATCACTTCTGTCGTCGACCAGGCCTTTTTAGATCCATATTTGGCGGTAGGCTAAAGTAGCTCGTTCTACCCCAAGAACATATACTTTACATCAGATAACTCATTCCGGATTACGAGATACGCTCGATTTAAGGTCCAATGGTCTGGATAACTTCTGTCGTTGACCGGGCCTTTTTAGATCCCGGACCTTAAATCGGGCGTATCTTGCAATCTGAAATGAGTTATCTGACATAAAATATATTATTTTGGGGTAAAACGAGCTACTTTAGCCTACCGCTATGACGGATCTGAAAGGGCCCTATCGACGGCAGAAGTGATCCAAACCATTGGACCTTAAATCGAGTGTATCTTGCAATCCGGAATGAGTTATCTGACGTAAAATATATCATTTTAGGGTAGAACGAGCTACTTTAGCCTACCACCAAAGATAGATCTGAAAAGGCCCGGTAGACAACAGAAGTGATCTAGACCATCGAACGTAAAATCGGGCGTATCTCGTAATCCAGAATGAGTTATCTGAGGTAAAATATATGATTTTCGAGTAGAATGAGCTACTTTAGCCTTCCGCCAAAGAAGCATCTGAAAAGGCCCGGTTGAGTACAGAAGTGATCCAAACCATCGGACCTTAAATTGGGTGTATCTCACAATCCGAAATGAGTTATCTGACGTAAAATATATGATTTTGGGGTAGAACGAGCTACTTTAGCCTAATACCAAAGATGGATTAAAAAAGGTCCGGTCGACGACAGAAGTGATCCAGACCATCGGACCTTAAATCGGGCGTATCTCGCAATCCAGAATGAGTTATCTGACCTAAATTTTATGATTTTAGGGTAGAACGAGCTACTTTAGCCTACCGCCAAAGATGGATCTTAAAAGGCCTGGTCGACGAAAGAAGTGATCTAGACTATCAGACCTTAAATCGGGCGTATCTCGCAATTCGGAATGAGTTATCTGATGTAAAATATAAGATTTTGGGGTAGAACGAGCTACTTTAGCCTTCTGCCAAAGATAGATCAGAAAAGGCCCGGTCGACGACAGAAGTGATCCAGATCATCGGAACAAAAATCGGGCATATCTCGCAATCTGGAATGAGTTATCTGACATAAAATATATCATTTTAGGGTAGAACGAGCTACTTTCGCCTACCGCTAAGACAGATCTGAAAAGGCCCTGTCGACGGCAGAAGTGATCCAGACCATCGGACCTTAAATCAGGTGTATCTCGCAATCCGGAATGAGTTATCTGACGTAAAATATATCATTTTGGGGTAGAACGAGCTACTTTAGCCTATCGTCAAGCCCAGTCGACGACAGAAGTGATCCAAACCATCGGACCTTAAATCGAGCATATCTTGCAATTCAGAATGAGCTATCTGACGTTAAATATATGATTTTGGGGTAGAACAAGCTACTTTAGCTTTCCACCAAAGACGAATCTGAAAAGGCTCAGTCGATGACAGAAGTGATCCAGACCATCGGACCTTAAATCGGGTGTATCTCGCAATATGGAACGAGTTATCTGACGTAAAATATATCATTTTGGGGTAGAACAAGCTACTTTGACCTACCGCCAAAGACCGGATCTGAAATGGCCTAGGTCAACTACACTAGTTATCAATATATGATCCCTTTCATCAGTAACCTTTTTGTTCTCTCTCTTTTTTCTCAGCCTACGTTGTGACAATATTTTTCCTGATAAGCTCACCCAATGACTGAAAAATGTTCCGTGTGAAGCCTAACTCCGAATTCGAAAACGCGGGCATTTTGGTCATGCTAACGTTTTCCGCAAAAGCATTCTCGAATGTAGTTTGCTTTTCACAAATCAAACCCGCGAGAAATGAGAAAACAAAAGCAACAAAATTACGATCAATGCCAGCAATGGGAAAATCAATTAGCGGGATTCGCAGACCCAAAGTAAACCACTTTTGTCATTTTCTTTATCTTTGATTTTTTATCCTACCCTTTACCCAAGATACCCTTTCTTCTAGCCAAAGCACAAGTGTATCTTAGTCTTAGTCAATCTTAGTCTTAGGCCGCGTTTGTTAAATCTGAAGTCTAAAGCCTGAATCAAATCAAGTGAATCTAAAATCAAGCCCGAATCAAATCAAGTAAAAAAACTTGTTTGATAATTATGGCTGAAGTCTGAAAATTAATTACTGAATTTGAAACAATCTGTTTGTTGACAAACATTCGAAATGTCTGAAATATGTTAATTTGACACATTTGCCCCTATCTCTTGTTTGGAAATGTTTCACACCTAATGCAGATTTCCTGTGATCTCCTTTAAATCGTTCGTACAACTCAAAGCTCAATGAGCGTCAGCGTTATATAGCTACTGTTTCCTCTCGTGTGGCCCACTCGAGTCTTGGATCCACCTCATTTTTTGTCGGTTGTACTAAAATTAGCTTGCAAAACAAATGAACGTAGTATATTTCCTAAAAACATGGTGGTGGGCCCCACCTAACATCACCTAGCATCCTTGCACAGGAACTTCCTGTGAACGGCTTTACAGAAATCGCGTCCATCCAATCCGCGCCCAGTGTACCACACGGAAAATCGATTGGCTAGTCCGCTGCCACCAATGGGTGATGGTCGGCTCTATGGACCCCACCATGATGTATGTGTTTCATCCATGCTAATGGCTGATGGTCAGTGCTCTATGGGCCCCACCATGATGTATGTGTTTCATCCATGTTGTCCATATATTTTTCTCGATCATTTTATATTATGAGACAAAAAATGAGGTATATCCCAATCTCAAGTGGACCACATTACAAGAAACAGTGTTGAATGAGCTTTGCCCATTGAAAACCTTTGGGGGCTATAAAAGTTTTGGATCAAGCTGATTTTTGTTTTTTTTTTACTTCATCTTGGGAATGTATGACCTAATCAACATATTGGATGTCAAATAAACAGTACAATGGACCCTAGGAGGATTTTAATGGTGGATATCCAATCACTATTGTTTTCCAGTGGTGTGGTCCACCTGAGATTTATATCCCTCTTATTTTTGGGATAAAGACATAAAATAAGATACATAAAAATACATGAATGGAATGGATGAAACACATGCATCATGGGGGTCACATAGCACGGACCACCACCAACTAGGATGGTGGCAGGGGAGTAGCCAATACGGTTCCGTATCCAGCTATACAGCTGGTGTAGATGGGCGTGGATTAGATACTGACGAGACTCAATACTAAAGTGGCGTCACCAAGTTCTGTGGACCCCACTATGATGTATGTGTTATATCCGCAACGTCCATTCATTGGGAGATATTATTTTAATGCATGACGCGGAGAATGAGGCAGATCCAAAGCTTTAGTGGACCCCACCACAAAAAACAATGGGAAGATTGATGTCCACTGTTGAAACCTTCTTAAGGTCCACCATAATGTTTTTTCGAAATCCAACCTATACAAAAGTTTAAAAAGCATTAAAGAAGAGAAAACACAAACATCAGCTTGATCGAAAACTTTTGTGGCCTTTAGAAGTTTTTAATGGTGGTGTCACTCTCTCCACTGTTTTCTATGGTGGGGTCCACTGGATCTTTGGATGTAACTCATTCTTTAGATCTTGTCCTAAAATGATCTCTCCGGATGGATGAACGGCATGGATACAAAACATACATAATGGTGAGGCCCACATAACTTGGTGACGTCACTTCAATCCCGTCCTCGCCCAGGAAGCGGATTGCGTACTGAGTAACTCAGTACGATAAGCGCACTGAGTAAACTCTGTGGTCCCACGGTCATTCATACATTGTATCCACTCTGTTCATCTCTTTTATCACATAATTTTAAGCCTTTAACCTAAAAATTGAGCATATCCAAACCTCAAGTGGACCACACCACCAGAAACAGTGTAAATTGAACATTTACCATTGAAATTTTTTTGGGGGCAATGGTGATATTTTTTTTACGATCCAACCTATTTATTAGGTCATGTAGACATGGATGAAGTGAAAACACAAATATCAGCTTGATTCGAAACTTCTCCAACTCCTAAGAAGTTTTTAATGGTAGACGTTTAATCCCCACCTCGTGGTCCAGTTAATCCTTGGACCTACCTCTTTTTTTCGCTCACACTTTAAATGATATGAAAAAGTTGATGGACAGTGTGGATCAGTCACATAAATCATGGTGGGGAATAAAGAAATTTCAGAAGTTGAAAGTTGATTTTGTAGTGCACGAACAATTTAAAGAGAAGCAATTACTGTATTAACTTAAAAGGGGATAATTTTGGAAACAAAAAATTTTATTTAATAACAAGTTCACGGAGCGCATTCAGTGTTCACCATTAAGCCAGACTGCTATCACGGAAAGAATTCAGTGAAAAACCACTTAGCGCTTTCCTTCTTCCGTGGTAACAACGTGTTAACAAACACCACTAAATACGGAATATTTTCCCAATTCCGCGTTAAGTACAAAAGTTAAGTGTTAACAAACAGGCCCTTAGTCATTGTGAAGGCGTCGTCGGGTGTATGTCCTTGAGCAAACCCACGACCTGCTGCATGCTCGGTCGCTTCTCGGGCGACTCGGCTGTACATAGATAACCAACCCTGAGGCTCTCCACCATCTCGCTCATCGAGTCATTTCCGAGCCTCAACCTCGGATCCAGAGCTTTCAATCCTTGCCTGTCTTTAACCAAGGCTCGGACCCAAGCAACTAGCCCGTCCGAACCTGCCTTCCCCGTCAGCAGCTCCAACAGGATGACCCCGAAGGAGTAAACGTCGGTCTTCGTACTACCGATCGCGTCGCCGATCCGGACACCGAAGTCGGCGATCCGTGCCTCGAAATCGTCGGCGAGGAGGACGTTGGTGGGGACGAGGTGGCCGTGGACGATGGGCTTGGAGCCGGCATGGTGAAGGAAAGCGAGCCCACGTGCGATCCCCACGGCGATGCGGTGGCGCGTGGGCCAGCCCATCCTCTCTACGTGGGGCCCAACGATGGCATCGTTCTGGTGCTGCCACGTGTCCATGCTCCAGTCCTCGACGTTAGGCTCGCCCGTCGGGAGCTCGTGCATCCATCGGTGCAGGTCACCATTTGCCATGAACTCGAACAGCAACAGCTTCTCTTTCCCTGCAAAAAGGAAAGACAACCAATTTTCAGGAATGTCACTGCAACATTATAAGCCAAGAAGAAAGAAGAGAATACTACCAAAAGCCCATAACAGGCGTGGGGAACATGTATTCAGTAGCAGTCTTGGCATTTTATCCTCATTCCACAAAACCCAAGCACTGCAAACATAAAATAAAACAAAAAATGGCTAGGAATGTACACACATTTTTATACACAGCCCTTACCTGATTGTCGTGATGTTTACTCTCATTATTCCGAAATTTCCCTCACACTCCGAATTGGTGCATGTGGGCCTTTCGTTTCATCATTCGATCTTAACTGGGCCTAAAAAAATTGGGGACCCATTGAGGCGACCGACAAAGAATAACTCTTTTTATATATATATATATATATATATATATATATATATATATATATATATATATATATATATACATGTGTGTGTGTGTGGGCTTTGTTGGCTTTACAAAGCCTTAGAACCGTACGCACCATAATTATTGGCTTTACAAATCCTTAGAACCATACACACAACGAAAATAATAAGAAAAAACTTTTGTATTGCTATTTTCTTTTCACTTTTTCTTTTTCACTTTGCTTGCTGTTGCTGCACACACTTGCTGTGAGCGGATACATAGTGTGCCTTTTATAGGCTTTTGCACCTAGTGTGAAATACCTAATATGCCCTCTCTATAACATTAACTACATTTAATCCATTATTTTCAAACATTTGGAAAACCACCAGCCACAACACGTGCAAAATGTAGAAATTCCAATAACGTGTGGCTGTTTCAAATGGCATGAAAAACTATAGCACCTGAACCGTCCATTTGGTTTGGACGTTTCAACACTCCCCTTCAAACCAAAACAGGCTTCATTCCAAGCATCGATCTTAGTCGTCTGAATGTATCAATCGGTAATGCCTTAGTGAATATGTCCGCGACCTGTTCAATGGTGTGACGGTAGTCCAATTTCACCCATTTCTGCTTTACTTGATCTCTTAAGAAGTGATACCTAGTATCAATGTGCTTGCTCCTTCCATGCTGCACCAGATTTTTAGCAAGTTCAATTGCCAACTTGTTATCTACATATATAACGGTGGATTTCTCCTGTGGATGTTTCAGCTTTTTAGTATGTTCTTCAACCATATTGCTTCATAGACTGTGGACGATGCTGCCACGTACTCTGCTTCACATGTGAACAAAGCAACAACACTTTGTTTCTTTCAGTTCCATGTGAAAGCAGTCGATCCAAGATAGAAAACATATCCCGTGGTACTTTTCCTTTCATCTTGGTCACCTCTCCAATCACTGTCTGAGTATTCATACAGTATTGCTTCATCTTCGTATGGATAGAAAAGACCGAATTTCATTGTTCATTTGACGTACTTGAGGATTCTTTTTGCGGCTAGCCAGTGTAATTCTTTTGGTACTTCTATGTACCTACTTAGAAGCCCAACACTATAGACGATATCGGGCCTTGTGATTGTGAGGTACCTTAGACTTCCAATCAGACTCTTGAATAGAGTCGAGTCCACGCTTCTACCTTCTTTTGTCAGCTTCAGGCCCGTTGCTACAGGCGCGTTCACGGCATTACAGTCTGCCATCTTGAACTTTTTAAGCAACTCCTTGGCATACTTTTTTTGTGATATATAAATGCCGCCGACTTGTTGTTTTACTTCGATGCCCAAGAAGAAGGACATTAATCCACCATCAGTCATCTCGAATTTATTGAACATAGCATGGTTGAATTCTTCAAACATCCCCTGACTGTTTCCTGTGAATAGTAGATCATCAACATATAGGCATGCTATGAGGATGTCGCCATAAGCATTTTTCTTGATGTAGACAGCATGCTCATATGGACATTGGGCGAAGTCATTCTCTTGAAGATAGTTATCGATGCGTGCATTTCAGGCACGAGGAGCCTGCTTCAACCCATAAAGGGCTTTCTTCAATCGATACACTTTATGTTCCTCCCCTTGAACAACAAAACCTTCAGGCTGGTCAACATAGACCTCTTCTTCCAGAATTCCATTCAGGAATGCAGATTTCACATCTAGTTGATAGATCATCCAACTGTGATGGGCTGCAAGGTAGATAATCATCCTTACAGTGTCAAGGCAACAACAGGAGCGAAGACTTCTTCATAATCGATCCCGTATTTCTGTTTGTAAACCTTTGCTACGAGCCTTGCCTTGTAGCGATCTATTTCACCATCAACATTTCGATTGATCTTGTACACCCATTTGACACCAATAGTTCTTTGGCCTTGAGGAAGTAAAGTCATATCTCATGTATTGTTCTTCTCAATAGCATGGATCTCCTCTTCCATAGCCGTCCTCCAGCATTCTTTTTATATAGCCTCCTCAAATGTAAGAGGCTCATGGTCCGTGTACAAGCAAAATAGATTTACTTCCTCAGTTTCGGCGTATACATCGTTAAGGCTCCTCATTTTGATAAGAGCCAAGGGTGAAGGAGAACTGGATGATGATGTGTTGGCTGAATTTTGATTTGATGGAATACTTCCAGAGGAGATGGAACGTATCGCTGGACTTCTGCATGCAGACGATTCGGTGGAAGAGGGTGTCGCAGGTGTCTGCTCCTGATTCTCATGCTTATCTTCTTCATGTTCTTCAACCTCGACTTGATTTTCTTTGGCTGAATCTTCCTCGTTCCATTTCCAGGCTTCTTCCTCGCAAAATACATCTCTACTTACCACCACCTTGTTAGTTAGTGGGTTGTAGAGCTTGTACACCTTCGATACTTCACTGTAGCCGATGAAGATGCACTTTTTGCCACGATCATCAAGCTTTTTCCTTCTCGCTTCTAGAACTTGAGCATATGCGACACACCCAAAGATCCTTAGGTGCGCCACGCTTGGCTTGTATCCACTTCATGCTTCCTGCGGTGTCTTGAATCTGACACTCTTGATCGGACACCTATTGAGCAGATAGGCAGTACATGCAACTGCCTCTGCCCAGAAATTCTTCGGTAGACTTTTCTCCTTCAACATGGTCATTGTCATGTCAAGAATGGTACGGTTTTTCGTTCCGCAATTCCATTCTGCTGTGGCGTATAAGCTGCAGTGTGTTGTTGCTTGATTCCTTGATCCCTGCGATACTCTCGAAAGGCATTTGAGATGTACTCTCCACCTCTGTCAGATCTAAGGATTTTGATTTTAAGACCACTTTCTTTTTCAACAAGGGCCTTAAAATTTTTTAAAATAGTAAAAGCAACAAACTTTTCTTTGATTACATACATCCACAATTTTCTACTGAAATTGTCAATGAAGGTAATAAAGTATTTATTATCTTCAGGAGAGATCGGCTCCAATGGTCCACAGATATCAGTGTGAACCAACTGCAATGGTTCTCTTGCTCTTCGGGATACTCCACTCGGAAAGGAATTCCTTTGTTGTTTCTCAAATGTGCACGCCTCACGCACTTGTTTTAGAGCTTTAATGGTAGGCAAGTCATGCACCATGCTTGATAACGACAGAAGTTTCAGGCCACTGAAATTTAGATGGCCAAAGCGAAGATGCCATGTCCAGGAATCATTCCTTGCTTTTCCATAAAAGCACTTCTCAAGCATTGTATTTATATGGAGCAGAAACATATGATTCTTCTCCATCTGGACTTTTGTAATCAAATGTCCATGCATCTCTTATGAAAAGAGAAGAATTCTCCATGTGTATAACATACCCTTTTTCGAGGAGTTGTCCGAGACTCAGTATATTATTTTTCATGTTGGGCACGTAGTACACATTGGAGATATAGTTTGGAACACCATTCTTCTGAAAGATTTTGATTTTGCCTTTACCTTTCACAGGTGTCTTTGTCGAGTCACAGAATATCATATCACCATAAACTCCTTCTGTGAGTTCTTCAAATAGGCTTTTGTTCCCGCACATATGATTGCTTGCACCTGTGTCGAGATACTATACATCTGGTCGATCACATCCTTTCTCTTGTGCAAGAAGAAAAGTGGAGTCTTCTTTTTCATGATTCGATGCTCCTGCATAATTAGAATGCTCATCTTGATCTACTGGTTTGCTCCAACTGTCTGAAGCATAATAGCCGAACTTGTTGCAATTGTAATATTGAATATTTTTTGTATTTCCACGTCCACGCATGGATCGACCTCTACCATTTCCTCTTCCACGGAAATTGATAGTCTTTTGTTGATTTTGTAATTGGCTTGGATAATATCCACGCCCTCTGCCTCTTCCACGATTGCTAGTGCCACGGCCCCCTCGTTGTGTATGACCATTCTTTTGTTTATTTTGAATCAACTTAGACTCTAAGGCATGTTCAAGCATTGAACCCGTATTCTTTTGCATTCATTGCTCATGAACTTACAACGAGCCCATCAATTCTTCAATGGACAAAATTTTTAAGTCCTTTGATTCTTCTATGACAACAACCACATGTTCAAATTTGGTTGTGAGGAATCGAAGTATTTTTTCAACAACCCGTACATCTTCGATCTTTTCACCATTTCTTTTCAAGTTGTTAACAATAACAAGTAACCTTGAAAAAAAAAAAATCAGAAATGGTCTCACCTTCCTTCATGTGTGAGGTCTCGAATTCGGATCTAAAAGTTTGGAGGCGAACTTTCTTCACACGATCAACTCCTTTGAAAATTGTGCTAAGAATCTCCCATACTTGCTTGCATGTTGTTACTTCATCGATCTGTTCAAAGGTGGTCTCATCCAACCCTTGATAGACAAAAAACAGAGCCTTTTTGTCCTTCTTTGATCTTTTGAGGACCGCCCTTTGATCGGCGGTGTAGAGAGCTTCTTCTTCCGTTGT
The DNA here is from genome assembly GCA_030180095.1 of Magnolia changhungtana. Classification (NCBI taxonomy): domain Eukaryota; kingdom Viridiplantae; phylum Streptophyta; class Magnoliopsida; order Magnoliales; family Magnoliaceae; genus Magnolia; species Magnolia changhungtana. The sequence continues at coordinate 446,323 of JASAUF010000549.1, forward strand.
GGGTTCTACATACCCATCAGTAACAATCTCCCATAAATCTTACGACCCAAATAGTGCTTTTACCTGGATGCACCAATTTTCATAGTTATCCTTAGATAACTTTGGAATCTACAGCTGGATCAAGGATGCCATCACTTCTTCGCACTACAGATCAACAACGCTTTTTTCTTAATGTAGCAGTGGCAACACCTTGATTACACGATCTAAACCTTCAAATGATACCTGGTCTCACAGGATCGTCTTGCTCTGATGCCAATTTGTTGGCTTTGTTGGCTTTACAAAGCCTTAGAACCGTACACACCACAATTGTTGGCTTTACAAATCCTTAGAACCATACACACCACAAAGACAATAAAAAAAACTTTTATATTGTTATTTTCTTTTCACTTTTTCTTTTTCACTTTGCTTGTTGTTGCTGCACACACTTGCTGTGATCGGATACATAGTGTGCCTTTCATAGGCTTTTGCACCTAGTGTGCCTTTCATAAGCTTTTGCACCTAGTGTAAAATACCTAATATGCCCTCATTCTATAACATTAACTACATTTAATCCATCAGTTTCAAAAACCACCAGCCATAACACGTGCAAAATGTGAAAATTCCAATAACGTATGGCTATTTGAAATGGCATAAAAAACTGTAGCATCTAAACAGTCCATTTGGTTTGGACGTTTCAACAATATATATATATATATATATATATATATATATATATATATATATATATATATATATATATATATATATATATGGGAAAAGGTACTATGCGCTCGAGCTGATGGGAACGTCCCATGAGGTCGAGCTGTGTGGGCCCCACCGTGATGTGTTTTGAACATGTACCCCATCAGTCAGATACACCATTTCATCCCATCGTGAGCCTAGGTCTCAAAAATCAAAGTCAATCCGTGACTTGTGTGGGCCACACCAAGAAGTGGAGAGGAGCCATGCATCATTAAAACATTCATAATCATTTTTTAGGCCCACCCAAGATGTGGTTTGCAAATCCAGCCCATCCATTTTGTGTGTCCCACTTGAATGAAGGTTCAAACCAAGTTTCAGGTGCATGAAAATTTCAGGTGGGCCCCACCAAGTGCTTTTATATGTTTTAACGGTCTCTTCACATGATTTTAGAAGGTATGGCCCACCTGAGGTCCGTATACGATTGATTTTTGGGATATCCCATAATTTAAAGGGAACCCATTAAATGCACGGTGTTGATGTTCGAAACGCATCACGGTGGGGCCCACACAGCTCGACCTCATGGGACGGACCCGTGAGGTCGAGCGCATAGTACCTTTTCCCACCCACCCACACACACACACACACACATATATATGGGAAAAGGTACTATGTGCTCGAGCTGACCATGAGCTCCTGTGAGGTCAAGCTGTGTGGGCCCCGCCGCCGTGATGTGTTTCAACCATCAACACTGTGCATTTGATGGATACCCTTTAAATTATGGAATATCCCAAAAATCAGCCGTATACAGCACTCAGGTAGGCCATACCATCTAAAATTATGTGAAGACACCATTAAAACATATAAAAGCACTTGGTGGGGCCCACCTGAGTTTTGCATGCACCTAAAACTTGGTCTAAACCCTCATTCAAGTGGGACACATATAATGGATGGGCTGGATTTGCAAAATACATCTCGGTGGGCCCTCAAAAATGATTATGAATGTTTTAATGGTGCACAGCGTCGGACCCCCCCCCCCCCATTCTGTATGTGGTGTGGCCACACAAGTCACGGATTGACTTGATTTTTGAGACCTAGGCTCACGACGGAATGATGCATTTGACTGATAGGGCAGATGTTCGAAAAGCATCACGGTGGGGCCCACACAGCTCAACCTCAGGAGGCATTATAATCAGCTCGAGCACATTGTACCTTTTTCATATATATATATATTGCGTACAGCAGGAAATGGCAGACTATCTCCAGTCCACGCTGCACGTGGCAATATGATGCATCGATGGGAGCCGTGCATCCAGTGATACTTCTTATCGATAGCCTATGTTTTTTTTTTTTTTTTAAATCACACGTATAACACAATGACTGAATGGACTTTAACTATATGCAACTGACATGATGATGTCTGAATTACCTGATGAATGTTGATTTTGGACCATTTTCCATCCAACATCCTAGAAAGTTGGACGGTTCCCATTGATGTTTCACCAAGCCACGTGTTCCCTGTAGAGATGGCTATATCGGAAACGGATTGGCTACTCCCCTAACACCAGCCCCGGGGCTAGTGGTTGGTGCTCTGTGGGCCCACCATGATGTATATGGTTTCATCCATTCCGTTCATCCATTTTTACATATCATTTTATGGCTTGATTCCAAAAATGAGAGGTATATAAATCTCAGGTGGCCACACCAGATGAAAACAATAGTGGTTGGATATCCATCATTAAAATCCTCCTAAGGCCCACTGTACTGTTTATTTGACATCTAATATGTTTATTAGGTCATACAGGCCAGATTAAGGGAAAAAACAAAAATCATCTTCATCCAAAACTTTTAGGGCTACAAAATGTTTTTTAATGGTCAACGCTCATTCAACACTGTTTCATGTAATGTGGTCCACTCAAGATTGGGATATACCTCATTTTTGGTCTCGTATGATAAAATGATCTCTAAAAATAGATGGACAGCATGGATGAACAAATACATCATGGTGGGTCCCACACAGCACCGACCACGAGCCATGGGGGAGTAGCCAATCCGCGTCCGGCTATATCATACTCTCGGTTCGTAAACGAATTGGCTACTCCCCCGACACCAGCCAATGGCTAGTGGTCGGTGCTCCGTGGCCCCACCATGATGTATGTTTTTCATCCATGCCGTTCATCCATTTAAACAGATCATTTTATGTTATGAGAACAAAAATGAGTTATATCACAATCTTAAGTGGACCACATTATAGGAAAGAGTGTTGAATGAGCGTCGACCGTTAAAAAACATTTTGGGCCATAAAAGTTTTGGATCAAGCTGATTTTTGCTTTTTCCCATCATCTGGGCTGTATGACCTAATCATTGGATGTCAAATAAACAGTACAGTGGGCCTTATGAGGATTTTAATGATGGATGTCCAATCACTATTGTTTTCATTTGGTGGGGTCCACCTGAGATTTATATACCTGAGCAAGAGGTAAAATGATCTGTAAAAATGGATGAACGGAAAGAATGAAACACATACATCATGGTGAGGCCCACGGAGCACCGACCACCAGCCACGGGGCTGGTGTCAGGGGGTGTAGCAAATCCGTGCCCTCTGGATTCTGGGTTGTTCGGCTGTCGCGTGTTATATCAGTTTTTTAACGTGAAGTGCAATCGGAGTTATGATTCCCGGGTACGGTTTCTATGGTCGCTGTGGTGAATTAAATGACTCTATGCTGAAGTAGACTACTCAGGACATCATGGGATTTTTATGCAAAATAATCGGGCGATCGGACGAGTCCGTACGACGCTTTAGGTTTTTCGATACTTGCAGGATGCTGGCAAACGCCAAATCCAAGAAACCACCACATGCGGACATTGTAAATCCATGCGAGATCTGGACCATTGATCAAGAGAATCCCATAGTTAATCTACACGAGCCCGAAAGTCCAGGCAGATTCAATCCACATTCAATTTTCACTTCGGGTCCCACCAGATAAATGGCCAAGATCTCGGACATAATTTCCACGTCCAGGAGTGTGGAGCGCTTGTGTTAGGACTCAAGACGAGGAATGGTTGCCGTATCTTTCCATCCAGCAGTGTGTTTGGGCAGACGATGGTACTTCAGCTACAGTCAGCCTCGTATAGTCAACCGACTGCGCAGGGGATTCAGCAAATCGCGGGTGCAGACATCGCCCATCCCTCAAGGCAGCGCGGATTACGGAGACGTGGATTTCCAGCGAAAGCCTTTCGCAGGAAGTTTCTGCGCTGGCCCACCGTGATGTCTTGATGGAATCCACCTGTCCATCGGTTTTGTAAAGTCATTTCAGGCAGAGGGTAAAATTGCGCAGGATCCTCGACTAAAGTGTAGGAAAATTCGTACCGTTGAAACCTCGGGTTCGAAAGTGATGTTTACGGACACAAATATTAGAATGATTCAAAACTTTTACGGCCCACGAATATTTTAACTGTTTTTCAACCGTTGAAATTCAATTCTCACATTTTCGGACAGTTGAGAATTAGGTATAGACCATTTTTGTCCTCATGTCCAAAAGTAAACTCACAAAACGAAAGGACGAATAGGATTTCTCCAAATCATCACAGTGGGCCCCACCTGGGTTGCGCTCGCAGGGAATCCGCGTCCGGGAATCGGGATAGGTCATTGGTTAACAGACCCGAGATCTGTGGTGGCGACCATGTCTATATATTGAAACCACTCCGTCCATCAGGTGAGAAACATTATTTTGACCGTACATACAGAAGATAAGCGGAAAGAAAAGCAAATATAGGCCATGTATGAAGGGGAACAATATAAAACTACTAAGCTCACACGTTGTGACCCGTCTGAATTTTATATGAGGCTGAATTTTATTTATTTGTTTTTTTTCCGGTGATTTACACCTAATTAACCGGTTCGATGAACGATATACACCATGATGGCCTCACACACAACTCCACAGTTGGCATATTATCCCCATTGTTCCATGTCGTGTGGCTTATCTGAGTGGTGGGTTCATCTGATATTTTGACCATACAGCCTAAAATCCATGAAAGACTGTCAAACGAGCAACTCCCAGCAACCTGCCCAGAGATCGTTTTCCCTGTATCGCGACTCAGGATCACCAGCATCAAGAGGAGACGTCGCCACACAATCGCCCACACGTGCAAAGATGCTGAATAATCTAACCGTACATTCCGGGCTCGATATTTCGAACTGCCTATGACGTAGCAATTAAGCTGAAAGATGATCCGACCGTTGATTTAAAATTTTGGTTCAACGGTCCAAATTCAGCTACACGCACTCTTCTTGCTCCGTCCCAACTGCAGAAGCATCCAAAACATCGACAGTTCTGTTCAGCTGCAAATATATGCATGTGGGGCCCAGTGGAACGACAGGTGTTGATGATCAGTCATGATACAGGAAAAAGGAACTCACAACCTCTGACGTTTAAAATCCGAATTTACCCGCACTAGAAATAAAAAAATAAGAGAAAATGACCTAACTACCCTTTCAGTTACTTGCAATGCAGTAGCCCAAGAGAGGCAAGAGGTTTGGGTGCTTGAGCCTCGAAAGCTCTTCGAACATACTCGCGGCGTCCTCGGCCTCAATATCATTCGCCTTCTCCAGCACCTTTATCGCCACGTGTATGTCTCCTGTCAGCACCGCGTGGTAAACTGGGCCACCTCTCCCCTCCGCCAGCTGCGACTCCTTTCCGAAATGCGACGTGGCCACGATCAGATCCGAGAACGTGAGATTCATCAATGGCTTCTCGAACATCACTACAGGGGCCGAGGACGGCTCCTTGATGTCCGCCGCCCACGTGCCGGATTCATTCTCGAAAGAGAACGCTCCGGATTTCTCCACCTTCAATGCAAACGGTGGATTCGGCTTTGAGATGGCCCATTTCTCTCCATTCGCACGCTTTCTCATCTTTACACATGCGATCAGAATGGATATTTCTACGACGAACGTTGTGGAAAGCACCGACGCGAGAATCACGGTTCGGGTTTTCGATCTGAGTTTTTTTCTTTTTCGGCTTCTTCGATGCGTTTTTGGGTTTTCTCGATGAATGAGTTAGAACGGACGATGTTCTTTGGTGAGTTTTGGAAGCGTTGAAAATCCCAGATTGTATGAAAGCTGATTTTCCAAATTTCTTGATCCTTTCAGATTCCACCTGTCCTGTGAAATTGTTCTTAGAAATGTTCAAGAACTCGAGCCAGACAAGGGGCGGAAAATCAGAAGGAAAAGAACCGTTCATGGAATTATCGGAGACGTCTAGATACTTCAACAATCGGAGGTTGGAAATGGGTCTTGAACTGCCAGATATATTACAGCTCGAGAGGTCGAGATGTTCGAGCCTAGTAAGGTTCTCCATACCCGACGGCAACGATCTCAGATCGTTCTTCGAGAGGGATAGAACTCGGAGATTCAAGAAACCCGAAAGACGGAGTTCGTAAACCGATTGCTCGATACATTGAGAACTCTCAGCGACGACGAATTCGAATCCAGCCGCTCGAAACAGACGTTTCCGCCGAGCCGATTCCTAGCGAGATTGACATGGACGAGGCTCGGTATCGACCAGAGCCACCCAGGAACGGATCCCTGCAGCGAGTTGTTAGAAAGATCGAGCGTCTGCGGCCTCGACAGATTACTCAGAAAAGACCACGAAACGGTTCCGCTGAGATTTTTCGAAGCGAGCTTTATTTCCATTATGGGAGGATTTTTGCAGCTTCCGTTGGCAGAAACAAAACGCGAGGAGTCGAATCCGGAAACGGAGCTGAACGCCTTCAGAACCAGATTGCGATCGGTGGTATTGCAGGAAGATTCAACGAGATAAATAAGAGAGAAGAGAATTAGAGATTTACAGAGGAGTTTTCTTCCGTCCATATCCATCCGACGCTTATTTCTCCAAAGATGCACGAGAGGATGCGAAATACAGATGAACGATCAGTCATGGACTCGTAGGCGCGAAGGAAAGCAGGATTTCATGGTACGATTTGATTTCAGGTCCGAGCGCCGGTGCGGATGGCGCTCTTTTTCCTGTTTTCGCTATTACCAATGTGGGAGCAGGGCAAGAAATGGGCAGCGAGAATTAACTCACCTGAAATCTCGGGCGCAGAAATGCAGACGGTGGCTTCTGCTTTTGCTCGCTCCAGAAGAGCCACCTGCTTTCAACTGCCCCTGAGAGCGGTTTTATTGAGTGGACAGGTTGAGTTGTCCGAGGGATCATCAGTAAATATGGCCATCGCCTTCCATGGGGCCCACACTGGTAATCGGAGAACCGTTCATCTGTAGGAATCAACTACAGTTGTCCACTTTGCGGATATGCCCACTTAGCAGACGGGCCAGGTACATTCGTGGAACTTTGAAAGGGTATAGTCCTCATGCGTGGAAACGGGGCATGCGAGATGCCTGTTGTGTAGATCCCATGTCTCACAAATCACGTCTACAACAAAAACGATCTGTCAGGAGGAGCCAACTGATGGTCTAAAAACTCAAGGTATTTGTGCGGTCCACTTGATCATGATATCGACGTGAATTTTGAGGCATGTGATGTAAACTGAGGGAATAGGCTGATGAGTGGTTCAGATGTGTCGTGCATGTGTTGTTCGTGTACATGTGTGAAGCGAGCTCCTTTCAAAGTGCACTCAACAGGTATTCTTACCTGTAGCAACCGTCTATCTGCAGTCTCCTGTCAGGACCATTAGATTGTCCAATTTGGCGGGATTTTGTACGATATCCCAAGTTCCCAACCATGGTGGCTGTTGAAGGGTGAACAGTTTCTGTCCTGGGTGGGCCATGCAAGGCAATGCAAAGCGATTACAATTTGCTCGTACTCCTGCGGTTCTCTTTAGCATATGACGAGCGGATCACGTGCGGCCCGGTCTCACCCGCGACAGTGCAGCCCTTACTGTGGAGCCCACTTAGATATATGTATTCTATATCCACACCGTCCATATGTTTCACACCGTCCATATGTTTTTCCAGATCATTTCAGGGAAGCATATCCCATTCACATCCAATTCCCAGGTGGACGATCCCATAAGAAACAGTGGTGAGTACCATTAATGGGCCACATAAGTTTTGGGTAAGCTGATAAATAGTAAGGGCCTGTTTGATTTTCTTCATTTCGCCGGGAAAAGGTAAATACCGTGGAAATGGGTGATTATTACCGTTTCGCCTGTTTGAATATTAACGGAGATTTCATTTCTTGAAAACTGGTTCAAAAGTAGTAGCGGCTATTTTAGGACCCCATCTTGATATATGTAATATATATGTTCCATCCATCCAGTTTATCACAACATTTTGAGATATGAGAAGAAAAATAAGTTAGATCCAACACTCAACTAGCTCATACCAAAAGAAACAATGCCCCAGGAAGTTAGGAAGTTTTTAATGGCAAGTATTTAATTCATATTTTTCTATGGCGTGGTCCACTTGAGCATTGGATATGCCTCATTTTTTGGCTTATGTCATAAATTTATGAACGGTGTGGATATATGATATGCATCATGGTGGGACCCACAAATGTTTTAAAATATTTGCCATTTTTACCTCCAAAAAGTATGCCGTCAAATCAGTTACGGGGAAAAGTGCGACAACTACGGAGGAAAATAATTATTACCATTTACCTGAGTATTTCCCAGTGAGTTGGAAAATCAAACATGCCCTAAGTAAACATCACAGCTGGCCTTGAGAAGCTTTTAATGATAGGACATTCAAACACTACTGTTTCACCTAGTATGGTCCACCTAAGATTTGGATCTTTTTCATCTTTGGGCTCCTGCCTTAAAATGATTTGGCAAAAAGGATGGCCGGCGTTAATTTAGAATACATACGTCAAGGTTGGCCCCATGGTACAGGCCGCATCGTCTTCGGTGAGGCCAGGCCGCAACTAATTTGCTCCCAACCATATGGCTTCTGTAGGAAGTTCCTGTGCTGGGATGTTATGTGGGGCAACTACGATGTTTCTGAAAAATCCACCCCGTTCTCTTTTTCTTTTCTTTTCTTTTTTATTTTTTTTTTAAATTTCTTCGATCAATTCAGAACATGAGACCAAAACTCACGGGGAACAGTCATACAAGGAAGGAAATTGGAGAAAGAGTTTTCTACCATTGAAACCTTTTTGGGCTGCATCTTGATGTTTATATACCATCCAAACCATTCATAAGGTTATTCCCACTTGGATGAAGTAAAAACACAAGAAACTTAGCCTGATAGGGGACTTTTGTGGCCATATGAATGTTTAAATGGTAGTCATTGAATCTCCATTGTTTCCTCTTGTGCGGCCCCCTTGAGTTTTGGATCCACTTGATTTTTGGTTTCATGTCTTACAATGATATTGGGTCCTTACTCTTACCCGGGTGGTAGACTCTTAGGAGTTTCAACACCGGGTCAAGGGTTCGAGTGCCTACTAGTGGTGAAATCCCACGGCGTGCATGTGTGGGGTGTGTGTGCGAGTGTAAAAAAAATTGATATGGAAAAACAGATGGACGGGTTGGATTTTTCAAAAACATCATAATGGACCCCACCTACAATCCCAGCGTAGGAACATATGCAAGAGGCTTTGGTGGTAAATCCGTGTCCATAGTGGGAATCGAGTCTGAGTTACCCAGTAACTTGACCCAACTCAACCCAAAACGTGATCCAATCAGACTTGACTATATATATCCCTAGTTTTTAAGTATCTCCAACCCTATCCGCCGCACCCGACCCCGATCTGAACACAAATTCTCTCTCTCTCTCCGTCCCTCATCATCTTCCTCTTCCAAGTCCAGCAGCCAGCCACCACCCCTCCTCCTCCTCCTCCTCTGCACTCCCTCCCTCCCTTGTTCCGACTCGATGCCAACTCGACTCGGTATTTTTGGTCGGTTCAAACTCGGTCCGGATTAGTCCAGGGCATACCGGGCTCGAATCGAGTCAGGCATGTTGGACTCAGTACCGAGTCGGGTCGAGTTCGGGTCAGGCACATTTCAAAACCGAATCAAATCGGGTCTGCCTGAACTCAGTCCGACTCGACTCGATGCCCAACTCTAGTTGCGAAGCCAACACCCTGGGAGGCTTGCCCATTCACAGCAAAGTGCGCTTCAGCACGTGCCAAAATATTCAAACACATGAGAAAAATCACTTTAGACGTTTGTTCGTATCATGTGGCCCACTCGAGGAGTAAAATGGCTAACTTTGGACCACAAGATCTTAGAACTCGTACCTCGGAAAGCTCTTGCTATGTTAGCATGTGCATTCAAGTGCGCAAGGTAGGGGCATAGGAGCAGGCGTGATCCTTAATGATTTAGATCTTTTACAAGTCGCCCATCAACAATGGTGCCTTCCATGTGAATGTTTGGATCATCGCTGCTGACTGCCTATATAGTGTGCTAAGTAAACATCAAGGGACCCATGGTGATGTATGTGTCTTATTTGTGTTGTACATCCCATCTTCTAGCTCATTTAAAGCTTGAGCTCAAAATTGGACATGGATGCCACTAATAGCCAACGGTGCTCTATGGGCCCCACCATGATATATGTATTTTATTCCAATCGTTCATCTATTTTTTCAGAATATTTTATGCCATGAGCTTAAACATGAGATAGATCCAAATCTCAAGTGAACTTGTGCATGCCTTCTTCTGGCGCGAGCACGGTAGTGTCTTCACTTACTTGGTTTTGGTGTTGATTTGTTAGTGTTGTCAAAGTAAATTATTAACTTGAGGCGTAAAAATGTATTTGATTCGGAGTCATCACTTGTAACGCCCCATGTTTTCAGGACCCGAGTATATGACCCGTTTCCCAAAAACCAGAGTGTTAACCTATAGAAAGCCAAATTATACGTATATCTTTTTTTTCCTTTTCTTTTTAGAATTAGCAATTTAGCGTAGGATGGACAAATCAACATAAAGAAAAATTTGCATTTACATTTAGAATATACAGAAGGCTGACCATAATGACTTATACAAACCAATGTCTCAATACTTACAATTACAAAATGAAATAACATTGTATGTTAAACAAAATAAATTATAACAAGTCTTGAACTGTAAAATCCTGCAGCAACTCTTAGTAATACAATCATGCATCTTCGACAATGGTACACTGCTCCTCAGCAACATGAGCACGAATATCATCTAGGCCATCTACTCTACCTGTACGGTTATATATTCGATGAATGAGTGACCAACTTAGTGTGAATTCCCCTCAAGATTACACATTGCCGCATAAGGTAAACATAGTTATAAAAATATATATATATATAACAAGGCATACAAAACAATAAATGATGCAGTCTTATTAGATGCATGGATGCATGAATGCATCATCGACCCGGGGATGCTCATCCGTTCGGCAGTTAGGCTCCTCACTCATACAAAGGCTGGCCATTAGCGAAGCACATTACGTGCGTACATCACGTACCATATAATGACTGCTTATCATACATCACGTACGTAAGTCAATAGTTGATGGTATGTCAGCTAGCGAAACGATACTCCAATAACTCGGAGGAACGTGTTACAACACCCAGAAATATCCATCCGTCATCGTAAATGTCATGTATGTATGATTAGTCAAGCCTTTATTAATCCATTTACAATCATCCGGTTTAATAAAGCTCAAGGTCACTATGGGTATAAGACTCATATCATAGTCTGTACCGTTCCATATGCTTCCGCGGTCCTCCCGGTCGAATTCCGACAACCCTCGACCTATATCCGACGTTTGCGCGTGATCCTAAGCCGAGTCATGTATATCGAAGTCAACTCGACTGGAAACTTGTATCCTAGCGACCGCGCCGTCGCTGCGGTTCCAACGCCGCGACTCGCGCATCGATCCGATACCCAGGCTAGGAGATATGGGCCCGCATTCATTCCGAAGAAACGTCGCACGTTACGAATTCTGAGAGAATCTTTACAACATATCCATCAATCAAACAATCAATCAATCAATCAAGTCAAGTACATACCATACCTCAAGTACAAGCAACCCATCCCTTTCCCTTTACTAAAGTCAACTCTCTCTCTCTCTCTCCACCCATCCCTTTTTCACCCAAATTTCAACAAGCCCATACCCTAACCATCCTTTCCTTACAACACCCATCCCTTATCATCCCATCACTTCTCTCTCTCCCTCATATCTCAAACAATCTCCCAAGCAACAAAACTTCAAAAGTCCAAACCTTCCAAGAGCAATCCAAGTGTGGCCCATTTTCCTACCCTCTCATCTCTCATCTCAACCATTCATTCATCATCAACCTCTATCAAAATTGAAGGCAAGGAGCATATGAAGCTAAATGACCAAGAAGAAGGCCGATAGGTGGGTGATCCATCGTCGATTTCAATTTTAGGACTCACTTATTGTGGGACCCACATTGATGTATGCAATGTAGAGAGGAGCCCATAGTGGCGGGGTCCCTATCTCATCGTTTCTCTGTCTCTCTCTCTCTCTCTTGTATGGATGGTGTGTGTGTGTGGCCCACCATGAAGTATGTATTTTATCCATGCCGTCCACAGAGTGGCCCACATGGCAGTCTGTTGGACGGGGCCAAATGAAGTAAAAAAACACAAATATCAGCCGATCCAAGGCTCTGATGGACCACCACGTGGGCCCCACTCATTGCATGTGTGCAACCGTCCATTCATGTGGGGCCTACCATGATGGATGTGCATTACATCCAGACCATCCATTCGAGGGGGCCCTACCATGATGGATGTGTTTCATCCAGCAACCGTCCATCCAGCGTCTCTGGACGCTGGACGTTGATTCCTCCACTCTCCCACACACACACGTGTATATATATATATATTAATGTATATAATATATATATATATATATATATATATATATATATATATACACACACACACACACACACACACTATATATATAATAACTATATAATATAATATATCATATATTATAATAATTCTATGGTGGGTCACTCCTACATGGGACCCACCTTTACGCATGTCATCTGCACCGTCCGGATGAATCTGGACGGTGAATATGGGCACCTCCTGCCACTGTACAGGTATATGATATATAATATTATATTATATAATATATGTTATAGTGGGCCACTACGTGGACCACACCATGTTGTATGTGTTATATTCACCGTCCATCAACTAGGACGGTGGCTCCTGATGCATTGGATCTACATCTAGACCGTCCATCTATGGACGATGGGGCCTGGACGAAGGAAACACATGGATATCAGCTTTATCCAGGTCTGTGGGCCACATGTGTGGCCCACCTTGTTGAGGTGCTTATCCACACCATCCGGCTAGGACGGTGGGTCCCTCGCAACAAATGCTGCTATATTGTTAAATCCACACCATCCATTTAGACATGGGTCTGGACGGTGATTCATTTCAATATATATATATATATATACACACACACACACACACACACACACACACATACATATAATAAAATATATATGATATAATATAATATAATATATAGAGAGAGGAGTGGGTGGCCCACCTATGTGGGACCCACCCTGGTGTATGTATTTGTATACCCACTCCATCGATCTTATTGGTCCAAACCGTCCACTGGTCTGGAAGTGGGTGTGGTTACACAGTGATGTATGGGTTGTATCCCCACTATCTAAAGGCAGGGACGGTGGGGCCAGCTATAGCGTGTGAGGCCCAACTGCTGTGTCACTACAAGAAATTTCACTTTTACCTACGAAACTATTCGTAGGTAAATGATATTATTTCGTAGGCAAAGAGTTTTACCTACGAAATATTTCGTCGGTAAATTCGTTGGTAAAAAGCCGTGGGTAAAGACTTTTACCTACGAAAAATGTCATCGTTGGTATGGTAAGACTTTTACCAATGAAATTAAAAAGTTTGTTAATACTATTACCTACGAACGTTTTCGTAGGTACAAATTGCTGTTAAGACTTTTACCTACGACCGATTTTGTAGCTAAAAAATTTGTTATAACTTCGTACAAACTGTATTAAGACTTTTACCTACGAATGTTTCCGTAGCTAAAAACTTTTACCTACAAATTTTTTCGTAGGTACAAACAGTGTTAAGACTTTTACCTACGAACGTTTTCGTAGCTACAAACTTTGTTAAAACTTTTACCTACGACATGTTTCGTAGGTACAAATTGTGTTAAGACTTTTACCTACGAACTTTGTCGTAGCTAATAACTGTGTTAATACTTTTACCTACGAAATTTTGTGTAGGTACAAACGGTGTTAAGACTTTTACCTACGAAAGGTTTCGTAGGTACAAACTGTGTTAAGACTTTTTACTTACGAAATTTGACGTAGGTAAAACTGTTGATGAAACTTTTACCTACGAAATGATTCATAGGTAATAAAATGTGAATGAACCTTTTACTTGCGAAAAAATTCGTAGGTAAAAATGTCGATGAAACTTTTACCTACGAAAATTTTCGTAGGTAAAAGTCTCTTTTTTTTTTTTTTTTCATAAAACAGGCAAAAATTCCTGTTATACACCTGTTACAATATATTTCATTATATTCATATTCCCATTTTTTCAAACAAACACAAACTGCATCCATCTAAACACAAACCACATCCAAACATACATAAATAGTCTTATCCACATTACATTCATCCACGCAGAAATACATATAAGTTTAACATTCGTATATAAAATAAAACATAAATAAAATACGACAAATCACAAAGATGAAGGCGGAGGTGGTGGGGCATCAGATGAAGGCGGAGGTGGTGGGGCATCATTGGGTAAGCGTGCAGCGAGAACCTGTAATATCTCCTGCATCCGTCGCTCATGATCCACCCGCATATCCTCCATCCTTCTCTCCCGCTCCTCCCTCGCCTCTCATGCTCCTCCTTCGCCTCTCATGCTCCTCCCTCCGCCTCGCCCGGTGGTCTTTGATCTCGTCGACGGCGCCCGTAGATGTTGAACCTCTTTCTGCGATATCGGCTCGGCGTATGGCGCTCTCGCCCGCCGACGGATCGGCTAGATGCGACTATAGGCTGGTGCCATAAGCTTGGCACCATGGCCAAGCCCACGAACATATCCGAACGGGTGCCAAGCACCTCGCTCAGATCTCTTGTTCACTCCGCTGAGTACCATCGGGAGTGGGTCGATGCGTATGGCGTCCATCGCGCTGCAATGAAAACATGAATTTTCATAACAAATAACATTATTATAATTCAATGCAATTAAATTTTATAATGTAACGATTTTTACCCAATTCTCGCTAGCTGTAGGATGTACCCAAGATCCCATCACCTGCCGACAATGAGTCTCTCTGTAGAAGTCTATTGGTCCGGGCTCCTGACCAGTGACGGAATCTCGCTGCACAATCGAAATGACAATAGAGTTAATATAAATGCATGGAAAAAATAGATCAACTTAATAATAACCAGTAACTTATTACCATGTCGCGACGAAGTTGTACAAATGACTTTGAACCAGATATGTGGTTCACTTCAACTTTCCCCTGTAGAATTTATTTTGCTCCTCTTCTGAACACATTATTCATAATACATTATCAGTAATTACGAATTTAATTGTTACCTTAAGATATCGTAAATATGTAAATATTACCTGAAAAGACTCAGACGAAAATCTCTCACAGAGTATCCGCCAGTCGTCAATGGTCACGTGCGGTGGTGCGGTCAGTACGGCCTCCTCGAGGCTCCTGCACCGCTTGTACCGCTTGTGTAAATCACTGCGGTACTCCTTGAACCGCTCTTTGATCATGTCGTTGACGGCATGAGAAATGTACGGAACACTCAAATCCAAGAAAAATTTATCCTGTAATTTCATAAATAATGGATTAAGGTAATAAACTTATTAAGAAAATAACATAACCATAAATGAACTTTTACAAAATAAAATTTAATTTACTAAATTTTACCGTAAGGCTCTGACGGATGTGCTTGCCGCACATCATCTGTCACATCGCCCAACAGGGGGTAGTGGTAGGGATCAGAGATCGACATAAGACACCGACCTCCGACGTAAACAACCTGGCATTGTCCCCAACAGGTCTAAGGCAGTCCTGTGGGAACTCTACTGTCACCCTACCCTCACGCGTAAGTCTCTGTAAAACTAACCCACGCGTGGGTCCACGTCCCGTCTCGGCTCTACGGTCGACGATCTTTGTTGCAAAAGAAATATGTTAAGTCTACTGTATCAACACAAGTCTTTAAAAGAAATATACGTCTAGAATTACATGCAGTGCTCGGTGTATGAACGATTGAGGGATCAGATGCCTGTGATACAACATGTGATGGCGATGCTGTCTCCGCCGCATCATGGGTGGAAGGGGTAGATCCAGTGCGCGAAAGACGTCTCCCCCTGGTGCCATCACTGGATATGTGCGAGGTATGAACTTATAAATTTATACAATATCAGTACAATTGGAATATACTAAAACATTATACAAGTAGTGTTGATGGTAGAATGCATTTGTGCTTATACTTTGAGAGATGATTAAAATATGATTAGACCATTACACTATAATGCACGCAGAATATAATAAAACTATAAATATTAATCTATAACCTTCGAAAATTCCATTACACATTGTCATTCTATATTAAATACACATTTCGTTGTAATACGAAACAACTTTGAGGTGAACTATCCGAAGTACTCCCTGCGTAAGTTAAGTTATCGTTGTAGTAGAATTATATGTCAAGTTGTGTGAAGCACTCGACATTGTTACAAATAACATGCAGTCACAATAGAAAAATTTTGGTCTCTTGGGACTCCATTCAGATGTGCAAGTGGCATAACTGCATCTTCCATACGAAGTTTTCCACGGTTATATTCCTTTGTCAGCTCCGAAATTTCTCCGAGATTATTTAATTTGTCGTCTAAGTCAGCGTCGATATATTCCTCCCTACACTCATCGACCAGACCGGGTATCTCTTTTGCCCTATCAGAAGAAGATAGGGCCAGAAAGTCCATCTGCAACAGCTGATGAAGTATGTTGCGTGCATCCGCTACGCTCCATTTGAGGAGGACATGATCGAAATTGACTCAACTGCAAATGTGGATTATAAACAAGTCAATTAAAGGAATAAATCATGACTTGTTATTTTCACGTATACATGTAATACACAAATTATTCGAATTGAAAAATGACATGTAAATTATGTGTACATTTAATAATCGTCATCTGTATCACTATCGCTTAGGATTATTTCTTCATCACCGTCACTATCGTTGATCAATATTTCCTCTTCATCGCATCTGCAACGTCATCATTAATGAAACCGCTATCATCTCTAACAATGTCATGTATTATTGAGGCATCAACATGATTAGGTGGCACATCATCTCTGTCCAATTGCACCACATCAATATCAACATTTAGATCAGTTCCTATATCCCCAGATGACACGTCTTCTTGATATGCTTGTTCAACCGTAGACGTTTCATTTCCCCATCTTCGCTATCTTCAACTGCACGGAACGTCAAATACGTTCCTCGGCTTTATTTTTCGCACCACGTGCCAAGAGCCGCCTAACTTGGTGTCAGCGAGGTAAAATACTTGTTCAGCTTGGCTGGCGAGGACAAATGGGTCATCTTTAAACCACTTCCGAGATAAATTTACGCTCGTAAAGTAGTTGTCAGTATGTATTCCCAACTTCTTATTTTCAATGTCCCACCAATCACATTTAAATAAGTATACCCGCTTTCTCATACAATAACTCAGCTCAATAATATCCGTCAAAATGCCATAAAAGTCAATTTCTACCTCCTCATGTGTTCCTTTCACAACCACCCCACTATTTTGTGTGGTCCTATACTTCTCACGTTCTTTAGTGTGGAACCGAATCCCGTTTACAATACAACCTGTATATCTAGATACACGTCTATCAGGGCCACACGCCAGTGAGTAAAGTGCATCAGACGCATCCGTAGAGTTGGTAGCGCGCAATGTCTTCATCTATTATCACGTACAGAATGTAAATATTTAGGAATTTTCTTAGGTTTAAATATTATGCAATATAACAAAATTGTAAGTGTGTTGAGATACAATGTGATATCTTACACGTTTTGCGAACCATTCTGGAAACTGATCCTGATGCATTCGATCATAATTTGTCGGGTATTGGGACTTCATCTCCTCGATGTGTTCACTACACATAATTAGCACATCATTAGCAAGAAATATTATGATCATCGTATGCAGAGATATAATTATCAAGGGAAGACTTACTCTAAGTATGACTCTATTTCTTCACAGTTATGCAGCACATACCACCGCGCCTTTGCTAGATCCCCAAGGTCCATATCCTGAAACGTCTGAGTTCCTAAAGGACGGACGTTATGTGCGAATACAGATATGAGTCCTTGTTCATGCTCTTGCCCTTCATCGGCATTCCGATCTTCTCGGTTGAATCTAGTCTCTATGCCACGAAGATACATGGAGCAAAATGTCAGGCACTCATTATCAATGTATGCCTCAAGAATGGATCCCTCCGACGTGCCTTATTCCTCACAAATCGTTTTAGTGTTTGAAGGTATCTATACACAAAACCATATATTAAAAAACATGAATATATGTAGTTTATGAAATGAATAAAAATTTTAATAGATTCTACCACCTTTCGATCGGATACATCCAACGATATTGTACTGGGCCTGCAAGCTTCGCCTCGTGCGGTAAGTGAATCGCTAGGTGTACCATAACATCAAAAAATGCAGGTGGAAATATTCTTTCAAGTTTACAAAGGATTACGACAATGTCCCTCTCCAGTCGTTTAATAACCTCTACATTTAACGATTTTGAACACAAATCTTTAAAGAATATCCCCAACTCAATCAGCCAAGACTGATATCTTTGCTCAGGAATCCACGAATCGCAACCGGTAGTAGACGTTGTAGAAAGACGTGACAATCATGACTTTTCATTCCTAATACCTTACATTCCGTAATGTTTACGCGCTGAGATATATTTGACGCATACCCATCGGGAAACTTCACCGATCTCAACCATTCACATAAACGCTTCTTCTCTAGTTTTGTCAATGTGTGTGTATTTCTTGGTATAGTATATGAATTTCCATGTAGTTGTAAGTGCAACTCTTTCCTTAAACCCATTGCTTGTAGATCTAATCGAGCCTTGAAACTGTCTTTTGTTTTCTTCTCTATGTTCATCAATGTTCCGAAGACATTGTCACATATATTCTTCTCAATATGCATGACATCCAAGTTGTGTCGCAATTTGAGATCACTCCAATAGGGAAACTCAAAAAAATGCTCTTCTTCCTCCAGTTATAGTCCAATACTGTATGTTTCCTCTTCTTCAAGTGCGATGCCTTACCAAATTTAACTTCTCCAATGTTACTCAGTTGTTGTATCACATCTTTTCCAGATAGCTCTTTTGGGGTGGCCTTTGATCTTGTTTACCATCAAAGATCATTGTCTTCCTACGCCAACTATGATCACTCGGAAGGAAGCGACGATGACCCATATAACATATTTTTTTACCATGCTTCAATGACAATGAACAAGTCTCAATATTACATGTAGGACAAGCCAACTTTCCTTTCGTGCTCCACCCAGACAAATTTCCATACGCGGGGAAGTCATTTATTGTCCACAAGACCGCTGCATGCAATTGAAATGTTTGTCCTGCAAATGTGTCATACGTCCATACACCTTGACTCCACAACTCATTTAACTCATCTACTAACGGTCGCAAATACACATCAATGTCATTCCTAGGGTGACATGGGTCCAGGAATAAGCAACGACATCATGAAAAATGACTCTTTCATACACAACCAAGGAGGAAAATTATATGGCATAAGTACCACTGGCCACATACTGTACGAGCTACTCATATTACCAAATGGATTAAAACCATCACTTGCAAGACCTAGTCGAACATTGCGAGAATCCTCTGCAAACCAGTCATATTGCTTGTCAAAATTTTGCCAGGCTTCAGAGTCCGCAGGGTGCCTTAGTGTACTATCATCATGAACGCGCTTCTCCTTATGCCACCTCATATCTTGGCAGTCTTCATGAGACATAAATAATCTTTGCAACCTGGGTTTCAATGGGAAGTACCTTAACACTTTCTCGTGGAATTTTCTTACGCTTGGTTTCGTTATACTTCCACCTAGACTCTCCGCATTCTGGACACTCTTCAACATTTTCAAGCTCTTTCCAATATAATACACAATCATTTATACATGCATGAATGCGGATGTAACCAAGGCCCAAGTCTCGCATCAAGGATTTTGCCTCGTAATGGGACTTAGGCAATGTCTCACCGTCTGGTAATGCTTCTTTCAACAAGTCAAGCAACATGTCAAACGATTTATTACTCCAACGATTTATTGTCTTTAAATGAAGTAACCTTGTAAGAAAATTCAACTTGGAGAAGTTCTCACACCCTGGATAAAGTGGACGTTGCACATCCCTTAACAATCTACTAAACTTTTCTAATTCGACATTACCCATAGGAGGAATATCTTGGCTACTACTTGTCGCTGCAAAATCAGTATCCGCAATTGTTTCCCTGAACACATCCCCTATGATTTCTTGCATTTCATCAACATCTTCATCCTCGTCATCCGGCACAATTGGGTCAGCAATTACTTCAGTGGCCTCAACTCTTTGGTGGAACTCTTCACCATGATGAATCCACCAAGTGTAACCTTGGTCAATCCCAACTATGAACAAATCGTCTTCTACTTTGTCAAGAGTCTTATGTATCATGTTCATACATTTTCGACATGGACACCTAATTCTATTACCTGAATCCGCCCGATTACGCGCAAATTCCATGAACTTTTTTACCCCTTGTATATACTCTGGGCCAAACCTGTTCTTAGCTCGCATCCAACTCTTATCCATCTCTACAATGAAAAGATTAGAGTCAATTTACGAAAATAAGTTTAAGATTATAGGTCTAGGTTATAGGGTTAGGAATTCGGGTTCGGGTTCGGGTTCAGGTTTAAGTTTAGGTTTATGTTATAGGTTTAGGTTATAGGTTATATGTTTAAGTTTAAGTTATAGGTTATATGTTTAAGTTTAAGTTATAGGTTCCCACCTTCCAGGGACCCCCGCTCAACAACCGAATAGCTCCGACGCACATCCGGGTCTGCTCCAACAATTTTGAGTTTATACATAAACACGGGCCAAATAACAGCGGTTCCCACCTTCCAGAGACCCCCGCTCAATTCAATCATAAATTAGTTACCCATCCAAGGTCGGATAGATTGTAATACTTTCATATTCCCATTTATTAGTCCACGCCGAAAATCCGGCAGCATCTCCTCATGCCTCTCCAGATATGTTGATCTTACGTTACATTCCGATGTCAAATATCTAAGGCAATGTAAAGATATTTGACATTTGATACGGAACGAAAGAAACATATCCAAAGAGAAACGAGGAGATGGACCACGGATCAGGCATGAACATTTAAATAGATTATATGAAAGCATACTATCCATCTAACCTTGAACTGTCCAAAATGGGACAATTTGAGCGATTTCTATGCCACCAAAAATACACTTTATCTATGTATGGCCCCATAGAAATCCTCAAACGGGTAACTAATTATCTAACTTACAAATCACAATTACAAGTCACAACTATAAACTAACTAATCACAATAATAATTTAAGACAAAAAAAAAATGTAATATACAAGCTCATTAAAGTTTGCAAGGACCATTTTAGGCAACAGAAGACAATGAAACAATATGCACATTTTACCTTCATACCGAGAATAGAAATATAATGCTAAGTAAACAAACACTTCTAACAAACCTTTACGTGAAAGAAACTTGCCAGTACATGAATTAGGTGGGCCACACCATAGAAACCTTTATGTTTTTTCAATCCATCTTCCATTTTCTTCTTAACAAGAAAATCCATATTTACTAATATTCCAATCCATCCAACAGGCGTACGTGGTTATCCCAAGATTGAGGTCAAATTCCTAGCTAGAAGCCCTACTTAGTGAAATTTCATATTAGTGCATAGCTTAAGATGAATAATTATTAATAATGATCATAATACCACAGGAATGGTGGGCCCCACCATGCCAATGGGTGGGCCATATCAAGATGAGGCATCCAACAATTGCTCCAACATGCCTCCATACTAGAGCCCAATTACAGGTATGAATGTGTGAATGGAGATACAAATGCAATGAACTCTTTTCTTAGGAGTACTGGTGTCTTGAGTAATTGGGTCTTTAAATTTCACCTCATGGAATAGTACATTCTGTTGTTGTTGTTGTTGTTGTTTTGTTGTTGTTGTTGTTGTGGTTGCTTTTTTTGTTGTTGTTGTTGTTGTTGTTGTGGTTGTTATTTTTGTTATTGTTGTTGTGTGATTGAGAGAGAGAAGGGGTTTGTAGCTGTTTTTCTTATTATTATTATGTTCCCTCTCAGTCTATGTTTGGTGTGGACATGGATTATGAATCTAGCTATATGAAACTTGAAAACATCTCTTCGTGATGTGCTAATTTCGAATCAGGAAATGATCCAGTGTGTGGTACAGTCCTGCATTGGAATGTCCTTGCCCTTGGATCACTGGCCCACAAACAGGCAGGTTAGAGAAAACACATAGACATTCTACATACAATCAAAGGAGAAAGAAAAATAAAAGACAAATGCTCGATGGTTTGGTTCTTTCAACAGATTTTTTGGGTAGAACCATTCCTGTGGGGTTTATCAGATCAACAGTTTGGATCATCGAGACATGGGCCCCACATGTAGGGAATTGGGAGCTTCAGCTTTCTCTTTATGTTGGTAAAGGGTTAATTTTCGATTTGATGTAAAACTAACTGATAATTTCAGTTTTACCTTTAAGGTTCGAGACTGTTGGGGCACCATGCATCCATGATTTGGCACATCAGATCAATGGTTTAGATAACCAAATCATGACCCGCCACATCTATAGAATTCTTCACTATAGAAAACTAATACTATAGCTCCAAAACTCGAATTGGTTCAGTCACTAGAAAACTCAGTACTAGGCCTAACTTGCCTAGACTCGGAGGGACTCTTTGAGTCGACTCGACATATCTCGGCGGGACTTAAACCGAGTTTATAAATAAACAAGTCCAACGTGGACTAAGAGAAGCATCATCCTTACCTAGTGAAGTATTTGTGTTGTTGTTGGTTTGAGTTACATTTATGTTACTTACATTAGATCTAACCATTTCAAATATAGATTTCTAATATTTTCAGTTTACAATATTTAAATATCGAGTTGAGTCAGGTGGAGTCTTCGAGTCAACCCAGTCCAGCTGAAGGTCCAAATTGAAGATATGGACTGCATCGAAGTTCGACCTGACTGGAGATCTGGACTAGATCAAGGATCATGATGAAGATCCGGACCAAATCAATGGTTCTATCTGACCAACCTACAGATCCAATTGGATGGATCGGATTGTCAACTGGTTGGACTGTGGGGCCTGCTGACTGGTCCAATATGACACTCAATAACGAATTATATACTAATGTACAAGAGAGAAAAAAAGGGCTTTGTTAAGTAATAGTATATGAATGTACAAGAGAGAAAGGGCTTTGTACATTTTTACAAGTCCAAAAGCCCCACATGGTTTGTATAAGCACCCATTTTAGTAAGGCTTTGACTCTTTTATTGGATTCTTTGTTTTAGATTTCCTTATTTATTTATTTATTTATTTATTTTTCTTGCTATTGCAAGTTAGATTGAGTTGGCAATTAATATGTGAGCCAATAGTAGTTTAAACTGGCTTTATTCTAGATGATTCCTAACCATTTTTATGGTGTATATAAACTATAAAGGTCTACAAGGTCATACATACGAACCTATGACATGGATCAACGAATTAAATTGAGTTTTATTTATTTATTTATTTATTTTTAATTTTATTTATTATTGGGCTTGTTAGTTACTGATGTTAGTAGGGTGATCCTCCTTTATATTGTTCTAGTATATACCAGAAACCGAGAGGCTGTTGGTATATGCCATGGTGCAAAAGTTGGGCTTAGTTATCAACTTTGTGGCAATTCAAAGGGTGGAATTGATCGTCAACTGGTACTTTCAGTTCTTTTAGTATGCTACATTGACACATTTGCTATTTGTGTATTAAAATCAAGTCAATTCACCAATGTTCTTGATATGGACCCACTTGTCCAAGAAGTCGTCTTGTACTTTATCCATTGGGTTGTCCGCCATTAAGTGCTCGAGTCGCTACATCTGCAAACATTTAAAATCAGATCATTCACAAATATTCTAGCAAAGTTCAAAATAAAAGTAATCTTGTGGATTTTTTTATATATTTTTTTCTCTTTTGAAAAATAGATAAATATTGGCTGTATGGTTGACCATTGGCTGATATTTTGAAACTTACACCCATGCCTTCAAGCATTACAAAGGAGGTGTTCCCCTTTCTCTTACAAAATACATCTACTACTATTGCTTATAGGTGCTGTTTTAGATTTTGTGCAATGAAGTTGGCATTTTTTAAGAAGAAATTATGGTTCTGTTTTGATGTACTCAAGAATTTGTATGGTGGCATTTTCACAGACTTTGTATCCACATTTTGGGTGAGTGGGGCCATTTGACACATTCCCTAGAATGTGGATGGTGGGATGTACTAAATGCTTCCGTCAGAAAGAAGCACCCTAGAATGAGAGTTGAATGATAACGGCGAGGACCCATTATCCTTCAACTCTCATTTGCAGAGAAGATCGCCCATACTGTGCATTTTGTTGATGATCCAAAGTGGCCCCGAGTATTCTAGTTCTTCCCCATGAAGAAACGATGCAATTCTCCTTATGGGCATCCTCATACCTCTTACAACACAACCTGGTGTCACTGCTACAATTCCTATCCACTTTCAGTGCCTGTTTGGATGGGCTGGTGCCTATTAAATTGGAGAGAATAGCTCACATCTGTTTTGTTTAGTCCTAGGAGGCTAAATGTAAGTAATATAACGAAATGATCCCTTTTTGGATCAATCTTGACCCTCACCGTGAATTTTTGGAGAAAATCAAACAGCTCAGATTTTAGATTCTGTCCTTTTGAATACGAACTCCAAAATGTTTGGTATTTAGCGCCCGCCTAAACATGCTCCAATGTCTATTTAATCTTGACAGAAGCTTCTTTCTTCAATTGAAATTTGAAATCTTTGTACCTTGTCGGATTTCAGTAGGGTGGCTATGGATCTTTTAAGGTAGGTACTGTTATCCTCATAGGGTCTTTTCTGCCTACATTTTTTTTTTTACTTCTGGCTATTGGGCCAATAAGGACCCTTCCTACCATGTTTGATAAGTATACACATTTCCTTTATTAGGAATTGTAGTATCTTATCTCTAGAAATGAATTCGATTTGGTAAATGTGGTGCCCTCATCTGCAGCCATGGTAGGCAAGTGTACAGTGGCAACTTTGAAGCTGCGAATGTTTATTCTTGAGGTATGCTCCATATGCTTTACAAAGAGCCAGCATGGTGCTGTTATTAAGCAATCATCTGCTTTCTTTTGTTTTGCCATTCTTATGAATGGACAATATATGGAAAGACTTTCTCCTTCATGATTGGTTAACATGTTCTCCCTTGTTTCCAGTCTAAGTTTGCAAAAAAAAAAAATGAATGTATGGTTTCTTCCTTCTGTCATGCAAAATTTTCAGTTGTAGAGGGAATGAAGTGATGATTTCTGTTCTTTTCCATCCATTCTTGTTACAAAACGTATTGCATTCCTGTAATATGTGGTCAGAAAGGAAAGGGATGCATGCAGAAAAAGTAAGATTATCAACAAAGCAGAGTTGCTTTTCTAATCAACATGCAAAGCAAACTAAGGTCTTAATTAGTATACCCAGATATGCTACAATGAGCATTTTGCCCTGGTGACAATATCAAGCTATTCAATAATGGAAAGCTGTATCAACCCCTGCAGTGTCATTATGGGCCTTTAGATATGTTTCAGACATCTTACCCATCTGCTATATGTGTCCCACTTAGATGAAGGGTCAGGGTTTTTACCTTTCGAGCTTTGAGGAAGAGAACGAGAGGAGTTTGAGTTGGAGCTCCGAGTCCACACCAAAAATTGAATTCCCGATCACTAAGGAGAGAGAGAGAGAGAGAGAGAGAGAGAGAGAGAGAGAGAGAGAGAGAGGATGCGTGAGAGAGAGAGGGCCGAGAGAGGCAGAGAGAGATAGAGGATGCGCTTGTGAGAGGGAGCGGATTGGATACTGAACGCTTCAGTAGCCTGAAGTGACGTGGCAAAATTGCATTCGTGGATACCAATCGGCGGTTTCCTTCCACTGAATGCTCTTCCAACGGAGATCCGTTAGGGGATCTGTTTCCATTTAGGCCGTGAACGCACGGTAATTGTTTATCTTAAGAAAAAAACGGATTGGCAGTAGCTCTCGGCCTGTCTCTGTTTGAGATTTTTATAACCTTCGCTTTGGGCTCAACGTCTAAAATTAAATGGAAAAACAGATGAAAGGTGTGGATAAATCACGTAAATTCACAAGTGGGCCCAATCAATCTTCGAGTATGACAATCCGATTTCATGGTCGAGTGGGTGCACGGAGGAACGGAGAAAGATCCGTTAACGGATCCGGCGGAGTGGACGCGGATTGCTTACCCACCCCGCCCGGACGCTAATCCGTCCGGCAGTGGCTCTGTGGAGCCCACCGTGATGTAACCTGTTTTATCCGGCCGTCCAACTATTTTTTCGAGAAAATTTTAATATGTGATCCAAAAAATGAGGCAGTCCAAGGCTTGAGTGGACCACACCAAAGGAACCTGCACTGATATGACACCACCGTTGAAACCTTTCTAAGGGCCAACTTGATGTTTTTTTTTACCATAAAACCTATTCATGAGGTCAAGTAGACGTAGATGAAGTGAAAACACAAATATCAACTTGATCCGAAACTTCTCTCGGCTCCCAAGAAGCTTTTAATGGTGGACGTTCAATCCCCACTTTGTGGTCCACTCAAGCCTTGGACCTTCCCCATTTTCTCGATTCACA
The DNA here is from genome assembly GCA_030180095.1 of Magnolia changhungtana. Lineage (NCBI taxonomy): Eukaryota > Viridiplantae > Streptophyta > Magnoliopsida > Magnoliales > Magnoliaceae > Magnolia > Magnolia changhungtana. Next base: position 472,950 of record JASAUF010000549.1, read on the forward strand.
TATTAAAATTTTCTCGAGAAAATGGTTGGACGGCAGATGAAACAGATTACATCACGGTGGGCCCCACAGAGCCCTGCCGGAGGGATTAGCGTCCGGCTGCAAGTGGGTAGACTAATCCGCGTCCCAATGAGTAGCATTTATACAGGAACATGCCATTGGTAAATGGCGTTTTGCACGAGATTCTATGTGGGTCCTACTTAGTTATTTGTATGAAATCTAACCCCTCTATCCATTTTTTAAGCTCATTTTATGACGTGGGACCAAAATCTAGGAGGATCAAAAACTCATATAGGCCACACGAGAGAGGAACAAAGTGGAGATTTAGTGACCACCGTTGAAATATTTGTATATCCATAAAAGTTTTGTACGATAAATTTTTTTTGGTTTTTTCACTTTATCAAAGTGAAAATGACCTTATAAACGGTTTAGATGCCATATAAACAGCAACGTAGAGCCTAGGAAGGTTTCAACGGTAGGCATTCCTTTCCCCACTGTTTCATCTCCTATGGCCCACTTGAGTTTTGGATCATACTCATTTTTGGTAGAATATCTTAAAATGAGGTCAAAAAACGGATGGATGGCTTTGATTTCTCACAAACATCGCAACGGGCCTCACCTAGAATCCTTGCATACGGACGTCATGCGAAAGGGCGCTTTGAGACGGATTGGTTACTCCCCCTGGCACAGGCCCCGTGGATAGTGGTCGGTGCTCTGGGACCACCATGATGTATGTGTTTCATCCATTCTGTTCATCCATTTTTACAGAGCATTTGAGGGTTTTATACAAAAAATAATAAGGATAAAAATCTTAGGTGGACCACACCACAGCAAAAAAAAATAATGATTAGATATCCATCATTAAAATCCTCCTAAGGCCCACTGTACTATTTATTTGACATCCAATATGTTGATTAGGTCGTACAGACCCAGATGAAGGGAAACAATAAATATCCTTTGATCCAAAACTTTTATGGCCCCAAAACATTTTTAATGTTCAATGTTCATTCAACATTGTTTCTGTAACGTGTTCCACTTGAGAGTGAGATATATCTCATTCAACATGACTATGATGTATTTATTATATCCACACCGTCCATCCATTTTGAGATATCATTTAAAATCATGATCCAAAGAATGAGGCAGATAAAAATCTGTAGTGGACCCCACCATAGAAAACAGTGGGATAGTGATTTCCACCGTTGAAACTATCTTAAGGCCCATCGTAATGTTTATTTGAAATCCAACCAGTTCAAAAGTTAAAAAATACATGAAATATGAGAAAACACAAATATCATCTTCATATAAAACTTTTTCTGCCTTTAGAAGTTTTTAACGGTGGGCGTCACTGTCCCATTGTTTTTCGTTCTGGGGTCCATTAGAGCTTTGGATTTAATTCATTCTTTGGATATTGCCCTAAAATGATCTCTACAAATGGATGGAAGGTGTGGATATAAAACATACATCATGGTGGGGCCCAAAAATGAGAGATATAAATATCAGGTGGACCACACCACATGAAAACAATAGTGATTGGATATCCATCATTAAAATTCTCATAAGGTCCACTGTACCATTTATTTGGCATCCAATGTGTTTATTAGGTCATACAGGCCTAGATGAAGGGGGAAAACAAAAATCATCTTGATCCATAACTTTTATGGCCCCCAAAATGTTTTTAATAGTTGATGCTCATTCAACACTGTTTCCTGTAATGTGGTCCATTTCAGATTGGGATATACCTCATTTTTGGTCTCATGCCGTAAGATGATCTTTAAAAATAGATGGACAGTATGGATTAAACACATACATCATGGTGGAGCCCACATAGCACCAACCACTAGCCATTGGCTAGTGTCAGGAGAAGTTGCCAATCTGTTCCCCTTATTTATGGTGCAGTCCATTTAATCTTTGGATATGATTCATTTTTTGGATAATTCTCTAACATGATCTCGAAAAATGGATGAACGGTGTGGGTTGATCCCAAATTTTTGGTAAATCCAAAACTTATAAAGTGGACCATGCCACACGAAACAATGTGAAATAATGATTTCCACAGTTGATACCTTCCTTGGGCCCACAGTAATGTTTATTTGTCATCCAACCTGTTCATAATATCAAACAGATATGAATGAAGAGAAAACACAAACATCGGCTTGATCCAAAACTTCTGTGGCCTCCAAGAATTTTTCAATGGTAGAGGTTCAATCACACTATTTCTTGTGGTGTGGTCCACTTGAGCTTTGGACATGATTCCTTTTTGTTCTTTAGACCCCAAATCATCTGTTAAAATGGATGAACGGAGTGGATAAAATAAATAATTAATGGTAGACCCCACAAAGTTAACTCAGGGTAATTAGTAAATCACCTAAATGGAGTGGAGAGGGGTTTCCTTTCATAATCATATATTGGGTTTGCCTAAATGTGATTCAGATATCCAACCCACTCATTATGTGTGTCCCACTTGGATGAGGGGTCAAACCAAGTTTCAGCCGCATCCAAAACTCACGTGGGCCCCACCAACTTCTTTTATATTTTTAGGATGTCTTCACATGGTTTTAGATGGCATAGCCCACCTGAGTTTCGTATACGAATGATTTTTTACATATCTCATAACCTGAAGGAGACACATTAAATTCACGGTGTTGATGTTCGACACACATTATGATGGGACCAACAAAACTTACATCAACACTTGGGTTCTCACAAGGTCAATAAAGTTGGGTCACAATTTTGACCAAAATATTTGTCCCATTTTACTGTCTGCTCCATTCACTCTATTTCTCTAATCAATACTCAATTTCGATAGTTATTCATCCCGATCAGGTTACATATGAAAAAGATATTGGGCATACAAGATTGATCAACAATTTTAGTGAAATTTGATTTAAACATTTGAAGTTTTTTACTCTTCAACTGGATTGATTAGATTGTCCAAAAACGGTTAAAGCTACAATTAGTGGATGTGCCTAATAATTTAGTAATTTTTTTTCAAATATAAATTTCAATTTCCATTTAAAAATAACATATTTTAATAAAATAACATTTCTTTTATAAAATGCATATTTTTGAAAATATTTTAACAAAATAACATTTTTATTATAAATTATTTCTAAAAATAAATAAATACAAATTCTGAATATTTATTTTCAAAATTTCAAAATATTTTCTCATATTTTAAATGTTTTCTAAATAATTTCAAAATGCCGATTTTCTTTTCTTCAAAATAAGCATCATTTTATTTTCAAAAAATTTCTCAAACATTGTTAAAATTTTAAACTCAATATTCTTTTTCATGTAATATTACAAATATTTAAATATAACATTTTAATTATAAAAAAAAAAATAAAAATTTCCACATGATATAAAAACCATATATATATACAGAAAAACAGAGGATTGTTACCGATGGTTGCTGGTTGTCGGTAAAAACAATTAGCGACGGTTATCTGCCGTCGGGAGAATTTTTATTTATATGCGGAAACCCTTTCCCGACGGTTTTAGTGCGTCGGAAAAGCTGTCATACTTTCTCTCTAGGTGATAATCTTTGGTACCTGGCGGGAAAAGTTTTCCGACGGTTTCGTTCGTCGGCAAAACTGTTGCTTTTGGCGGGAACCTTTTCCCGACGGTTTTCATTCGTCGGCAAAACCGTCATGCTTTTGGTCCCTGGCGGGAATCTTGGGTCCCTGGCGGGAACCTTTTCCCGACGGTTTCAGAACGTTGGCAAAACAGACATGGACCCTTTTCCGACGGTTTTAGATCGTCGGCAAAACTGTCTTGCTGTCAGTCATCACGAAACTAGTACGCGATTTTTGCCGACGGTTGATTTCCGTCGGAAAAAATAATTTGACCGACGACATTTGTGTCCGTTGGTATTTATGACCTTACCAGATTTTTCCCGACGGTTGATGTCCGTCGGTAAAAACACATTTACCAACGAAACTGTTTTTTCATCGGTACTAACATTGTACCAGATTTGTGCCAACGTGTTATGTCCGTCGGGAAAAATACTTTTACCCACGAAAATAGATTTAGTCGGTAATTACATCGTACAAGATTTTTGCCGACGGTTCATGTCCGTCGGGAAATTCACTTTTACCTACGAAAATGAAATTTCGTTGGTAAAAATAAATTTTTTGAATTTTTTTTTTTCAAGAAATAAAAATAATCATTACCAATGAAAATTTACGTTGGTAAAAGTATACTTTTACCTGCGAAATTACAATTTATGTTGGTAAAAGTAGACTTTTTCCTACGAAATTAAAATGTCGTCGGTAAAAGTGAACTTTTACCAACGAAAATAATTTTCGTTGGTAAAAGCCCTTTTTACCTACGAAAAAAAACATTGTAGGTAAAAGTTTCGTTGGTAAAAGTCCTGTTTCTTGTAGTGTGTAGACCCCATCCACACCGTTCATCTATCTGACGTGTTGTGGGTTCCACACATGAGGTATGTGTTATATCAAACCGTCCAACCATTTGACGAGCTTGTCTCTAGCTTGAGACTAAAAATGAAGTAGATTCACATCTTTGGTGGCCACGTACGTGGACTTCACCCCTGATGTATGTGATCCAGCCAATCGTCCATTCATCTGGCGAGCTTGTCTCAAGGCTTGAGACTGAAAATAAGATAAATCTAGTTATCAGGTGGACCACACTGCTGAACAGTGGAATTGAATGCCTACCATTGAAATCCCTTTTGGGTTACAGAAGTTTTGAACCAATATGATATTTGTTTTGTCTCACTATTTAGGTCTTTGTGACCTTACGAATAGTTTGGATGGGAAATAAATGCTGTGGTGGGCCCTTTAAATTTTTAATTGTGGAAATCATTATCACCACTGCCATTTGTGGTATGGTCCAGATGATCCTTTGGATTTGATTCATTTTTTATATAATACTTTTAAATGATCTCTAACTATGGATAAACGGTGCACTTGACTTGACCCATTTGACTCGACTTATTTGATTCGGCCCATCGATTCAGCCCATTTGAATCGGCCCATTCAACTTGGCCCATTAACTCAGCCCATTTGTATCGGTCCATTTGATCGGCCCAATTGACTTGGCCCATTTGATTCGGCCCATTGACTCGGCCCATTTGATCGACCTAATTGATTTGGCCCATTTGACTCGACCCATTTGATTCGGCCATTATTCGGCTCATTTGATTAGGCCCAATGTGATATATGAGGCCCGTTGTTGAGGCCCACCTTAATGTGTATTAGGCCCATTGTTGGGGTCCACCTTGATATATATGCTGCCCAGTGATGCAGCCCACTTGATGTGTTCGAGGCCCATGGGTTAAGGCTCATTGTGGTGTACTTGGAGCCTATGGTTATAGGCCCAATATGATATATTTGAGACCATGGGATGTGGCCCTTTGTGATGTATAGTAGGCCCGTGCCAGAGGCCCATTGTGATGTGTATGCGGCCCACCTGATGTATGAGAGGCCCATGGATATGACCCATCGTGATGTATGTTAGGTTCTTGTGTGAGGCCATGGGCCCACTATATGTTCGGCCCTATGTGGGTCACTCCTTAGGAGCAATGTTGGTTAAAGGTTCATATTAATAAGCAATGATGGTTAAACGTCCACCTTGTGACCTTCCCTTAGGCCTGGTTAGGCCCATTCTTGTCATTCTCTAGTGAGTTACCCCAAACGATTAGGCCCCATTGATATTGCTTGGTCCATCATCGGTTGTCCATCCATGGATCCCGCCTTGCATAGAGGGCGATTATCGAGGCTGATTCTAATTGTCGAGGCCGATGGTTGAGGCCGATTCCGATTGCAGAGGCTGATTCTAATTGTTGAGGCCGATTGTATAAGCCGATTATCGAGGTCCATTATCGAGGTTGATTCCGATTGTCAAGGTTGGATATCCAAGGCCGTTTGACGAGGCCCAATGTGATGTATATGAGGCTTATGTGATGAGGCCCACTGTGATGCATTTGAGGGCCAACCGATGAAGCACATTGTGATGTATGTTAGGCCCATGTAAATGGTCCATCGTGATGTGTATTAAACTCTTGAGTGAGGCCTATGGTGTTGTATTTTGACCCTTGTGTGAGGCCATGGGTCCACTCCTTGGGGGGCAATGTTGGTTAAATATCCACATTGTCGAGGTCGACTGTTGATGCCGATTATCGAGGCCGGTTATTGGTACCAATTATGAGTATATAACAGCATAGCATCATGATACATGCACATACACATCATCTGCATGATTGTTACGAGATGTGGTTAACCATTGCATATGTCATTGGTCAGGTTCTTATAAGAGTCCCTGATAGGCAGAGGTTATCTCACATGAGCACATGGTATGCGCAGAATTGATGCAAGGCTGGATTGTATAACTCATACATCTTGCATTATGTGTTTTGATTACTGTACACCCTAGCGACATTAGGGTCGTAGCCTCCACAGGCATGTCGTGGATAGCTAGATGGGACACAAAAAATGTTTAGTTCGATCATCTGGGCACTTTGAATGTTCGTGGGTGAAAGTCCCTAAACCTCCGTGGCTAGGAAACGCCCCAACGTCAAGACCGAGTGGATATATGAGCGCCCGAGTGCCGAATACTAGGAGGTTACATCTCCCACTGTGTCGTGGTTGGTTGGGAGGGGGTGTGGCCTTACCCTCCCGAGAGTAGGGGCATAGCTAGGTTGAGTTTGACCAGCTCATGAATGGGTCCGTTATTGACATGTCGGGTAAATATTAGCTGACTACTGGTTAGACAGATAGTGAGATCTCTTCCACTTGCATGGTTGCGCATCAGTGGGCGGCGATTTGCATGTAGAGTTTACTAGACCCCGATGATGATCCCAGAGATGTACAGTACGGATTTGTGGAGCAAGCGTTGCATACTCATTCATTCATTCATTCACTATCCACTCGGGCTGGTGGTGCGCAACTATTTGTTACGTGTGCCTTCGCAACGGTCAGGATTTTGGTTGGGGCGTGCGACTAACCTGAGATTAGGAGTTTACACATTGAGTATGGCTATCCAAATTAGGTATGGGACTAGTTTGGATAGAAGTCCCTTGTAGTGGATCTCGTAGCCTGCGATACTACGTACTGTCATCCCGACTTCACATTCTAACATGGTCATCCCATTTGCACCGCATATTGCATTACATCCGCGGCATATGGCATTTTAGGTTACTGTGTTTTGCATTTATATGGTCTAGATACGGCTGACGGTATTCGTGAACTCATCAAGAATTGTATATTGCATTGCATGCTCGACATCTGATATTTAGCTCTTTATATCTCCTCATTCGTATAGCTGATCTGTATTGTGTACTCTGAAATTGTATGACGTATGGATTTGTTAATATTTCCGCTTATTCTGATATCATATGATTCATGATCTTGCCAGTATTTTTAATATTGTATGATTATGGCACTGTATTGAATACTTGGCACTTACCTTGTGCACACACATACACCACCCTTTAAGCTTTCTATAAGCTCATACACGTTAGATGCGTGTGGGTGATGTTAGGTTGCAGCAGCATTGAGCTTGGAGCATGCAGCGGACTTCTGAAGCTTGATTTTTGATATATGTATTTCCCTTTTGGATATGTGATGATCATGTTGCCTTTGTAATTTGGGTAAATTTGTGGTTATGCTTCTTACAAGATAAATGTACATTGAAAAATCCTCGTTGCAGGATCCCAGGATCGGAATCTGGCATATACGCACTGGGAGCCGAGAATGGGATACTACGGAGGCTGTCGGCACCGGATTCGGCGATGGAAAATTTTGTAAGCCCGATTTTCGGGTTTGGGGCGTGATAGAAGTTGGTATCAGAGCATAACTTGGAATACCTGAGGATAACATCACATATCTGCTGATAGCTACCCTACACTCTATGATTGTTGAGAACTAAGAATGATTAGGTCTCGAGTTCGAATAACTTAGCAATCTTCTGTTATAGATTCTTAACGTGCGTGCCTTCAAAAGTTCTCAAGGTTGATGGGTGCCTCTATTCTTCCCTATAGGACATGCCGCCCAGGAGAGCGATTCGAGCGACTTCCTCTCCACCACCTGAGTCCCCTGCTCCCCAGCCTGAGGATGTCGCTCCTTTACCCAAGGCCGGTGCAGATCCAACCGTACCCGTGAGTGCCTCCCAGTTACAACAGATGTTACAGGTTGTGACGACCGCCTCCAGGGGCAGGGTAGGCACCCCGTTGTTTCACCAGCCCAGGCGAGCAGGAACGCGCGAGCGCCCTTCTTCGAGAGTTCTGACAGTTCAATCCGCCGCATTTCTAGGGCAAGCCAGACCTGACAACAGCCGAGAGATAGCATTCCGAGGTAGAGAAGATTTTTGATACAATAGGATGTACGACCCAACAACGGGTCCAGTTAGCCATATTTCTTCTCCGAGGTGAGGCCGAGCACTGGTGGACCTTTGTTACCCATGTTGCAGAGCCTGATTTCATCTGGAAATGAGAAGATTTCATAGACCAATTCGACCAACAGTACTTCCCTGACCACATTCGTTGGCAGCGAGCATTAGAGTTCGAGACCTTGGTACAGGGAGACATGTTTATGGTGCAGTATGCGGCTCGTTTTGTAGCGTTATTAAGGTTCGCACTGTATTTGGTTAATGATGAGGAGCGAAAGGCTCGCCTTTTTGAGAATGAATTATGTTTTGGCCTCAGGAGTCGTGTCGTCGGGCACATGCTCCCGACCTTTGAGCAGGTAGTTCAGATGGTCCAGATTTACGAGGCAGAATGGAACGATTCGCAGAGGGTTCATGACCACAGAAGAGACCGAAAGAGGAAGATCCCCTTTGATAGTTTTCAACAGCAGCAGCGTCAATGGCCATAGAGGCACATGAACCGTCCATCCTTTCGAGAGCCAACAACACCTTCAGCACCACCAAAGAGACCGTTTACGGGCGTTTGCTTTAGATGTGGTGAGACGGGGGATTGTAAACGTGAGTGCTCCCATTTTCAGCAGCAAAGACCTTTTTGGGGGGGACATACACCTCCCCAGTAGACCTAGGGCAGGTTTTATGTAGCTCTGTAAGACCCTCAGTCGTCAGGAGTCGCCGACGATTCGCGCAACTAGGCATTAGGACCATCTTGTTAGATTAGTCATTGGTAAGATGGTGAGGTTGTAAGGTATCCTAGTTTGGATCGTTTCTGATCCAGGATCTGAGGTTTAGTATTGGTGAGGCATCTTAGGAGTGCGAGGCCGAGATTCAAGAGTATTATCCCTATCTCTTTGATGATTGATTATATGTTATATCTTGTATGCTGTCTTCGATTTTATATATGGTCATGCTATATTTCCTCTTCCTTATGAGTTATGTCTAGTTACGATGATTGTGTAAATTTTAAGGATAAAATTTTTATTTGAATAAGAGTTGTAGGGCTCGTATCATAGTCTGTACCATTCCGTATGCTTCCGCGGTCCTTCCGGTCGAATTCAGGCAACCCTCGACCTGTATCCGACGTTTGCGCACGATCCTAAGCTGAGTCATGCATATCGGAGTCGACTCGACTCACAGCTTGTATCCTAGCGACCGCGCCGTCGCCCCGGTTCCAACGCCACGACTCGTGCACCGATTCGATACCCAAGCTAGGAGATGTAGGCCCGCATTCATTTCGAAGAAACACCACGTGTAGTGAATTTCGAGAGAATCTCTACAACATGTCCCATCAATCAATCAAGTACACACCATACCTCAAGTACGAGCAATCCATCCCTTTCCCTTTCCTAAAGTCAACTCTCTCTTTCTCTATACCCATCCCTTTTCACCCAAATTTCAACCAAGCTCATACCCTAACCATCCCTTCCTTACAACACCCATCCCTTATCATCCCATCACTTCTCTCCCTCCATCATTTCTCAAACAATCTCCTAAGCAACAAAACTTCAAACGTCCAAGCCTTCCAAGAGCAATCCAAGAGTGGCCCCTTTTCCTCCTCTCTCATCTCCCATCTCAACCATTCATTCATCATCAACCTACATCAAAATTGAAGGCAAGGAGCATAGGAAGCTAAAGGACTAAGAAGAAGGCTGATAGGTGGGTGATCCACCGTCGATTTCAATTTTAGGGCCCACTTGTTGTGGGATCCACATTGATGTATACAATGTAGAGAGGGGCCCATAGTCGTGAGGTCCTTCTATCTCACCGTTTCTCTATCTCTCTCTCTCTCTCTTGTATGGATGGTGTGTGTGTGTGGCCCACCATGAAGTATGTATTTTATCCATGCCGTCCACCAAGTGGCCCACATGGCAGTCCGTTGGATGGGCTAAAATGAAGTTAAAAAAAAACACAAATATCAGCCGATCCATGGCTCTGGTGGACCACCACGTGGGCCCCACTCGTTGATGTGTGCAACTATCCATTCATGAAGGGCCTACCATGATGGATGTGCATTACATCCAGACTATCTATTCGAGGGGGCCCTACTATGATGGATGTGTTTCATCCAGTAGCCGTCCGTCTGGCGTCTCTGGATGCTGGACTATGATACCTCCACTCTCCCAGACACACACGTTTATATATATATATATATATATATATATATATATATATATATATATATATATATATATAATATCATATATTATAATAATTCTATGGTGGGTCACTCCTACGTGGGACCCACCTTTAAGCATGTCATCTGCACCGTCCAGATGAATCTGGACGGTGAATATGGGCACCTCCTGCCACTATACAGGTATATGATATATAATATTATATTGTATAATATATGTTATAGTGGGCCACCACGTGGACCACACATGTTATATGTGTTATATTCACCGTCCATCAGCTAGGATGGTGGCTCCTGATGCATTGGATCTACAACCAGACCGTCCATCTGCGGACGGTGGAGCCTGGACGAAGGAAACATACAGATATCAGCTTTATCCAGGTCTGTGGGCTACACATGTGGCCCACCTCGTTAAGGTGCTTATCCACACCGTCTAGAGAAAGCTAAGACGGTGGGTCCCTCGCAGCAAATGCTGTTGTATTGTTAAATCCACACCGTCCATCCAGACATGGGTCTGGACCGTGATTCATTTCAATATATATATATATCTAATAAAATATATATGATATAATATAATACAATATATAGAGAGAGAGGAGTGGGTGGCCCACCTACGTGGGACCCACCCTGGTGTATGTATTTGTATACCCACTCCGTCCATCTTATTGGTCCAGACCGTCCAGTGGTCTGGATGTGCGTTTGGTTACACGGTGATGTATGGGTTGTATCCCCACCGTCCAAAGGCAGGGACGGTGGGGCCAGCTATAGCGTGTGGGGCCCAACTGCTGTGTGGACCCCATCCACACCATCCATCTATCTGACGTGATGTGGGTCCCACACATGAGGTCTGTGTTATATCAAACCATCCAACCATTTGGCTTGTCTTAAGCTTGAGACTAAAAATGAAGTAGAATCACATCTCTGGTGGGCCACGTACGTGGACCCCACCCCTAATGTATGTGATCCAGCCAACCGTCCATTCATCTAGCGAGCTTGTCTCAAGGCTTGAGATTGAAAATAAGACAGATCCAGTTATCAGGTGGACCACACTGCTGAATAGTGGAATTTAATGCCTACCATTGAAATCCCTTTTGGGATTACGGAAGTTTTGAACCAATATGATATTTGTTTTGTCTCACTGTTCAGGTCTTTGTGACCGTCCGAATAGTTTGGACGGAAAATAAATGTTATGGTGGGCCCTCTAAATTTTTAATTGTGGAAATCATTATCACCACTGCCATTTATAGAATGGTCCAAATGATCCTTTGGATTTGATTCATTTTTTATATAACGCTTTAAAATGATCTCTAACTATGGATAAACGGTGCACCTGACTCGGCCCATTTGACTTGACCCATTTGATCCGGCCCATCGATTCGACACATTTGAATCGGCCCATTCGACTCGGCCCATTTTTATTCGCCCATTTGATTCGGCCCATTGACTCGGCCCATTTGTATTAGCCCATTTGATCGGCCTAATTGATTTGGCCCATTTGACTCGACCCATTTGATTCGACCCATTTGATTAGGCCTGATGTGATATATGAGGCCCGTTGTTGAGGCCCACCTTGATATATATGCGGCCCAGTGATGCAGCCCACTTGATGTGTTCGAGGCCCATGGGTTAAGGCTTATTATGGTGTATTTGGAGCCCATGGGTAGAGGCCCATTATGATATATTTGAGACCATGGGATATAGCCCTTTGTGATTGTTGAGGGTCAAATATTGCATATCAGACCCCAGTTATTACCTGGATTTACGAACGTGGTACTGTTTAACGGCCCAATTTAACCGTGTTTGTGTTGTAAGGTGTGTTTAGAAGCTTGGACTGAAACAGGATGCTAAAAGCATGGATTTAATGCTCATGAGTCACCAAGGCAAGGGACGAACCCCAGGGGACCAAGATCGACGGATTTACATGCCAGAGATCTGAGAAAATCGAGAAACTGAAGCTCAAGTGGCCCGAAAATTGTCCAGAATGTAAGATCACCATCCGTTCAACTCAAAACTTCATGCATGGCCTGAGGAACATAAATGAACCATACACGTCGAATTTCAGCTCTTAGATCTCTATGGAGTGGCCCAACTAACAGATCAGCCACTAAAACAGTGAATGGGGGGCCACCTGATATCTGGATATTCTTCAATTTTGGCCTCAACCACTTAATCTACAAGAGGAAAGGAATGAGTGGAGTGGATTAATTGCACGCATCACAGTGGACCTCACGTGCAACGTGCGTGTACACAGCACGTCAGCACGCGAGCCGCACTGGACAGGGAGTCCGGTCAAAGAAACGTTGACCCGTCTCCTCTGCGTAAGGACAAACAGCGTCCTTATGCTGTCCGTCCGTTTTTCATTTGTGGGGCCCACTCATCTTCTATTCGGACTATTTGAACCATCCATTGCGTTCAGAGGGTGGCCACGCCCCTAGCATAGGTGTCCTTTTGACCCAATGCAAGCTTCCGTAAGTTTCCAGCCGTTAAATGCAAGATGGACGGTGGAGTAGATGATCTCATGAGCCACACCGAAACCACTCCAAAATCGTCCATTCCCAACGGTTTTTCCAGGGGAATATAATGGACGTAATGGATTTATCTTTCCCCATCAATCAGTGGGCCACCATCCATCACAGTGTCGGCTGCGTACGCTCTGTTTCGCGGAAGGGACGTGCGGACGTCCTTGTGGGCCACCATCTGAATTGATCAATTCGATCCGGACCGTCCAGTAGAAGCCCAAGGACCCTCTCACCTCAGCCTAGGTGGAGAATTTCAAGAAACCATGGAGATAAAATTTTGATCATCCAAACGAAAGAAGGATGGTGGCTTTACAAGTTCCGTGGGCCGCAGCGTAGAACGTCCAGGAGTACCCTATTCCAACTGAAATTTCTGGGAGAAGCTAGTGAACGGAGTGGATCTCCTGTCTGAACTCAAGAATGGGTCCCACCACAAAATCAACGTAAGAGGTCTATTCCTGATGTGATTTGGACTGCGAAAAGAGGTCGGTTCGTCTAACTATAACCACCGCCCATTCCTTCTCTATAAAAGGAAGTAAGAGAGAGAGATCTGGGGCATCTAATCCGGGATCCAAGCTGGGATTTGTGGTGCAGCCGTGGAGGCAATCCAAGCCTGGACATGGAGCAGTTTTCATAACAGAGTTTATCTTTTCCTTTCCTTTGCTTTTGCTTTATGTTTTTTTTTAGTTAATCATGTCTATGGTTGGCTAAACCTCTTAGCTAGGGCTAAGAGGTGAAGCTTGTGGCGTAACGGGAATGATCTTATGGCCTTGATGCATGTTATGAACTGATTTTGATTATAGTTGATTAGTAGGAATACTTCTAGTTTTTAATGGTTTGTTGTGATTAAAATTACAATAAGTCTACGGTAGCTTTGAGTATTTCTTTCCTTATTTTGATTATGACGTCAGGAAGCCCTGTTGTTCACCATTGTCCCCTGGGCATGGTTGGATGACGGTACCCTTCCTAACCTTCATACATTGATTGGTTGGTAATTAGTTTAATTTTGTTGTTTACTTTGTCTCCTGGGCATAGTTTGGTGATGGAATCCATTCTAATTCATACCCTTCCTAACCTTCATACATTCTGACAGTTACGTTTTTATGAGCTTAACTAGATTTAGAATTAGTTTAAGATTAGGATTTTTCTAATTTTATGTTAGAATTTCTTTATTTGATTTATAGAAACTAACCTGTTTTCTTGTTTTGTAGGATCCTGAAATAAATGTCTAATTTGGTAATCTCTTTCTAAATTCTCTACTTTTTCTATTTTTAGAATTAGGGTTTTAGTTTTAGAAATTTTTCTTCTTTTTGAAACTAACTCATCTTTCCTTTACTTTTCTATCTTTAGAAACTTTCTAATTCTAGGATTTCTTCTGTTTTTAGAAACTAACATACTTTTTAATTTTAGGTTTAGAACTTTCCTAATTGTTTTAGAAACTTTCTAATTTTATTTCCTTTCGCAAGATTTTAATGTAAGAACTCCAATCTGAAAACTTATTTCTAGCTTCTCCTCCACTTACTTTTTATATTGTTGTTGGATTTTTCCTTTAGAATTAGATTCAGAGTTAGGGTTTCACCATGTATATGCACGAGTGGGAACGTCAGTATGCTGAGAAGAATAACATATATTGGAATGATGATTATGATAGAAAACAACCTATGCCTCAAAATTTTTCTGAAACCATGATTGAGAACCTACAGGAAGATAATTCTCCACCGATTAAGAAGTCTATATGCAATCATATGAGGGAGAATAATTACACCCCACTGATTAACAAAACAGTCCGTGAGTGTTGAGGTTATCATAACTATGAGAGTAAGAATTATTATCACCCATCCGATAAAAAGAAAACAATGCGTGATTATTTTATGAGTGATAATATGTATTACCAACCATCAGATTCTCCCACCTATGATCCATATGACTATAATTAGTGGAAACATCAAAATTGGGGAAATGAACCAATAACATGTTATAATGACTATTCTCTTGGATACCCTACCTTTAAGACCCAACTAGAAACGATCCAAGAGGATTCAATTCAGTATACCATGGAGTGTTTTACGGAAATGAGAAAAATGTTGGAAGTAGTTAATTTACGCCTCAATAAGGTAGAGGAAGCTCATTCATCCCAACCACAACCTAATCCAAAAATAGAATGCGAGGAAAGTGATCCGCACTTGCTTTTGAAGAAATCTAGAATTTGGAATGAAGAGTTGGATTACATCAATGAGCATATGGTTCAATTTCCTGAAGAGACGATCTCAATGACGGTCCAAAGGAATGGTCAAGAGACGTGGGTTTCTTTCAAATACAACGATGATAACACTCTTCATTCACATGACATACTCGAGTTCAATGATAAGGAAGAGGTTAGCTTTTGTGAACCTCAACCCAATCTGGGAATAGAATGTGAGGAAAGCGATCCCATTCGAAGTGTGCACTACATTGAACTAGAATATGATGAGTATTGGGATGATGATTATGAATGTGTAGCCCCAGTTCCCTTGGAATTAATTTCAAGTTTGGTCCAGGTCAATGATCGAGAAGTACACGAAGTGAGCGGTTATAATGAGCTATTCTACTCACCTTACATGTCTGATTTAAAAGTGGATAAGCTCCTTACAATCGACCCTTCCATCTCTTGTGAGACATGTTTGGACTACTCCCATGAATTGAAAGATAATATGATTCGAGAGAAGGACGAGTTGCTCGCTACGACCCTGGAATTTGAAACCACTCAATTGAGGCCACCATCTGAGTTGTACACGTTTGACAATTTAACACCTTGATTGAGTAGTTTCAATGAACAGAGTGATCACATCGATTCTTCCCCTATTGATCTTCAATCTATCTGTGCAGGACTAGAGTAAGAGAGCGTACCTCCATCCACTTTTAAGGACAATGGATTCCTTGGGCAGATCATCACAGGCTCCAATGTGAAAAATAAGTCACGCTCAGCTGAGCTTCCCAACTCTTTGAATGATTGCTTGGTACACTTTGAAGATTCAAACGATCCCATGTCAAAAGACAAAGTGGATGCCTTACAAGATAATACCTTAGTAGATGTCATGGACCAAGAGTACCCTCATTCTGAAGCCCCTCCTTTCCCAGACCCTGAATGTTTACCATTAAAGGAAGAAAAACTGAAAATTAAACCGTAGTCTGGAACTTTGGAATTTGTAGACACTACATCACTTCTTGCAAAGTTTTCTAATCTTTATTTACTTATAGTCTCTGATTCATCATGGGATAATAACGCTGAAACTTCTTCTTTCACAGGTGAATCGTATATACTCTAGATACCTCAAGCGATTTAACAAATTTTTTTTTGATGGGGTACATAAATTTCTCTGGAATTTCATACTCCGGGGTACCCAAGCCTATTACAAAAAGGGCTTTTGGATGATCCTGCTGAGAAGCTTACTGAGAAATTTATCCAGGTATTGGACAAAAGATGAACTTTGCGACATGACTGAGTAGGTTTTCCCTGCTTTCATATGACTAGGATAGTTTGCTTTATGCTGTTCTAGGATAGACGGTTTTATGTCATTAGGTTAGTTTGCTTCCTGCATTGTTTTAGGATAGTTTGCTTTCGTGTTTTCACTCTCGTGCTGACCTACTTTCATGAGGAGATAATTGTGGAAAAAGCCTCTCTTGATTCTTTCGTCCAAGTACTATCTTCCCATCACTTCTCATTTACTTCCATTATCTCATGCGCATTGCATGCTCATATATCTTTTACGTTGAGGACAATATAGATTTTAGGTTGGGGGTGGGAGATTAGGTTACCTAATTAGTGTTTTCTTGGTCTTGAGCAAGATATTGTGAAAATTTTTAAATTTTTCTGAAATTTCTTGTGAATTCGAAGCGATTTTGAAGGATAGTCTGTAAGTGCTATAGTCTTTATCCCTGTTGGTTGTCAAATTTGTGATGCCAAAATCACTAGTATATAACTTACATAAGTGAAGCTCTCTCAAAGATCAACATTCATGAACAAGCAAAGCTCACAACAAGCAAAGATCACAAGTACAAAGATCAACCTTGACTTCAAGTATTGCTCACAAGACAAGACTCAAGAATGCAAGACTTCAAGAAGAGTACAAGGCAGTTCGTAAAGAACTCAAGACACTTTCAAGGTTGAGCTACATCAAGACTTCAAGGCTTAAACTTCAAGGTCACTTATTTCTAATGTTTCAATGTCCTTACTTCATGATTGGGGTTTGATTGACCGTAGGTTGACCTTAGGAGTAGGCCATTTCGGATACATAAGTCACATGTATATGTCATATGAGTTTGGGCAGTTCGAAGACTTGTCCTAGGCTTTCTTCGACTAGTCCTAGCTTTGCTTCGACCAGTCTAAGAAATTCCTCGACCAGTCGTGAGTTTGTTACAAAATTCGGATAGTTTCTGTTAGGCTTCGACTAGTCCAGGAATCTGTTTGACCAGTCGAAGGAACAGTGTCGACTACATCTTCGACCAGTCGAAAATCTTCAACTAAAAGTCCAGCGATTATTTACAGGGTCTTCGACCAGTCGAAGGAGACCTTCGACCAGTCGAAGAGGACCTTCGACCAGTCGTAGAACGGTCAAAGCTTATCGCGTCCGATTTTTTTCAAATCTGTTACTTCTTTGACTAGTCGAAGAGCTCCATAGACCAGTCGAAGACACGATCTGCTCACCTATAAATAGAGCACGAATCTCAGAAGAATTTAAGGAATTAATTAAGCTATTCAAGCCAATCTTCGTCAAACTTCTGAGTGATAATTCTGTGCTCCATCTAAGCTAAGTGTGCTTATTTAATACTCTCTTTCTTTAGCTTTATTTAATTGATTTTATTTCTGTTATTCCAATCTAATTTGATAAGAGGAATTGTTATTCCCTTTCTTTGGAATCAAAATCAATTAAGGCAAGCCCTATTTGGTTTAATTTAAAATCTATTAGAACTAGAACCATTGTAATTGAGTACTGTATATTGAACTTGGACATTCAATCATTTACTCTGACTTGGTTCTACCGGGCTGCTACTACGAAGGAGATAATCAGGTATTTTACATTTAATTGTAAATTCCTTTCTGTTTTGGTTTCTTTCAAGATTTGCCAGAAAAATCTTGTTGTATTGGTTATCTAAGGAGAGCCAGGAAAACTCAGAAGTGAGGTTTTTTAATTGTGTAAGCCCACAAACAAAGACAAAATTGTAAAGGTTTTGGGTGAACCTGTGAAAACCTATTTTGTTAGTGAACGCTAATATCCCTTGTGTGAGGATATTAGGAGTAAAGTAGCATTCTGTGTGGCTGTTGTTTAACAGTTGGTGAACACACAGGTGAACCACTATAATCCCTTGTGTTTGGTTGAATGATTTATATTTCTAATCTTTAATTATTTATTTGTGGGATGTATGTATGGTGGTGAATGTTGTAATCATTTAATTCAAACATTGTGGGAATTTTGTAATAGTTTAGAATTTATTTTCTGCTATTCCTTTATCAGCTTGAAATTCAATTTCCTTTAAAGTTGTTCCAGCAAGGTTGCCCTGCCATTTTTATGGTGTATGGCTGTCCTTAGAACAATACATTTGTGATTACAATTTATTTCAATTCAGTTTGTATTTATTTATATATTCCTCTTTGGTTTGAGATTTGATACAAAGATCTTTCTAGAAATAAGGTTGTCCTACCATAAACTCTGGTTTTTGGTATAAGGTTGTCCTTAGAACAACATTTGTATCAACGTCTCAAGATCTGAATTTTGAGGTTGTTTTACTTTCCTGCATTGTGATTTATTTTGGCTATCGTATTATTTTTAGTTCCGCTGTTATAAGTTTTATTTGGCACTGTCCTATTCAACCCCCCTCTAGGACATATAGCTAGGCCTTTTCAAGTGGTATCAGAGCCTAATAGTTCGTTCTTATTGCTTTTTATTTGGATTTATTTCCTGAGCTAACGATCTAAGTGATAGCCTTTCAGTCACTAGGCCTCCACCATTTGATGGCTCCAACTATGCCTATTGGAAAGCCAGAATGAAGATCTTCCTAAAATCAATGGATGAGAGTGTGTGGCGAGCCACAGTGACCAAATGGAAAATTCCTACCATTGAAATAACTAAATCCGACGGTTCAAAAACTATGTCTGTACCTGTTTATTATTTATGGACCACCCTTCAGAAAAGTGAGTATAGTGCCAATGCTAAAGCACTAAATGCAATCACTTGCGCACTATTACCGGATGAGTTCAAAAGAATTATATCCTGTGATACTGCAAAGCAAGCCTGAGATATATTAGAAATGACACATGAGGGTACATCAATTGTAAAAAAGTCTAAAGTCCAACTCCTCACAACCAAATTTGAAGAAATTCATATGGAGGAAAATGAAATGTTTATGGACTTTTACACTAGACTAAATGACATTGTAAACTCAATGTGGGGTCTTGGCGATAAAATCCCAGAAAGTAAAGTGTGTGCAAAGATATTACGCTCACTTCCTGAACGGTTCAATTCTAAAGTAACCGCGATCCAGGAACTTCGTGATACGGATAATATGAGGGTAGAAGAACTAGTTGGTTCTTTACAAACCTACGAGTTAAACTTTAAAGCTCCTAAAGGAAAATTGATCGCTTTAAAATCCTCTAAATGTAATTCAGAAGAAAATTCTGATTCAGAGGATGATATGACTCTTTTAGCTAAGAAATTTTACAAGATTTTCAAAAGCAAGAAAAGGGTTGATTTTCAAAAATTGAATGATAAAAAGAAGTTCAGACCTAAAACTCAAAAATCTTTGAAAGATAGTCAATATTACAATTGTCAAGAATATGGTCACTTAGCAAATAGATGTCCTAGAAAGGACAAACCCAAGAAGAAGGGTATGTTGGCTACATGGAATGAATCATCTAATTCTGAAGCTTCTTCTGAATCAGAAGATTCTGAAACTGAGTCGGGCAATGAAGTTAAAGCTCTTATGACTCTAGCCAAATTCTTTTTTTCAAATAATGACTCAACAAGTGAAGAAAATCTGAGTAGTGAATGTGAAAATGAAGATGATCTTCAAGACGCTTACAATGCCCTATATAAGGAAAGTTGTAAAATTGCTGTCAAACTTAAACTTCAAAAAGAAAAGTTTTCTAAACTCAAAGAATGTTTTGAATCACTTGTCTTAGAAAAATTACAAATTTCAGATTGTTTTGAAAAATCAAAATGCGATTTGGAATTCAAAAACTCACTAATTGTTGATCTGAAATCTGAAATTGATAAACTCAAAAATGAAGTATCTTCTCTTCTGAGTCTAAAGGACACATGGAAATATGCTCAAGGTGATCCAGAGTTAGAAAAACTTTTATCCGGATCAAGAAAATGTGGCGATCTATCCGGGTTAGGCTATGATAAAAATTTATCTCCTAAACAAAAGTATACTCCTCCTATGTTTGTGAAAGGAGAGTCCTCAAACTCAAAAGGGAAAAGTACTTATCAAGGTTTTTCTAGAAATTCAAAAACTTTTCAAAAACCTAGAAGCAGCTATGTTAACATTAATCAGAAACGAAATCCACTAGCTGAAAAGATAGTTGATTTACTCAAGGAGCTCTTAAAATCTAACTCTATAGGTGATTCCTACAACTATAAACAAAAGAAGACCAATTATGTTCCTAAACCCAAAACAGTTATAAAATAGGTTCCTAAAGTTGCCTGCTTGGTTGCTCACACTGCTTTCAAAGCAACAAGTCATTCAAAGTGGTACCTAGACAGTGGATGCTCCAGGCATATGACAGGTGACAAAGCTTTATTCACGGATTTAAAAGATATGACTGATGGTTCAGTCATATTTGTTGATGGTAGCAACTGCAAGATTATAGGCCAAGGTACGGTTCAACTTTTTAATCTTCCTGTGTTTAAAAATGTTTTATATGTTGAAGGCTTAAAACATAACTTGCTTAGCATATCTCAAATATGTGATAATAATCATAGTGTTCGGTTCTCTAATCAAAGCTATGAGATACTAAATAATAAGGGTTCTGTAATATTAACTGGACGTAGAACGTCTGAAAATTGCTATATTATTAGCGAATCCAACTCATCTAATCAAACATGTTACATGGTCCATACAGACGAGACTGATTTATGCCACAAACGTCTTGGACATGTACATTATCGAAATTTATATAGATTGAGCAAACGAGAACTTATAAGAGGTTTACCCAAACTTCAGAAAGTAGATAAAATATGTAGTGAGTGCCAGATAGGCAAACAAACAAGGAACTCACACAAAAAAGTGAATTCAAATACCACATCAAGACAACTCGAACTCCTCCACATGGATCTAATAGGACCTACCAGAACGGAAAGTCGTGGTGGGAAAAAGTATATCCTGGTAATAGTTGATGACTTTACCAGATTCACATGGGTAGTCTTCTTAAGGGATAAATTTGAAACCCTTGAAGAAGTAAGAAAAGTTCTCAAAAGGATTCAAACTGAAAAATCTTCTCAAATCAGTAAGATTCGTAGTGATCATGGATCTGAATTTGAGAATAGCAATTTTGAGAAATTCTGTACCGACCAAGGAATATTACATGAATTCTCAACTCCCAAAACTCCACAACAAAATGGAATTATGGAAAGAAAGAATAGGGTGCTTCAAGAAATAGCTAATGTCATGTTGAATAGTATGAAGCTCTCTAAAAATCTTTGGGCTGAAGCCGTCAACACAGCTTGCTATATTATTAACTGAGTCTACATTAGCAAAGATAATAAAAAACGGCTTACGAATTGTGGTTCAATAAAAAGCCTACTGTTAAATACTTTCGAGTTTTTGGTAGCAAGTGCTATATTTTACGAGATCGTGAAAATTTGGGAAAATTCGATACAAAGAGTGATGAAGGGATTTTTCTAAGATATTCCTTAAACAGTCGAGCTTATAGGGTTCTGAACAAAAGAACTGGTGTGATTCAAGAGTCCATCAATGTTGTCATTGTTGATCACTTAAATACGCCAATCCCTAATTCAGATAATGATGAAGTTCTAATCATTGATAAACCCGATACTTCATCGAATCAGACTGACTCTGAGTTGAGGACTGTTAAAGATCATCCAACCACTCAAATTCTTAGAAATCCTCTCACCGGTGTTCGCACCCGTAGACAACTTGAGGATATATGTTTTACATCCCAAATAGAACCATCTAATGTAAAAGAAGCTCTTGCTGATGAGAACTAGATTGTTGCGATGCAAGAAGAACTTAATCAATTCATAAGAAATGATGTTTGGTATCTCGTACTAAGACCTAAAGATAAACACATCATTGGAACAAAATGGATTTTCAAAAATAAGTCTGACGAACTTGGAAATATAATTAGAAACAAGGCTAGACTAGTGGTATAAGGTTATACTCAAATTGAAGGAATTGATTTTGATGAAACTTTTGCACCAGTAGCACGTCTTGAATCTATCAGACTATTTATATCCATTGCATGTTTTAGAAAGATAAAGATATATCAAATGGATGTGAAAAGTGCTTTTCTAAATGGCGATTTACATGAAGAAGTCTATGTTGAATAGCCAATGGGTTTTGAAGATCCCAAAAATACTGATCCTGTGTATCGACTTAAAAAGGCACTATATGGATTAAAACAAGCACCTAGGGCATGGTATGAGAAACTAACAAAATTTCTTTTAAGTCATAATTTTCAAATGGGATCTGTTGATAAAACTCTGTTTGTTAAAAAACATAATGATCATATCTTAATAGTACAAATTTATGTTGATGATATCATTTATGGATTAACTTGTACTGACTTGACTACTGAGTTTGCAGATTTGATGAAATCACAGTTCGAAATGAGCATGGTTGGGGAATTGACTTATTTCCTTGGATTGCAAGTAAAGTAACAACCTGAAGGAATATTCATTTCTCAATCTAAGTATGCTTTGAATCTAATCAAGAGATTTGGATTTGAGAATGGTAAGAAGTTCGATACTCCCATGAGTACTACTCTGAACCTCTCAAAAGACTCTAATGGTAAAAATGTTGATTCAAAACTTTATCGGAGTATGATTGGTAGTTTGTTATATTTAACTGCTAGTAGACCTGATATTTCTCTAAGTGTTGGTATTTGCGCAAGATATTAATCTGATCCAAAAGAATCACACTTGATTGCTGTCAAGCGGATTATTAGATATGTCGCAAGTACTGTAAATCTCGGTCTCCGGTATCCTCATGAGACTAGTGTCCAATTAGCTTGGTACTCGGATGCTGACTGGGCTGGTAATCTAGATGATAGAAAATCAACCAGTGGTGGTTGCTTTTACGTTGGAAATTTTCTAGTTTCCTGGTTTAGTAAGAAACAAAATTCTATATCACTTTCAACAGCTGAAGCTGAGTATATCGCAGCTGGTAATGCATGTACATAGCTTGTTTGGATGCAACGAATGCTAAGTGATTATAGAATTAAACAGGATTCTATGTTATTACATTGTGATAATTCCAGTGCGATAAATATTTCAAAAAATCCTATTCAGCATTCTCGTACTAAGCACATTGACATTAGATTTCATTATATTTGGGAATTAGTAAAAGAAAAAGTTGTATCTCTGGAATATATTCCTACTGAAGATCAACGAGCTGACATTTTCACAAAACCTCTCGATAAGAGCAGGTTCAAAAAGATGAAATTTGATCTTGGCATGTGCACTTTAAAATGATTATTTATGCCTACTTGTATCATAATGTATATATTTGCTAGGTTGAAATCCAATTTTTTGTATAATTTGCAAGAAATATGAATTTTTGGACATTCTTCGACCAGTCGTGAGTATACTCGACCAGTCGACCTTCGACCGGTCGTAGATACCCACGACCAGTCATAGATCTCGGGAATCACTTAAAAATTGAGGATTTTGCTTTCTTCCTCATTTCGTTTTTCTTTTCTAAGGAGCCGAGCTTCGACTTGTCAAACCCACTGTTCTTGTTCTTCAAGGTTAGTATTCCATTTACTTTTTTCTTGCAGATCTGTGTCTAGATTGTTTCCTTTTCTAGCTTGAAGTTTTCTATTTTGGATTTCATTGAGATTTGGGGTTTGGATTTTGAAAAATCTGTTTTGAGTAAACCCACTTCTCAATCCTTTGCAATTTCTTATTTCCTTGTTATCTTTGTTGCAAATGGCTTCTAGAGGTAGAAAAACTACTTCCAGTGGTCCTTCTTCTTCCTCTAGATCGACCAAGCGTCATCTTCTTGTTCCCAATAATGATCCATCTTATGTTACGGACATTAGATCACGTAATGTTATTGTTGAACATTCTGTTGATGTTAATCATATTGCACCTTTTGACATCCTTCCTATACTTGAAGCTGTAGGTTGGGTTAACTTATTACATTGGGGTGGGCCTGCATACCGGTCCATTGCCCAATCTATGTTTACATGTATTAGTGACTTCTCATAGGATAATTTAATTTTTAAAATATCTACTAGTGAAGGGCCTTTTGATATTGATCGTCATTTAATTTCAGCCCTTATGGACATTCCTATGAATGATGAGGGTATTCCTATTCATAATTTGACTGATAAACCCTCAGTTTCTGAAAAACGTATGCTCACTAGAGACTTGTGCAATATGGATGTTCACTGGACTAAAAAAGGGAATGCGCTTCCCGCAAGGTATTTGTTACCCAAATACAGAGTTCTTCATAGAATCTTTGTGTCTAATCTGTATCCTCGTTCGGGTAATAAAACTGACTTAACTTCGTTTATGGTTCATGTTATCCATACTATTGCCAGTGGTACTCAGATTTGTTTACCATCCATAATCTGTCATTTCATTCTTCAATTTAGACTCCATCCTGGTCATAGTGACATTCCTTTTGGCTATTTAATAACTGTATTGGCTACACATATGTTAGTCGATATGCCAGTTAATAAGGCACCTATCCATCATCTGACTTTCAATAATTCTAATCTCAATAAGATGAAGCTGGAATTACTTCCTGAACAAGGTGGTGATGGTGGTGGTGGTCATAAAGAAGCTGGTGATGACATTAATATGGATGACATCTTTGAGGAACTGAATTCTGATTCAACAAATGATCCAGATTTTGAACCATCTGATATTGATGCACGTCTGAGTGCATTGGAGGGCAAAGTTGAGAATATAAATGTAAAGATGGAAAACATGTCTGTTGCTCATAATTTATAATTCAAGTATATGCACAAATATCTTAGGCGATTGAACAAAGGCATGCACCAACTTGATCCCTCTATTCCTACTCCGTCATCTAGTTCTAGTTCTGATTAGTTTATTTGGGATTTTCTGGTCTGTAATAACTTTATAACTTAGCACTAGTTTGACTGATTTGGAGTTGGATACTATCTTTGTTTTATGCTGAGTATTTGTTTTATGTGAAACTATGCTGATTTTGAGTTGGATACTATCTGTTTTCTGCTATAATCTTGTAACTCCTCATGTTTACTCTCATATATCCCTTAATTTAGTTCTCCTTTCTTATCGTTTCCTTTGTCATATTGTGACAAAAAGGGGGAGAATGGTTTGTTTTTAAGTATGTGATTGTGAGAGGAGTAGAGCATTGGTTATGTTACTCAGGGGGAGTATTGTTTGAACCAGTTACAGTATGTGATTATGAGAGGAGTAGAGCATTGGTTATGTTACTCAGGGGGAGTATTGTTTGAACTAGTTACATGAACTGGTTGCATGTTGCATATTGAATATTGATCTGCAGGTAAGCCAGTTGATGTTAATTGGTTCATGATTCTTTAACCAGTTGTTTTACTTTATGTTTTGTGTTTTGTCACTAATTTGACAAAGGGGGAGATTGTAAGTGCTATAGTCTTTATCCCTGTCGGTTGTCAAATTTGTGATGCCAAAATCACTAGTATATAGCTTGCATAAGTGAAGCTCTCTCAAAGATCAACATTCATGAACAAGCAAAGCTCACAACAAGCAAAGATCACAAGTACAAAGATCAACCTTGACTGCAAGTATTGCTTACAAGACAAGACTCAAGAATGCAAGACTTCAAGAAGAGTACAAGGTAGTTCGTAAAGAACTCAAGACACTTTCAAGGTTGAGCTACATTAAGACTTCAAGGCTTAAACTTCAAGGTCAATTGTTCCTAATATTTCAATGTCCTTACTTCATGATTGGGGTTTGATTGACCGTAGGTTGACCTTAAGAGTAGGCCATTTTGGATACATAAGTCATATGTATATGTCACATGAGATTGGGCAGTTCGAAGACTTGTCCTAGGCTTTCTTCGACTAGTCCTAGCTTTGCTTCGACCAGTCTAAGAAATTCCTCGACCAGTCGTGAGTTTGTTACAAAATTCGGATAGTTTCTGTTAGGCTTCGACTAGTCCAGGAATCTGTTCGACCAGTCGAAGGAACAGTGTCGACTGCATCTTCGACCAGTCGAAAATCTTCGACTAAAAGTCCAGCGATTATTTATAGGGTCTTCGACCAGTCGAATGAGACCTTCGACTAGTCGAAGGTGACCTACGACCAGTCGAAGGGGACCTTCGACCAGTCGTAGAACGGTTAAAGCTTATCACGCCCGATTTTTTTCAAATCTGTTACTTCTTCGACTAGTCGAAGAGCTCCCTAGACCAGTTGAAGACGTGATCTTCTCACCTATAAATAGAGCATGAATCTCAGAAGAATTCAAGGAATTAATTAAGCTATTCAAGCCAATCTTCATCAAACTTCTCAGTGATAATTCTGTGCTCCATCTAAGCTAAGTGTGCTTATTTAATACTCTCTTTCTTTAGCTTTATTTAATTGATTTTGTTTCTATTATTCTAATCTAATTTGATAAGAGGAATTGTTATTCCCTTTCCTTGGAATCAAAATCAATTAAGGCAAGCCCTATTTGGTTTAATTTAAAATCTATTAGAACTAGAACCATTGTAATTGAGTACTGGACATTGAACTTGAACATTCAATCATTTACTCGGACTTGGTTCTACCGGGCTGCTACTACGAAGGAGATAATCAGGTATTATACATTTAGTTGTAAATTCCTTTCTGTTTTGGTTTCTTTCAAGATTTGCCAGAAAAATCTTATTGTATTGGTTATCTGAGGAGAGCCAGGAAAACTCAGAAGTGGGGTTTTTTTAATTGTGTAAGCCCACAGACAAAGACACAATTGTAAAAGTTTTGGGTGAACCTGTGAAAACCTATTTTGTTAGTGAACGCTAATATCCCATGTGTGAGGATATTAGGAGTGGAGTAGCATTCTGTGTGGCTGTTGTTTAACAGTTTGTGAACACACAGGCAAACCACTATAATCCCTTGTATTTGGTTGAATGATTTATATTTCTAATCTTTAATTATTTATTTATGGGATGTATATATGGTGGTGAATGTTGTAATCATTTAATTCAAGCATTGTGGGAATTTTGTAATAGTTTAGAATTTATTTTCTGCTATTCCTTTATCAGCTTGAAATTTAATTTCCTTTAAAGTTGTTCCAGCAAGGTTGCCCTGCCATTTTTATGGTGTATGGCTGTCCCTAAAACAATACATTTGTTATTACAATTTATTTCAATTCAGTTTGTATTTATTTCTATATTCCTCTTTGGTTTGAGATTTGATACAAAGATCTTTCTAGAAATAAGGTTGTCCTACCATAAACTCTGGTTTTTGGTGTAAGGTTGTCCTCAGAACAACATTTGTATCAACCTCTCAAGATCTGAATTTTGAGGTTATTTTACTTTCCTGCATTGTGATTTATTTTGGCTATCATATTATTTTTAGTTCTGCTGTTATAAGTTTTATTTGGCACTGTCCTATTCACCCCCCTCTAGGACATATAGCTAGACCTTTTCATAGTCGTGATTTTAAAATTGCAAAATACGTAATTTTGGTAATTTATGACTCTTGGATTGAGTTGTCTACTGTTGAAGGTCAAATATTGCATATCAGACCCAAGTTACTGCCTGGATTTATGAGCATGATACTGTTTAATGCCTTATTTTAATCATGTTTGTGATACAAGGTGAATCTAGGAGCCTGAACTGAAAATGATGCTAAAAGCATGGATTTAATGCTCTGATGACACCAAAGGTAAGGGACAGACTCCAGGGGACTAAGATCAACGCCAGAGATCCACGAAAACCGAGAAAAAGCTCAAATGGCCTGAAAGACATCCAAAATGCAAGATCACAGGGTTTCCACCATCCGTTCGGCTCGAAACTTTATACATGACCTGAAAACCACAAATTAACTGTACATGTCAAAAATCATCCATTGGATCTTGGTGGAAGTAGTCCAACGGACACATCAGCCCTTAAAGTCCTAATTTAAGGCCCACCTGCCATCCCAATACGCTTCAAATTTGGTCCCCACGGTTAAAATGAGATGACAAATTGAATGGATGGAGCGGATTTCTCAAAAAGATCAGAGTGGATCCCACATGTGCACATACGTGTACATAGTGCATGTTTACCGGCTGTGCACCGAACCGCATACACTAACCGACTCCCATTCAAAAACAGAAAGTCTGTTTCAGACTCTGCTGTGAACCGAATAGAGATGTCATTTTGTTTACAGTGGACCCCACCCTTCATAAAAAACATTGATCTGGACCATCCATTGGCCTCCTAACATGCTTCTTATCACTGCCTAGGTGGAATAATTTCAAACTAGAGCAGAGGATGGTTTTTCAACCGTTCAAACACAAGTTGAACGGCAGTAAGAAAATCTCTGTGGACCACACCGAAACTGAAAAGGAATCGACCCTTCTTGACCGAAATTCCGAGGGGAATACGGTGGATGGAGTGGATTTCTCAAAATGATACCGAAGGGGGCCCCACCATCGTCACTGCGTAAAGAATACGCAGTCTCTGTCGCAACCGGACGCTGTCCGTGAATTGCGGGCAGCCGTGGGCCACGCTCATAGTTTTATTGAACAATCCAGACCGTCCATCAAGTGTGGGTCCCAATTTCTAATAACCTCTCAGTTATTTCTCAGAAATCAGAGGCTACTTAGAGGCACAAGTTCGGCTGCAACTTGACCGTGCACAGAAGGAGTCTCGTTTAAAAACGAAAACTACTATTCCTGTTAGAGGATGACGTGGAGGATCTTGCGGCGTAAGTTGTTTCAGCAACTCTTCACCGACGGAGGAGCTCTATAAGAAAGAAAAAAAAGAGGTGGGAAAAGGCTATCCACAGCTGAGAGCTTGGACGTGAAGCAGAAGGGAGAGTTGTTTGTTATTTTTATTTTTATTTTTTATTTTTTCTTCTTCTTTTCTTTTGAGATTTAGCATGGTCGGGCCTATGATTTGTTGAACCTCTTAGCTAGGGCTAAGAGGTGAAGCTTGTGGTGTGATGGGTAGTATTCTACGGTCTTTGATTCATGTTTTAAACTAATTTAAATTCTAGTTTGATTATAAGGAATGCCTTTAGTTTTTAATGGTTTGTTGTAACTCAATTACAATAGATCTGCAATGGCTTGGAGTATTCTCTTCCTCATATTTTGATTATGAAGTCGGTAAGCTCTGTTGTTCACCGTCGTCTCCTGGGCACGGTTGGATGATGGCACCCTTCCTTCCGTTCATACATCTCTCAGAATGAATGTAGATCGGTTTAATTCTGTTGTTTGCTTTGTCTCATGGGCATAGTTTTGTGATAGAATCCATTCTAATTTACATCCGTCTTATCTCTTGAAGACTAGATCAAAAGAAGTTCAGATTTGATTTTTATGGTATATCTTCCAACTGGACGAAGATGGGACTCGAAGTTCAGTTGAGTTCATGAATCAAGCGTACATCTCTCTGATCTCTACAAGTGGATCATCTGAATCCCTAGTTTCCTTTTCCCGAATTCCTTAGATTTTAATTTAATTATTCACCATTATTCTCTTAAAAATATTTGATTTGGATTTCATCTTAATCTAGTTCTAATTCTATTTAGTTTCAGATTATGTACAAGTTTCAGTCCCTTGGGATTCGACCTCGGTCTCACCGAGTTTATTACTACATCACAACCCTGCACTTGGGGAGTGAACATATACTAGATTTCATAATTAAGTTTGAATCGTTTATCCATGATTAGAAGTTTTAAACATTGATTGAGTCATGATTTCACAGGACACATCTTGCTTGCACATTAAGGTTTCAGTTCAATATTGAATTGTAACATGATGATCATTAAGCATGGAAGGAACCAACCTGAGGAATTTGTCCATCATGTTCAATAAAAAGAATGAAAGAAAAAAGAATACTCAGCTAAAAAATAGTTATCATCGAAAAGGGTTGGGCGAACAGTCTTCACCATAGGTATGCTCCCTATAGGTGAGGATTTGTTTCCCCTTCTTGGTTAACATTCGGAAAAGGTTGGGTGAATGATCTTCACCATAGGTTTACTCCCTATGAGTGAGGATTCATTTCCTCTCCTTGGAATTACCTGTGAAAGGGTGACATAGAGTGAAAGACATCAATGAAAAAATCAGAAGCTGAAAGAATGAAAAAAAAAAAAAAAACTATAAGGCAAGTTCCAGTTTAGGTTTGGGTTGTCCTGAATACTCTTTTAATTATCAATGTTATCATGAAAATTGACAACTGAATCTCTTAATAATGGTAAGTTGAGATTAAACTATACACCCATGGAACTCAATGTTTAGAATTTTTTTTCTGATTGATGGATTAATACTTTGAACTTGACTATGAAGTTTACCGTGCGCTTGAGGCCAGGAGAAAATAATGCCGAACATTCACGAATCTTAGAATTCTAGGATCTGGATTGATTCTAAAAAATTACTCGAGTTATCGAAATCGACCTTCAATTCTTAACGTATTTTTCACATGCTTTGCTCAGGACTAGCAAGATGCTGGTTGGGAGTTGTGTTGAGGGTCAAATATTACATATCAGACCCCAGTTATTGCCTGGATTTACGAACATGGTACTGTTTAACGGCCCAATTTAACCGTGTTTGTGCTGCAAGATATGTTTAGAAGCTTGGACTGAAACAGGATGCTAAAAGCATGGATTTAACGCTCATAAGTTACCAAGGCAAGGGACGGATCCAAGGGGACCAAGATCGATGGATTTACACGCCAGAGATCCGAGAAAATCGAGAAACTGAAGCTCAAATGGATTGAAAATTGTCCAAAATGCAAGATCACAGGGTTTCCACCATCCGTTCAACTCGAAACTTCATGCATGGCCTGAGGACCATAAATGAACCATACACATCGAATTTCAGCTCTTCGATCTCTGTGGAAGTGGCCCACCTGACAGATCAGCCACTAAAACAATGATATGGGGCTTACCTGATATCTGGATATTCTTCAATTTTGGTATCAACCACTTAATCTACAAGAGGAAAGGAATGAGTTGAATGGATTGATCACACGTATCACAGTGGATCCCACGTGCGACGTGCATGTACACAGCACGTCCGCACGCGAGCCGCACCAGACAGGGAGTCCGGTCAAAGAAACGTTAACTTTTCTCCTCTACGTAAGAACAGACAACGTCGTTATGCTGTTCGTCCGTTTTTCAGTTTTAGGCCCCACTCATCATCTATTCGGACGATCTGAACCATCCATTGTGTCCAGAGGGTGGCCACGTCTAGGTGTCCTTTTGACCTCATGCAAGGTTCGATAAGTTTCCAGCCATTAAACGCAAGATGGATGGTGGAGTAGATGATCTCGTCAGCCACACCGAAATTGCTCCAAAACCATTTATTCCCAACAGTTTTTCCAGGGGAATATAATGTATGTAATGGATTTATCTGTCCCCATCAATCAGTGGGCCACCATCCATCACAGCGTCGGCTGCGTACGCTCTGTTTCACGGAAGGGACGTGCAGACGTCCTTGTGGGCCACCATCTGAATTGATCATTCCAATCCGGACCGTCCAGTAGAAGCCCAAGGACCCTCTCACCTCAGCTTAGGTGGAGAATTTCAAGAAACCATGGGGATAAAATTTCGATCATCCAAATGGAAGAAGGACGGTGGCTTTACAAGTTCTATGGGCCGCAACATAGAACATCCAGGAGTACCCTATTCCAACTGAAATTTCTAGGAGAAGCTAGTGAACGGAGTGGATCTCCTGTCTGAACTCAAGCATCGGTCCGCCGGGAAATTAGCGTAAGAGGTCTATTCCTGCTGCGATTTGGACTGCGAAAAGAGGTCAGTTCATCAGACTATAACCACCGCCCATTCCTTCTCTATAAAAGGAAGTAAGAGAGAGATTTGGGGCATCCAATCCGAGATCCAAGCTGGGAAGTGTGGTGCAGCCGTGGAAGTAATCTAAGCCTGGACATGGAGCAATTTTCATAACAGAGTTTTTCTTTTCCATTCCTTTGCTTTTGCTTTATGTTTTTTTTGGGTAATCATGTCAATGGTTGGCTAAACCACTTAGCTAGGGCTAAGAGGTGAAGCTTGTAGCGTGACGGGAATGATCCTATGGCCTTGATGCATGTTATGAACTGATTTTAATTATAGTTGATTAATAGGAATACTTCTAGTTTTTAATGGTTTGTTGTGACTGAAATTACAATAAGTCTGCGGTAGCTTTGAGTATTTCTTTCCTTATTTTGATTATGACGTTAGGAAGCCCTGTTGTTCACCATTGTCTCCTGGGCATGGTGGGATGATGGTACCCTTCCTAACCTTCATACATTGATTGGGTGGTAATTAGTTTAATTCTGTTGTTTACTTTGTCTCCTGGGCATGGTTTGGTGGTGGAATCCATTCTAATTTATACTCTTTTCATCTGTTGAAAACTATATCAAAGGAAGTTCAGTTCGATTTCCATGGTTACAAACTTCAACTAGATGAAGATGGGACTCTAAGTCCAGTTGAGTTCTTGAAACAGGCATAAGATCTCCCTGATCTCTACAAGTGGATCCTCTGAATCCCTAGTTACCTACCTCTGAATTCTCCAAAATTTAGATAACTACTTCTTCCTTATTCCCTTAATTACATTCGATTTAGATTTCATCTTAGTCTAGTTCTAATTCTACTTAGTTTCAGATTACGTACAGGTTTCAATCCCTGTGGATTCGACCATGGTCTTACCGAGATTATTACTACATCACAACCGTATACTTGGGGTTTGAACAAGTTTTTGGCACCGTTGCTGGGGACTGACGGTTACGTCTAATTTGGTAATCTCTTTCTAAATTCTCTACTTTTTCTATTTTTAGAATTAGGGTTTTAATTTTAGAAAATTTTTCTTTTTTTGAAACTAACTCATCTTTCCTTTACTTTTCTATTTTTAGTAACTTTCTAATTCTAGGATTTCTTCTGTTTTTAGAAACTAACATACTTTTTAATCTTAGGTTTAGAACTTTTCTAATTGTTTTAGAAACTTTTTAATTTTAGGATTTCTATTTGTAGAAACTAATTTCTTTTATTTCATTTTGTAAGATTTTAACGTAGGAACTCCAATCTGGTAACTTCTTTCTAGCTTCTCCTCTACTTACTTTCTATATTGCTGTGGGATTTTTCTCTTATAATTAGATTCAGAGTTAGGGTTTCACCATATATATGCACGAGTGGGAACGTCAGTATGCTGAGAAGAATAACATATATTGGGATGATGATTATGATAGAAAACAACCTATGTCTCAAAATTTTTCTGAAACCATGATTGAGAACCGACCGGAAGATAATTCTCCACTGATTAAGAAGTCTATACGCGATCATATGAGGGAGAATAACTACACCCCACCGATTAACAAACCAGTACGTGAGTATTGGAGTTATCATAACTATGAGAGTAAGAATTATTATCACCCATCCAATAAAAAGAAAACAATGCATGATTATATCATGAGTGATAATATGTATTACCAACCATCAGATTCTCCCACCTATGATCTGTATGACTATAATCGGTGGAAACATCAAAATTGGGGAAATGAACCAACAACATGTTATAATTCAATTATTCTCTTGGATACCCTACCTTTGAGACCCAACTAGAAACGATCCAAGAAGATTCAATTCAGTATACCATGGAGTGTCTTACGGAAATGAGAAAAATGTTGGAGGCACTTAATTCGCCCCTCAATAAGGTAAAACAAGCTCATTCATCCCAACCACAACCCAATCTAAAAATAGAATGCGAGGAAAGTGATCCGCACTCGCTTTTGAAGAAATCTGGAATTTGGAATGAAGAGTTGGATTACGTCAATGAGCATATGGTTCAATTTTCTGAAGAGTCGATCTCAATGATGGTTCAAAGGAATGGTCAAGAGACGTGGGTGTCTTTCAAATACAATGATGATAACACGCTTTACTCACATGACATACTCGAGTTCAATGATAAGGAAGAGGTTAGTTTATGTGAACCTCAACCCAATCTGAGAATAGAATGTGAGGAAACCGATCCCATCCGAAGTGTGCACTACACTGAACTAGAATATGATGAGTATTAGGATGACGATTATGAATGTGCAGCCCTAGTTCCCTTGGAATTAATCTCAAGTTTGGTCCAGGTCAATGATTAAGAAGTACATGAAGTGAGCGATTATAATGAGCTATTCCACTCACCTGACATGTCTGATTTAAAAGTAGATAGGCTCCTTACAATCGACCCTTCTATCTCTTATGAGACATGTTTAGACTACTCCCCTGAATTGAAAGATGATATGATTCGGGAGAAGGACGAGTTGCTTGCTATGACCCTGAAATTTGAAACCACTCAGTTGAGGCCACCATCTGAGTTTTACACGTTTGACAATTCAACGCCTCGATTGAGTAGTTTCAATGAACAAAGTGATCACATCGATGCTTCCCCTATTGATCTTCAATTTGTCTATGCAGGACTGGAGCAAGAGAGCGTACCTCCATCCACTTTTAAGGACAATAGATTCCTTGGCAGATCATCACGAGCTCCAATGTGGAAAATAAGTCATGCTCAACTAAACTTTCCAACTCTTTGGATGATTGCTTGGCACACTTTGAAGATTCAAACGATCCCGTGTCAACAGACAAAGTGGATGCCTTGCAAGATAATACCTCGGTAGATATCATGGACCAAGAGAACCCTCATTCTGAAGCCCCTCCTTCCCAGTGTCTACACATTCCAAAGTTCCAGACTTCGGTTCAATTTTCTGAACTTTATTTACTTGTAGTCTCTGATTCACCATGGGATAATAACACTGAAACTTCTTCTTTCACAGGTGAATTGTATATACTCTGGATACCTCAAGCGATTCAACGAAAATTTTTTGATAGGGTACATAAATTTCTCTGGAATTTCATACTCCAGGGCATCCAAGCCTATTACAAAAAGGGCTTTTGGATGATCCTGCTGAGAAGCTTACTGAGAAATTTATTCAGGTATTGGCCGGAAGAGGAACTTTGCGACATGACTGAGTAGTTTTTCCCTGCTTTCGTAGGACTAGGGTAGTTTACTTTATGTTATTCTAGGATAGACGATTTTATGCCATTAGGTTAGTTTGCTTCCTGCATTGTTTTAGAATAGTTTGCTTTCATGTTTTCACTCTCGTGCTGACCTGCTTTCATGAGAAGATAATTGTGGAAAAAGCCTCTCTTGATTCTTTCATCTAGGACTCATTTACTTTCATTGTCTCATAGGCATTGCATGCTCACATATCTTTTACATTGAAGACAATGTAGAGTTTAGGTTAGGGGTGGAAGATTAGGTTACCTAATCAGTGTTTTCTTGGTCTTGAGCAAGATATTGTGAAAGCTTTTAAATTTTTCTAGAATTTCTTGTGATTTTGAAGGATAGTCGTGATTTTAGAATTACAAGATACGTGATGTTGGTAATTTATGACTCTTGGATTTAGTTATCTGCTAGATTTCACAATTAAGTTTGAATCGTTAATCCATGATTAGAAGTTTTGAACATTGATTGAGTCATGATTTCACAGGACACATCTCGCTTGCACATTAAGGTTTCAGTTCAATATTGAATTGTAACATGATGATCATTAAGCATGGAAGGAACCAACCTAGGGAATTTGTCCATCATGTTCAATAAAAAGAATGAAAGAAAAAAGAATACCCAGCTAAAAAATAGTTGTCATCGAAAAGGGTTGGGCGAATGGTCTTCACCATAAGTTTGCTCCCTATAGGTGAGGATTCGTTTCCCCTTCTTGGTTAACATTCGGAAAAGGTTGGGTGAATGGTCTTCACCATAGATTTGCTCCCTATGAGTGAGGATTCAATTCCTCTCCTTGGAATTACCTGTGAAAGGGTGACATAGAGTGAAAGACATCAATGGAAAAATCAGAGCTGGAAGAATGAAAAAAAGCTATAAGGTAAGTTCCGGTTTAGGTTTAGGTTGTCCTGAATGCTCTTTTGATTATCAATGTTATCATGAAAATCGATAATTGGATCTCTTAATGATGGTAAGCCGAGATTACACTATACACCCATGGAACTCAATGTTTAGAATTTTTTCTGATTGATGAATTAATACTATGAAGTTTACCATGCGCTTGAGGCCAGGAGAAAATAATGCCCAACATTCATGAATCTTAGAATTCTAGGATCTGGATTGATTATCAAAAATCACTCGAGTTATCGAAATCGACCTTTAATTCTCAACATATTTTCTC
The DNA here is from genome assembly GCA_030180095.1 of Magnolia changhungtana. Taxonomy (NCBI): domain Eukaryota; kingdom Viridiplantae; phylum Streptophyta; class Magnoliopsida; order Magnoliales; family Magnoliaceae; genus Magnolia; species Magnolia changhungtana. The sequence goes on from JASAUF010000549.1 coordinate 509,520, forward strand.
ATGCTTTGCTTGGGACTAGCAAGATGCTGGTTGGGAGTTGTGTTGAGGGTCAAATATTACATATCAGACCCCAGTTATTACCTGGATTTATGAACATGGTACTGTTTAACGACCCAATTTAACCGCATTTGTGTTGTAAGGTGTGTTTAGAAGGTTGGACTAAAACAGGATGCTAAAAGCATGAATTTAATGCTCATGAGCCACCAAGGCAAGGGACGGATCCCAAGGGACCAAGATCGATGGATTTACACGCTAGAGATTCAAGAAAATTGAGAAACTGAAGTTCAAGTGACTTGAAAATTGACTAGAATGCAAGATCACAGGGTTTCCACCATTCGTTCAATGACAGCGTCCTTAAGCTGTCCATCCATTTTTCAGTTGTGGGGCCCACTCATCATCTATTCGGATGATCTGAACCATCCATTGCATCCAGAGGGTGGCCACGCCCCTAGCCTAGGTGTCCTTTTGACCCAATGCAAGCTTCCGTAAGTTTCTAGTTGTTAAACGCAAGATGGACGGCGAAGTAGATGATCTTGTGAGCCACACCGAAACCGCTCCAAAACCATCCATTCCCAACAGTTTTTCCAGGAGAATATAATGGACGTAATGGATTTATCTGTCCTCATCAATCAATGGGCCACCATCCATCATAGCGTCGGCTGCGTACACCCTATTTCGCGGAAGGGACGTGCAGATGTCCTTGTGGGCCACCATCTGAATTGATCAGTCCGACTCAGACCTTCCAGTAGAAGCCCAAGGACCCTCTCACCTCAGCCTAGGTGGAGAATTTTAAGAAACCATGGAGATAAAATTTCGATCGTCCAAACGGAAGAAGGATGGTGGCTTTACAAGTTCCATGGGCCGCAGCGTAGAATGTCCAGGAGTACCCTATTCCAATTGAAATTTCAAGGAGAAGCTAGTGAACGGAGTTGATCTCCTGTCTAAACTCAAGAATGGGTCACACCGGGAAATCAGCGTAAGAGGTCTATTCTTGCTGTGATTTGTACTGCGAAAAGAGGTCGGTTCGTCCAACTATAACCACCGCCCATTCCTTCTCTATAAAAGGAAGTAAGAGAGAGAGATCTGGGGCATCCAATCCGGGATCCAAGCTAGGACATGTGGTGCAGCCGTGGAGGCAATCCAAGCCTGGACGTGGAGCAGTTTTCATAACAGAGTTTTTCTTTTCCTTTCCTTTGCTTTTGCTTTATGTTTTTTTAAGTTAACCATATCTATGGTTGACTAAACCTCTTAGCTAGGGCTAAGTGGTGAAGCTTGTGGCATGAAGGGAATGATCCTATGGTCTTGATGCATGTTATGAACTGATTTTGATTATAGTTGATTAATAAGAATACTTCTAGTTTTTAATGGTTTGTTGTGACTGAAATTACAATAAGTCTGCTGTAGCTTTGAGTATTTCTTTCCTTATTTTAGTTATGATGTCAGGAAGCCCTGTTGTTCACCATTGTCTCCTGGGCATGGTGGGATAACGGTACCCTTCCTAACCTTCATACATTGATTGGTTGATAATTAGTTTAATTCTGTTGTTTACTTTGTCTCATGGGCATGGTTTGGTGATGGAATCCATTCTAATTCATACTCCTTTCATCTCTTGAAAACTATATCAAAGGAAGTTCAGTTCGATTTCCATGGTTACAACCTTCAACTAGATGAAGATGGGACTCTAAGTCCAGTTGAGTTCTTGAAACAGGCATAAGATCTCCCTGATCTCTACAAGTGGATCCTCTGAATCCCTAGCTACCTACCTCTGAATTCTCTAAATCTTAGATAACTACTTCATCATTATTCCCTCAATTATATTCGATTTAGATTCATCTTAGTCTAATTTTAGATTATGTATAGGTTTCAATCCCTGTGGATTCGACCTCAGTCTTACCAAGATTATTACTACATCACAACCTTATACTTGGGGTTTGAACAGTGATGTATGGTAGGCCCGTGCCAGAGGCCCATTGTTATGTGTATGCGGCCCATATGATACAGCCCACCTGATGTCTGAGAGGCCCATGGATGTGACCCAACGTAATGTGTGCTAGGCTCTTGTGTGAGGCCATGGGCCCACTATATGTTCGGCCCTATGTGGGCCACTCCTTGGGGGCAATGTTGGTTAAAGGTTCACATTAATGGGCAATGATGGTTAAACGTCCACATTGTGACCTTCCCTTAAGCTTGGTTAAGCCCATTCTCGTCATTCTCTAGTGGGTTACCCCAAACGATTGGGCCCCATTGATATTGCTTGGTCCATCATCGGTTGTCCATCCATGGATGCCGCCTTGCGTAGAGGCCGATTACCGATGCCAATTATCGAGGCCAATTCTGATTGTCGAGGCTGATAGTTAAGGCCGATTCTGATTGTCGAGGCCAATTCCTATTGTTGAGGTTGATTTTATAAGCCGATTGTCGAGGTCAATTATCGAGGTTGATTCTGATTGTCGAGGCCGGATATTGAGGCCGATTGATGAGGCCCAATGTGATGTATATGAGGCCTATGTGATGAGGCCCACTGTGATGCATTTGAGGGCCAGGCGATGGAGCTCATTGTGATGTATGTTAGGCCCATGTGAAAGGCCCATCGTGATGTGTATTAAGCTTTTGAGTGAGGCCCATGGTGTTGTATATTTAACCCTTGTGCGAGGTCATGGGTCCCCTCCTTGGGGGTAATGTTGGTTAAATGTCCACATTGTCGAGGTCGACTGTCGATGCCGATTATTGAGGCCGGTTATTGGTACCGATTTTGAGTATGTGACAACATAACATGATACATGCACATACGCATCATCTGCATGATTGTTATGAGATGTGGTTGACCACTGCATATGTCATTGGACAGGTTCTCACAAGACTCCCTGATAGGTGGAGATTATCTCACATGAGCACACGCTATGCGCAGGATTAATGCATGGCTGAATTGTATAACTCATGCATCTTACATTATGTGTTGTAATTACTTTACGCCCTAGCGACATTAAGGTCGTAGCCTCCATAGGCATGTCATGGATAGCTAGATAGGACACCAAAAATGTTTGGTTCGAGCATCTTGGCACTTTGAATGTCCATGGGTGAAGTCCTTAAACCTCCGTGGCCAGGAGACGCACCAACGTCGAGACCGAGTGGATACATAAGCACCCGAGTGCCGAATACCAGGAGGTCACGTCTCCCATCATGTCATGGTTAGTTAGGAGGGGGTGTGGCCTTACCCGCCCGAGAGTAGGGGGCATAGCTAGGCTGAGTTTGACCAGCTCGAGAATGGGTCCGCTATCAACGTGCCGGGTAGATATTGGATAACTACTGGTCAAGCGGATAGTGAGGTCTCTTCCACTTGCATGGTCAGGCGTTGGCGGGCGGCGATTTACATGTAGAGTGTACTAGACCCCGATAATGATCCCAGAGATGTACAGTACGGATTTGTGGAGCAGGCGTTGCATACTCATTCATTCACTATCCACTCAAGCTAGTGGTGCGTAACTATTTGTTATGTGTGCCTTTGCAATGGCCAGGATTTCGGTTGGGGTGTGCGACTAACTTGAGATCAGGATTTTATCACATTGAGTCTGTGTGAGGCCCGTATCCTAGCCCATACCATTTCGTAGGCTTCCGCGGTCCTCCCGATTGAATTTCATTAACTCGGGACCTGTATCTGACATTTGCTCGTGATCCTGAGTCGCATCCCATATTCCAGAGTCCACTCAACCCGAGACTTATACCCTTGCAGCTACGCTGCCGTAGTTCCGTTGCCACATCTCGCGCACCGATGGGATACCTGAGCCAGGAGATGTGGGCCCGCATTCAGTTCGAGAAAACGCCGCGCATTGCAACTTCAAGAGAATCTCTACAACATGTCAAATCAATCAAATACATGTCACATCACCCAAAAGCAACCCCAAAGTCAACTCTCTCTCCACCTATCCCTTTTCAAGTACAGATCTATAACACCCCATATTTTATCCTAGGGTGTTACCAACTGGATTGATCTAAATCCACAAGTAGGATGTTATTCACTTGTATGGCCCACTTAAGTGTTGGAATTGCTTAACAAATGGGCATATGTTCTAATAGGACAAGTAGAATCACATGAATGGTGTAGATTATACAATACATCAATGTGGACTTCACCATTGAATTGCGCATGTGCATAACTTGTGTGCATATGCAGTACACTGGACCATTAATTCAGTTAGTTGGACGCTGACTCGTATTCCAAAACAGGAGAGGATTTCTCTCATTGATTTTCTCCAGCAACGACGTTTGATATTCAACCAAACCGTCCGATTAATAGTAGGCCACCATCGTGATTCGTTCAGAAAATCTTAACTGTCCATCTTGTAGACAAAGCAGTTTCGACCATAACCATGATGACCCCACATGTTGATGGCCGCACACGTGGGTACAATATCAAGCACAAGATCAGTTGTGTGGATGAAATTTTCAAAAAATAAAAAATAAATGGAAGCTGCTTTCTCGACAAGCTGGAAATCCATATGGGGATTCTCCACGCCATCCCAGCCCTTCATAGGGAAGATCGTAGCCCTCCATTCTATCTCACTCGCATCGCGAGTTTTCTTGCAAGAAGAAGTTGTTATGGGAGGAATCTTTCCGTTTTTAACTGTTTCGAATCTGTTATGAGTAAACTCCATCTGGACCGTTTATATAAGATGATCGTAGCCGTCCGAATTAAAAGGAGGTTGCGAGAAACCCTAAATGAGATGTTGAAATGCACATCTTCTTTATTTCTTGCGGCGCTAAGAGAAAACGCCCGTCTCCTTCTCCCTTCGAAACCACCACCCAAATGAATGTGGAGCTTTGAAATCTCTCGTCTATAAGCTTCCTTGGAATGATCAGAATCAACCAGAAGAACTAGTTCGAAGAGAAAGCCCCACGTCTGGAAAACGCCATTGGAGCTCCATTATCTTCCTCAGCAAGCAGTGCAATTGCATAATCTGAGGTATAGTTCGGTCTTGAGATCTAAGACGTCCATCAGGTAGATCTTTTGATCATCTCTTAAGTGCTAATATCCAACCGAAGTCCGACCATTAAGGGAAATCAACATAGCAATCTGCATAGTGTCCGCGCCTTACTGTTTTAAAGTCGCACCACTCCTGAGTTAACTCATCAGATCTTCTGACTTGCTTCATTGTTTTGGGTCTAGTTGGCTAGATCCGAGTTTCTTACCAGTCGATCCATCAAGTGAAGAAGATGAAATGAGAAAAGAGAGGGAAAAGAAGAGAGAGGAGACCGGGTCTGAGTGGGTCGACTCAGTAGCAGGCCGAGTTCAGGACCGAGTCGGATTAACTTCGGGGTAGTCTCAATTTAGTATATTAAGAGTGAGTCGTGGTTGGTCAGCAACAATGTTGTTTCAAAATGTTTCAAAGCGGCGAGTTGATATCTTGTTGAGTCGAGTCCAGCCCAAACAAAACTGAGTTTAAGCTCTAATTCATCCAGACAGCGCTTTGGTTGAGTAAAGGAGTAGAAGGAGAGAAAGAGAAAAGAAAAGGAAAGAGAAGGAAGAAGAATGGGAAAAAGAGTAAACGAGGGTTGTAATCGAGTTGGCACTGAGTTGACTCGGTTGAGTCACTAGATGTGAGTTGGGGCTAATCCAAATTCAGTCCATCCTTCTAACCATGATGGTGATGGACCTTTGGGTTTGGATTCACATCGGTTCGTGGGTTTCATTTTCATAATGGATTATCATCGAGTTATATTGAATTGGATTGGCTATTTCAGGTGAGTTAACTAAGTGAGTTTCATTGGTCGTCTTTAAATCATAGGTGATTGTTGATAGTTTACTGTAGTATTCTAATCAAGTCATGGTTGTGTATGGATCGTACCAAAATTGAGTCCATTGGGTTGAGATCGAGAGGCATCAAGCGGACTGCACAACAAAGATTCTCAATGGAGTTGTTTGCGGGCAAGTTCAAGGAAGTTTGAGTCGATTTCATTTCTACCTCTAAAGAGGTGAGGATTCACCCTTCAAGCTTACTTTCATTATAATAGTTAATTTAATTCTCTTTTGAATTAATTGCCTAATCATGTTAGTGACTATTTTACATATATGATCGAGTTATGAATTGTTGATTTTCATTTTAAGATGACTCACCTTTATATGTGCACATTCATTGATTTGTTTAGCATATGCATGTAAGTACATCTATTGATTTGTAGAAATTAATGATCTAAATCCTATAAGGTTATGATTTATTTGAATGCGAAATTATTTTCTGTAGTTTAGTTTGGATGTGTACTTACATGTGTACTTGTTTAATAATGTATATGGAATTAATTGTAATTTGGTTTAACACTTGATTTTATTAAGTTGTAATTGAAATTTAATATATTGGAGTGTTCTCAAGCTAGTGGCCGGTCGTGAATAAATTAAATGTTATGTGGTCGTAGACTTACCATCTCATGGATTATTTGTGTTCATGTAGTCGGTGGATTGTAATATTTAGTGGTGTCCTTAAAGGACTTAGTGCCAATGTGGCTTATTGGAAGGACTCTTGATATTGGAAGTATAACTGGACTTGTGATGCTAATGTCTACGTATCGAATCATGAGTGGCCACTAGTTGTAGAGAGTTTTATAAATGGAATATTTTAGATTCTTTATTTTACAAATACTATTTATAATCATCTGAGTGTCTTAGAATCTTACTTGTTTAAGTCTCATGAGCCGGGGATGGTGGAATTGGATACTATGCCCAAGCTGTCGGCCTCTGCTAGATTGCGTGTGCCCGCTATGACCTTTGAGCTTCTTTGATATTCTGTTTGTAAATTGGACTAAGAACGGTTGGGTTAATCATGCATACATGGCACGTGAGCGTTATCGGGTACCTGGTCGACTGTTTGAAAGACCAGTGTATTGTTCGAACGACCCTTCTTGCATTTTGAATGGGTTGACTGTTTGAAAGACCCGTTATCATGTATGAATGGGCCAACTGTTTGAACGGTCCATTCATTTGTTCAGCTGGATGTGCATCCCCAGGCTGATTGCATTCATACATTCATTCATTAATCAAGATTAAGTAGGCGATTGAATATTGGGTGTGAAGTGGATTGTATTCTTATGTACAGGTGGTATTATCCTATATGTCACTTAGGAAACATAAATTGTATATTTTTGTATTTTACTTATGAATATTACATTGGATATTGTATTCTCCTGAATTATTTGAATTCCATTTTTGACTTTTGTGATGTTTGGTAATCTTGGAGGGTATACCTCACTGGGATAGCCATTGACGCTATCAAATCGTATTCAGTTGGTACAGGTTATGTAAATGACGTACAGGTTAACTTTAATGTGGAGCACGAATAACTAGAAAATCTCGCGACTTTTTATTCTAAAGTTCCTATTTTTTTTTATTCTTTTTTGTCATTTCATTCGAATTTTGAGTCATTAGTTTGTATAAGCCTTATGGGCAACCATTTGTATAAGTCGAGATATATTTTAGAAATTTCCTCCATGTGTGGTTTGTTTGCTTCCGTTACAATTGCTCACTTATACTTATAAAAGAAAAGAAAAAAAAAAATTTATTACTGTGAAATGTGAGCTATCCATGTAAGTTAACTCTTGGGATTTCGGAAAACGAGTACAAAACTTGGGTTACGAAATTCGGGGCGTTACAAGATCCATCACCCATCACCCATCACACCCCATCACTCACCCATCTCTCTCTCTCTCTCTCTCTCTCTCTCTCTCTCTCTCTCTCTCTCTCTCTCTCTCTCTCTCTCTCTCTCTTCCTCATTCTCCAAGCAACCCACGTCCAAGCTCCATGAGAGAGCTTGGCGTTGACTACCTTCGTTTCCTCCTCACCTCTCATCTCCACCGTCTAACCTCCATCATCTTCCATCAATGTTGAAGCTTTGGAGCTAAAGGGTCTAAGGAGTCTAAAAGAAGCAAGAACGGTGGATGATCGACCATTGAATTTCTTTTATTTTTAGTAACTACTTGTTGTGGGACCCATCATGATGCATTCACTGTTTAGGGAGGGCCCGTAGTGGCAGGGTCCCTCCCCTTCTCTCTCTCTCTCTCTCTCTCTCTCTCTCTCTCTCTCTCTCTCTCTCTCCCCTCTTTTTCCCTGATTTGTGGCCCACTTGATGTGGGTATGATGATCTAGACCGTCCAGCAGGTGAGATGTCCTGCTGTCCCATTGTGGCAGGCCCATATTAAGGGCAAACATAAATATCGGCTCGATCTAAGACTGTGAGGCCCACCCTGGTGTACCCCATTGTGATGTATGGGTTATATTCCCACCGTTCAGCTTCAACGGTCCAAATCTCAGCAGGTTGTGGGCTACACTGCAGCAACAGCAACGCTGTCCCCTGCTGACCGCCTGGATGTAGGGAAACACAAACATCAGCATTGATCCAAAGTTGGTGGGGCCACACTCATGGACCCCACCCTGATGTATGTTGCTGTCCACCGTCCAGTAGATCTGGACGGTGGAGAAAACACAGACATCTGCTTGATTCAGCAGCGCCGGTGGGCCAGTGACCCTCACACCAGCAGGGTCTAATGATCCAGACCGTTCATTCATGTGGAGCCCACCTTGCGTGCATATATTTTCATCCAGGCCATCCATTCATGTGAGACCCACCCGTGAGGTATATCCATGCCGTCCATGGCCTGGACGGTGGGGGCCACCTTGATATATGTGTTTACATCCAGGCCTGGATCTGGATGCCTGGACATTTTTTTTTAAAGGAAGGAAAATATTATATATTATATAATATAATATTCATATTATGTATATTTGGGATGGTGGGCCCACGTGGGACTCACCTTTAATTTACGTTATCTGCACCATCCAGATATATCTGGATGGTGGATCTGGAGTGTGTATATATATATATATATATATATATATATATATATATATATATATATATATATATATATATATATATATATATATATAATATTATATTATATTTTAGTATATAATATATAATACACTAATATTATATTAATGTATATATTATGGTGGGCCACTCCTACGTGGGACCCACCTTTAACACGGGTTATCTGCACCGTCCAGATGGATCTGGACAGTGGGCAGCCGCTTCCTCTCTGTGTATGAAATGTATATTCATATATATTATATATTATATTATATTTAACTATACAATATATAATATATTATACTAAAGGTGGGCCACTACGTGGATCGCACCATGATGTATGATTTTACATGCATCGTCCAGTTGCTGGACGGTGCAGCAGGTATGTAATCCTGACCGTCCATCTAATGAACTCGGTCTTGGATCCTTACTGTGATGTGTGAGTTGTATCCCTACTGTCCATCTATTATATGGGCCACCATGACGTATGGGTTTTGCCATGTCTGTCCAACATGTTGGACGGGTGGGACCCACTGCTTGAGGGATGTGCTACACCCAGCCGTCCATTCATTTGGCTAATTCATCTCTAGCTTGAGACCGAAAATGAGACAGATCCTGGTATTAGATGGACCATACTGCAGAAAATAGTGGTGTTGAGCGTCTACCATTGAAACCCTTTTTAGGTTACGAAAGTTTTGAACCAATATGATATTTGTCTTCCCTCACTGTTCAGGACATTGGGACCTTATGAACAGTCTGAATGGGAAATAAATGCTATGGTGGACCCTCTAAATTTTTAACAATGGGAATCATTATCACCATTGCCATTTGTGGTATGGTCCAGATGATCCTTGGATATGATTCATTGGATGAACGACCCACTTGACTCGGCCCATTTAATCAGCCCATTCAACTCGGCCCATTCGACTCGGCCGATTCGACTTGGCCCATTGATTCGGCCCATTTAATTCAGCCCACCTGACTTGGCCCATTAGACTTGGCCCATTGATTCGGCCCATTCGACTTGGCCCATTTGATTCGGCCCATCCGACTTGGCCCATTGATTGACTCGGCTCATTGATTCGGCCAATTCGACTCGGCCCATTTGATTCAGCCCATCTAACTTAGCCCATTTGATTCGACCCATCCGACTTGGCCCATTTGATTCAGCCCATCCGACTTGGCCCATTGATTTGGCCCATCCGACTTGGTCCATTGATTCGGCCCATTCAACTCAGCCAATTTGATTCGACCCATTTGATACGGCCCGATGTGATATATATATATATATATATATATATATATATATATATATATATATATATATATATATATATATTGGCCCATGAGTGAGGCCCAATGTGATGCATATATGCCCTATAAGCGAGGCCCATGATGATGCATGTTAGGCCCTTGTGTGTGGCCATGGGCCCACTGTACGTTTGTCCCTATGTGGGTCACTCCGTGGGAGCAATGTTGGTTGAATGTCCACATTGATGGGCAGTAATGGTTAAATGTCCACATTGTGACCTTCCCTTAGGCCCTTTTTGGTTAGGCCGATTCCATTATTGACGCCGATTCCGTTTGATGAAGCCGATTCCGTTTGTCGAGGCCAATTCCATTATTGAGGTCAATTCCGTCTGATGAGACCGATTCTGTTTGTTGAGGCCGATGCCATTATTGAGGTCGTTCCATTTGATGAGGTCGATTCCGTTTATCGAGGCCGATTCCATTGTCGAGGCCAATTTTGATGGTCGAGGCCGATTCCATTTGATGAGGCCGATTCCGTTTGTCGAGGCCGATTCCGATTATCGAGGTCGATTCCGTTTATCGAGGCCGATTCCAATTGTTGAGGCCGATCATCGAGGTCGATTCTGATTATCGAGGTCGATTCCGAATCTGGTGTATAAACGTCAGGAGCTGCGAATGAGGTACTACGGAGGTTGTTGGCACCGGATTCGGTGATCGAATTCCTATGAGTCCGATCTCCTGGTTTGGGGCGTGACAGTCTTACTATCCAAATTAGGTATGAGACTGGTTTGGATAGAAGTCCCTTGTGGTGGATCCCGTAGCCTGCGATACTACATACTATCATCCCGACTTCACAATCCAGCATGGTCATCCCATTCGGACTGCATATTGTATTACTTCTGCGGCATATGGCATTTTGGGTTACTGTGTTCTGCATTTATATGGTCTAGATACGGCTGATGATATTCGTGAACTCATCAGGAACTATATATTGCATTGCATCCTCAGTATCTGATATTTGGCTCTTTATGGCTCCTTGTTTGTATAGCTGATCTGTATTGCATACTCTGAAATTGAATGACTTATGGATTTGTTAGTACTTCCGCTTATTTTAATATCATATGATTCATGATCTTGCTAGTATTTATGATATTGTATGATTATGACACTGTATTGAATACTTGGCACTTACCATGTGCACACACGTACACCACCCTCTAAGCTTTTTATAAGCTTAGGCACGATAAATGCGTGCATGTGATGTTAGATTGCAGCAGCATTAAGCTTAGAGCATACAACGGACTTCTGGAGCTTAATTTTTGATGTATGTATTTCTCTTTTGGCATTGTACTCAAATATTTATATTAGTGGATATGTGATGATGATGTTGCCTTTATAATTTGGGTAAACTTATGGTTATACTTCTTACGAGATAAATGTACATTGAAAAATCCTCCTTGTAAGATCCCAGGATCAGAATTTAGCGTATACGTGCTAGGAGTCAAGAGTGGGGTATTAAGGAGGCTGTCAGCACCAGATTCAGCGATTGAAAATTTTGTAAGCCCAGTTTTCAGGTTTGAGGCGTGACAACGGGGGGTCATAACCTAGCGTAGGCCGACAACTCGGGCATAGGTCCCGTACCACCATCCACGACCCATGAGTCTACCACCTTAGGATGATTAATGGAAACTCGTTGACTAGTGGCCAATCATATTCCAGTATATGGGGCTTACCATCACATGGTTGCACAAAATAAAGTCGAACCTATTTAGGGCAAATACCAAAATAAAGCCACCTAGAGTGAATATCAAAACTAAGCCATATAGGACAATTATCAAAACTAAGCCACATAGGGCCAATATCAAAACTAAGCCACATAGGGCCAATATCAAAACCATGTGATAAAAGACCATCCTTAAAAATCACTTAGACACAACAACTCTTGGATGGCAAACCCACATCAATATTCGATTTAAACTACTATTCAATAACCACTAAGTCGAAGGTCTATTACAATCACAGTCAATCGAGTTTCATCCCAAGCATGGGTGTACATTTATAAGTTGGGGTTTCTCGCTGACGTACCAGTTTAAATTCCATAAACAATTCACAAGTAAACCACAAGCATGAGAAAGTATACAGGATAATTATTAAACATGTAATCTAGCAATTTAATTCTAACAATTAACACATGTGATTATAAGGTAAAGATATCAATTACAATCGAAATTAAAATAAAAATTATCACTTCAGCTAATGGAAAAATGAAAAACTCAAGGGGAAGAAATCATCACCTAATGAACCGAATCACCTTCTAGTGTCGCTAAGTGCTTGCGCCCTTAGAATTGAATCCTACCACAATCATGAACTTGTATAATTAGATATGTTCTATGCACTACCTAGGTTTAAGATCATAGCCTAGGGTTTGAATTATTTATCTTAGGGTTTTTATTGTAAAATTAGGATTTTCACCCTAGGGTTTAGTCCTAGACTTAGATTCTAGGATTTGAATTCCAAATTATTATTCATATATTTTATTATTATTATTATTATTATTATTATTATTATTGTACGATGGATCAAATAATATTCATAATAGGAGTATTAATCCATTAATATTAATAATGATGGTTCATAAGTTCATATTAAATGTACTGACATTATTTAATATTCTTATAATGACTAATAATCTCATAAATAATACAAGTAATAATAATAGAATATTTACTAATGATAATATAATAAGGACTAATACTAATAGTTATATTAACAAGTATTATACTAATCACATAAGGAAAATGATAAATATTTTCTAATGCTAATAGTCATAACTATCAATAATGAATCTAGCCATGATAATAGATACTATGATCTACCATGAATTATGAAATTCTACAATTAGCTCAAATCTAACACACTATCTATGTTAAGGGTATTGACCTAGAATTTAGATTACTTAGGTATAGGATTTTATCCTAGAGTCCAGGCCCAGTGTAGATTTTTAGGGTTTGAACCCTAATTGATGTATAATTGTTCGTGATGTTAATAATGTCCATAACTATAAAATTGTCATATGATAAAATTAATATTAACTAACATGATGACAATAACTATTATGATGGTAATAAATAGTATGATCTACTGTCTATGAAAATATTTAAGGATGGTAAATAAAATACTACTATTTAATAATTATAATTATGTTTATAATATTTAATATAAGTGTAAATAGTCTACCAATGGCTAATCATGTTTAATAATTGTAATAATTTCCGCAATAACAATTTATGGTAAATTAAACAATCTAATTTAGGGAGAAAGGTTGACTTACATTAGTTGACTTGGTTGCTCGACTCGACGCAACTAGGCTGTCCCAACTCGACCTCAGCACCTGTACGAGATCCAAGCATGACCCTGCCTAGCTAGACTCAGTTCTAGCCGAGTTGACTCGGCTCGACCACAACCCAACTTACTCTCTCTCCTTAATTTCTACTTCCTACTTTCCTTTCTTCTTTATTTTCCAAAGCCCAGCAACACCTGACTCAAACAGAGTCTGACCCGACTGGCACAACTCGACAACACTTGGGTCAGCAAGTCGATGAACTTGGACTGCCCAAACTGATTTTGAAACTTGACAGCAACGCAACAATCATACGCATATTCTCTCTTTCTCTCACAATCTCCTCCTTCCTTTATCCTTCTTCTTTCTTCCTGCTGGAAACATCTAGCAATGGAGGCTAAGCCTGGCCTGACTCGGCCCAAACTCGGCTCGTTTCGAGCTAGTGCGGCATGACAGTAGCGGAACCTACACTCCCTTCTCAACCTGTCTTACTCTCTTCCCATTCTTCCCTCCCTCTATTTCTTTCCTTTTTTTTCTTCATGGCATTTCACGAGGTGAGTGGACCAAACCCGTATGACAGTAAGGTTGCTGGCCTGGACTGGACCGAACTCGGTTCGGCTGTGAGTCGTAATGCAGCTCAGTTGCACTCCTCACGACTCTCTCTCTCTCTCTCTCTCATTTTTCTTTCTTGTTTTTCTTCTTTGGACGACGGTCGTATGGGCTACACATTGGTGGTTTTAAATTTGAAATCTGCAGCCTCACGAGCACCAGCAGTGGTGCAAGCTTGACATGGAAGATGGTCGGCCTCCAATGGTGGATCGAAATCCAGCGAGTATTTCTTCAAGCCAACTGTTTTAGATGATGTGTCTAGGCTCAGAGGAGCTCGCAGAATGATCGGAGTGGAGTTGCAACGATGTTTTCTCGGTGGGTTCGAAGGAAGAAAGCTTGCGACTGTTTTCTTTTCCTGCGAGTTGTTGTGAGGGAGGACGAGCCCTAGCTCGAGGATGCCTCTCTTATGTGGCTTGCCCTAACATTTCTAGGCCGTTAGATTGCGAGAGGATGGTTAGATAAGATCTAGGGCTTCCAGCCTCTCTCTCTCTCTCTCTCTCTCTCTCTCTCTCTCTCTTCATGGGAGATATCCGACCGTTCGGCTGGATAGCTGGTAACAGTGCATGTTCCTTTCAACGGTCAGGATCAACTCTCCACAGATGGCTAAGATGTAGGGAGGGAGAGCTCACGCAGATCGTAATAGCTAGTGGTGCAATAGTTTCCATTTTTGGAAACATTGTGTTTGTAGGCTCTTCTTGCATCCAAAATCGTGTGCACGCACACGTGATTCCAGGTGTGAGATTAGGTGGGGTTTGGTCAGCGGGATCGTCTGCACCAGATGGACAGTTCAGATCATGGACGTGGGCCCTAGTTTGTGAGCCCAGTTTGACCGAGCTGGTAGGTTCCATGCACGGCTGGTGCATAGCCTTTGATGCACATGCGTAGTTGAAATGGCCTCACAGTGATTTTTTTGAGAAATCCACTCCGTCCATGATTCTCTGTTGGCCCATTTGGGTCATCTGACTGAAGATGATGTAAATACAAGGCTTGGGTGGGCCGTGCTTACTGATTTCATATTCGATTAGTGGATTATGGGTCCCATGAAGGTATTTCAACAAATATAGTCCCTTCATTCATTTAGCAGTGTTAGTTAGGGTAGGGGATTTGAAGTGTGGTCAATTACCAAGTGACCACACTACTGAATTCCAACTAAAATTATGAGTATCCCTTGCTCCAACGGCTAATTCCTTTCTAATTCAAATCCTTATTAGTCTTAAAGTCTCCTATGGCTACCTGATTGAAACTCATCAGCATGTGACCTACAATGTAATTTAATGGTGGACTAGCCTGATGGAGCTATGTAGACTTGATGTGCAGTGGATCTAGTTAATTTACTTTATTATAAACTATCCATTATTATCATTATTTATTTCACTTTATTATTATTTCCCTCACATATGTATGCATTTTAAATCATGTTGTGGGTCCCACCCCGTAGGTAACTAAGATTATCCATCTTATGATCTTATACTATTTAATATATTAACTATCATCATTGTTGTTGTTATTTATTTATCTCTCCATTATTCCTATATTTAAAATGTGGGACTACTCATTATGTGTCATTTAACTACATACCCTAATATTAGGGTTCATTTACATCAAAGTGGGCCACGCCACATGAACTTCTAGTTACCAAATGACGGTTTAGTGGGCATCCAAACAATCCAGCGATTGGATTGACCAGCATTTAATTTTCAATAACCATTTGGATCTTAAAGGGCATTTAGGTGTGATCTGGGAGTTGGATATGAAACCAAGTAATCCAATCTATGTTTTCAAATGGTGTATCGTCCTACATAACATTGTAAACTTGGTGAATGGTGGATTTCGTGATTCAAGATTGTAAATCCGTAAGTCGGCTAGATTTGTCCATTAATGAAGTTGGGATCCTAAGAAAATAGGTCTCTTTAGTGGTATGATGATCTATCTTGAAAAGCGACGGATAGATAGCTTGATGTATGGATTGAGACTGCTTTTCAACGGTTGGATTTAGACTAGAATGAACGTGAATGTTCACTTAAGCCAGGCCTGTATTTATACTAAGTTAGATAACATGGTAACATTCGAGTACTGGAAAGTATGGGGTATTACATCACTAGTCAAATGAAGCTTAAAGTCTACGGTAAGTTAGAAGTCATAGAATGACGCGAGGTCAGCAATATCATGATTCTCTAACTCAAGTGACTCCCGCGGTTGGTCTATGATCGTAGATTCTGAGTAAGGGCATCAGTGACGGAAAATGAAGGTAAGCACCATTTTCTACTCACATAATGTGCAGTCTCTACTTTACAAGATTTTGTAAATTTTGGGGATTCAACGGAGTTTCGACATCTTTATATTTGACCATGCTTCGTATAACCCATAAGGGTCGGGCGGGCGAAAGTAAGAAAAAACTATTAAGCCTTACATCTCAAAGCTAAGTTGCCCCAAGTATGCAAACAAAGTAAGAATATAGTGAATAAAATAAAATAGCAACTAGCATTTCTTTGCAGAATTTAAGATCCTGAGTAGGCAAATAAAGTGAGAGAAAATGTAAGAGGGATAATAATGCAGAATGAGATATAATGAAATGTGGATATACTTGATGCACTTCGAATGTGTAGAGTGAAATGTGAATTAAATAGATATATACAAACTCTTAGCTTAAATTACTTTTTTAATGGCCGTTTTTATCTCTTATATCAGGTAGCATGTCGGTATGTGAAAATCTTTAAGGTACCTTAGGAGGCACCTCTGGACAAACACCAACCCTCAGACCCTATCTGTATTTTTTTATCTTTCACTCTGCTCTCTGTCTTTTTTCTCTCTTACTCTCTATTTCTTTCTCTTCTGTTTTTTCCTCTCTAGCTCACTTCATCATTCCTCTCTGTATATATCTCTCTTTTTTTATGCATGGAGAAAGTGTCTATTTATAAATCTTACAATCGCAATCGTAGAGAACTCTCACGTGCTGGGATCCATAATTTTTTACGTCTCCTGTAAGCATATCAGGGTTTTTAATATTAAAAGAACATTTCTTCCCTTACTCCTCACATCTCTTATAAGTAAATGATTATTATTTTTATATGTTTATTTATATAAATGTAATCATTACTTGTGTATATATTTTTATAAAATGTAATAATTACTTATATATATTTATATAAAGGCAATGATTATTGTTGCCGACCAAATCTTGACCACCCTCAGCTCAGATCTCTAAGCTGTTCTCTCCTCCTTGGTGTATCGGTGCAAATGACCCTTACGGATGAGGGTCTCAATCTCATCTTTGAGATCCACACAGTCACTCATGTTGTGACCATGGTCGCGATGGAACCGGTAGTATTTGCGCTTGTCTAAAACAAGGTGCAGGCGGCCAAAAAGATGGATGTGCCTGTGTTGACCGTAAAGGTGGGGCTAAGATAGCCAACGGGGTCCACCGGTTGATCCTCTGAGGAGGCATAAAGCCATTGTCCCTCATCCTGGTAAAATAATAGGTATCAGCGCAGCTTGGCCTCTTGCAGTAGATGGTGTCGATGGAGTCATAAGCTGAGGAGGAGAATATGGACGTGGCCTCTTACGGAGGAACTGTCTGCTCGGTAACTCTAGTCGAGGCCTAGGATCCACGGGTACATGTAAGCGGGATAGTCTATCCCCATCCTGCTCTGTTCGTAAAGACATGTTCACTAGCTCAGCATAATTGAGTATGCTAGCGTAACACATCTTCGAGTGTATCTCTGGTCGCAGACCCTCAGAAAAATGCCGCATCCTCGCATCCTCATCGGCTGATCAACTAATATCAACGGAGCATATCTAGCTAGCTCTGTGAATCTGCTCTTATACTCTGCAACAGTCATCCCTCCCTGTCAGAGGCGTAGGAACTCACCCTCCTTTTCATTATGGTAAGTGAGGGGAAAATACTTCTTATGGAAGCGCATCTCAAAGGCCTCCCATGTCCATTCATAAATAGGAGAAACAGTCCGCAAGATTCTGTCCTACCATAGACTAACCTCTTTCTCGAACATGAATTGACCAACTCCACTTGCTCTACCTCAGTGTAGTGTAGCGGCTTCAGCATCTTAGAGATGCGGTCAAGCCAATACTCAACCTCCTCGGGTCCGTGAGTACCCACAAAAGTGGGAGGCCGCAAGCATTGGAATTGCTCAAATAAGCCGCTGGCACTCATGTTCCCATCAGGGTGCACAGGTGATGTAGGCGGGGTTGCGTGTATGTTCTGGGCAAGAGCCCCTGCGATGGTGGTCAAAAACTGTTGTTGTTGCTGCTGCATCAGGAGCATCATCTACTCCAACCTATCAGGAGGAGGAGCCGACTGTGGCATGTAGGGCGTCGAAGTAGACGTATGCTTCTACTCAGGAACCGGTGGTGTAGTAGGTGTCAGCCCATTAGTAGGGTCAGTGGTCGGCTGAGAGTCCGGCATAGTGGTGAAAGTCAGGCCTAAACTGGGGTCCGTATAGCTATCACTTAGGGGAGGTGCCCCGTCAATCGAGTCGCCAAGTGTGAAATGTGTTGTACTCCGCGTGCTCTTAGTTGGCATTTCCTATATTCAACATAGGGTGCAACTCATGTGAGATTTAGCATACAACACTTAATTTCTTAAACATTCTACACATTGGATAATAAAAGGAGCCACATGCACTTCATTCAACCAAAATCGTCACAATACATGAGATATAGTCTTATATGGATTATGACAGAAAACGCATGTGAGATGATGAGGGTCGAATATTGCATATTAGACCCCGACTATTACCTGATTTCACGTACATGATAATGCTTAATGCCATATTTTAATTGTGTTTTTATTACAGGATGAAATTAGGAGCGTGTATTGAAAAATGATGTTAAAAGCATGGATTTGACTCTCCGAAATTACTAGAGCACGGGATGGACTCCAGAGGACCAATATTGAAGAATTTACATGCCCGGGACCCGAGGAAATCAGGCCGTTCACGTTTAAAGAGGCCTGAAATTGATACAAAATGCAAGATCACATGATTGCCGCCATCCAATTGACTCGAAACTTCATACATGTGATGAGGGCTGTAAATTAACCGTACATTTCAAATTTCAGCCCTCGGATCACTAGGGAAGTGCCTCAACGGACATATCAGCCCACACATCAGCAATTTGAGGCCCACCTGATCTTTGGATATGCTTCAAGTTTGGGTTCAATGCTTAAAATAAGATGGATGAGCAGATGGTTGGTGTGGATTTTATGAAAACATCAAGTGACCCATTCCATGTGATCGGCGTGCACACAGTGCACGTCCACTCGCGGTGCGCCAAACGTTTAACACAGTTTGACTGTGTGTTGAACGATGAAAAACGGAAATTTCCGTTTTCAGCGTCCGCAAGCAACGGACGCTGATTTGCGTAGTGGGACCACACCGTCCATCAAATGGAAGATCGGGACCGTCTGTTCGATCCATAGGTGGGACTTGACCCACGCCTAGGTGGCAGTATTTCAGAAGACAACGAATATTGTTTTTTAACTGTTCAAACACATATTGGACGGTGGAACAGGAAATCGGGTGGACCGCATCAATGGACACCAGAACTATCCTTTCCGAACGGTTTTTCGGGAGGAATTCGGTGGACGGGCTGGATTTCCAAGAAAAACTACAACGTGGGCCTCACCATTTTCACAGCGCAGGCAGTCCGCGTCCCTGTTTACGCGGCAGCGAACGGACGACGCTGTCCGTTTTTACGGTCGGTAGTGGGCCCCACACGTGTCCCGTCCGGATGATCCAATCCGTCCATCTTGAAGATGGACGCGAATACTACAAAACCATGGTAATATTTTATACCATGCGTGTACACGTGTGCGGTACAGAGGACACAAAAGGGCTGCCCTGCAACGTCCAAATCTGATCTTTTTGTGTTTTCTTCTCTGGGACGCATCATTGGATGTTTAAAACTACCTATTCTTGACTGAAATTTTGTCCTGAATCCAATGGACGGGGTGGATTTCCCAGAAAACACTTCCATGGGGCCCACCGATCACGGACAGTGAAAGGGTGCGAAAGGTTTCGCACAATTTGAAAATCCGGTTTTCCAGGCGGTTGTGGGCCACCATCTTTGATCATATGGCGATCTGAACCGTCCATCATGTAGAGGACCCAAGAAAGTCCTAAGGGACGGTGTTTGTTGGAATTTGAACGAGGAAAGTATGGTGTTTTGAGGTCTTGAACTTGGCTGCGAAAAGGAATTTTCTTCAGCATGCGCTTGACTTCCCAAATCAATTTCACCACTCCATCAGCTATAAAAAGAGTTGCAAAATAGGAGGAAGGGCATTCAGAAATTGGAAAAAAGTGGAGAATTCCAGATCTAGAGCAAAGGAGAGAAGAAAAAAAGAAGAAAGAAGAAAGAGAGAAATTGGTTTGATGTTTGTTATTGAATTTTATTTATCCATATGTTTAATGGATTTTATGGGTAACTAATCTCTCTAGGGTGAGATGAAACCCCTAATTTGAACACCTCTTTTTCTATGTTGATTTTATTTTAATTAGATTGGTTTGTTTCTTTCCCTAGTGTGCTTGATTGCTTTAAATTCTATACTTCTCCATCTATGAACTTGATCGAGTCTATGGATGGATGTGGTCTGGATGCTTATTCTAGGTGCTTGTATCGATCATGAGCAGGTTCTGTAGAGGAAGAAACAGGGTGCTTTCTGAATGCATATTCCATATGCCCGATTTGGACATGGGATATGTTATTCATGGCATTGCTTGAAGGAATTAGACAACTGTTTGCCGATTAAGGACACGATTGTGCTTTCTCTAGATAAGTTAGATCAATCTATATTAAAGTGAATTAACAGACAAAACAAGGGTTGGGATAATTAGGGGTGGATTCGAAAGTCCTAGTGCTCTTTCTCTTATTGAATTTTCTTCCCTATCCTCAATAGTTACTTTCCATAAATTTGTGTTAGTAATTTGCTCCATTATTTGTTGAATTAGTTAAGGAGGATCACAGATTTGAATTGTGACGATCAGTCCTCGTGGGATTCGACCTCGATCTTACCGAGTTATTACTACATCACAACCCTATACTTGGGGAGTAAACATGAGATAATTTAAATAAGCTTAAAACACTAAACATACTAACAACTCTACCATACTATTAAGCCTACTAAGGCTAATACAAAAGAAGACTAACAACCAAACAAACTAAAAGACGACCACACATGTGACTAGTCGTCGGAGTCTGGTGATGGAGGGGGAGCGCCCCTTTCCTGTGGGCAACACAGGAGGGCCTTCAAGGTGCGCGACACTTTCTTGAATTTCTGTTTCATGTAGGCCCTATTCTCCTAGAGTTTGGCCCTGGTCTCCCTGACTTTCTGTCGTAGGGCAACTTGACCCTCCTCGATATGAGCCAAACCGGCTTCCAAGGCAGCCCGATCACTATGGTGCTCCTGTGTAACAAGAGGAGAGCCCTCATCAGTGTCATGAGTCTTCTCTTCCTCTTCTTCCTCATCACTTCCCTCTTCAGCATTTCCTTCCTCTTCTTCACCTTCACTCTCCTCACCCCCATCGCTACTTTCCTCATCCTCAGACTCGACATGTCATTGTTGCGGCCCAATCTTCATGTTAATGAGTGTTGTGTCATTTATAAAGTGAATCGGCACCACCTCATCAGGGCTAAGTCTGTAGCCGAACTCACGAGCAATCTTACATATGAGTCGGCCAAAGGGGAGTGAAGTAGCCATCCTAGTAGAACCGGCGGTCAGGACTATCTCACGTAGGACGAAGGTAGGCAGGCACAAGTTATCTCCCTGCCCAGCGCGGTACAGGAAATCCACCATCAAGTGCGTACACTCGCTGCATTACTCTACCTGGGATCACGTTGTACGTGAAGATGTGGTGGAGCAGCCGGAAGTCGTCGGTCATCTTGGACGCTAAGTGGCTACTGCTTGGATTTTAGTGGATCAGTCGGCCATAAAGGAATCGCATGCGGCTGTCTCTTTCATGCTCACTCCTGTAATACTTCTCACTAGCATGTACGTCACCACACTGTATCCCCATGATTCGAGCTATCAGGTTGACATCTACAACTACTTCCTGCCTTGCCACGGGGATCTTGAACTATAGAGACTCCAGTGATGGGTCTCGTATATGGGCGTAGAAGGCTCGGATAGTGTCCATAATCACACTCTACTTGCCTTCAAATATGGGCCCCCATCTGGCATCTGACAGATGGTCTATCAATGGATATAGCCCGAATAGTTTCTCGTCTACATGTGCTTCAAAGAGGACCCTACGGCCTCAAAATCTTCCATGTGTCATATCCGTTAGTAGAGCTCTTTCGAGTGGAAGCCGGGGATTGAGGTCCTGCTTCATCCTTATCTCTCGATCGACGCTGGTGCTAGCCTCGTCGCCTTTCCATCTCCTTAAACGGGTAGGGCGGTTAGGCTCGGCTTCATCTGTAGAAGCCTTCTTCTTTCCCATGAGAGAAAGAACCATGAAAAGCGAGAAAATCGCCGCCACGAGCTCAAAAAGAGCCATTAAAGTGAAATAAGGTGGACGGATAGGATGGGTTGTTGGACCTTGAGATTTTTGAGACACAAAGAAGCATTTGTGTGCTCAAATGAGAGGGATTAAGGGAGATAAGTGGTTGTAGAAGATGGGTTTGAGAGCATGGTGGAGGTGGTGCAAGAAAAGGAAGAAGATGAGATTGGAGGGGTGATTTGAGACGGAAAAAATGAAGATTTGAGGGGCTTAGAAAGCTTAGAGGTATGTAAGAGAGGAGAAGGGAGCAAATGGGGAGGAAAAGGGGGTCCCCACACGTTTTCGTGGGCCCCACAGTGGTGTACATGTGCCAGCCCGACAAGCCCGGACCATTCAGGCGGCAAGGCCATCGCCGGTCCCTGGACAGCGGGGTGAGGACTCGCCCTAAGGGCGATGCCATCCCCCCCCCGTGGGTGCCTTATGTGTGCGGGGACCACTTTGGTCCCCCCCTGATTTGCACCGTTTGGGCCCCCAGTCCGTTTGAGTCGTTTCAGGTCCCATCTCGTGTATATTCATGTGCTTCGGGTTGTTTGAGTATGGAATTTGTCAAATTATCATCTAAACCCGTTGATTGACGGTCTAGAAATAGTCTGGGGTCACCACGCATTATCACAGATGCGTACGACCCTGATTTCAACAGTCGGTTTCACTTGTCGGTGAAACTGGAAATCCTATGATCTCCCTCCTAAGTCAAAGTTCATCAGTGTGCGTCGTGTTACCATAACCCAAGTCCAGTTTAATCCAAATCATGCTCTGATACCAACTTGTAACACCCTAAAAATTGAGGGTCGAGCAGAAGCTCAACTCCCGAGTTCTAACGCATCACTTATGCAACATAGAAAATGATGATTTAATGTTGTCATGTTAATGCATTAAACATGAACAGGATTAAGCTACATCAGCATATCATACTCCATAGATGATTAAATTTCACAAGCGGAAGACTGTGATAAGTATATAAAACATATAAGTGATTGAAAATCCCCAGAGTATGAACATGTCACCATGTTAAATAATTACAAATATGGTTCCAAAATTCACAAAATGATACAATATAATGTTTAACTAATTTGTATCCCTGAAATCTCGTCGACGCAACTCCAGGTCTATAGAGACCTGCCAAAGAGTTACATGTAAGAGAACTCCTCCTCGTCATCATAAAGATCAGGCTCCGTCTCGTAAGCCTCGCCATCACCTGAAGCTACAACAGAGTCTGGTTGGTGTTTTAAAACACCGTCCCAGGGTGGGAGTGATGATCAACTCAGTAGAATTATAAGGCAAAGGTTAATATGTTATCAATTCAGTCAAGCAGTAATGATAAAGCAATATAACAATCAGGTCCTAAGTACTCTTATTAATACAAGGATGGTATGTAATAATGATGTATGCCCTCGCCTGCACTCTCTCAGCAACATCATCTCACGATCGCGCATGCTACACTCCTGGTAAACGTGCGCTTCCTCGCCAAAGCACCGTGCAATGCGATGCATAGTCGTGTTAGCCAAGTCCTTAATTAGGTTTATCATACAACATATTCGGGAAGCTAAGGTACCTCCCTTTGTATCACTTACCCAAACAATGATCCATTTAGGGTCGTCAATCCTAGTTAATCACATACGAAAGACAAGTTCGCGAGTTTACATGATAGGTTGCTACGGAAGGCTCGTCACCTCAGCGTAGACTTAAATTCACACTCGAGGTTACTACGAGAGGCTCGTCACCTGGTTGTAGGCCTATTATACTCGAGGTCACTACGGGAAGGCTCGTCACCTTAGCGTAGGTCGACAGCTTGAATACAGTGTCCCATACCACCGTATTCGGCTCACAAGTTTGGGTTGCTCACTGGTCACTATGGGGAGGCTCGTCACCCCAGCGTAGTCTGACAGCTTGACCACGGTGTCCCATACCACCATGCTCGACTCATGAGTCGTAGCGGATCGTGGTACCAAGGTTTAAACGGGCTTTGCATTGGTAAGTGGTACCTTAGATTCAAGCAGTTGCGTCCATACATGGTAAACACACATTAAGTCAATCGGGTTGCTTGACAAGTTCGACTGGTATGAATGCATATCAAGTTAATCGACATGGAGTGCATACGCACTCCTTGTGGCCTAACCACTGTCGACAATCAATGTACGGCTCAGATTCATCGAACATGTCTGTGGTGGTGAAACTAGTTCAGCCACCGAGTTGGAAACTGTTGCCGATTGCCTTGACTATGCCATAGTCTCAAGCACACTCCCAAGTAATAGCATTCACATATGATAATCATAGCAGTATTGAGCAACCAATCCAAGCATTTCAATCATTTGAGCATATTATAAACACATAGTGAACATAACGACATATATGTACACTCCATACAGCAAGCATTAAGCCTAGTGTAACATACATGGAGAAATCCATTCAAACGGCTAAGGTAATTAAGAATCTTATCTCAACACCTTTAATAAACACGTTTCATCAAACAATTTCTCATTCAAACATTTTAGCAAACACTTATACTACACATTTCAATATACATGTAATATATTAGTTATAACATATATTAGGGTAAATCCTTTCACAGGGGAGTTGCCACACATACAACGATCATGTAATCTTAATTTACAAGCATGGCAAGCACAAATCATATTTCCATATTCATTCAAACATTTCAACAAGCACATAAAGTGCATTATATCCAACATAGTTTATATCTATATGTAATACGCAGAAAACATCGTATCTTAACACACATAACAACATTCAAGTCAGTCATAAATCATTCATGATATTGAAAGCCTTGAAAACCATAACCTAAGCGTTTATAGTCTGTACCTTTCGCAGGTAGACTCATAACGAACTTAGTTTAAACACTACGCCTTTGTCTATGGCACAACGGTAACCTATAACATGAAATGGTTAGCTATTTCACCATTTACTCTATCTGGATGCCTAAAACAGATTATGGTTAGGATTTTTTACCCAAGAACGGTGTTGGAATCACTGGTATAGCGATAAGGGTAGGATGATTCGCCACGTGGAGTGGTGGGATCGAATCCCAACAATGATCTCTGACTCACTCTCTCTCTCTTTCTCACTCTTCTTTTCTCTTTTCTCTCTTCTCTCTCTTAGGATTTAACAAATTCGTATGTAATGGGAGAGAGAGGGTTTAAGGGCCTTATATAGGCTCAAACGTGAGCTTAATGGCCCCAGGGCCATGGTATACTTAGGTTATAGCCAAAAGTCATCCATTTCGGGCCAACGGAGCTCATTTGGAGACCCCTTTTCTGTGTATGATCCAGAGGAAGTTCCCTGACAATGGATCTATGTCAGGTTAAGTTTTCGGTCTGGTCGGATTTATGGATCGACCGTGGAGGACCATTTTTAGTTCAACGGCTATAGCTACTCGATCAGGGCCACGAGTACACTGACATGTGTATGGAATTTTTCCTGATCTGAGGGTGTATTTAGATCAGATTCTGACGATCTAAAACCTTAGATTTGGCCCGCAAGCGAACGACCTAGTTTACTTAAATATAAGTTCATTTTCTAAAGATATTCGCATTTCTCACACACTTCGCTCCAGACTCAAGTTGTGCGTTTCTGGATACTATTTGGACTTGATTTCCGAGATAGTCGGCAAGCCCAGTAAGGCGGCTATAATCGTATAGTTTTGTGATCATCGGACTTTTGACGTGCGGTCCAAGTCAGATACGGAGTTTCAGTGTGTTCCTAAGAGCAACTGGGTTTAGAGATTGATCCTAAGTTTTTAGGTAATGTAGCGTTAATTATTCTACTAGTTTTAGGTCTTGCGATTCGTATTTAAAGTGGTTCGAGTTAATTCCATAGAAGATTTAGTTTAACACTTAATTAATTTTTGTCTAATTCCTAAGGGATTTGGTCCTAAGTGATTTCTGCCTAAGGTGGTACTCGGGTCTTTGTACAGATTTTTTCGAGACGTTACACTGCGTAACCCTTGACTAGTAGAGGATAGCCTTCGACTGTTCGAGGGTCACCTTCAACTGGTCGAGGATTACGTGAAATTAGAAGTTCATGTTGTTGGAGTTCGAGTCAAAGTATCTTCGACTAGTCGAGGAAAAGCTTCGACTGGTCGAGACAGAGCTTCGACTAGTCGAGAATTACGCAAATTCTCCTCAAATCTTCGATTTTCTTCATTCCTCACTTGGTTTTCTTAGATCTTTAGCATGTGAATTCTTCTTTTTTAGTCTTCTAATATCCAACGTTTGGCTTGGTGATTCTTAAGCATTAAATCCATGCTTTTAACATACTTTTCAATCCAAGCTCTCAAATTCACCTTGCAACAAAAACATGTATAAAATAGACCATTAAGCACTATCATATTCATAAAACCAAGATATAAATGGGGGATAATATGCAATATTTGACCCTCAATAAAGTCCTTGTTGATGACAAGTTGTTTCTATATAAAAAAGAAGAAAATCTAAAACTTTAAAAATAAGAAAATATTTAAAAATTGAAATTACTAAAAATAGTAATTTTCCTTAAACATCATTTTTGAGTTGAAAGTGTACATTTTCTGATGAAACGAACAGATGCTTGGATCAGTTCACCTCGGATGGCTCGTTTCAGTAAAGATTGATAGGTTATGCGCCATGTAACGATACTCGGATCAAAAGTTATGGCCAATTTACGGTTCACCTTCTTTTAGTCCAACCATGGTAGGAATGCATCTGTGTCATGTTCTACATCAGACCACTTTACTTAAAAAAAACTCTTCTTTGAGTTACTCGAGGGACTTCGCTCATGGTACTCAAATAATTTTTGGCACTAATGTTTTCAAGTTTTTTCCTTGTACTTTACATTAGGCTCTTGAGCTGACATAATACATGTACTTATGATCTCCTTGACTCGACCAGTATGGATCAGTTCCTTTATTTGTGCTTGCAAAGTCTCGCATCCTTTCTGATAATGTGGACAATTAGGCAGAGGGGAGCATTGATTCCCAATAAAGGCCGGATGCGCTCGAAGAATGAATTTATGCTTTTCACTCCTAGTTTGGTTCCGGAACTAGAGGCTAACAATGGCTAAAAGAGGGAATAGAGGTGGAACTAATGGTTAGGTAGTAGCTTGGGAGTGTATAGTCCCTTCAAATAACTTACCATCTGATGATTGTCACTATCAGACCCCCCTTTCGAGGGGCTTGTTCCTGAGACAAGATTAATGTGGTTTTGTATATCTCTTATGGAAGGAAACTTATTAGGAGTTCATCGAGCATAATCGCCTTGAACTCCTATAATACTGGTTTCAAATCCTCTGGGATGTTCACAGGTTTCATATAATTTTCCTTTTCAACTAATGCATCTACATCTCTCGTCTCCTTAGATTGCTTAACAAAATCATGTTTAGTTATGAGAGATTGTTCCTCAACTTTAAAAGTCTTGGATTGGTTCTCTACTCCCATGGGGATGAGGATAAAGTTTCTATCATATTTAATAAATATAAATACGTTATCCCGGCCTCTATGTGCAATATTAACATTATATTTCCATGGTCGACCAAGAAACATGTGATGATCAACGAATATTGCATATTAGACCCCGATTAGTACCTGATTTTACGTATATGCTAATGCTTAACATTGTATTTTAATCGTGTTTTTGATGTAGGGTGTAATCAGGAGCTTAGACTGACAAAGGATACTAAAAGCGTGGATTTGACGTTCTGAAGTAACCAAGGCAATGGACGAGACCCAAGGGGACAGAGATCGAAGAAATTTCATGGCAGAGACCCGAGGAAGTCGAGAAACTGAAGTTCAAATGGCCAGAAATTAGTCCAGAATGTAAGATCACATGGTTCCAACCATCCATTCAACTCAAAACTTCATACATGGCCTGAGGACCACAAATTAACCATACATGTTGAATTTCAGCTCTCGGATCCTTGTGAAAGTGAACTAATGGACAGATTGGACACTAAATTCCTGATTTAGGGCCCACCTAATCTTCGGATATGCTTCAACTTTGGTCTCAATCCCTTAAATTCGATGATGCAGCAGATGGATGGTGCAGATTTCTCACGAACATCGTATGTGGACCCATATGAGACGGGTGTGCATAGTGCACAAGTACACTAGCCGTGCATGGCAAACGCAGAGACGGTTTGACCATCTCTGACCGAAAAAAAAAGAAGGAAATTTCCTTCTTCCTTCTTGACGCTGCCAATGGTTGGGATGATGATGACCCACCTTCTGATGGGGTTTTTTCCCCGTCTTCGACCGGTCCTGAGTCCCGCTCGACCGGTCGTGGGAGGCGCTCGACCGGTCGTAGGTTCGAGCCCTGGCACAACTCAAAGTCCAACGAGTTTGTACTATTTTTTCTCGGAGGCTAAGACCAGTCCTGGAATTTTCAAGACCAATCGAAGGTGGGCTTCGAACGGTCGTGGACAGGCTTCGACCAGTCGAAGGTTACGCAGATTGTTCCGCGATTTTGCATGAAACTGCGGATTTGAGTCATTTCGCAACCGGGATGCGAAAGGGAAGTTTCTTAAACTATAAAAGGGGTTGCCTAGGGTTTTCTAAGTATCACAAGACAATACAAGAGGGTTTCCTAAAGCTTTACATGGGATTTGCTAAAGGGTTTAGGGCTATCAAAAAGTGAGAGAGAAAGAGGAAGAGAGAGGAAGCTTATAGAAGGGAGGTTCTGCTCGTGGAGGTTATTTATTGTGCAATCTATATCTCAGCGCTTCTATGTCCTCGTAATCAGTTAGATCTATCTATTTTCTCTATTTCTCTTATTGCTTATCCACTCCTGCGTGAGTGAAGAAGGTTGTAACATTCTACTTCATAGTGGATTGTTGATCTGGACGAGGTCCCTTGGTTTTTACCTCCTTGAGGGTTTTCCACGTAAAAATCTCTTATGTGGTGTGTGTTGATGCATTGATTGTTTTCATTGCTTTATTATCCATAATTCTAGTTTGTTCTGGAGGGCTAGATCCTAAGGTTTTGTGCAAGGCCCCTAACACCTTCATCATCCGGACGGATGATCTGAACCGTCCAGAGTGTCCAGAGGAGGGTTCCAACAAAAACCCAATAGCTTCAATGATTCCATGCACACGTTCAAGACTACATCAGTACAGAAAACGTTGTTACGTTTATTGATGATGTGGCCCATCCAAAACACAAATTTACGCCAAATTTGGGCTCGTTATCAGGAATGAATGCAGAAGTTCGAAGACTGGTTTGATGCACCATAAATTTAGCCAATGCGGACCCCACCAACTTCCTTCATTAAAACTGAAGTTTCTGTTTTCTGCTGCGTAAAAACAGCAACAGGGACTTGCGGTTGGAGCTCTGTGATCCACCATCATGGTTGATATGATGAATCTGGACTGTCCATTAGAATCCCACGACACATATTACCATCGCCTAGGTGGCAGTATTTCAAATGACAACAGATATCAGTTTTTAACCGTCCAAACGCAAGACAGACAGTGAAATGAAATAAGCCGTGGACCGCACTAAGTCTGAGCCAAAACAGACCAACTTGACTGGTTTTTCGAGAGGAATTCAGTGGATGGAGTGGATTTTTCAAAACAGAAGCAAAGTGGGCCCCCCCATCAGAACAACATAAGAGAATTCGCAGGGCCCCTCTATTTTCGCACGTCCGCGAGTTCCGGACGTTTCGGAACGTTGTGGCCCACCATTGTTGATCGAATGGAAGATCTGATCCATCTATTGTGTGTGCCTGTACCAAATTCCCCAACAGATGTTGTCCTTTTGGAAAGAAAGTACGGAAAAGAAAAGTTGGGATGCTTCTATTTTGGTTGCGTAAGGGTTATCCACGCACCGCCTTTTGTCTACACCGACTCCAGCAAGGACAGTATTCTCCACTGCCCTGGTATGTATAAAAGAGCTGGAGAGAGCATTGAAGCGGAGACGTCTGGGTGTGAGTGCAAGAGAGAGGGAGGACGGCCAGTTGTTGACGTAAGTGAAGAAGAAAAGAGTAGATCCAGATCCACAGCCAGATCAGGAGGACGTCTGAGGAGAGAGGAAGAAAGAAGGGAGAGATTGGAAAGGGATGTATTTTTATCAATCATGTTTTTCCTTCTTTCCAGTTGAATCAATGAGTTTCTAATTTCTTAGCTATGGCTGAGATGAAGCCCCTAATTTGGATGACTCTTGTTTATTGTTGATTCCATTCATAATTGATTGATTTGTTTATTTCTCTAGTGTGATTAAATGAAAATTTCATACTTCTCTAATCTATGAGCTTAACCAAAGTTTAGATGTGGATGTTGTTTGGAATCTTATTCTATGTATGCTTGTATCTGACCATGAACAGGTTTCCTACAGAGAAAGAAATAGGAATCTACATCTATTCATGCCTGACCAGGGATGGAAAGATGTGATCCTTGTGCTTCAAGGAAATTATACATCCTGTGTGTCTGACCAAGGACACAGAATGTGCTTTATTCAGTAAATTTATATCAATATGAATTAAGGTAAATCAACAAGTAAAACAAGGGTTACGATAATTAGGGGTAGATTCAAAAGTCCTAGTATTCTCCTTGATTGAATTTTCTTTCTTGTTCTTAGTTATTTTACATTGATTTTCACCATTTACTTAATTACTAGCTCAATTATTTGTTGGATTAGTTAAGAAGAATCATAGAATTTGAATTGTGACAACCAGTCCTCGTGAGAATGATCTTGTAATACGTACTGTATCTACACCTGATTCGTATACTTGTGAGTTTAAAATCATTTAAATCAAGTTGGTTTAAATAAAACATTAGTTTAATTTTGAACTTCATAATCAAGTTCAAAATATTGCATATTAGACCCAATAGCATTTTACGTATATGATAATGCTTAATGTTGTATTTTAATCGTGTTTTTGATGTAGGGTGTAATCAAGGGCTTGGACTGAAAAAGGATACTAAAAGCATGGATTTGACGCTCTGAAGTAACCAAGGCAATGGACGAGACCCAAGGGGATAGAGATCGAAGAAATTTCACGCCAGAGACCCGAGGAAGTCGAGAAACTAAAGTTCAAATAGCTGAAAATTGGTCTAGAATGTAAGATCACATGGTTCCAACCATCCATTCAGCTCAAAACTTCATACATGGCCTGAGGACCACAAATTAACCGTACATGTCGAATTTTAGCTCTCGGATCCTTGTGAAAGTGAACCAACGGACAGATCTGATACCAAATTCCTGATTTAGGGCCCACCTAATCTTTGGAAATGCTTCAACTTTGGTCTCAATCCCTTAAATTTGATGATGCAGCAGATGAATGGTGCAGATTACTCACGAACATCATATATAGACCCCATATGAGATGGGTGTGCATAGTGCATAAGTGCACTACCCGTGCACAGCAAACGCAGAGACGGTTTGACCGTCTCTGACCGAAAAAAAAAAACAGGAAATTTCCTTCTTCCTTCTTGACGCTGCCGACCATGGGGATGATGATGGCGTACCTTCATCATCCGGACGGATGATCTGAACTGTCTAGAGTGTCCAGAGGAGGGTGCCAACCAAAACCCAATAGCTTTCCATCCTTTGGATTTTGAATCTCAACTGCTCCATGAGGAAATACTTTTACTACTTGATAAGGACCATACCATCGCGAACGTAGTTTTCTAGGAAAGAGGTGTAACCTGGAATTATACAACAATACTTTTTGGTCCGGTTCAAATGTCCTGCGGAGGATTGATTTGTCATGAAAAAATTGTCCGTTCTTTATAAATATTTGCATTCTCATATGCCTCATTTTGAATTTCTTTTAACTCATTGAGTTGAAGTTTACGGTGCGATCCAGCCTTGTTTAAATCAAAATTAAAGGTTTTGATGACCCAATAAGCATGATGTTCTAATTCCACAGGCAAGTGACATGCTTTACCAAAGACAAGCCTATAGGGGGACATTCCAATCGGGGTTTTGAAAGTCATACGATATGCCCAAAGAGCATCATTCAAACGTTGCGACCAATCCTTACGATCAGGGCTAACTATTTTCTCTAAAATTTGTTTAATCTCCCGTTTCGAAACTTCTACTTGACCACTTGTTTGTGGATGGTATGGCGTTGCAACTTTATGGGTGATGGAATATTTCTTCATTAAAGATTCAAACGGTTTATTGCAAAAATGAGTACCCCCATCACTTATAATTGCTCGAGGAGTACCAAAACGAGAAAAGATATTTTCTTTTAAGAAACCGACCACGACTTTGTGATCATTTGTTTTACATGGCACTGCTTCAATCCACTTAGAGACATAATCGACGGCCACAAGGATATACATATAACCGAATGACGGGGGAAATGGACCCATGAAGTCAATACCCTAAACATCAAATATCTTAACAATGAGAATATTGGTAAGTGACATCATGTTCCTGCAAGAAATATTACCCATACATTGACATCTATCACATGTAGAACAGAAGGCGTGAGTGTCTCAAAAAAGTGTAGGCCAACAAAATCCACTTTGTAAAACTTTTGCAGTTGTTTTCTTTGAACCAAAATGACCACCACATGCATGGTCATGACAAAAGGAGATTATACTATGAAACTCACTCTCAGACACACATCTCCTAATAACCTGATCAGGACAAAGTTTGAATAAGTATGGGTCATCCCAAAAGAAATGTTTAACCTCAACAAGAAATTTGGATTTATCCTGTTTAGTCCAATGAGAAGGAAATTGACTTGTAACAAGATAATTTACAATATCCATATAACAAGGTAATTGAGAAATAGTTAAAAGTTGTTCATCAGGGAAAGACTGTTTCAATGGCAAAGGATCTACTGTGGACTCCAAGACAAGTCTAGACAAATGGTTGGCTACCACATTTTCGGAACCCTTTTTATCCCAAATTTCAATGTCGAATTCTTGTAGCAAGAGGATCCAACGAATCAATCGAGATTTAACATCTTTTTTAGAAAGAAGATATTTCAATGTTGCATGATCTGAGAACACTATAACCTTTGATCATATGAGATATGACTTGAATTTGTCTAAAGCAAATACCACTGCCAACAATTCTTTTTCAGTGGTAGAGTAGTTAATTGAGCATCATTTAGGGTCCTACTAGCATAATAAATGACATGAGGCATTTTGTTCAATCGTTGTCCTAAGACGGCTTTAACAGTAAGCTCAAAAGGTAAACTCCAATTAGGTGGTTGGATGATTGGAGCAGAAGTTAATAAATGCTTTAACTTATCAAAAGCTTTCCGACAATCATCATTAAGGACAAACACAACATCTTTAGCTATTAAATTGCATAAGGGTCAAGAAATTTTGCTAAAATCCTTAATGAATCTCCTGTAGAATCTTACATGCCCCAAGAACGATTTAATCTCCTTCACCGTTCTAGGTGAAGGAAGACTAGAAATTAAATCAATCTTGACTTATCAACTTCAATGCCTTTACTTGAAATAACATGCCCGAGTACAATCCCTTTTTGAACCATAAAATGACACTTTTCTCAATTCAATACTAAGTCCATTTATTTTACATCTTTCCAAGACAAGAGATAGATGGAATAAACATTCATCAAGGGAAGAGCCAAAAATGGAAAAATCATCCATGAAAATCTCGAGGAAGCGCTCAACCATGTTTGAAAAATACTCATCATGCATCGTTGAAAAGTGGCAGGCGCATTACACAACCCAAATGACATACGCCAATAGGCATATGTACCAAAAGGACATGTAAATGTGGTTTTCTCTTGATCCTCAGGAGCAATGGGAATCTGGTTATACCCGGAATAACCATCCAGGAAACAATAATAGTTATGCCCTGCCAATCTCTCAAGCATCTGATCTATGAAATATTTTGAACTTGATTATGGAGTTTACCGTGGGCTTGATTCCAGGAGAAAGTAATGCCCAACATTCATGAATCTTAGAATTCTAGTATTTGCATTATTTTTCATAAATCACTTGGGTCTACAGGAATTGTCTTGTATTTCTGAATTTATTTTTTGCATACTTTACTCGGGACTAGTCTAGTTGGGGGTTGTGATCAGGGTCAAATATTGCATATTAGACCCCGATTAGTACCTAATTTTACGTATATGCTAATGCTTAACGTTGTATTTTAATCGTGTTTTTTATGTAGGGTGTAATCAGGAGCTTGGACTAAAAAAGGATACTAAAAGCGTGGATTTGACGCTCTGAAGTAACCAAGGCAATGGACGAGACCCAAGGGGACAGAGATCGAAGAAATTTCACGCCAGAGACCCGAGGAAGTCGAGAAACTGAAGCTCAAATGGCCAGAAATTGGTCCAGAATACAAGATCATATGGTTCCAACCATCCATTCAGCTCAAAACTTCATACATGGCTTGAGGACCACAAATTAAACGTACCTGTCGAATTTCAGCTCTCGGATCCTTGTGAAAGTGAACCAACCGACAAATCTGACTCCAAATTCCTGATTTAGGGCCCAACTAATCTTCGGATATGCTTCAACTTTGGTCTTAATCCCTTAAATTCGATGATGCAGCAGATAGATGGTGCAGATTTCTCACGAACATCATATGTGGACCCCATATGAGACGGGTGTGCATAGTGCACAAGTGCACTAGCCGTGCATGGCAAACGTAGAGACGGTTTGACCGTCTCTAACTGGAAAAAAAAAAAAGAAAAAAAAAGAAGGAAATTCCTTCTTCCTTCTTGACGTTGCCGACCGTTAGGATGATGATGGCCCACCATCATCCGGACGGATGATCTGAACCATCTAGAGTGTCCAGAAGAGGGTGTCAACCTAAACCCAAATTTCACAATTTTTACTCAAGACCAAGAAAATACTGATTAGGTAACTTAATCATGTGACAAACTTCCATATCGACCACATCACAAAGTACTTGATCCTTATAATTTTTACCAATTGAAAATGAGACAATGCATTGTTTGGTTACCTCTATTTTGTTGACCTCCTTGATACATCCAATCGTATATGAAGATGGGTACCTTTTTATTTTTAGTTCCAACTTTTCCACCATTATTTTTTACATAAGATTGTCACTGCTCTTGACATCGATGATCGCATTACGAGCTTTTTGGTTTATAGTGCACCTCATTCGAAAGATATTTTGCCGCTGTAAATCTATCTTTACCTTTGGTATGTACAATAGCTTCTTCACGATCAAAATGGTGGCCTGCGATTCACCATCATCAGGTAATGATCTACGGAAATCGGAGTTGTGTCGTACAGGGGCCACGGACGGTTGAGCATTGCCTTGGGCTCAGGTCAAAATTAGTGCATCCGTAATATAATCAAGGATTGTCTGCAACCCTTGTATGGTTAACTGACTCTCCCGGTGGAAAGCTTCCATTCTTTCAAAAAGATAATGAATCCTTAGATCACTGTCCATAAGATTTTAGTCCATACTTACATTATTTGCTATCGGTCCGAGGAGAGTCTTTGCTCTAATACCAAACTGACGTAGGGAAGGACGTGTTGAGGTCAAGCACCGTCTTCCTCAAGGGATAACTGTTCCGAATCCACAGAACTTCTCTAGACTCCTCACAGAGATACCTCGAATCCACGAGGAGAGATAGAAAATAAAAAATAATTTTCATAAAATTCGTAATTTGATTGATAATTGTCTAATATGTATGTCCTGTTACATTATTAATATAAAAAAAAACCCCCCCAAAATTCGTAATTACGAAAAATAATAAAATTCTAACTCTAATAAAAATCTTAGTTTTAACTAATAAAAATCTTAGTTTTAATAAAAAATTTCTAAAGCCCAATTTCTAAAAATAAAAATTACAAAAAAACTTTTGCTAAAAGAGTCCTAGTATGATTACAAGTTGTTTCTAAAAAAGAACAAAATTAAAACTCTAAAAATAAGAAAATATTAAAAAATCAGAATTACTAAAAATGGTAAATTTTTTCTTAAATTTTGTTTTTGAGCTGAAAGCGCGCGTTTTATGACAAAACGGATAGATGCGACCAACTTTGTGTGTTGGCTCACCTCGAATGACCCGTTGCAGTAAAGATTGATAGGTTATGCGCCATGTAACGGTACCCGGATCAAAAGTTACAGCCAATTTACGGTTCACATTCTTTTGGTCCAACTATGTTAGGAATGTATCTGTGCCACGTTCTACATCACAAACTCATGTAGATTCTTATGTAGGACCGTATAGCCCAACATGGGTGAGTACGTATGTAAGTCCTTATGTAGGATACTGACATAGGTGTGTACATGGGTAAATCCTTGTGTAAGTCATTAATACAGGTGTGTACTGATGGGTTTTTTTGACCCGTTGTCCTTTCGCAACTGGGATGCGCAAAGTCCTTTCGCAACTGGGATGCACAAGTCCTTTCGCAACTAGGATGCGCAAGTCCTTTTGCAACTAGGATGCGGAAAGGAGTTTCTTAAAACTATAAAAAAGGGTCCCTAGGATTTTTTTACGTATGTTGTGTTGATGAGAAAAACACAAGAGGGCTATCAAAGGTGAGAGAGAGAAGGAGAAAGAGAGAGAGGAAGCTTGTAGAAGGGAGGTTATGCTCATGGAGGTGATCTACGGTGCAGTCTATATCTTAGCGCTCCTACGTCCTCGTAATCAGTGAGATCTCTCTAGTTTTATTTATTCTTGCATTATTCATCCACTCCTGCGTGAGTGAAGAAGGTTGTAAACGTTCTACTTCATAATGGATTGTTGATCTGGACGAGGTCCCGTGGTTTTTACCTCTTTGAAGGTTTTCCACGTAAAAATCTCTTGTGTGGTGTGTGATTGATGCTTTGATTTATTTCATTGCTTTATTATCCATAATTCTGGTTTGTTTCGGGAGGCTAGATCCTAAGGTTTGTGCAAGGCATCCCAACATGTACATGGTAAGTCCTTACGTAAGCCACCGACATAGGTGAGTACATGGGCAAATCATTGTATAGGCATCTGGAGGTAGTGTTCGCTTGTATAGGTTAGAGGTAAACTCGATTTAAATTCTTCGATAATGCATACCGATACAATCAGAGAGAGTGTGTCCGCTAAGAGTGGAGTAGAGAAACCGAACTACTATACATCTTGTGTTTGTGATTGTGAATTACATACATTTTTATTCATGCTTATGCATTTGATTAAGAAATCATATGAATGCATGAATTGAATTGTATGTGAGGTACTTAACTTGTAATGCACACATAAGTTTATTATCAATTATAGACTAGTTGCATAAATGGCATAACTTGTATAACCTATGTAATTGGACTTTCCATTAGCTTGAAAGCTTAGAGTTATTTGTCTTACTTAGTTTAATTAACATATTAATTTAAGCAATTATGTTTTACCTCGTAAAATTTTAATTGATCCTAATCACTCCCCTCTAGGATAGCTAATAATTTCATGGCTCTGCCAATATTTCATATGTTGTGATAGACTATTCAACGCAATTTCAGGTAATACTGACTTAACTTTTGACATGTAAGCACACCGACAAAGTTAAGGGAATACTCCTTTAAATAAAAAAAATACAAAAAAAAATAAAAAATAAAAAATTTAAAAAAAAGAGAGACTATTGGACAGAAAATTAATTAAAAACTGAAAAGAACATTTGCTTAATAGAAAGGCGCCATAATGCACACGTGTTTTTCCACCCATATATTTAACCAGCACAGGACATCTAAACCATTATAAAGTTAGGATCACCATGAAGGTCAACTAAAAATCAATGCAGATTAGGCTTATATGAGCTGAAAATGTACACTAAGTCAGACCATGGCAGTCACTTCTTTGAGTAGGTCTCACTTGATGATTGGCGTGGCATGCATTTTTACACTCATTTTGAAGATGAGGCCCACTTTTTGGATTGCTCCGATGTCCACAAATACCACAAGTAGAAGGCAAAAAATTATTAAATAATAGACAAAGTATCTGGTGAGTGGAGATTTTATCATGCATATATGTTTTTCCACTGATATGTAATCTGTGTAGGACATTTAAGCCGTTCAAGAAGATCTTGTTCCTGAAAACTCAAAGACAATCAACTCAAGGCAAACAAGACAACCACAAGGCTCGAGTGTACCACAGTGGGGATTAAACGAATAAAGTCGAAAACTTCCCAGGTGCCACGGTTGAAAACTTGGAGCCTTGCCTTTTCAGTCCACAGGATTAAATTCTATAAAATTCCATGCATTAGATGGAATTAACATCATTATTGCACCACTTGCATGCCT
Organism: Magnolia changhungtana; assembly: GCA_030180095.1. Classification (NCBI taxonomy): domain Eukaryota; kingdom Viridiplantae; phylum Streptophyta; class Magnoliopsida; order Magnoliales; family Magnoliaceae; genus Magnolia; species Magnolia changhungtana. The sequence continues at coordinate 548,249 of JASAUF010000549.1, forward strand.
TGAAATATCATGATATTTTGACCATTGCTTCAGATCAGATTCTTCTTTTGAAAATTTTTTTGTATTAAGCAAAACTTGTATTTAGTGGACAATGAATTGTAATCAATGGACTATATTCATAATTAATGCCGGTCACTTGCACACATAGATAACTTGAATGCCACGTGTAAAAGGCGCATTTAGATGGACTACATGGATAAAACGCGTGCTTCCCACCAAAAACCAGGCATGGGTCCAAATGCAATGCCATCCATCCAACCGAATCCCAATCTTTCCCGTCTCCGGACCAAATGCTTTACATAGGACTAGATGCAACTCCATCTTACCTAATCCCTCTTACGCCCATGTACTAAAGAGGTGCCTACCCGGAACAGGGAAGTACCCTATCCGCGTCCTCATTTGTCCAACTTTCTACGAAAACCTCTTACCATTGATGGTCCCATCTCTCTTGTTCTCCGTTCCCCTCTCATTACTCTTCTTCATCTGCAACTGGTCAATCCCATCACCAAATGTCAACTCAAAATTTGACGTTAACCGGGTCAGTACGTACAGAAGTCCATTTAAATTTGGTCTGACCTATGAATCTCAACCGAACACGTGTCCACTCACAGCTCACAAGTAGCAAACCTTCTGCCACCGTGCCAAATGTAGCCAGCAAAAGGTAGATGATAGAGGTCACGTGCATGAGGAAATAAAAAAGTAGAAAAAGGATAAAGAAAAACATGTTAATTACTTGCACATTCACACCAAAAGCTGAGTGGTTTTACCCTCGATGCGCCCTCCCATTTTGTGAGATTATATTACATACATAGACTATTAGTAGGAACATGAAATTAATAGAAGTCAAAGGGAGAGGAGAGCATGTGGAGGTGATGGAAGGTTAGCCAGCATGTGAACCACCTCCCTCATGGTGGGTCTGGAAGCACTTTTCTCTTCCACGCATAGCATGGCTACCTTGAACAGGTTGGTCACCCCACAGAGTGGGTAACCTGTCAGCCTTGGGTCCACCACTGCTAGCACTGCCGCTGATGCTGCATCCTTGCTCGATCCATCTGATATTTCAGATGTCGTCTTTTGGACCCACCTCACTATGTCCACTCCATCCCCGAACTCAACTCCCACTGGCTTTCGCCCTGTTATCAATATTCCAGCAGAACCACTCCAAAGATGTATACGTTCCTTTTCTCGTCCACCCGTAGAGTGTATGCATACTCTGCGGGTTAAGGCTAGATTAAAACTCCAGAAAATTAAAAAATAAAAAATAAAATTAAAATTAAAAGAGAGAGAGGTGGCGGGGACCATCGAAAGCCACAACCTGTGGGCCACTGTGATTCATGTATTTTATCAGATAATTTTAGGGCTTGATTTAAAAAAAAAAAAAATGAAGTACATCCAAAAGCTAAAATGAAGTTTATCATAACCGCACTGTAGAAAACAGCACTGAAAGAGCATTAGGGCTACATAAGTTTTATATCAAGCTAATATTTTTGATTTCCCTTCATCCATGTCTATGACATCTTATGAAAAGGTTGGCAAATCACGATTGCCTCGTAGGAAGTCTTGCGGGGCCACGGAAGTGGCCCTGAGAAATCCACTTAGACCATCAATTTGATTATAAAAAATAATGCAGATCTAAAACTCATGTGAGCCACACCAAACAATATGGAGGGAACCAAAACGGGAACGGATCGGCTACTCCCCCTGACACCAGCCAATGGCTGGTGGTCGGTGCTCTGTGGACATCACCATGATGCATGTGTTTCATCCATGCCGTCCATCTATTTTTACAGAAAATTTTACAGTATGAGACTAAAAATGAGATATATCCCAATCTCAAGTGGACCACATTATAGGAAACAGTGTTGAATGAACATTGACCATTAAAAAAATTTTGGTAGCCATAAAAGTTTTGGATCAAGCTGATTTTTGTTTTTTCCCTTCATCTTGGCCTGTATAACCAAATCAACAGATTGGATGTCAAATAAGGACCTTAGGAGGATTTTAATGGTGGATATCCCATCACTATTGTTATCATGTGGTGTGGACCACCTGAGATTTATATACCGCTAATTTTTTGAATGAAGCACTAAAATGATCTTTAAAAATGGATGAATAGAACGGACTAAACGCATACATCATGGTAGGGCCCACAGAGCATCGAACACCAGCCACGGGGCTGGTGGCAGGGCGAGTAGCCAATCCGTTTCCAACCAAAACGTCCACGGTTGAAACCTTCCCTGAGCCAACCATGATATTTACATGCCTCCCAAACCGCTCACTGGGTTATTACCATACAGATAAACTGAACGCAGAGATATCATACTAATACAAAACTGACATCGCCCCCACACGGTCTCCAATGGAGGGTGTGAAAAAGATATCATCAGGTACAAAACTTATGACCCCATTTTCCAATGGTGGGCGTTTAATCCCGCATTTTTTTTCACTTTTTCGTCGTCCGGCCTACATGAGTTTAGGATCTACCTGAGTTCTAGACTCGTGTACTGTTTTGGACTCTTGCGAAACTGACGGAGTGAATTTGCTATGGGTGCCCTTTAAAAAAAATTTGTTTTGGGCATCTGGCGACCCAGCTCCAGCGCGAACATGTTTCAGAAGTGAAAGATGGCAACCGTCCGTCGGGTGTTAGTAACGATTAACTTCAATCTCCTTGCCAAAAACTAACCTTTACCCGGACTCGGATTTGGAAGTGACCCCTCCAATACGGAGGGTGCAAGAAAAGCTGTGAACCCGCCATGATGCATGTATTTTATCTTCCACCATCCAACCATTTTGTCATTTCATTTCAGGGCATGAGCCTAAAAATGAGGCAGATTCAAAACTTAGGTGGAACACACCTAGTGAAAAAATGTAATCAACGACTGTTAAAAACTTATGGTGGGCCACAAAAAGTGTCAGATGATGTCAGTGCTTTCCCTTCATCCACATCTGTGTAACCTCATAAACGGGTTAGATGCCAAAAAAACATTATAGTGGGACTAGAAATGTTTTCAATGATGGGTGTCCACCTGATTTTTGGAGCTGCCTCATTTTTGGGCTGCCTCATTTTTGGGCTCGTGTGCTGAAAAATGAGACGGCAAAATGCGCTTGGATAAAACACATTAATCACAATGGTCCCGCAGAGCACCAACGTCGCTTATGGAGGGGTCACTGCGAATCCGAATCCAAGTTACCCATGCATCGCGAGTCAGATAGATCTTTCGGACGGGCCGCACCTATTAATAGCCCAGAGGCATGAACCTGCCGTGAATCAACCCCCTCAAGTCTCTACAAGACCTGCACAAAACAACCAATCTCTGCAGGCCCCACCATGTTCTATATGTCAATCAACTCCGTCCATCATCTGAGAACCCCATTATTAAACGTACATCCAAAAGATTAATGGGCTACACCAATGGAAACAATGTAAAACCGGTAGAATTAAGGGGCTAATTTTCTTATTCTCTTCATCCTGTGTCATGTCTGACCACCGGGTTCGATGAAAGATGCCATCATGGTGGCGCCCCAACACAAACCCCTGGTTGGCATCAATCCCCATTGTTCACGTGAGTGGTGGATCTCGCTAAGTTTTTTTCTCTTCCCAGTTCCTAGAATCGACGATAGAAAGGCATGTACGGGGTCGACATGATATTCTTTTTTCCTCTTCATCCAAGTATTCGTGACCTTACGAACAGATTTGAGGGAAAATAAACTTCGTAACATCATTGTGTCTACTACGGTGTGGTCCACGTGAGTAGTGGATATGATTCATTTTAGGTATCAAGATCTAAAATGATCTTGCCAAATGGATGAGCGGTGTGAATATATTAATTACATCATTCTGGGCCTATATATCCTAATATCAGGTGGACCACATTACAAGAAACCGTGTTCAATGAAATTCAACCATCAAAAGCTTTTTGGGGGCATAAAAGTTTTGGATCAAGCTGATCTTTGTTTTTTCCCTATAGCTGGTCCTGTATAACCTAATCAATAGATTGGATGTCAAATAAACAGTACGCCGGGCCTTAAGAGGATTTAAATGGTGGATATCCAATCACTATTATTTTTCTGTGGTGTGGTCCACCTGAGATTTATATCCCTCTCATTTTGCTGGGACAAAGCACTAGATTTATATCCCTCTCATTTTGCTGGGACAAAGCACTAGAATAATCCTTAAAAATGGATGAAAGACCTTACATCACCGGCAAGGGGAGTAGCCGATCCGTTCGTACAACTCGGAGGAGGAGAGACAGCGCTCGTTTTCACATGACACGTAACGACACTAGCTAAGTTAGTGGTGCGTGATACACCAGCTGGCTATTCCAAAAAAAAAAAAAAAAAAAAAACAGACGGACAAGGAAGAAGGAACGTGGTGCTATGTAGCCGTAGGATCCGGCGATGGCAGACATGCACTCGGACGCACCCGCGTCCTGCAAGGACTTGGCGAGTCCGAAATCCGCCACATGCGCTTCAAAATCCGAATCCAGCAGTATATTCTTCGACTTAACTTCCCCCCGCCATCGAACCCCTGTGCACCGTCCCCGCCCGCCTTTGCCGATGATGTTGACGTCTTTCAAGCATTCGACTACATCTTAAGCAGTGCATTCCAGCGGCTGGAATGCAGTCTGCTTCCAGGCCCTTGACTTGCGGAACTCCTTCCATGAACTCCTCATCTTCACGATCGTCGCTGTCGTTGCCGCTATAAGAACCAACACGAGCATTCCTATCACGAGGAATATCTTAGACGAATTGAGCAGCGGGGACTTCTTGGAGTCCTTGGATGGTGAGGTGCACAGCGAGAAGTGGGGCCGACCGCAGAGACTGGGATTTCCGACGAATGAACTGTCATTGAAGACTAGAAACTGACCGCCAACCGGGATGACGCCGGAAAGATGGTTGTAAGAAAAGTCAAGAGACGTTAAGCTCCGCATCCGCTGCATTTCAGCTGGAATCCTGCCTGTCAATCCGTTTCGGGATAGGTTCAAGGTGTTGAGGATTACTAGATTCATAATTTCCTCTGGAATTTCTCCGCTGAGATTGTTTCGACTAAAATCAATGGCTGTCAGCGACGTGCATCGAGCGAGTTCAGATGGAATTCGCCCAGTTAGCTCGTTTCCGCTCAGATTCAGCTTCTCCAGATTCTTGAAATCTCCCATTTCTGGCGGGATTTCGCCGGAGAAGTGGTTGAGTTCCAGTGAGAGCGTCTGGAGCCCACGGAGATTACGGATCGACGGTGGGATTCTTCCAGTCATTCTATTGTTCGACAACGTCAGCATGCCAAGCATCTCGCCAGACATCTCCGCTGGAAGCTCCCCAGAGAAGTAGTTGTCGCCAAGCTCGACCATGTCAGCCTTAGGGAGGTTGAAGAAGCCGGCGGGGATGGTTCCGTTGAAGAAGTTCTTGGCGATCCTGACTCGGGTGAGCGATTTGCAGCGGCCGAGTTCTTCAGGAATCTGCCCGAAGAAAAAGTTATCCATCAGCATCAGCTTCGTCAACACTCCACCGAAACACAGGTCACGAGGAATCGTACCGGTGAGCCGGTTCGACACGACGTCGAGCTGGGTCAGCTTCCCATTCCGACCGAGTCGCTCCGGTAGCTCGAACGTGAAGTTGTTCTCCCAGATCTGCAGAACCTCGAGATTGGGAAGCTCGGCGATCCACGGTGGCACGCGACCGTAGAGATGGTTGCGGAAAAGGTTTAAGAGCTTGAGCTGCTGGAGCTCGGCGAAGCTCTCAGGGATCTCCCCCGTCAGCTCGTTGATGGAAAGGTCGAGAGATTTCAGGCTCACCAGCCCGGACAGCTCCTCTGGGATCTGACCCACCAGCCGGTTTATCTGCAGAAAAAGCGTATGGAGCTTCTTCAAGTTAGCTAGGCTAGGCGGGATGGGGCCGGAGAGATTGCAGCTGCTCATATCTAACAAATGCAATGAAGTGAGCGTTCCGAACTCGGGTGGGATGCCCCCTTCGTAGGAGTTGTAGTAGCCGATGTAGAGCTCACGGAGATTGGAGAGGCGGCTGAGGGTGGGCGGAACCCGTCCGGAGAGAGCGTTTCCGTTCAGGCCGAGATATTCGAGCGTCTGTAGGTCTGAGTAAGAAGCGGGGATCTGACCGTAGAAGAAGTTTCCGCCCAAGTGGAGGTGACGGACTTTCTTGAGGTGGACTATACCAACAACGGGTAGGGGGCCGGAGAAGTTGTTGTTGTAGGCGTCCAAGATCTCAAGGGATGGAGGGAGGTTGGAAGGGAAAATGCCAGAGAAGTTGTTGTTGGAGATGTTGAAGACTCTGAGGGAAGTAAGGTTGGACAGGTCAGATGGCAAGGAACCTATGAGATTGTCACAGGAGAGGGTGAGGTTGCTTAGGTTGGGAAGGAGGGAGATTTCTGTGGGGAAGTTGACGAAGAGTGGTATAAACGATATGTTTAGGGCTATCACGTGAGAATCGGAGTCGCACGTGACGCCGGTGAAGGAGCATGGGGAGGGGAAGGTGGGATTCCAGTCGGAGAGGGCTGATTTGTTTGTGGGGCCCAGCAGAGATGATTTGAGCTTGATTAGTACGTCGAGTTCGGACAATGAAGAAGCGGAGGGAAAATTAAGGAGGGAGAGGAAGAAGATGGAAATGAGGAGGGCTTTCATGTTGGCTCTCTCCCTCTCTTTCTGGGGTTTGTTTTTGGAGCGAGAAGGGGGTGGGGTGGGGAATATATAGGAGATGGTTTGGGCGCGGGTGGTGGAGAAAATGACAACTGTAGACGAAACCTTTTACCCAGCGGTTTTTATGAAGGAATACAAACTTAAGTTACCACTTAGACTAGCACGTGCGGACAGCGACTTTGAGGACGAAACTACCCCTCCTTTCACGGAGACGGATCGGGTACTCCCCGTGCCGCCAACCAATGGCGGATGGTGGGTGGTCTGTGGGCCCCACCATGATGTATTCTATTCATCCATGCCGTCCATATATTTTTTCATATCATTTTATGGTATGCGACCAAAAATGAGGTATATCCAAATCTCAAGTGTACCACATTACAGGAAACAGTGTTGAATGAGTGTCGACCATTAAAAACTTTTTGGGGGCCCACTGTAATGTTTGTGAGAAATCCTTCCCGTCTAAGTTCATTCGTAGGTCACAAAGACCTGGATGAAGAAGAAAAACAAATTTCATAATGATCCAAAACTTCTATAACCCCTAAAAGGGTTTCAATGGTAGACGTTCAATTCCCCATTGCCTTTTAAAGTGTGGTCTACTTGATAGTTAGATCTGTCTTATTTTTCGTCTCAAGCCTGAATATGAGCTCCCCAATATAGGTGGACGGTTTAGATATAACACAGACCTCATGATGGGACCCACAAAAGGTGGTGGGGATTACAACAGCAAGAAGCAAAAGAAAAAAAAAAAAAAAAAACATAAACCGATGGCTTCGGTTTCTCTATTGCTACGGATTATAACCGTAACTATAACCAAAGCCCGGCGGTCAATCACAACTCCCTAATTCCACCGCAAATCTATGGCTACGGATTATAACCGTAGCTATAACTGTATCCATATCATTTTTTTTTTATTATTTTTTTAACATGGAGAATTTTATTCTACCTACATTTTCTCTAACACACATATATAGATAGATATATATATATATATATATATATATATATATATATATATGCATATAAAAAAAAATTATCTCTTTTTTTCATTTCTTTCTTTATTCATATAACAAGAATTTCTTCTAAACCAAAATTAGTTACTTGATGTACCATATATGATTTTAGGGCTAAAAGTTGGGCAAGCTCAACCCGACCAACCTGTGACCGACCCGACATTGGGTTGGGCTTGGGCAGGGTGTATCAAGTTTGGTCTTGGGGTTGGGCCATACAAACACTAACCCGATAAAACTTGGGTTGGGCTCGGGTTGAGGTCTTGGGTTGCCTGACTCAACACGAACCTGATTAATATATAAGTTCCTAGAAATTGAGTGGGCAAATTGAAAATTGAGCAAGGCAAGGTAGAAATTGAGCGAGGAAACCTAGAAATTGAGAGAGACAAGGTAGGAATTCAGAGAGGGAAGTTAGAAATTGAACGAGGGAAGCTAGAAATTGAGCGAGGCAACGTAGAAAATGAGCGAGGGAACCTACGATTTGAGCTGGCAACCTAGGAATTGAGCGAGGGAAGTTAGAAATTGAGCGAGGGAAGCTAGAATTTGAGCGAGAAAACCTATAAATTCAGCGAGACAACCTAGGATTTGAGTGAAGGAAGCTACAAATTATGCGAGGGAACCTAGAAATTGAGCGAGGCAACCTAGGATTTGAGCGAGGCAACATAGGAATTGAGCGAGGGAACCTAGGAAATGAGCGAGACAACGTAGAAATTCAGTGAAAAATCCTATGAATTGAGCGAGGGAAGCTAGAAATTAAGAGAGGGAACCTAGAAATTCAGCGAGGCAACTTGGGATTTGAGCGAGGGAAGCTAGAAATTGAGCGAGGGAACCTAGAAATTGAGTGAGGCAAGGTAAAAATTCAGCAAGGAAACCTAGGATTTGAGCGAGGCAACCTAAGAATTGAGTGAGGGAAGTTAGAAATTGAGCGAGGGAAGCTAGAATTTGAGCAAGGGAACCTAGAAATTCAGCGAGGCAACCTAGGATTTGAGCGAGGGAAGCTACAAATTGTGCGAGGGAAGCTAGAAATTCAGTGAGACAACCTAAGATTTGAGCGAGGTAACATAGGAATTGAGCGAGAGAACCTAGGAAATGAACGAGGCAACATAGAAATTCAGCAAGGAATCCTATGAATCGAGCGAGGGAATGTAGAAATTAAGCGAGGGAACCTAGAAATTCAGTGAGACAACCTAGGATTTGAGCGAGGGAAGCTAGAAATTGAGCGAGGGAACCTAGAAATTCAGCGAGACAACCTAGGATTTGAGCGAGGGAAGCTAGAAATTGAGCGAGGCAAGGTAGGAATTCAGCGAGGCAACCTAGGAATTGAGCGAGGCAACATAGGAATTGAGCGAGGGAAGCTAGAAATTGAGCAAGGCGACCTAGGAATTGAGCGAGGTAACCTAGCAATTGAGTGAGGCAACCTAGGAATTGAGCGAGGCAACCTAGGATTTGAGCGAGGCAACGTAGGAATTCAGCGAGGCAACCGAGGGAACCTGGGAATTGAGTGAGGAAAGCTACAAATTGAGCAAGGGAACCTAGAAATTGAGTGAGACAACCTATCAATTGAATGAGGCAACCTAGGAATTGAGCAAGGGAAGCTAGAAATTGAGCGAAGGAAGGTAGAAATTCAACGAGGAAACCTAGGATTTGAGTAAGGCAACCTAGGAATTGAGTGAGGGAAGTTAGAAATTGAGCAAGGGAACCTCGAAATTCAATGAGGCAATGTAGAAATTCAGTGAGACAACCAACAGATTGAGCGCTAGTTAAATCATCAACAAAGATGAGAACGACTTTTTTTAAGAGACTATCTATCCTCTCATAGATAGAGGAATAGATAGAACAGAGAAGATCTCTATATCTTTCTTCATAGATATAATAAAAAAGAGAGATCCCTCTCATTTTTTATCAGGAGAGAAATTTTTTTTCTCCGAAGGCTTTGGATTCAATGATTTTTAAGAGCAAGACAGAGAAAAGAAGCGTTGAGATAATACCTTTCATCCTAATCTCATCTACTGGAAAAGGGGGCCCTCTTGATTACCCAAAGAGATTTGTAGGCAGAATTAGCATAATTATGACCACTAGGATTGAGCTGCCAAATGAGATTATCCTCATTCCTCGGTTGGGGTTCTGGAAGATAAGATTTATGTAGTAAAAAAAAGTCTTCTGAATTGAACGATGGAAGCTAGAAATTGAGCGAGGCAACCTAGAAATTGGGCGAGGGAACCTAGGAATTGAGTAAGGCAACATATAAATTCAGTGAGGCAACCTAAAAATTGAGCAAGGGAAACATGAATTTGAGCGAGGCAAGCTTGAAATTAGGTGGCGCTAACATGAATTGGAATGAACTTTAAATGTAATTGACCTAGCCTAACAATTTGCTCTTTGGTGAATTTGACCGAGCAGTTACTGAAATTGATCGAGCTTTACATGAAATTCTCTTCAGTGAATTTGACCGAGCAATTAATGAAATTGACCAAGCGGTTTATAAAATTTTCCCTTACATTACATGAATCCGTGGAAGTTCCCTATCATATTTTTATGATATCTCCATCAAATTTATGAATTGCTCCATTACAATTCCTACTTTGCCTCGCTCAATTCCTAGCTTCCCTCATTCAATTTATACGTTGCCTCGCTGAATTTTTGGCTTCCCTCGCTTAATTGATAGGTCTTCCCTCAATCTATTCCTAGGTTGCCTCGCTCAATTCATAAGTTGCCTCGCTGAATATTTACGTTACCTCGCTCAATTGCTAGGTTCCCTCGCTCAATTTATATGTTGCCTTGCTCAATTTCTAGTTTCCCTCGCTCAATTCTTAGGTTGTCTCGCTCAATTCATAGGTTGTCTCACTGAATTTCTGCTTTGCCTCGCTCGATTGCTAGGTTGCCTCGCTCAATTCCTAGGTTCCTTCGTTGAATTTCTAGCTTCCCTCGCTCAATTCCTAGGTTGCCTCGCTTAATTTTTAGCTTCTCTTTCTCAATTCCTAGGTTCCCTCGCTCAATTCCTAGGTTTTCTTGCTCAATTTTTAGGTTGCCTCGCTGAATTTCTAGCTTCCCTTGCTCAATTCCTAGGCTGTCTGGCTCAATTCATAGGTTCCCTCGCTGAATTTCTATCTTCCCTCGCTCAAGTTCTACTTTCCCTCACTCAAATCCTAGGTTGCCTCGCTGAATTTTTAGGTTCCCTCGCTTAATTTCTAGCTTCCCTCGCTCAATTCCTAGGATTCCTCGCTGAATTTCTATGTTGCCTCGCTTATTTCCTAGGTTCCCTCGCTCATTTCCTAGGTTCCCTCGCTCAAATCCTACATTACCTCGCTCAATTTCTAGGTTCCCTCGCACAATTTGTAGCTTCCCTCACTCAAATCTTAGGTTACCTTGCTGAATTTCTAGGTTCCCTTGCTCAAATTCTAGCTTCCCTCGCTCAATTTCTAACTTTTTTCTCTCAATTCCTAGGTTGCCTCGCTCAATTCCTAGGTTGCCTCGCTCAAATCCTAGGTTTCCTCGCTGAATTTCTACCTTGCCTCGCTCAATTTCTAGGTTCCTTCGCTCGATTTCTAGCTTCACTCGCTCAAATCCTAGGTTGCCTCACTGAATTTCGAGGTTCCCTCGCTTAATTTCTAGCTTTCCTCGCTCAATTCTTAGGATTCCTCGCTGAATTTCTACGTTGCCTCGCTCATTTCCTAGGTTCCCTCGCTCAATTCCTATGTTGCCTCGCTCAAATCCTAGGTTGCCTTGCTCAATTTCTATGTTCCCTCACACAATTTGTAGCTTCCCTCGCTCAAATCCTAGGTTGTTTCGCTAAATTTCTAGGTTCCCTTGCTCAAATTTTAGCTTCCCTCGCTCAATTTCTAACTTCCCTGGCTTAATTCCTAGGTTGCCTAGCTCAAATCGTAGGTTCACTCACTCATTTTCTACGTTGCCTCGCTCAATTTCTAGGTTGCCTTGCTCGATTGCTAGGTTGCCCCGCTCAATTTCTAGTTTGACCGTGAAGTGAATGAAATGCATTTTCGACCATCGACCTGATGGAATCTTGGAAAATAACTAGGTTGATTGGCTAAAGTAGCTTCTCCTACCCCAAAATCATATGTGGTACGTCAAGTAACTAATTTTAGTTTAGAAGATATTCTTGTTAAGTGAATAAAGAAAGAAATGAAAAAAAAAACAGGGAGAGAAAAATTTTTATATGCATATTGAGCGATGGACTCGCAAGCTTCCAAGAAGTTTCAGAAGCCATGCAGATTGAGTAATGAAAGATAAGCTTCATTATCCCAGTCTTTCACACCTAAATATAAAATCTTATTGAAGCTATGAATAAACCAATGGCTTATCACCGCAGATATAGTGTCCCATGCCGGATAAAATCTTTCGTAAGGATATCTTAGGATCACTGGAAGGACTGGTGTTTTGGATAGAAAACCACTTGTCTTAAACGGAAGGAGGAAATCTCCATTCGTAGTTGTGCCCTCTGTAGTTGGAAATGGAAATAATCAACTATGGTCCATAATGATGCAAAGAAGCACACTGGCGTTCAATTTGCTTAACTTCATGGTCATTTCCATGCATTTCACGGTTAATTCCGACGATTCCGTTTAGATTCACGGTCATTTCGATGCACTTCAGGGTCAATTCCCTTCACTTCACGGTCATTTCCATGCATTTGACGGTCAATCCCGGCGATTCCGTTTCCAAGTTTTATCGAGTTGGTGTTTGTATGACCCAACCCCTAGACCAAATCCGATACATCCTGCCCAAGCCCAACCCAATGTCGGGTGGGTCACAGGTTGGTTGGGTTGAACCCGCCCAACTTTTCAGCCTAAAGTCATATATGGTATGTCAAGTAACTAATTTTGGTTTAGAAGATATTCTTGTTATATAAATAAAGAAAGAAATGAAAAAAGGAGAGAATTTTTTTTTATATGCTTATATATACATATTTATATAAATGTGTTAGAAAAAAATGTAGGTAGAATAAAATTCTAAATGTAGAAAAAAAAAAAAGGTTAAATTTTTTTTTTTTAAGGAAAGAACACAGGATACGGCTATAACTACGGTTATAATTCGTAGCCATAGCCTTTTGTTTGAATCGGGGATCAATCGCGGATTCCGCGATCCATCCCCAAATCGTACAGCGAGTTGCGGTGGAATTGCGGAATCCGCGATTCATCGCCGATTTTGTTTTTTTTTAATGAAATTTTCATTGCTTCTGTGGGCCCCACCATGAGGTCTGTGTTATATCCAAACCGTCCATCTATTTGGCGAGCTCATATTAAGGCTTGAGATGAAAAATAAGACAGATCTAACTATCAAGTGGACCACACTGTAAAAGACAGTGGGGAATTGAAAGTCTACCATTGAAACCCTTTTAGGGTTACAAAAGTTTTGGATCATTATGAAGTTTGTTTTTCTTCTTCATACAGGCCTTTGTGACCTTATGAATAGATTGGATGGAAAATAAATGTTTTGGTGGGCCCTATAAAATTTTCAACCGTGAAAACCAATTTCCCCGCTGCTCTTTGTGGTGTGGTCCAGTTGATCTTTGGATATAATTTTTTTTTTTTTTTGGATAATGCTCCGAAATGATATCGAAATATGGATGAACGTTGTAGATATAATAAATATATAGCTGTGGGGCCATGTAACTTTGATCTCTTTTAAGCCGCTCGTACAACTCTCAGTTGGAGTAGCGTCAGCGCTTGTCTTCGCAGTGAAAAGGAGGGGTAGTTTCGTCCTCAAAGTCGCTGTCGGCACGTGCTAGTCTAAGTTGGTAACTAAAGTTTGTTTTCCTTCATAAAAACCGCTGGATAAAAGGTTTTGTCTACAGTGGTCATTTTCTCCGGGTGGTGGGATGAGAGATTTGGTATAAATGCCTGCTCTCTGGGGTCGCCTCACACGTGTAGATTAAACGTACGTGTGGGAAACGAGAGATACTTGTCCAGCTATTTACGGTTGCGTATAACTTACGGACGCTACCATACTTTGGGCCTACTATCATCCATGTATTCCGGAGGGTTTGCACGGATTTCAAGGTTATGATAGCTATGTCAGTGGATTGGTGCAAGATCTATGGGATTGCTATATCATGTATGGCCCTCTAATCCCTTTCAATCCCTCCAACCAAACATGTCCGAGGAATTTTGAAGGGATTAGGGTCAATTGAATGGGATTTAAAGGTAATGATGGTGATGTCAGTGGATTGTCTTAAGATCCATGGGATTGCTATATTCGGGATTAGGATCCCGTGTCTGTTTGGCATGCCTGGCCAATCTCAGGATCTATCTTCTAATCCCATCTAATCTGCTTGGCCAAACAGGCCCTTATCCATCTTGTCTGTCATGCCCCGAAATTCGGATACAGAGTGTGCACTCTCAGATCTGAGTTTTAGCCCATGACACATACACCGAGTGTACTTAATTCATTCTCCGTACAATTATTTAGAGACATAATTTAATGAATCCTAAGTTCACATCCAATTTTAGCATCCATTCATCCATGTTTGTATTATCTTCCTATAATTTCCATCATTATATATTAAAAACCACATCAGGAATCATCGAGTCCACTCATTTGAAATTTTATTCAATAAAAATAAAATAAAATAAAAATAATAAATAAAATATTTTCCAATGATCATCATATTTATATACAAATAGATACAAAACGAAATCAAGTTCCTAAATAAGTCATTAGTCCATCATAGCATGTTCATTTTTTGCCAAATACGACACATGGTCCCGCGATTCATCTGGAAAATGGTCCTCATTTTATTCCTATTTCATTCGTTTCTGTACGGTTGTTAATCCACAACGTTAGCTGGCTAGGCTAGTGAGTGAACCCATCATGGTTCATACACGTCATAATTAAAATAGAAATGCATGAATGTTATGAAATGCATGGATGCATCGAGTGGGTATAAATAGAAATCGTCCACTTACTTGAGTTGGATTCCATCAACCCGCATCTCCCCATCTTGGGTAGGCTTCCACATATCGTGGGCATCCAGGGATGGTCCCCTAGGTCACACGGTACTGTAAATACCTACAGGTCTTCCAGGGCGTGCCCCCAGGATTCAAGCGCAGGTGCGCTATGCATGACATGAATGAATGAAAATGATCGATGCATCATAGTGGCATGCCGTCACATATATCATCATGTTATATCCATAGAATTTCAAGCTTAAAAAAAAATACAATAAAACAACCAATACAAAGAATCACACTCAACATATCAATCAAACAACTACTTTAAGTACGATGGAGAGGAAACAAGTTGGGATCACTCACCTGATGATTTAGGAAGAAATCCGATGGAGCAGATTATAGAATACCTATAAATAATCTATATGTAGTACACCATGAAAAAAATATTAAGTTCATAAAGCATTTGATTTGTTTTAATTACTAACTGAGGTCATACATGAGAGTAATATTTAGGTTACCTCGTAGATAGGGTTTATCTTATCTATCTCAGCTAAAAAGGGTAGGCTAGATATTTTATAAGATGATCCACCAGATGGATGGCTTGGATCTTTTAATAGCATACCATGATGACACATAATTTTAGTCTATATATGTTTTGTCCTAAACATCCATGTACCTTATATAAGTTTTATCATGCATCTGAATATCGAAATATATTAAATTATATATATCTAACACATTTTTTTGTGGGTCCTACTTATAGGGATCTGGATTGATTATATAGTTACCACCATTATATTGACCATTAGGAAGCAATTTCAATCCAAGCTAAAATCTGTGGGACCCATAATAACCTAAACGATTATTGTACAACTACCATTATTTTCTTTCTTTATGGGTTGCACACATTTTTTATATGTCCTAAATTTACACTCTTAATCTACAATACCCTTCCAAATTAAATGAATGGAGTAGATAAAATAAATATATCATTATAGGTTCACAATCTGATGACCCAAGATGGGTTTTAACATTAAAATCCGCACTTGGTTTCAACGGCAGAAACCAAACTTTTTTTTTTTTTGTACTTATTTATTTATTTAATTTGTTGATAGGTTCATGATAATCTAAACCATGGATAACATGGGTAATCTCCTCATAAAGGAGGATCCCAAAAATCTCCTCGAAATAACACTTTTGCGGCTCACACGAATATTCAATGGTGACAATTGAATTTTCACTGTTTAAGGCGCTGTGGTTTACTTGAGTTTTCTTTCGAATAAAATTTTCAACCACATGTCTCTTATTAGGTGAGAAGATTATTAGATGGTACAGATTTGATACTTACATTAATAAAGTCATGCATAGAAGTCTCATCAATCCGGACTAATTCTGGTACCGTGAATAAATCAACTTCACTTTTACATACTGGAGTGTTTTTACACCCATGTTATATTATTGTAATTTTTTCATGATGGTCCATACGTAATATGAGTGCATTAGATCTATCCCATTCGCCATTTTAACAACATCGTTTTAGGACATTGGTAAGAAAATGAGGTAGATTTGTTATTTTGGTGGGCCATACCATCACAAACAACACCGGTTGTTATTCCACCATTAAAACATATAGATTTCTTAATTCGGACCCTCCTAAATGTCTATGTAAGATCTGAGTTGTTCATTGGTCCACCCAATCATTTTTTTAATGGTCAAAATAATTGGTATCTCCATTGAAACTCCCCACGGCCCCGATGGACATTCTAATGGCGAATGCATCATGAATTCTATTTTACATATTATGGCCTACCAAAATGTTAATTGAGCCTAATTTTTGGAGGTTTTCCCTATTTTGGTCCTTAGAACCTAATGGACTGAATTGATCGGGCCATATATGCAAAATAACTTCAATATGTAATTCAAGTAAAAAAAAAAAAAAAAAACTTACATGTTTCTTTTAATTCTTGTTACATACGTAAGGTGTTCCAAGGTGCATCTTGCATTTGCGCACATATTGATAGATGTGCTCATGCATTGCACCCATGGTAGATCTACACCGTCCATCACATAAACCTAAAGTATAATAACATATTAAAAATAAAAATTAAAATAAAAATAAAATAAGTACTAACCTGTGCAAGCCGTTCTTCCACTAATTTCTCCCATTTTATTTTTTTTAATCTTATTTTTATTTTTTTCCTCTTTTTGATCGACGAGAAATGTCCATCCTTATAAAGAAAAGAGAGTTGCTTAGATAAAATGGATAAGATAATGATAAGGGACGTTGCAACTGATTTGATACAAACAAAATTTTAAAATTTAAAATTTAAGGAACCGGAAAAATTTAGAGTTGTTATAGATTTATGTTCCATTGATATGTGGGGTCCATTCTTTTGCTTATGAGAAATCTACTCCACCCATCCACTTCATTATATCATGTTACGTTGTGGGCTGAAAGATGAGACAAATATAATATTCAGGTGATCTGCATGATAGGACAGGAAACTCTCAAGATTAAATATAATTATTAACAGCTTCTTGGCTAGTAGGCGAATGGCCCAGATCATGCATATGTTGGCTTAACAAATGATGGACGGTGAAGGATAGATTGATATTGGACTAGGTGGGCGATAGCTATAGAGTATTGTTGGTGTAGAATCACTCGTGGAGACGGATGAGTCTTATCCGCATTTCTAATAAATATTTTCAAACTTAAATATTTTCTATTCAGACCATCTGTTTAGAGTAAAACTTTACCAAAGATTACCATTTTCTGTACTCTACAAACAGACCAAGTTTGGGCCTTGATCTCTCAGGGATGATCGAGATGCCTATTTAACCCTTACGTCTATTTATAACTTAAAACAACATCTACTAACATCCTATGTAAAAATTAACCGGTAGTTTTGATGTATGTCCTAAGATCTACCTAATGAATGGTTCATTTAGATATTTGGATGGCCCAATTGGTAGATCTGACTGTGATGGATGATCAATTGATGGTCTAAATTTTAAATAAGTAGGTGGTTAAAATGTTAATCATATTTATAGGTTATTGTACGGTCATTTTTGTAAATGGATATGTATAAAGTAGTTTTTGGGACGCGATCTATGTTAGAAATGTATACAATTAAATTCAAGTTATTGGTTCATAGGTGTAAAATGCATAGATCATGATTTTGACGGTAAATTAAGCATATTCATAATTGACAATTAAGATGAACGGATTAGAATGTTAATTTGACGTGTGTACGAGTGGATATGAAGATCTAGTAGTTACTTTACTTTAATTAAGTGGTCCAAATCTAAAGTGGTTGGTTAGATATTCTCATCTAGTGGTAAATAGTTGATTCAACGGTCGGTTTGATGAACGGGTGAGAATACTAAGGTATTCAGTTTTTGTCCTATTAATCAACCGTTGAAAAATGCTCCCTATGGTTAGATTCAAGTTAAACTACATACATATTAATGGATCTACAAGTATAGAGTTGAACAAGTGTAATCATACATTCTTATGTATAGGTAAACTTACACCCAGAATTTCGGGTTGTTACATTCTACCCCCCTTAAAATAAAATCTCATCCTCGAGATTTGAAATATAATATAAAAAAATAAATTCTGGTCACATTGATGTTATCAATAGTTTTAAACACTGGATTATTTTATAAGATTATTATTATTGAAGATCCTATTATAAGTTTACTATCTTTGTAAAATTTTACCTTATTTTGCTAATTACAAATATTTTAAAATTCTTGCCGTCAGATCTGACTAAAACAAATAAATTCAGGCTAAAATGTACCAACTCCCTAAATCAATACAGTTAATATCAAATTCAGACTTTTGTTTCTAAATATTTTCTTTTCATTAACATAGACCCCCCTTATTTTATTTTATTTTTTTATAAAGTAAATACATCAATGAATAGGGAATCTCTTTGTAACGACCCGTAAATTTCCGTACGTTGGGTCGAGTACCACCTCGACCAGAAATTAATTAGGATTAAATCCTTTAGAAAGTTAACAAAGTTAACTAAGTGCTAAACTCGTTTAGCCATGTGATCCGTTGGGATCGCTTTAAATACGATCTACAAGACCCAAAACTTGCAAAACAAGTGACTCTAGGTTACCCTAAAGTTTAGAACCAAACTCATTTCCCGGCTGCTCTCGGGAATGAAACGAAACTTCATATTAGGTCTAGATCGCACAGCGGGAGTTCGATTAACACGAAGCTAAGGAACTAGGACCGCCTCACTGGGCTTGACAATCATCTCAAAAATCAGGTCCAACCGATGTCCCACGGCCATTCGTTTCAATCCGGAGCGAGGGTGTGTGAAAAACACTATTCCCATCCTAAAATAAATATCAGGAATAGTGATCTGGCACCTTTCGCTTGCGTGTCAGTATTAAGCAACCTGACCGTCAGAATCCGACCAAATTACACTCTCGGATTAAGAAAAATTTCAGGAACATTTACATGTACTTGGAATTTCTGATCGTGGCCCACTGGCCGTCGAACTGAAAGTGGTCTGCCACGTGCGATCTGGGAATCCGATCGAGTCGAAAACGTAATCCCACATAGATCCATAGGTGGTGAGCTTAAGTCTGACGTTTGGCTCAAGGAGGGCCACCAGAACCTCTCTTTTGAGCTAGAAAAGTGACGAATATCCTATATTAGCAATAACCCTTGAACCTGAGTCTATTTTGGGAATGTTTTTGGCTATAAAAGGAGCTTAGAACAGCCCTCTTACCATATGAATTTGGGATAAAACCCTAGAGAGAGAGAGAGAGAAAAGAGAGAGAAGAGCTTGGAATTTGTGGGTGATCTTCCTACTACGCTTTCGGTTGTCGCACGGCCTACACCGCTCCTTTCAGTGTTTTCTGCGGTATCCATTCCGTTTGAAGGTAAGAAACCCTAACCCTAGGTCTGATTTGATGTAAGTTCGTTGTAGGTTATGTAAAGGCTAACCGATTCCGCTCTTTAGGCTAGAAAACTCCCGTATATGGAAGCTCAACGACCCTTGCTGATTCGTTGTGATTCCAAGGGCAAAGGTGAGGACTTTAAGTGTATAAGTTACGGTTTTCAACGCTTTTAATGTCAGATAATGGTAGATTCATGATCTGCATGCAATTGCACATGTACAAAGTGCTTTCCGTTTCCTGTTTCGATTAACGTTGTAGAATATGGAATTTCACATACTCTAGGTATACGTAGAAATACCGTATACGTATTTTTTTTGGAAAAATGTTTGACATGTTTATTTAATGTATGATTATATGATATATGGATAAAATACTAATTTGGCGAAAGGAATCGCTGAAATACATGTTCACTTGTAAATGCTACGTATGTTGAAATTGTGTATTCTAGAAATACCGTATACGTATTTTTTTGGGAAAATGTTTGACATGTTTATTTAATGTATGATTATACAATATATGGATAAAATACTAGTTTGGCGAAAGAAATCGCCGTAATATATGTTCGCTTGTAAACCCTATGTATGTTGAAATTGTGTATTCTAGAAATACCGCATATGTGTAGATTTTGGAAGTGTAATTGTCATGATTATTTGTTGTATGAATATGGTATACGCGGATAAAATAACCGCTTGGCGAAAGAATAGCCCTAATACGCATTGCCTAACATACGTCATGTATGTTGGAATAGCGCACTCTAAGTGTTTGTGTAAATGCTTGTGTGTGCAAAAGCTTGAGTGTTAGTGCCTTAGATAGGCGTTGATATGAAATTCCCGACTACCTTAGAGACATGTAGGATCCCCTCCATGTGGTGGTTCGCTATAACCACTCACCTGTGATGTGTATGTAATTGTATCCCTACTTGTATAGTGCTTTATAACATGCTTTACAACATGCTTTACTTCATGCTTTATTTCATGCTTTATAACATGCCTGCTAACATGCTTGTATTACTTTGTTATCATGCTTTACTCCACATGCTATTGATGAGATCTGTTTGAGTTTGAGACTAAGTCTATAGTCCAAACATTCGGTACCAGACTTGAGGTTGTGGCTGAGATGCATGTCGCCACAAAGGATGTGTCTGGCGAACTCGAGTCGTACTTCGGTTGGCGATAGTGGTTGGCCACATGGAGTGCTTTTGCGCTCCATATCGCCCAACTTGTGGTGCGCTCGAGCTAGTCAGGCTCGTCAAGTAAACCGAAGTGTATATGTGTGTTCACCATGTTTGTCGCTACTGCTTGAACCTAGGGTACCAAACTTACCTGGCGATCCGTTAACCATGGTACCTCGATCCGCTAAGACGCATGAGCCGGGCATATGGGACACCGTGGTCGAGCCGCTGTCGGCCACGCCGGGGCCATGTGCCTCCGGTAGTGACCATTGCGCAACTAAACTCGTGAGCCGAATACGGTGGTATGGGACACCGTATTGTCGATACTTACGGCGAGAGCCGATATGAGACTTATGCTCGTTTGACAGCGACGAGTCCTCCGTAGTATCTTCGAGTATACTCCAATGTGATTGACGACGAGTCTTTCACAAAGAATAGAGTATGATTAGTACGGTGAGACCTGTACTGAGTGACGGCTAGTGATTGAGCCAAGTACGGTGAGACCTGTACTTGAGCTGACGGCCAGTAATTGAGCCGCATACGGTGAGATCTGTATCCGCGCTGACGGGTGATGAGCCCTTTGCGATGCCTTCACTACGCTTCTCAAACCATAATATCGTATGAGATTAGCTAGGATTGACGACCCTAGAATGGATCATGTTTGGGAATGATACAAGGGAGGTACCTTAGTTTCCCAATACTGCTGGTTGAATGGACTAATAATAACTCGGTAATCATGATCATCATCACACCGCATGTGCTTAGTAGATGTGGCGCACTGAGGGAGTTAAGCATTCGCGAACGTAAGATGATGTCACTTGAGGGTGGTTTGGCAAGGGCATACAACATCATGTCATTTCATTTTCACACTTAATAAGAGTAGTTAGAATTGTTTGATTTGTACTGCTTTATCATTACTGCTTGATTGAACTGATAACATGTTAACCTATGCTTTATTGTTCTACTGAGTTAGCTACTCACTCCCACGTTACGGGACGGTGTTTGCAATACCCACCAGACTCTGTCGCAGTATAGATGGTGCCTCGGTTCGGGCGGCGGAGCCCGACTTCGAGGAGGATCAGGATGAGTTCTCCTTTATGCAAGTACTGACTATTATGCTTAGGCCGACCGCATATGGGATCCTGTGGCTTATCTAAGGAATTGTATTTTGATTTTTGACTTAGAAACAATACATGTATATTGGTACTCAGTTAGTACTCATATACTGGAGTTCACAAAATTTTGTTACTTTACATACTTTGAATATAAAATTTGGTCTTCGCTTGCCTTTATACAATTGAAATGGAGTATGATTTACTGTTTTGGTATAATCTCATTCATGTTTATTGCTCTAACTCAGACAACATTTAACCATCATTGTGTATGTTGCATAAGTGATGCGTTGGAACTCGGGAGTTGAGTTCATACTCGACCCCCGATTTTCAGGGCGTTACACTCTTCTTCTTCTTCTTCTTCTTCTTCTTCTTTTTTTTTTAATTTTTTAATTTTTATTTTTTTTATTTACGAATTATGAAGCCCATATTCCTATACGAAAGAAAATTTGAAATTTAATAAGGGATTTTTTTTAACCAAAGGTAATTATTAAAATGAAAAACTCTTTCAATCAAACTAATAGTAAGCTTTTTTTGGGCAGATTTAATTTCTTTTTAATGGATGTGGTTATAATCACTATTTAAAT
The DNA here is from genome assembly GCA_030180095.1 of Magnolia changhungtana. Lineage (NCBI taxonomy): Eukaryota > Viridiplantae > Streptophyta > Magnoliopsida > Magnoliales > Magnoliaceae > Magnolia > Magnolia changhungtana. Next base: position 570,604 of record JASAUF010000549.1, read on the forward strand.
ACTTAGGAACATTAATTTTTTTTAAAAAAAATTAATTAATTAATTTTATTATTATTTTTTTGGGAGGATTTTATGACAAGTATACAGTCCTTTTATAAAATTTCAGCTTAGTCAGCAATTTACATGAATTTCTAAAATTCATGCAGTATGACCTATCCAAAATTTGACGAATTTTGACAAGTCTACACTAAGTCTCTAAATAAGTATAATGACTGTCTGATTTCAATTTTTTAATTATTTTAATTTTAATTTAGACTTGTCTATCATCAATCAGGATTTTGAATCGCCTCGATCGGAGTTATACTTTTATAGTTATGAATTTTACAAGTTGGATGATTCATACTGTTTAAAACTACTTGTCGACTAAATATCTTTAAAATTTATATTCGATTCAGAATAACTCATTTCAATCTAAAATATATTCAATTAGAGTGCATAGAACCCAGATTTTTTTTTAATAATAAAAATTAATCTAAACTTTATAACCTACAATTAATTTTTTTTTTTTTTAGTTACAATTTTACAATCAGAGCGACTATTGTTGTCCATTTCTTTATAGCGGGATTTTGAAAATTTTAATGTTTTTAATAAAAAATTTTAGTAAAAATTTTACGGTTCAAATAATATTAAATTATAGTATAGGGAAACATCCTAATATTGTTTTATACATTCATTTTTTATATATAATAAAAAAATAAAATACATCAATGAATATGGAACATTTATATATATATATATACACACACACACACACAATAGTCAAATAGGGAATCCTAAGTGTACCATTTCTAATTAAAGGGGATCTACCATTATGTATGTATGTGGGATCATAACTTACAGGTCACACTAAATTTAGAACGAGCCTCTCTCTGATACCATTCTGTCACGCCCCGAAATTCGGATACAGAGTGTGCACCCTCAGATCCGAGTTTCGGCCCATGAGACGTACACCGAGTGTACTTAATTCATTCTCCGTACAATTATTTAGAGGTACAATTTAATGAATCCTAAGTTCACATCCAATTTTAGCATCCATTCATCCATGTTTGTATTATCTTCCTATAATTTCCATTATCATATATTAAAAACCACATCAGGAATCATCGAGTCCACTCATTTAAAATTTCATTCAATAAAAATAAAATAAAATAAAAATAATAAATAAAATATTTTCCAATGATCATCATATTTATGTACAAATAGATACAAAACGAAATCAAACTCTTAAATAAGTCATCAGTCCATCATAGCATGTTCATCTTTTGCCAAATACGACACATGGTCCCGCGATTCATCTGGGAAACGGTCCTTATTTTATTCCTGTTTTATTCGTCTTTGTACGGTTGTCAATCCACAACATTAGCTGGCTAAGCTAGTGAGTGAACCCATCATGGTTCATACACGTCATAATTAAAATAGAAATGCATGGATGTTATGAAATGCATGGATGCATGAATGCATTAAGTGGGTATAAATAGAAACCGTCCACTTGCTTGAGTTGGATTCCATCAACCCGCATCTCCCCTTATTATGTAGGCTTCCACCATCTTGGTAGGCTTCCACATATCGTGGGCATCCAGGGATGGTCCCCTAGGTCACTCGGTACTGTAAATACCAACCTGCATCTCCCCTTATTGGATAGGCTTCCACCATCTTGGTAAGCTTCCACATATCGTGGGCATCCAAGGATGGTCCCCTAGGTCACCCGGTACTGTAAATACCTATAGGTATTCTAGGGCGTGCTCCCAGGATTCAAGCGCAGGTGCGCTTACATGACATGAATGAATGAAAATGATCGTTGCGTCATAGTAGCATGCTGTCACATATATCATAATGTTATATCCATAGATTTTCAAGCTTAAAAAAATACAATAAAACAACCAATACAAAGAATCACACTCAACATATCAATCAAACAACTACTTTAAGTACGATGGAGAGGAAACAAGTTGGGATCACTCACCTGATGATTTAGGGAGAAATCCAATGGAGCAGATTATAGAATACCTATAAATAATCCATATGTAGTACACCATTAAAAAAATATTAAGTTCATAAAGCATTTGATTTGTTTTGATTACTAATTAAGGTCATACATAAGAGTAATATTTAGGTTACCTCGTAGATAGGGTTTATCTTATCTATTTCAGCTAAAAAGGGTAGGCTAGATATCTTATAAGATGATCCACCAGATGGATGGCTTAGATCTTTTAATAGCATGCCATGATGACACATAATTTTAGTCTATATATGTTTTGTCCTAAACATCCATGTACCTTATATAAGTTTTACCGTGCATCCGAATACCGAAATATATTAAATTATATATATCTAACACATTTTTTTTATGTGGGTCCAATTATAGGGATCTGGACTGATTATATAGTTACCACCATTATATTGACCATTGAGAAGAAATTTCAATCCAAGCTAAAATCTGTGGGACCCATAATAACCTAAACGATTATTGTACAACTACCATTATTTTCTTTCTTTATGGGTCGCACACATTTTTGATATGTCCTAAATTTACACTCTTAATCCATGATACCCTTCCAAATCAAATGGATGGAGTAGATAAAATAAATATATCATTTTAGGTTCACAATCTGATGACCCAAGATGGGTTTTAACATTAGAATCCGCACTTGGTTTCAACGGTAGAAATCAAACTTTATTTTTTTGTACTTATTTATTTATTTAATTTGTTGATAGGTTCATGATAATCTAAACCATGGATAAGATGGGTAATCTCCTCATAAAGGAGGATGCCAAAAATCTCTTCGAAATAACACTTTTGTGGCCCACACGAATATTCAATGGTGACAATTTAATTTTCACTGTTTAAGGCGCTGTGATTCATGTGAGTTTTCTTTCGAATAAATTTTTCAACTGCATGTCTCTTATTAGGTAACACGATTATTAGACGGTACAGATTTGATACTTACATCAAGAAAGCCATGTATAGAAGTCTCATCAATCCGGACTAATTCTGGTACCGTGAATAAATCAACTTCACTTTTACATACAGGAGTGTTTTTACACCCATGTTATATTATTGTAATTTTTTCATGATGGTCCATACGTAATATGAGTGCATTAGATTTATCCCATTCACCATTTTAACAACATCGTTTTAGGACATTGGTAAGAAAATGAAGTAGATTTGTTATTCTGGTGGGCCATACCATCACAAACAGCACCGGTTTTTATTCCACCATTAAAACATATAGATTTCTTAATTCGGACCCTCCTAACTGTCTATGTAAGATCCGAGTTGTTCATTGGTCCACCAAATCATTTTTTTAATGGTCAAAATAATTGGTATCTTCATCGGAACTCCCCACGGCCCCGATGGATATTCCAACGGCGAATGCATCATGAATTTTATTTTACATATTATGGCCTACCAAAATGTTAATTGAGCCTAATTTTTGGAGGTTTTCCCTATTTTGGTCCTTAGAACCTAATGGACTGAATTGATTGGGCCATATATGTAAAATAACTCCAATATGTAATTCAAGTAAAATAAATAAAAAAGAACTTACATGTTTCTTTTAATTCTTGTTACATGCGAAAGGTGTTCCAAGGTGCATCTTGCATTTGCGCAGATATTGATAGATGTGCTCATGCATTGCACCCATGGTAGATCTACACCGTCCATCACATAAACCTAAAGCATAATAACATATTAAAAATAAAAAATTAAAATTAAAATAAAATAAGTACTAACCTGTGCAAGTCGTTCTTCCACTAATTTCTCCCCTTTTATTTTTTTTATCTTATTTTTATTTTTTTCCTCTTTTTGATCGACGAGAAATGTCCATCGTTATAAAGAAAAGAGAGTTGCTCGGATAAAATGGATAAGATAATGATAAGGGAGGTTGCAACCGGTTTGATACAAACAAAATTTTAAATTTTAAAATTTAAGGAACCGGAAAAATTTAGAGTTGTTACAGATTTATGTTCCATTGATATGTGGGGTCCATCCTATTGCTTATGAGAAATCTACTCCACCCATCCACTTCATTATATCATGTTACGTTATGGCCTGAAGGATGAGACAAATATAATATTCCGGTGATCTGCATGATAGGATAAGAAACTCTTAAGATTAAATATAATTATTAACGGCTTCTTGGCTAGTAGGCGAATGGCCCAGATCATGCATATGTTGGCTTAACAAATGATGGATGGTGAAGGATGGATTGATATTGGACTAGGTGGGCGATAGCTATAGAGTATTGTTGGTGTAGAATCACTCGTGGAGACGGATGAGTCTTATCTCGCATTTCTAATAAATATTTTCAAACTTAAATATTTTCTATTCAGACCGTTTATTTAGAGTGAAACTTTACCAAAGATTACCATTTTCTGTGCTCTACAAACAGACCAAGTTTGAGCCTTGATCTCTCAGGGATGATCAAGATGCGTATTTAACGGCTTACGTCTATTTATAACTCAAAACAACATCTACTTACATCCTATGTAAAAATTAACCGGTAGTTTTGATGTATGTCCTAAGATCTACCTAATGAATGGTTCATTTAGATATTTGGATGGCCCAGTTGGTAGATCTGACTGTGATGGATGATCAATTGATGGTCTAAATTTTAAATAAGTAGGTGGTTAAAATGTTAATCATACTTATAGGTTATTGTATGGTCATTTTTATAAATGGATATGTATAAAGTAGTTTTTTGGACGCGATCTACGTTAGAAATGTATACTATTAGATTCAACTTATTGGTTCATAGGTGTAAAATGTGTAGATCATGATTTTGATGGTAAACTAAGCATATTCATAATTGACAATTAAGATGAAAGGATTAGAATGTTAATTTGACGTGTGTACGAGTGAATATGAAGATCTAGTAGTTACTTTACTTTGATCAAGTGGTCCAAATCTAAAGTGGTCAGTTAAATATTCTCATCTAGTGGTAAATAGTTGATTCAACGGTCGGTTTGATGAATGGGTGAGAATACTAAGGTATTCAGGGGATTGTCCTATTAATCAACCGTTGAAAAATGCTCCCTATGGTTAGATTCAAGTTAAACTACATACATATTAATGGATCTACAAGTATAGAGTTGAACAAGTGTAATCAGACATCCTTATGTATAGGTAAACTCGCACCCAAAATTTCGGGTTGTTACACTGTCCCTCCATTTTTTTTTCTAGATAAGTTGACGTAGGGATGAACGTGATGAGGATAACTACTCCGAATCCACGGAGCTTCTCTGAACTCCTCACAGAGACTTTTCAAATCCATGAGGAAATAAAGCAGAAATAGAAATAAATTCTAATAAATTCGAAATTGACTAATCGATGAAATAAACGAGTTCACAACCCTTTAAATAGGGAAACCAAGTAATGGGGGAGAAATCAGAAGCAAACTATGATTAAAACTCCTAGAATTCGCAACTTATTATAAATAGTAAACTTACTTTTTATAGACAATCGTGATGTCTACTAGTGCACAAGGTTTTCGGCCAAAAATAGTAAGTGTCCTATTTGGCTTCACCAAATTGTTCTCCTAATTATTCTAAGCTCTTTTCACGTTGGGCGCAACTCCTAAAGCCCGACGGATGAAGAGTTATAATCAAACTAAAACTTACTATTTATAGTAAAAACGAAATTAAAATGGGGAAAACCCGACGTAGCGGGGTTGGTGGCTAAAGTAGCTTGTTCTACCCCAAAATTATATATTTTATGCCCGATAAACTTATTTCGGATTGTAAGATACGCCCGATCTAAGGTTCGACGGTCCGAATCACTTCTGTTGTCGACTGGGCCTTTTTTGATCCATCTTGGTCATGAAACTATCCGCGACCCGCTCTACATCAGTCCCCTCCACTTCAAACGAACTCGTCCTCGAGTTCTCATCTTGCTTTGGTTCATGATACTCGGTCAGGTCCGCGACGTTGAAAATCTATGAGATCGCTATGTCATCTGGAAGATCAACAACATAAGCGTTGTCATTGATCTTTCGAATGATTGGGATGACTCCAATCTTCTTATTTTTCAATTTGTTGTATGTCCCGGTCGAATATTTCTCTTTGCGTAAATTGACCATAACGTGGTCGCCCACCTCGAACACTTTTTATCGCCGGTGCTTATCTGCTTGTTCCTTGTACTTCTCGTTCGAGGCATGTAGCTTGGTCTGCACTTTCGCATGGATGCCCATGATCTTGTCTGCCATATGTTCTGCTGCAATGCTCATGCCTAGGTGCTTGGGTAGAGGGACCAAGTCAAGTGTGTGGCGAGACACTCGTCTGTAGATAATCTGGAACGGTGATTTTCCCGTCGAGTGGTTCACCATGTTGTTGAATGTAAACTCTGATTGAGACAAGGCCAAATCCCACTACTTCGGTTTTTTTTCTGAAATACAGCGAAGGAGGTTTCCCAACGTGCGATTCACAACTTCAGTCTGCCCATCAATCTGTGGGTGGTAAGCACTACTGAATTGAAGTCGTGTATCGAATCGAGTCCATAAAGTTTGTCAAAAGTGGCTAATGAACTTCGTGTCATGATCAGAAGTAATGGTCTTAGGGACCCCGTGTAGCCATACAACCTCCCTGAAGAATAGATTCGCCACGTGTATTGCATCGAGAGTCTTCTTGCATGGGATAAAGTACATCATCTTGGAGAAACGATCTACCACCAAGAACACCGAATCCATGCTGCGTTGTGTTCATGGGAGACTAAGCACGAAGTCCATTGATAAATCCTCCCAAGGACCATCAGGCACAGGTAACGGGGTATAGAGGCCCGTATTCTGAGATTGACCCTTGGAGGTCTGACAAACATGACAATGTTATACAGTTTTTCCAACATCACGTACTAATTGTGGCCAGTAATGTCATGCCCCAAACCCAAAAATTGGATTAACAGGAATCCCGATCACCAAACCCGGTGCCGACAGCCTCTGTAGTACCCCATTCTCGGCCCCCAGTGTACATACGTCAGGTTCTGATCCTGGGATCTTACAAGGAGGATTTTTCAACATACATTTGTCTCATAAGAAGCATAACTACAAGTATACCTGTAGACACCCCACCCAGGCTAATATCTTGCGGAGGCTAAGACTATCCAGGAACCATGATCATACCTTGAACCAAACCCTAATCCCAACCTAAACCAAACCCTGACCCAAAAGTCCCCAAAACTACCCAGTCACAACTTAAAACCATGATCCAAGCCATTCAATATACATACAGCCTCACCTATACCCTATACCCTAGCTAAAACCCTTTATCCATACCTAAATCCATCACTTTAAGTCCCAAAAACCCAAAACGGAGACCACCGGATGAACCAGAGCACCACATGAAATCTACACGCGCGAGCCTGACCAGAATCAGGCCTGGGCGGAGTCTGACTGTTGCCTGCGGTACTCCGAGTTTCGCCGCTTGCGGCCCACGTATGGACAGCTGTTCCAGCATCTAAAAGTTAACTTTACTATAGATTTACCCATTTAAAACTCACTATTTACCTTTTTACCAGCCCTAGAATCTAATAGGAATGTGCCATGTGGCATCTCTCTCCTCTCCACCAATCACCACCTGCCACATCAACATTTACCCTCTTCCTACCCTCTATTCACCAAAAAGCCATTGGAGAGGGCTATAAATAGCCCTCTCCTCTTCTCATTTCCAACACAACAACTAAGAGAAAGAGTGAGAGAGAGAGAGAGAGTGAGAGTGAAAGACAGTGAGTGAGGAAGAGAGTGAGGGAAAGGGAAGGAGCTCCCAAGCCCCTCAAAGTTCAGATTTTTCCAGCCACCCCCTAGCCCTCAACTCAACCTTTCCAACCCATAAGCCTAACCCAAATTAGTCATGGTCCAGTTTAAGTTTTAGCCTACTCAAGATCAAGCCAAATACCCATTCACCTTACATGCATTCATCATGACATCCATTCCCCTCTCAACCTCCTCGCTTCTCTAGATCTCTAGTGAACATATGCTCTGTGACGTGTCGTACATCAGATCTTGTCACATCAAAAATTTCTAGCGACCTAGTCACTTTTTCTTTGCCTTTTCACATAAGCATCATCACACCTGCCCTCTAGACACATTGTCAGGTGTATGCTCTGTGGCCTGCCAAAATCTCAGATCTTATTACATCAGAAATTCACATGTGATTAGTCCCATTATGACCACATCATCATCATCATCCCTTGAGATCATTTTACCACACTAAGTAGAGACCATACATTCGTACGGGCAGAGAGGGTGCTTAACACCTTCCCTCTTTGTAACCGAGGTCCCTTACCTGGAATCTTCGATCACAGATCAAGAGTCAATTAAAGGAAAGAGGGTCTTTGGATTTCTCCAACCTTAACGTGTTTCGTGGTTCTAGCCGACCGCGGGATTCTACAATTTTTCGGCTAGTGGCAACCCCAAAAATCACAAATCAGCCTAATCCCATCACCAAATACATAAATCAGCGTGGGCGCCAAATTTCAGTGTCTACAGAATGGTGACTCCACTGGGGAATTTTGCTAACTCGCATTAGCTGAAACCCGACTCGAAAGTGTGTGGTACTTTAATCTCAAGGGACATCATCACTGCATCCAAAAAAAAAAAAATCTTTGGCTTGCACTTTCTTAGGCACGGATTCTAACCATGACCACTCGATCCCGCGCAGCCACGACCTCTCAAGTTATCTATGAAGAAGAGCCAGCGGCTCAACCAGCTCCCGAAACATCAACACTCATACCCACATCAACACCCGCACTACTACCAATAGCTCCAACAGATCATCAAGCCAACACAACCACGCAGGAGCTACTACTTCGAACAATGCAAGAGCTACTCCTTCGCCTAGTGCCAAGTGCCACACCAATTACACAGGCAACCCAGCCTAGTGTACAAAACAGCTCACTCCCTTAAACCACTTTCGCTTTCTCCCTCATTCTCCCAGCAAATCCCATGCTCCCTCTCCCGGAAGAGTCAGCACAAGATCAACAGCAGCCAGTAATCGAGAGCAACCTTCCCACACATCTTTACTCAGCACAACACAACGATCAGGTTACAACACAAGTTCCCCTTAACGGGAACTACAGACAAGAACTGGCGGATGCCCACAAAGGGGGCCAGTTTTGAGTTCAACTCACTCCCCCTAGCGGGAGTAACATTCCGGAATTGGTAGATACCCCAAGTGGGAGCTATTTCCGAATATCACACCCTCCTCCGAAAGGGGGCAGTGTTCAATTCCAGCTACCTCCCGCCACCGGGAGTCCATCATTCTAGTAACCCCACATTCTTGATCCATATGAAGAGGAAACAGCACAAGCCCTACAACAAGGGGTAAAGTATCCGCAACAGGGCAAATCAGAAATTAAAGAATTACGAGAGCAGTTGCAAATGGTGCAAAATCAACTTCAGAGACAGCAAGGAGCGGACCACCCATCTACCAAATTCAGGGACCTCTGTCCCTTCCCAGATGCCCGGGTACCTCCGAACTTCGAAGTACCAAAATTCAAAAGGTATGACGGCAGTGAGTGCCCCACAGCACACCTAAAAGCATTTTGTAGGGAACTCAATGCAGTAGCAGGGAATGATGGAGCCTTGATACGACTCTTCTAGAAATCCCTTAAGAGTGACGTTTTGGATTGGTACACATCACTGGATAGCCATCAAATCAGAACCTGGGAGAAACTTTCCCAGACATTCATTGATAGGTTCTCGTATAACCCAAACATGTCTCCAATAAGGTCTGACCTGGGTGCCTTGAGACAAAAAAGTGACGAATCTTTATCGGCATACGTAGGACGATGGCGAGCCATGGCAACTCAAATGAGAAACCCCATTGATGATGAAGAGCAGATATCCATGATCATACATTTAGCAAATCCCAGCATTTCAGGATATCTAATCTCATATCCTTACGTAAAATTCTCCCAACTCATCCGAGCTGGAGAACAAGTGGAAGACAGGATCAGGGCTGGAACCATTTCCCCATGGCCACACCAGGCCCCTTCAATCAAAAGAAATAAAGTCGAGGGGAAACCCGTTGGATACGGGAATGGAAACAACACTACTCCCACGCAACGCACTATGAAAGTTGTTGAGGGTCAAATATTGCATATCAGACCCTAATTATTGCCTAGATTTATGAACATGATATCCTTTAATGGTCCGCTTTATTCGTGTTTATGATGCAAGGCGTATTTATGAGCCGGGATCGAAATAGGCAGCTAAAAGCATAGAATTAACGCTCTGATGACACCAAAGGCAAGGGATGGATTCTAGGGGACCAAGATCGATGGAATTACATGCTAGAGATCCAAGAAAATTGGGAAACTGAAGCTCAAGTGGCCCGAAAATTATCCAGAATGCAAGATCACGGGGTTCCCACCATCCGTTCGGCTTGAAACTACATACATGGCCTGAAGACCATAAAGTAACCGTACACATTGAATTTCAGCCCGTAGATCTCTGTTGAAGTAGCACAATGGACAAAATGGCCTACAAATCGTCCATTTGGGGCCCACCTGATATATGGATCTGCTTCAATTATGGTCTCAACTCATTAAATGAGCTGAGGAAATGAATGAATGGAATGGATCGTTCACAAGCATCATGGTGGACTCCACAAGGGGGGCGTGCGAGTGCATAGGCGGTGCACTCCCGCGGTGCACCGAATCCATACAACGGGTCGAAGAAACGCCGAGGCCTTCTTTATAAAAAAATAGCGTCCGTCTCTGCGGACGCTGATTTTTGCTAGTGGGCCCCACCCATCTCACACCTCTAAGATCTGGACTGTCCATTTTGTCCATAAGGGGGGTGTGACCACCTTCATGATTTTATTTTGGTTCCATATGTACGTACGTAGGCAGATCTCATTCAAACGAAGGAATGGACAGTAGAGGCAAAGATTCAATGGGCCACATTAAATTCGAGAAAAAATACCCATTTCTGGATGGTTTTTCGAGGACAACTCAATGGACGGCATGGATTCTTCAACTGACGCTTATAGTGGGCCCCACCATCAGAACAGCGTAAGAGAGTTCGCAGGCCCTATTTTCGCACGACCGTAAAGTACGGAATTTCCTGGAATTTTTGGAAGATGTTGGTCCTCCATCTCTGATCAGTCGGCCAATCTAGACCGTCCAAAGGATGCTCAGGTCCGAGAGGATCCCAGCCATGAAGTTAGACGGGAAGGATGGACGATTGGTCGTCCGAGGTAATCCTTCGAAGCAAGCTGTATTTGCAGTTTTCTGCGTGAAATAGGGAGTCCGGCTCTGTTGTAAACAAACTGCGAAAGAGAGGCGGACACACCGACTCTAGCCATCCACCGTCCTTCCTACTTATAAGAGAGAGAGAGAACGTAGGGGGGGAAGCTCGGCTTGGACGTGAAGCACTATATAGTTGTTTTTTTTTTCTGTTTATTTATTTTTTCTTTTCTTTTGTTTTCTGTTGAGATTAGCCTAATCATCATCATGCTTGGCTAAACCTCTTAGCTAGGGCTAAGAGGTGAAGCTTGTAGCATGATGGGAGACTCTATTTTATGTTTTTTTTAATTTAATTCAAATTTATGAATTTAATTTGATTTTAGTTTGATTATTAAGGGAATGTTTTTAGTCTTTAATGGTCTGTTGTGACTGAAATTACAATGGGTCTGCACTGGTTTTGAGCATGTTCTTTTCCTCTTATGTTTATGACGTCAGGAAGCCCTGTTGTTCACCATCGTCTCCTGGGCATGGTTGGATGTCGGTACCCTTCCTAACTTTCATATCATGTTGATTGGTTGGTAATTAGTTTAATTCTGTTGTTTACTTTGTCTCCTGGGCATAGTTTGGTGATGGAATCCATTCTAATTCATATACCTTTCATCTCTTGAAAACTATATCAAGTAAGTTCAGTTTGATTTCCATGGTTACATTCTTCAACTGGATGCAGATGGGACTCTAAGTCTAGTTGAGTTCTTGATGCAGGCATAAAATCTCCTTAATTTCTACAAGTGGATCCTCTAAATCCCTAGTTTCCTACCTTTAAATTCATTAAGTTTAGATTAATATTTCACAATTATTCCTCAAATTACAATCGGTTTAGATTTCATCTTAGCCTAGTTATAGATCTGGTTATTTTCAGATAACGTACAGGTTTTAGTCCCTGTGGATTCGACCTCGGTCTCATCGAGTTTATTACTACATCACAACCCTATACTTGGGGAGTGAACAAGTTTTTGGTGCCGTTGCCGGGGATTGACGGTTACATTTTTCTGAGATTAACTAGATTTGGGATTAGTTTAAGATTAGAATTTTTAATTTACTAACTGTAGGTTTAGGTTTTTCTGATTTCTAGAAACTAACCTGTTTTCCTGTTTTGTAGGAACTTAACATAGACCCTCTAATTTGGTAATCCCTTCCTAACTTCTCTACTTTTTCTATTTTAGGCTTAGGATTGTATTTTCTATTTTTAGGAATTCTTCCCATTTTAGAAACTAACTTTCTATTTCCATCTTAGAATTTTCTAATTTTAGAATATCTATTTTTAGGAACTAATTTCTTTTATTTTCTTTTGCAGGATCTTAACATAGGAATTTCTAACTTTGTAACTTCCTTCTAACTTCTCCTCTACCTACTTTCCATACTACTGTAGGACCTTTTCTTCTATTTTCTTAGGATTAGAATCAGAGTTGGGGACTCATCATATATATGCACGAGTGGGAACGTCAGTATGCTGAGAAGAATAATCTATATTGGGATGATAATCATGATAGAAATCAACCTATGTCTCAGAATTTTCCTGAAACAATCATCAAGAACCGACCAGAGTATAACGCTTCATCGGTTAAGAAATCCTTACGCGATCATATGCAGGAGAACAATTACACCCCATGGATTAACAAGACAGTACGTGAGTGTTGGGGTTATCATAACTATGGGAGTGAGAATTATTATCACTCATCCAAGAAAAAGAAAACAATGCGTGATTATATTATGAGTGATAATATGTATTACCAACCATCAGATTCTCCCACACATGATCCGTACGACTCTAATCAGTGGAACCATCAATGTCGGAAAGATGAACCAACAACATGTTATAATGATAATCCTCTTGGATCCCCCACCATTGAGATTCAACCAAAATCGATCAAAGAGAATTCATCTCAAAGTGACACAGACTCTGCTGTGGACATGAGAAAATTAATAGAAGAGCTTGAATCACGCCTTGATAGGTTAATTGAGGCTAATGCACCTCAGCCTCAACCAAATCCAACTCTCCATACACAACCTCATACATATGATCAATGGAACCATCAAAATTGGGAAGTTGAATCACTAATGCATCATGATAACGATTCTCTTGGGTCCTATACCTCAGAAATCCAACAAAGAACGATCCAAGAGAATTCACTTTAGAACTACATACAAAATCTGGAGCTCATTCAACAAAACACGCTCCAACGATTTCAAGAACTTGTAAAAGATGTACAACAATGGAGTTCACGTGATGCGACTATGGAAAATAGTACAATTGAGAATGAAGAATTGGATTGTATTGATGAGCACGTGGTTCAATTTTTCGATGAGTCGATCTCGATGACTATTCAAAGGAATGATCAAGAGACGTGGGTGTCTTTTAAATATAATAATAGTGACACACTTCACTCACATGATACACATGATTACATTGATGAGGTAGAGGTTAGTTTATTCGAACCTTAACCCAATCAAGGAATAGAATGTGAGGAATGTGATCTTATCCCAAGTTCACACTGCACGGAACTTGACGATGATGAGTGTTGAAATTCAATCTCAAGTGTAGCCCCTGCCAATGATCAAGAGGTTCAGAAAGTTGTCAACCATAATGATCTACTCCACCTGTCTGACATGATTGATTTGAATGTGGAGAATGAACCAATTTCAACTGACCCTTCCAACCTTTGTGATGCATGTTTAGACCACTTCCCTGGATTGAATGATGATATGATGCGGGAGATGGACGAGCCACTTAATATGAGTTCTAAAATTGAAACCACCTAGTTGATGTCACCATCTGAACTGTCAAATTTTTATGATTTAACGCCTCGATTGAGTAGTTTCAATGAACAGAGTGACCACATCGATGCTTCCCCTATTGATTTTCAATCTGTCTATGCAGGACTGGAGCAAGAGAGCGTACCTCCATCCACTTTCAAGGATGATGGATTCCTTAGACAGATCATCACGAGCTTCAATGTGGAAAATAAGTCACACTCAGCTGAACTTCCCAACTCTTGGGATGATTGCTTGGCACACTTTGTAGATTCAAACGATCCCATGTCAATAGACAAAGCAGACGCCTTGCATGACAACATCTCGGTAGTCATCACTGACCGAGAGAACCCTTATTCTAAAGCCCCTTCTTCCCCTGACCCTGAATGTTTACCACTAAAGGAAGAGGAGCTAAAAATTGAACCGAAGTCTGGAACTTCGGAATGCATTGAGACTACATTACTTCCTGAAAATTTTTCTGAATTTTATTTACCTGTAGTCTCTGATTCACCATGGGATACTAACTTTGAAACTTTTTCTGATACAGGTGAATCATATATATTTTGAGTACCTCAGGTGAATCAACGACAAATTTTTTCTAAGGTACATAAGTCTCTCCGGCCATTCATGCTCTAGGGCATCAAAGCCTATTGCAAAAAGGGCTTTTGAATGATCCTGTTGAGAAACCTACTGAGAAATTTATCTAGATATTGGCCGAAAGAGGAACCTTGTGGCATTACTGAGTAGTCTTTCCCCTGCTTTCATAGGATTAGGGTAGTTTCTTTAGTCTGGCTGAAGATGTTAAACTTAGCGCTCCTGGGAGGCAACCCAGCTTTTGATTCCATGATTAGTCAATTCAATATTTGTGGGTAACATTGCTGCAAACCCTCACGAGACTACAACTCGCCCACTAGGGGCAACCTAGGGGTTTAAAGGCTTGTTGCAGACGCTAAATGCAATCAAGAGCACCTGCGAAAGTGGTATAGGTATGATTTTATTTTTGTTATTTTTGTTTTGCTTTCTCTCTTGTGCTGATCCGCTTTTACGTTATTATCCTTGGAAAGTCTTTCTCGATTTGTCATCCAGGTACTATCTTCCCATCACTTCTTATTTGCTTTCGTTGTCCCATGTGCATAGCATGCTCATACCTTTTACATTGAGGACAATGTAGATTTTAAGTTGGGGGTAGGAGATTAGGTTTCCTAATCAGTATTTTCTTTTTCTTGAGCAAAAATTGTGAAAATTTTTGAAATTTTTCTAAAATTTTCTGGGAATCTCTTGTGAATTCGAAGTGATTTTTGACGACCATATTGGTGATTTATGACTCCTGGATTCAGTTCTCGGTTAGATTTCACAGTTAAATTTAAATTGTTAGTCCATGGTTAGAGGTTTTAAACATTGATTGAGTCATGATTTCATATGTCACATCTCGCGTACACATTAAGATTTCAGTTTGATACTGAAGGGTTAATTTGGTGATCAGTAAGCATGGAAGGAACCAACTTGAAAAATTGCCTATCATGATCAATTAAAAGGAAAAGATACCTTTGAAAAAGGTTAGGTGAAGAATCTTCACCATAGGTTTGCTCCCTATAGGTGTGGATCTCATTCATGTAAAAAAAAAAAGTTTGGGTGTTCAGTCTTCACCATAGGTTTGCTCCCTATAAGTGAGGACTTGATTTCCCCTCCTTGGCGTTATTTTTAATAGAAAAATCAAAAGTTGGTAGAATGAAAGAATGATCTGTGAGGCAAGTTCTGGTTTAGGTGTTGGTGGTTATGAATTTTCTTATTGGTTACTAATAAGATCATGAAATTGACAATTTGATCTCTTAATGATGATAAGCCGAGATTACACTATACACCCATGGAACTCAATGTTTATAATTTTTCTGATCGATGGATTAATACCTTGAACTTGATTATGAAGTTTACTGTGTGCTTGAGTCCAGGAGAAAATAATGCCCAACATTCATGAATCTTACAATTCTAGTATCTGAATTGTTTTCAAAATTCACTCGAGTTCATAGAGATTGTCCTGTAATTCTCAATTTATTTTCCGCATACTTTGCTCGGGATTAGCAAAATGCTAGTTGGAGGTTGTGTTGAGGGTCAAATATTGCATATCAGACCCTAATTATTGCCTGGATTTACGAACATGATATCCTTTAATGGTCCGTTTTACTCGTGTTTATGATGCAAGGTGTATTTATGAGCCGGGATCGAAATAGGCAGCTAAAAGCATGGAATTAACGCTCTGATGACACCAAAGGCAAGGGATGGATTCTAGGGGACCAAGATCGACAGAATTACATGCCAGAGATCCGAGAAAATTGGGAAACTGAAGCTCAAGTGGCTCGAAAATCATCCAGAATGCAAGATCACAGGGTTCCCACCATCCGTTCGGCTTGAAACTACATCATGGCCTGAAGACCATAAAGTAACCGTACACTGAATTTTAACCCGTAGATCTCTATGGAAGTAGCACAATGGACAAAATGGCCCACAAATCGTCCATCTGGGGCCCACCTGATATCTGGATCTGCTTCAATTATGGTCTCAACTCATTAAATGAGCTGAGGAAATGAATGAACGGAATGGATCGTTCACAAGCATCATGGTGGACCCCACAAGGGGGGCGTGCGAGTGCATAGGTGGTGCACTCCCGCAGTGCACCGAATCCATACAACGGGTCAGTAAACGCTGACCCAACCTTCTTTACGCAAAAACAGCGTCCATCTCTGCGGACGCTGATTTTTGCTAGTGGGCCTCACCCATCTCACACCTCTAAGATCTGGACCGTCCATTTTGTCCATAGGGGGTGTGTGACCACCTTCATGATTTTATTTTGGTTCCATATGTATGTACGTAGGCAGATCTCATTCAAATAAATGAATGGACAGTAGAGGCAAAGATTCAATGGGCCACACTAAATTGGAGAAAAAATACTCATTTTTGGGTGATTTTTCGAGGACAACTTAATGGACGGCATGAATTCTTCAACCGACGCTTATAGTGGGCCCCACCATCAGAACAACGTAAGAGAGTTTGCAGGCCCTGTTTTCGCACAACCGTAAAGTCCAGAATTTCCTGGAATTTTCGAAAGATGTTGGTCCTCCATCTTTGATCAGTCGGCCAATTTGGACCGTCCAAAGGATGCTCAGGTCCAAGAGGATCCCAGCCATGAAGTTAGACGGGAAGGATGGACGATTGGCCGTCCGAGGTAATCCTTCGAACGCAAGCCGTATTTACGGTTTTTCTGCGTGAAACAGGGAGTCCGGCTCTGTTGCAAACAAACTGCGAAAGAGAGGCGGACGCACCGACTCTAGCCATCCACCGTCCTTCCTACTTATAAGAGAGAGAGAGAGAGAGAGAGAGAGAGAGAGAGAGAGAGAGAGAGAGAACGTATGGGGGGAAGCTCGGCTTGGACGTGAAGCACTATACAATTGTTTTTTTTTCTGTTTATTTATTTTTTCTTTTCTTTTCTTTTCTGTTGAGATTAGCCTAATCATCATCATGCTTGGCTAAACCTCTTAGCTAGGGCTAAGAAGTGAAGCTTGTAGCGTCATGGGAGACTCTATTTTATGTTTTTTTTTTATTTAATTCAAATTTATGAACTGAATTTGATTTTAGTTTGATTATTAAGGGAATGTTTTTAGTCTTTAATGGTTTGTTGTGACTGAAATTACAATGGGTCTACAATGGCTTTGAGCATGTTCTTTTCCTCTTATGTTTATGACGTCAGGAAGCCCTGTTGTTCATCATTGTCTCCTGGACATGGTTGGATGTTGGTACCCTTCCTAACTTTCATATCATGTTGATTGGTTGGTAATTAGTTTAATTCTGTTGTTTACTTTGTCTCCTGGGCATGGTTTGGTGATGGAATCCATTCTAATTCATATACCTTTCATCTCTTGAAAACTATATCAAGTAAGTTCAGTTTGATTTCCATGGTTACATTCTTCAACTGGATGCAGATGGGACTCTAAGTCCAGTTGAGTTCTTGATGCAGGCATAAAATCTCCCTGATTTCTACAAGTGGATCCTCTGAATCCCTAGTTTCCTACCTTTAAATTCATTAAGTTTAGATTAATATTTCACAATTATTCCTCAAATTACAATTGGTTTAGATTTCATCTTAGCCTAGTTATAGATCTAGTTATTTTCAGATAACGTACAGGTTTCAGTCCCTGTGGATTCGACCTCAGTCTCATCGAGTTTATTACTACATCACAACCCTATACTTGGGGAGTGAACAGAAGTTAACAACATCGTTGCTAACACTCAAGGCAACCAGTATGCTCTACAACTAGAACCACGACAAGGCAGGCAACATCAACCACAGCCAAATAGACAGTACCAACCACAGCAAGCCCAACAGGGATATCAGGCATCGTTGTCTCAACAACAACGACAACAGCCTAGGGGGAATGCGCCAGGGCCATACAAACAGGCAATGTTAGGAAGGAAGTTTACCCCTTTAGCACAAATATACAGTCAGGTTCTGACTATGTTAATGCAAAAATAACTTCTGACATCGCTTCAACCGCGGCTTCCACCTAACCCTTTGCCACCTAGTTACAACGAAAATCAAAACTGTGCATATCATCAGGCTCCTGGCCATCTGATGGACTGCTGCTTCGCTTTCAAACATGCAGTCCAAGATTTGATCGAAAGTCAGAAAATTGTGATCACCCCACAGGCTAGCAATATGACTCAAGCCAACATTCTCCAAAATTCCCTACTATTGCATCAAGTAGGCCCAGTACATCCAGCACCTCTGCCGTCAATCATATCGAAGGAGGGCAACCCACACACTCTTCTCCACATTACTCCATACAAGTAATCATGCTCGATACAGCAAATCGGACATAGGGATACCAGCATGCGTCATCGCTTAGGCCACAGGCGTTTCTCGAAGCAGTACCAGCAGCACAACCTCTTATTTTCCTCGAAGCAGCACCATCAACACCGCCTCTTGTAGTCCTTGAAGCAGCACCTAATAGGTCACACCCTCAGCATCCTGCCCCCCAAAGGGCACACTCAACTCCATCCTCATTACATCAAAAAAGGTCGAATTCTGAACATATTGTTTTCCCGATAGGTCTCCCTGATCTAACTCTGTTAACCTTGTAAGGGGCACCTCCGGTTCAAGCCCCAAACTTTCTGATGCTGTAAGACCCGTATCGTAGGCCGTACCGTTCCGTAGACTTCCGCGGTCCTCCAGTCGAATTCCGGCAACCCGCGTTCTGTTATCAGGGTTGCGCACAACCCTGAGTCATGTCCTGTGTTTCAGAGTCGGCTTGAACCGAGACTTGTGCCCGTGCGACCGCGCCGTCGCCGCGGTTCCGATGCCGTGTCTCGCACACCAACGCGACACCCTGACCAGGAGATGTGGACCTGCATTCAGTTCGAGGAAAAATACCACGCGTTGCAAAACCCAAGAGAACATCACATCAAATCCCATCAATCAAGTACACATCACACTCTATCACTTATCCATCCCTAAGTACAACCACCCCTCCCTAAAGTCAACACTCCCTTACACAAGTACACATCACTCACTCACACCTATCACACCCATCTCTCTCTCTCTCTCTCTCTCTCTCTCTCTTACACCTCTCTCTCATCTCTTTCTCATTTTCAAACTCCACCTCCCCAAGCAACCCACGTCCATGGCTCCCCATGGGAGGAGCTTTGGGTGGCCCACTTCTTATCTCCCATCTCCACCATCCAAGTGTGATTCCAACCGTTGAAATTGATCATTTGGAGCTCTAGCACGCATTGGCGGATGAAGGAAGGAGAAGTCTAAGGTGGGTGCCTCTCTCTCTCTTTCTCATTTTTTTTGTACGATGATGTGGCCGTGTGGCCCACCCGGATGGACCCCACCATGAGGCATGTATTTTATCCTAGCCATCTATAGGTGGAGCCCACTTTATGCATATGTTGTATCCACACCGTCCATGCATATGGTGGCCCACCTAGACAGAACGTCTGAAGGTGGGGCCCACCTTAACATGTGATGTATCTAAAGCCGTCCAGCGTCCCTGACGCTGGACGTGGTAGTGAAACGGGACTTACAGTGGCTGGACTAGCAAGCTAACAAAAAAAAATATAATAATAATATGATATTATCTTTAAGGCTTTTGGTGGACCACTCATGTAGGCCCCACCTTAATGTATGTATTCAATCCACGCCGTCCATCCTGTTTCGCAACACATTTTAGGCATTAAGCCGAAAAACGAAGCTGATCTGATGTTCTGGCGGGCCATAACCTAGAAAACGGTGTTTTAACCTTTGAAAACCAACCCTGATGGTCTTATACACCGAAATATATCCAATATTGGACTCTTTGGACCTGTCCCGAGCCCGAGAATCCAACCGACGGGCTGGATTGTCCTAATGTGGGCCACACCTATGAAAAACCTTGATAAAACAAAGAAAAAAAAAAAAAACAAATGTACTGACGCTGTTGCTGTCAGCGTCCAGATGACGCTGCAGCAACCAGCGTCAGCTGCTGGACGCTAGAGGGAGGTGGGCCCCACCACAGGTCCCACCTTGATGTCTTTCGAACATCTTCCCCATGCATTTGATGGGTCTCCTTGGACCAGTGGGCCACCCCAAAAATCAGCCGTATGGGAGAATCAGGTGGCCCACACGATAGGAGACAGTGTTGACTGAGCGTCTGCCATGGGAACCCTTTTTGGGTGTCCCAGAAGTTTGGATCATCATGAAATTTGTTTTCCTCTTCATCCAGGATCTGTGTAACCTTATCAACGGTTTAGATGGCAGATAAACATTATGGTGGGCCCCGCATGGACCCACTGATGTAAGTGTTTTTCCCACAACGTCCACTATGTGGACTCCACCGTGATGTATGTGTTTCAACACCTACCGTTCATCTGGTTGTGCAGGGACTACCGTGATGTGTGCCACCCACGCCGTCCACTTGCTTTGCATCCCCACCGTCCATATGGCTGGACGGTGGGCCACCACATGATGTATGGGTGTAATCAGCCGTCCATTTGCTGGACTAGCTTGGATGGTGCAAGGCCACCGTGACGTGGGTGTTTTGTGCAGACCGTCCACCTACAGCGTGCAGGGCTCACTATGATTTATGGGTCTTATCTGCACAGTCCTTGCAGTGGGACCCCACCACGTTGAATGTATGTATTTCACACACACTGTCCATCCAAATGATGGGTCCCCCATGGTATCTATGTGAAATCCAGACCGTCCGACAGTGGACGTCCAGACCTTGGCATTGTAAAATATATGTATGTATGTATATATGTAATATATTAATAAATGTTATGGCTGGTGGGTCCCATACGTGTGGACCCACCCTTTAGTATATGTGTATCAACCCTACCGTCCACGTGGGATGGTAGGCCAGACCCGCAGGATATATGTGTTTTAATCTCCACCGTCCAATGATCTGGACGGTGGAAATCACCTTGGAGTAGTGTGTTGTGTCCAGCGCGTGCACGTGGACATCACCAGATGTATGTGTTGTATGAATACCGCCCATCCGTTGGGCCCACACACGATGCATATATTGTATCTTCACTGTCCAGCTAAGACAGTGAGATCCACACATGAGGTGTGTGTTCCATCCATGCTGTCCAGACGCTGGATGGAAGGAAGGCACAATATTGCTGATTCAGAACTTGGGTGGGCCACCACGTGGACCTACCATGCATTGTATATATTTCATCCACACCTTCCAGATTGTGTTGGATGGTGCTGGACATGTTTGGACGGTGCTGTCCAACATTTGGATGGTGCAGATTTACTTGTCCAATGTTTGGATGGCGCTGATTTACATAGATAATGTTGGGATGGTGCCGATTTACCTGGAAAATGTTTAGACAGAGTTGATCGTCATACATGGGCCATGTGTGCAGTAATACACATGTTACACCTACAACTATTGAAATGATTTTGGTGTGGCCCATATGATGAGGCCCACCTTGATGTACTGTGGCCGTCCATGAGGCCCATCTTGGTATATTTGTGGTTGTCCATGAGGCCCACCTCGATGAATTTGTAGCCCGTCCATGAGGCCCACGTAATCCGGCCCACTTGATGCTTATATGGCCTATGTGGTGTACTTTAGGGCCCACTTATTATGTATCTATGGCCTTTGTCGAGGCCCAATATGATGTTTTTATAGCCCATTTTGACGTATCTTGTGGTCCATTTGAGAGGCCCACTTTGATATACTTGTGGCCCATCTATGAGGCCACTATTGCAGCCCATTGATGCAACCCACTTGATGTGCATGAGGCCCATTGGTGCGGCCTATTGATGCAGCCCACAAGATGTATATGCAAGGCCTATATGATGGGGCCCACCTTCTTGAATCTAAGGCCAATGGGCAAGGCCCATTGCAATGTATTCGTGGCCTATGGGCAAGGCCCATTGTGATATGTATTAGGCCCATTAGTGCGGCTCATTGATGCAACCCACTTGATATATATGAGGCCTATTGGTGCGGCCCGTGGATGCGATCCACTTGATGTATTTGATGGCCCATGGGTTGAGGCCTAAAGCGACCAATATAAGGACCATGAGTGAGGCCCAATGTGACGCATGTGAGGCCTTTGTATGGGGCCGAATGTGACATATATGAGGTCCATTGCGATGTGTGATTACTCCATGATGTACGTAATGATGATTATGGCGGGCCATGCCTTGGGAGCAAAGATGGTTTAATGTTTACATTAATGGACAATGATGGTTAGATGTCCACAGTGTGACCTTCCCTTAGACCTTGTTAGGCCCGTCCTCATCATTCCCTTGGTGGGTTAACCCAAATAAAGGGAGGATCCCATTTGCCATAGACAGATGGCTCCGTGTTACCGGATTTGATATACCCACGGCCGAGGGCCGATCTTTATATTATGGTTTATCGGTTGTTCATCTATGGACCCCACCCTGTTTATGGGCTGGTTGTCGGTATCGATTGTCGATACCGATCGTTGGTTTCGATTATCGAGGCCAACTTCGATCGACGTGACCGATTTACCGATTCTGATTATTGATTTATCCTAATGGTTATGACCGACTTGCCGATTCTGATTATCGATCGATTCCGATTGCTGTGGCCGAATGCCGATTCGATTGTCGGGGCCGATTTCGATTGCCAAGGCCGATTGTCGTGACCTATATAATGTACATGCGACCCGTAGTTGAGACCCATTATAACACGTAGTAGGCCCATGATGCATGACCCATTTGATGTATTCGAGACCCATGTGTAGGGCCCACATGTCATATATTTGAGGCCCGTGGGCAAAGCCCATTGTGATGTGTTCATGGCCCATGGGTAAGGCTCATTATGACGCATTTATATATGGCCTATGGGGCAAGGCCCATTGTGATATGTATTAGACCTATGAGCAGGGTCCACTTGTTGTGTATATGTGGCCCTTGAGTAAGGCCCATGGTGTTGTATAATTGGCCCTTGTGTGAGGTCATGGGTTCATTATATGTTAGGATCCATGAGGGCCATTCCTTGGGGGCAATGTTGGTTAAATGTCCACATTGTCGAAGTCGATTGTCGATGCGGGTTATTGATACCGATTATGAGTATGTGACAGCGTAGCATCATAATACATGCCCATACGCATCATCTGCATGTTTGTTATGAGATGTGATTGACCATTGCATATGCCATAGGGCAGGTTGTTCATAGGGCTCCCTGATAGGCGGAGTTGCCCCATATGAGAGCATGACATGCACAGGATTGATGCATGACTGGATTGTATGATTCATGCATCTTGCATTATGATTACTGTACGCCCTAGCGACATCAGGGCTGTAGCCTCCACAGGCATATCGTGGATGGCCGGACGGGACACTGGAAATCTATTCTAGCATCGGGCTACCATAGATGGCCCTGGGTGAAAATCCCTAAAACCCTCTTAGTACCAGAGGACGCCCCAACGTCGGGACCGAGTGGATACACATGAGCGCTCGAGTGCCGAATACCAGGAGGCCGCGTCTCCCACTGTGCGATGGTCGGTTGGGAGGGGGTGTGGCCTTACCCGCCCGAGCGTAGGAGGCATTGCTAGGCTGAGTCTGACCAGCTCGAGGAATGGGTCCGCTATCGACGTGCCGAATAGGTATTGGCAGACTATTGGCCAGGCGGATAGTGAGGTCTCTTCCACTTACCTTGTTGCGAGCGATGGGGCGGCAATCTGGTTTGGAGTGTAATAGACCCTGGTGATGATCCCAGAGAGGAACCGTATTGATATGTGGACTTATTAAGTAGGAGTTGCATACTCATGCATTCATTTCATTCACTATCCACTCGGGCTGGTGGTGCGCAACTAATTATTGTGTACCTTCGTATGGCTAGGATTTCGGTTGGGCGCGTAACTAACCTGAGATCAGGAGTTTACCATGTTGAGTCTAACTATCCAAATTTAGGTATGGGACTGGTTCGGATAGAAGTCCCTTGTGGTGGACCCCGTAGCTTACGATACTACGTACTATCATCTCGACTTCACACTCCAGCATGGTCATTTCATTCGCATCGCATATTGCATTACATCCGCAAGCATATGACATTTTGGGTTGCTATGTTTCTGTACTTATATGGCCTAGACAAACTTAACAGGATTTGTATAATTGCGTCTTATCTTTAGCATCTGATATTTGGCTTTTTATGACTCCTTATTGCACAACTGTTCCATATTGCGTATTCTGATATTGTACGACTCATGGACTTGTCAGTATTTTCGCTTACTCTGTTATCGTATGATTCATTATCTTGTCAATACTTTCGATATTGCATGATTATGGCATTGTATTGCTTACTTGGCACTTACCTTGTGCACACACTTACACCACCCTCTAAGCTTTCTATAAGCTTATGCACGATAGATGTATGCAGGTGATGTTAGGTTGCAGCAGTGTCGAGCTTGGAGCGTGCATCGGTCTTTTCGAGCTTGATTTTCGATTTATGTATTTCCCTTTCAGCATTATACTCAAATGATTATTAGTGGATATGTGATGATGATGTTGCCTTTGTGAATTGGGTAATCTTGTGGTTATGCTTATTTGAGTTAAATGTACATTGAAAAAAAAAAATCCTCCTTGTAGGATCCCAGGATCAGAATCTGGCGTATGGACGCTAGGAGCCGAGAACGGGGTACTACGGAGGCTGTCGGCATCAGATTCGGTGATAGGGATTCCAGTGAATCCAATTTCCGGATTTGGGGCGTGACAGATGCCTCACCAACTGACACATGCCCAGAGGACCCCTCCCACACAGCAAATGGAGGAAGAGAATCCCAATGTCAAATCTCACCAAGACTTAGTAGCACCTCAAGAGAAATCACCGAGTCTCTCACAAACAGAGCCAGCCACAACTCCTCAACCTCAAGAACTGTTGGTATACCTAGAAGGGAGGACGATTCCCTCTTACAACCCAAAGGCTGACACTACCCAGAATGCGATGAAGTGGGTAACAATGGGAGGTATTTTAGGAGAGATACCCAGAACTCAAAAGAAACCCGAGGAACTTTGTGCAAAACTGATGCTACTCATGACGTAGCAGCTCAACTCAAAACCATTCCCACACAAATATCCATCTGGGAACTCCTTTGCACATTAAGATCGTATCGAGAAATCTTTGTGAAAACACTGAATGATACCCATATCCCTCCTGACATACCTCCCGAAATGGTGGCAAGTATGATCGGTCAACTCCTTGCCGCGAGCCATCACTTTCTCGGATGAGGAATTACCACCTAAGGGTCGTAAGCACGGGTGCTCACTAAACATAGTAGCCCGCCATAAGAACTTCAAGGTCCCACTCATGCTCATTGATAATGAATCTAGTCTCAACGTCTGCCCTCTAAGGACTGCCGAACGATTGGGGATAGAACTGTCTTCTTTCAGGCCTAGCACCATGAGCGTTAGAGCTTTTGATAACTCTCGAAGGCAGGTCGAGGTAGAAATTGACCTTGAACTGCAAATCAGACCAGACATGACCCTTGTCACATTCCAGGTCATTGACATCCCTGCCTCATTTAACCTTTTGTTGGGACGGTCGTGGCTCCATGCTGTTCGAGCCATCCCTTCAACCCTCTATCAAAGGGTTAAATTTCCTTCGTGAAATCGAATCATTTCGGTGTTGGCCGAGTTAGAAACCATCCTCCTGGTAACGGCTGATATCCCAGAAACTGACATCCCGGTGATTGACGTTCAGCATGCAGAAGGTGACGTAGCATATCATAGCTTCGAGTTCGAAGTTGTAAACATAATCGCCAATCCAAGGCCTCTCGTTTTTGAGTCTGTCATCCCCCCTGCTAAACGATTAATACTGAACTACTGTACTGAGTTCCCTGAAAAAGGTATGGTGATAAAACCATCACCTGCCAACATACAGAGATAGGGACTGGGATATCAACTGACACCAGAGGATCAGGCTGAAAGGCCAAAGAAGGGTCAACCGTTCAAATGCACACCCATCAAGTTCATCAAGGCTAGGACAGTTTGTGAGGATACGATGATGTTCCTTGAGGACCAACTCCAGCAACTCCAAAAGCATACTAACCAGGAGTCTATCTGGCCACCAATAAGGTGAGATAGGATCCTCAGGGCATCAAAAGCACATCTAAAGCCAGGGGCAGAACCCCCAAACCCATCACATGAGGCTAGGGGCAAGGAAACACGGTCATCCCCAGGAGACCCAGAACCGGGAGCGCCCCTTGAAGGGAACATGGTTAAGAATGGAGAGACACCCACTTTTGTCCACGGTCAAGGGGACAAAGCCCCACCACCAGCTCAACAACACAAGGGGCAGAAGCAACCTATCCATTGGGTAGACAAGGGAAAGTGGCCTGCCCTTGACTGGACGAATGTCAAGATCCTATCACGTGATGAACCCAAGGAGCTAGAAGAGCTCCAACTCCCCGGCGAAGAGATCGAATCAGATTCTGACTCTGAGCCCAGCCCAACAGACATCATGGTCATCGAGATAGGTGACCGACATGAACATATAGAGCAGGACAGCAAGATCAAGAGAGTGAAAGAATCAGGATGGTCAACCATCCCCCTGACTATTGAATCAGCCGGTGAATCATTCATAAATGCCGGTCCCAAAATAAAAAATGCTAATGTAAATAACAGTTGGTATCCCAAACCAGGGCAAGAACAATCATGGTTCGTAACACCGTCCTGTTCGGGACACCTTGGCGACACAAAAAAATCAGAAAATTTTCAAAACACAAAAACATCACATATTTCCAAAAATACTAAAAAGTCAAATATTCCTCAAAACCACAAAACATCAGAAAATCCTCAAAACGCCAAAATAATAAAAAAACCTTTCAAAAATCACAGTGCCAAACACTTCACATGCAATACATGAGTTTGAAGTCGACTCGTATGACTTCGATCTAGAGTTGGACTTCGAACTCATGGGTTTGGTGTAACATCCCGGATTTTTCCCAACCTGGGATTAGACGTCCTTAGGCGATGGGTCGATCCTCACACCTTATTAACTTGTCAGAACTGAATCCCACAGTCTAAAATCGCTCCTTAACCCATTTCCTTCACAAATCCCACCCTTCACCACCTTGTTCTTTCAATTTTTCAAAGCACTTTCACCCTAGACACTATCTTAAACTAGCTAAGTAGTATAACTTGGATCACTTTATATACAAACTACAAAGGACTAAGTTCCACCTCAGACGAAAATCACTTAGGATTAAATCGTTTAGAAATTTGACAAAGTTAACTAGGTGCTAAACTAGATTAGCCATGAAATCCATTTGAATCGCTTTAAATACGATCTGCAAGACCCAAAACTTGTAGAATCATTGACGCTAGGTTACCCTAAAGTCTAGGATCAAACTCATTCCCCGACCGGTCTCGGGAACGAATTGAAACTCCGTATTAGGTCTAGACCGCACATCGGAAGTCTGATTAACATGAAGTTAAGGAACTAGGACCGCCTTGCTGGGCTTGACTACTATCTTGGAAATCAAATCCATCTAGTGTTCCACGGCTGTTCGCTTGAGTCCGGAGCGAGAGAGTGTGAAAACACTTATTTCTTTACAAAATAAATATCTTGAATAGTAATCTGGCATCTCTCGTTTGCGGATCAGTTTTAAGCAACCAGACTGTCAGAATCAGACCAAATTACACCCTCGGATCAGGAGAAATTTCATACACATTTACATGTACCCGGAATCTCCGATCGAGATCCGCTGACCGTTGAACTGAAACTGGTCCGCCACGCGTGATCTGGAATCTCGACTGAAACGAAAACTTAATGGAACGTAGATCCGGTGTCGGTGAGCTTAAGTCCGACCTTTGGCTCAAGGAGGCCTGCCAGAAGTCCTCCGTTGAGCTGAAAAAGTTCCGCTTTGGTTATAACCTAGGTGAACCTTATCCAGAAGTCTATTTCGGTGAATTTTTAGGCTATATAAGGACCTTAAACCCTCTCCTTTTTCAGCCATACGAATTTGGTTTGAGAAGAGAGAAAAGAGAGAGAAAGTGTGGGAGTTGTGAGAGATCCTTCCTGCCACTCTTCCTTGCCGCTCCACGAGCTCCACCGCTCCGTTCTCATTGCTTTCTTAGCGATTCCAGCCTCATTTTTAGGTAAGAAACCCTAACCCTAATCTGATTTGGGGCTTGGGTGGTTGTAGGTTATGAAATAGCTAACCCATTTCGTTCTCTAGGTTGCCAAACTGCCGAATACAGAAGCTTAGCAAACCTATCGACTCCGTTATGATTCTACGACACAAGGTGCGGACTTTAGGTGTATAGGTTATGGTTTTCAACGCTTTCAATGTCAGATAATGATAGATTCATGATCTGCATGCAATTGCACATGTACAAAGTGCTTTCCGATTTCTGTTTCGATTAAAGATGCAAATTATGAAATTTTACATATTCTAGGTATTTGTAGAAAATACCGTATACGTATATTTTTTGAAAATGTGTTTGACATGATTATTTGTTGTATGAATATATGATATATGGATAAAATACTTATTTGGTGAATGGATTCGCCCAAATACATGTTTTACTAATATACACTATGTATGTACAAATACTGTATTGTAGAAAGTACTGTATACATATGTATTTTAGAGATGTGTTTGCCATGATTATTTATTGTATAAATATACTATATATGCGTAAATTATTTGCTTGGCGAAAGGACTCGCCTTAATACATGTTTGCTAACATACACCAAGTATGTGAAATAGTGTATGTTAAGTGTTTGTGGAAATGCTTGAGTGAGTAAGTGTTTGGATGTAGATGCCTTAGGAGGGTGTTGAGATTGGATTCTCAACTACCTTAGAGACATGTATGATTACCTCCATGAGGTTGTTTACTTAAACCGCTTACTTGCAATATATGTATTTGTATTCCTATTGACGTAGTGCTTTACAACATGCCTTATATCATGCTTTATAACATGCTTTATAACATGTCTACTAGCATGTTTGAATTACTTTGTTTATCATGCTTTACTCCACATGCTATGGATGACAACTGATTGTGTTTGGGGCTATGATTATAGTCCAGACAATCGGTACCAGAATTGAATTCGTGACTGTGATTCATTTGCCACGTGAGATGTGTTCGACGAACTGGAGTCGTACTTCGGTTAGCGATAGTGGTTGGCCACGCGAAGTGCTTATGCACTTCATGTCGTTCAACTTGTTGTGCGCTCGAGCTAGCCGAGCTCGTCAAGTAATCCGATCTGTCTAATGTATGTTCACCATGTTTAGACGCTACTGCTTGAACCTAGGGTACCAAACTTACCAGTGAAATCCCTTTTAACCATGGTACCTCGATCCGCTAAGACTCATGAGCTGGGCATGGTGGTATGGGACACCGTGGTCGAGCTGTCGGCCTACGCTGGGGCCACGTGCCTCCCCGTAGTGACCAGTGAGCAACCAAACTCGTGAGCCGATTATGGTGGTATGAGATACTATATTCGAGCTGTCGACACCTACGGCGAGAGCCGAGTACGGTGAGACCTGTACTCGTGCTGACGGGCGACGAGTCCTCTGTAGTGTCTTTGAGCATACTCTAAGGTCTGTGATTGGCGACGAGCCCTTCACAGCAATTAGAGCATGAGTTGAGCCGAGTACGGTGAGATCTGTATTCGAGCTGACGGCTAGCGATTGAGCCGAGTACGGTGAGACTTGTATTCGAGCTGACGGCTAGCAATTGAGCCGCATATGGTGAGATCTGTATCCGTGCTGATGGGTGACGAGCCCTTTGTGATGCCTTCGCTACGCCTCTCAAACCATAATATTGTATGAGATTAACTAGGACTGATGACCCTAGAATGGATCATGTTTGGGAATGATACAAGGGAGGTACCTTAGTTTCCCAATACTGCTGTTTGAAATGATCTAATAATTACTCGGTAATCATGCTCATCATCGCACTGCATGTGCCTGGTAGATGTGGAGCACTGAGGGATGGACGCATTCGCGAATGTAAGATGATGTCGCATGAGGGTGGTTTGGCAAGGGTATTCGTCACGTCATTTCATACTTGCATTTAATAAGAGTAGTTAAACTTGTTTGATTGTACTGCTTGACTGAATTGATAACATGTTAACCTATGCTTTACTGTTCCACTGAGTTGATCACTCACTCCCACGTTACGGGATGGTGTTGTACACACCAACCAGATTTGTTGAGTTTCAGGTGTTGGCAATGCTTATGAAGCAGAGCCGGACTACTTTTATGGTGATGAGGAGGAGTTCTCCTATCTGTATCTCTTTGGCAGGTCTATGAAGACCTGATATTGTATTGACGGGGCTATGGTACTTGGTATAGAAGACATTACACTTCCTCACATTAGGTATATTTTAGAATTGTACCTGTAATCAATTAACCTGGTAACATCATCACACTCTGGAGACTCACCATAGTTTATATATTTTATATGTCCATCACAGTCTTCAGCTTGCAATTTAACTGTCTCTGGAGTATGATATGCTGTTTTGGCTTAATCTCACTCATGTTCAATGCACGAATACAGTCAACATTCAATCATCATTCATTTTGTTGCATAAGTGATGGAACTCGGGAGTTGAGTTTATGCTCGACCCCCCGATTTTCAGGATGTTACATTTGGATGAAGCCCTGGAGGAGGGAAATGATAATACCGCTCTCGAATTCGAGGATTCCCTTGAAAAATTCGAAACTAAGGCTAGTGTTATAGCAGATGATTTCGAAATCGTGAACCTAGGGTTGGCGGAATCCCCCAGGGAGGTGCGCATCAAAAAATCGCTCTCTCCAGAACATAAACAGAGGTTGTCCAACTTCTCCTTCTCTTACGAGGACATGTCAGGCCTCGATGAAGATCTGGTGGTGTACCACCTGCCAACAAAGCCAAACATGAAGCCTGTTAAGCAAAAGTTGCGAAGAATGAACCAGAATGGGTCCTGAAAATCCGTGATGAAGTTAGCAAGCAATACAACGCAGGATTCTTGGTGGTCTCCAACTATCCAGAATGGCTCGCAAATATCGTTCCAGTTCCAAAGAAGGATGGGAAGGTCAAAATGTGCATCGATTTCAGAGATCTCAATAAAGCAAGCCCTAAAGACGACTTCCCTCTACCTCACATCGACACGCTGGTAGATAATACGGCTGGACATAAGATCTTCTCCTTTATGGACAGTTTCTCCGGTTACAACCAGATCAAGATGGCCATCGAAGATCGTGGGAAGACTTCCTTCATCACACCATGGGGAACTTTCTGCTATCGGGTTATGCCCTTCGGGCTGAAGAATGTAAGGGCTACATATTAGCGAGCCATGACTGCCTTGTTCCATGACATGATAAACAAGGAAATGAAAGTCTACGTATACGACATGATTGTCAAGTCTCGCACGGTCGAAGGACACTTCGAAGATCTCAAGAAGCTCTTCGACAGGCTAGAAAAATTCAAGCTCCATCTCAATCCACAGAAATGTGTCTTCGGTGCAACCAGAGGCAAACTGTTAGGCTTCATTATCAGTGAAGATGGTATCCGGGTGGATGAAACCAAGACTAAGGCGATCATCGAAATGCCACCGCTTAAGACTGAAAAAGAAATTTGGGGTTTCCTTCGGCGGATCCAATATATCAGTCGTTTCATCACACAGCTCACTCCGGTCTGTGAACCCATATTCAAGCTCCTGCGAAAAAACTCTCCAAAAGAATGGAATGACGACTATCAGGCAGCCTTCGACGAGATCAAAAAATAACTACTAAATCCTCCAGTGCTCATGCCACCTACTCCTGGAAGGCCATTGCTGTTGTATATCTCTGTTGCGAAAGAAGCAATCGGATGCGTCCTTGGCCAACACGATGATACCGGAAGAAAAGAGCAAGCAATCTACTATCTAAGCCGACGGTTTACAAGCTACGAAGCCAGATATTCCAGCTTAGAGAAGATGTGCCTCGCCCTGGTCTGGGCAACACAGCGGCTATGATAGTACATGATCGCTCACCCAATTCTTCTGCTCGCTCGCATGGACCCGTTGAAGTACTTGTTCGAAAAACCAACACTAATGGGTAGGATCGCAAAATGGCAGCTATTGCTTTCCGAGTTCGACATCACCTATGTCACTCAGAAGGCAATCAAGGGGCAAGCATTGGCTGACCACTTAACAGCCCACTCTCTGCCCAACTATCAACCATTGAAGACCTTCCCTGACGAGGATATCCTCCTGATTGAGGAAGAAGAAGAAAGGAAGGCAGGAGAGTGGATACTCTTTTTTGACGGAGCTGCAAACTCAAAGGGGAGTGGAGTAGGTGCCATACTCTACTCTCTTGAAGACGTCCCAGTTCCCATATCTAGAAGACTGGCATTCCAATGCACTAATAACGTGGCAGAGTACGAAGCATGCATCACTGGTCTAAGAGAGGCCATAATCCTCAACGTGAAGAAGTTACGAGTCTTCGGGGACTCGCGGCTCATCATCAATCAAATAAACGGCGATTGGAAGACTAAAGATGAAAAGCTGATCCCGTATCACGTTTATCTAGAAAATCTAATCGAAGAATTTGAAGAGATCACTTTCTCTTATATGCCTCGGATCAAGAATTAATTCGCAGACGCTCTGGCTACCCTCGCCTCGATGCTAGAATCCCGAAAGGAATTGCTGAATGGGAGCTCACTGTCGAACTTCAGGAGGAACCCGTATTCTGCCTACAGATCGATGAAGCTGAGCCACCCTCAAATGATCAACCATGGTACGTAAACATCAAGGAATATCTCGAGCATCAGAAATACCTAGAAGGAGTGACACCGACTGATCGTCGTGCCATCCAACGAATAGCAGCTCAGTTCGTGATCACTGGGGGCATCCTCTACAAGCGATCCTTTAACTAAGTCCTTCTCCACTGTGTGGATGAGACGGAAGCAACCCAAATCATGTCAGAAATCCACGAAGGACTATGCGGCCCGCACATAAATGGACATATGATGGCAAAAAAGATCCTGCGACTCGGCTACTACTGACTTACAATGGAGATAGATTATTGCAAACACATCAGAAAGTGCTTCAAGTGTCAAGAGTACGCAAACTAGATCCATGCACCTGCTTTTGAACTTTATAACTTGACGACACCATGACCCTTCTTTGTATGGGGATTGGATATCATCGGCAAGATCAGCCCCAAAGCTTCAAACGGGCATAAATACATCCTGGTGGCAGTAAACTACTTCACCAAATAGATAGAGGCAGCATCCTACACCACCATTGCAACATCGCATGTGGTCAAGTTTATAAAGAACAACATCATCAACTGATACAGGGTCCCTCATGCCATTATTACTGACAACGAAACTCAGTTCGTCAATAAAAGGATGAGCGATTTCCTCGACAAGTTCAAGATTCAACGCCATCGGTCAAGCCCCTACTGTCCTCAAATGAATGGTGGGGTCGAGGCTGCAAACAAAACTGTCATCCGCATACTGGAAAAAATGGTACAGACCTATCGCGATTGGTTAGAAATGCTTCCCCATGCACTCTAGGCCTATCGGACATCTGTACGGTCTGCTACAGGCGCAACTCCATACGAACTTGTATATGGAATGGAAGCAGTGTTGCCAGTCAAAGTAGAAATTCCATCACTACGGATACTGCTGGAAAGCAAAGTCGAGGAAAGCGAATGACAACAAGCAAGGTATGATGAGCTGCATTTGGAAGATGAAAAACGCATGCGGGCGTTAAGCCACTCCCAGTGTTATCAAAGAAGGATCTCTTGGGCCTACAATAAGAGGGTCCGGAAGAGGAGTTTCAAGGTTGGCAACATGGTCATGAAACGTATCTTGCCACCGCACCTACCAGATCCCAGAGGAAAGTTCAAACCCTCGTGGGAAAGACCGTTGATCATCCGAGAAGTACTCCCAGGAAGCGCCCTTTGGCTCACCAATCTGAAGGGGGAAGATCTTCCCGAGCCCATTAACGCCGACAACATGAAAATCTATCACGGGTAGCCCTATCTGACCTTGTCAATGATCACAATTGTAATGCCGCAGCCCTAACTTCCCCACCAAAAAGAAATAATGTATATCCGCCATCTCTTCCATTAGAAACACTAGTCGTCTCTCCCACAAAAAAGGAC
The DNA here is from genome assembly GCA_030180095.1 of Magnolia changhungtana. NCBI lineage: Eukaryota > Viridiplantae > Streptophyta > Magnoliopsida > Magnoliales > Magnoliaceae > Magnolia > Magnolia changhungtana. The sequence goes on from JASAUF010000549.1 coordinate 605,204, forward strand.
AAAAAAAAGAAGAAACAAAAGAAGAAAAAAGAAGAAGAAAAAGGCAGGAAATCTCAAAAAGAAAACTCAAATGGAAGAAAGTAAGTCCCTCCCGTACCCCCACATAAGCCAACTAAAAAGCAGCTTACAATTGTATTCAGAGATAAGGACAGGAAGGTAACCAGCTGGCCGACTATGAACGAAGTTTCTCCATCATTCCCAGCACTTCAATAAAATAAAAAAAAAAACAAACAAGGAGCATGCCTAAGCGAGAGGGGCGAGGTGAAAACCCAAAAGGGCATCTCGAGTAAAAACAGCGGTATGTAGCGGACTTGGTGAAAATCTGAAAGGAAGCCAAGGGTAAAAACAGCACAGCTGCCAAGGGGCAGGAAAGATAAAAAACCCGGCACATAGTGAAAATCCGAAAGGACGCTACGGGCAAAAATGACGGGAAAAGCCCGACATAGTGAAACCCCGAAAAGGTGCTATGGGCAAAAAAGGCTAGAAAAAGAAAAATAAAATAAAAGTGCAGGTACAGAAGAAACTGATGTAGCTGAGGTCACAATGAGATGCAAGGAAGGATCAACTTCAGATCAGTACTCTATTAAATTCTGCTCGAATCCAGGGATGCGATTCCCGACGCCCTCTCCTGGAACCAAGACCCTAAAGACACAATCCAGATTACTGCACATAACGTGGGCTGAGCCTAAAATTCTGATCCCAATCATCCAAAGCACAAATCCAAACACAAGCGAACATTGACAAATTTGGCACAAACAAAATATTTCCTTTCAAAGCCTTTTTACAAGTATACTGCTTTTTTTTTTTTTTTTCTTTCTCATGTTTCAAAAACAAAATCCTTTATGCATACCAAAAAATAAGCAGTTAATCAAAAAGAGGGATCACAGGTAAGCTCCTATCTCTCATAAAGCGACAATCTCCGCCTGAGCCTCTCTACCTCCATGTGTAGGTAAAAGACTTCATCTCTCTCCAGACGGTGTGCCGCAAGCATGCTCTCATCATACTGTCATCCCACTGCTAGGCGATGAGCCATATCCTCACATGTATGGCGGAGGACAGCAATCTCGGAGATCAAGTGACCATGTGTGGCCAGCAAGAAGGATAGATCAATGAAAGGGCGTTCCTCAAAGGCCTCAAAAGAATCATCAACACATGAGGAAGACGAAGAGGCATCACCTACCATATCCCGGTCTGTAGCCTCAGCTTATAAATGCCAACCAGGAACCTGGCGATACGCTGATTGCTCCGCCACCCACCGCTGATATGATACTGTTGCCATAGGAGGAGCCCAAGACTCAAGGTCCAGTGCCACAACACCCAAGGAGCCCTGCCAAGATATCCATACCCGTCTATATAAGGCCGTCAAGTCAGATGGAAGAGAGGCGTGCCCAAATCCAGAAAAGGCGAAGTTTGGGATATCCTACTAAAAACCAAACTGCCGAAGAAAGCGCACAGGGTGGTAGGAGCAATATCCCCGAAGTCCTAACAGCAATAAAGAGGTACGAGTAGCGCTATAAATCAGTGGTGAACGATAGAGCCAGGGAACCTCCCAACTGATCTCCCACCCTTGCAACTGAGAAAGCATGCTGCGATACAACGACTCTGTAGCCTCAGCACCCAGGGGAAGGCCATCGAGCAGAAGGGACAACACATCACCACGACGGGAATCCGACCACACAAGCGGAGGGGTCATAAAGAGATGCTCCCGCAGCCACACCTGTAAGATGGCATGACTCAAGAGGCAAGCAAAAGAACAGCGCTAGGCAAAGGAAGAGGGAAAGAGTGAGAAATACCTGAAGGAAAGTACAACAACCTCGGAGGATGCGGTTCCGCCCCAACGAACACTCAGACAGCCCCAAGAAGAGCTCCGCCAGCATCACAGAAATGATGCTCCCGCGATGCAATACATGACGGAATACATCCAACAAAGCACCCAACAACGATCGCCTCCATCCTGAGAAGAGCAGCTTGGCCAAAACACAAAATATCAGTGCGTTTAGGTACTGAAGTTAGCGATCTGACCCAGGGGCACCTCGAGAAGTAGAGCAACGATCGTACAACATCTCAAGGGACAACTCACCACTCACACCCTCTGTAGTGGGGAGAGCCATAAGAAATCAAACCAAGAAATCAGGTCGGAAGAACGAACCGGCTCAGATGAGGGAATGTAAGGCTCCCGAGTGAGAGGAAGGCTCAACAAACGTGAAAATTCCTCCAGTGACGAGCCCAACTCTAGATCATTGAATGAGAATAGGTTCAGGGATGGAACCCAATCATATAGCGCCGCACTTAAAAGTCACCAGTCTAGACGAACTCGGTGGAAGTGGAGAACCTCCCAGAAGCCCAAGGAACTCAACTCAAAGATCTCAGACTCGGTCAAGCTCCTAATCCAGATATGTAGTCACTCATAATAGGTACCCCGAGGCTGCAATCGACAAGTCCGAATAGGCACACCCTCAACAATCTGGATCCCTGGGTCAGTAGGAGAATCATAAAAAATGAGCATCCCCTCATCCAGTAAGTCTATGTCATGGTGACGAAAGAAACCAGCATCGCCCATTGCATCATGCAAAGTGTCCTGAAAAGCCACAACAGGCAGGCCCAAGCAGCCAACAACCGTCACATCCGGAGTTGTCTGAAACACTCACGCCCCAGGAGTCGCAACGCCCAAAATGTCCAAATGGCTGACAGGACATGTACCGTGATCCCCGACAGCAGTTGACTGCCCCATCACTGTTTCGAAGCCTGCGCCGAAGATCTGGCCCAATCCATCCACTAGAACTCCATCACCTGTTAGATCCAAACCATCCAAACCACTGAGATGGGGCCCGCCATCCATCCAAGCCTGCTTTACTATATATACACCATCCATCATCACCATACTACCATCCCCGCCACCCATCCAGGTCTGATCCATCCCATCCATGCCGTCCACTACCGCAATGCCATCATTTGCGCCATCAATAACCATCATCCCATCAATCAAGCTATTCCTCACCATCATCACACTATTCTCACCATCTAAACCATCCATCCTCGCCAAACTAACATCCACGAACCCTGGCGGTCCATCTAGCATGAACCCATCAAACTCCATTAATTCTTCCATATAGGCACCATTAAGACCATCAAGACCATCCACATCAAAGCCAACTTCATGCCCTCCATCAATAATGATAGGAGCCATACCATAAATACCATTACCTTTCTCACCACCAACCTCCCCAAATGAGCTTTTTCCATCATTTATGGACCCACCAACTCCTCCATCATTTAAGGAATCATCAAAACCACCATCATTACTGGCCATAATGATTGGAAGAAGATGAGACAAAGGGAAGAGACAAAGAAAAGATGGGGTAAAAGGGGGTGATTCAGATAGATGGATCAGACGGAGGGAGACAGAAAGGGGACAAAAGGAATAAACAGAGAAGAGGGGTTCTTGCTGGAAGAAAAGATGAACAGAGGCATCGATCCGATTACCGCTCGCGGTATCCCAACTTCCGCGTATAGATCTGACATATTTGCATCATTGCTGCACTGACAGAACAGAATAGGCAGACAAAAGTCTCCGGGCGGCAATCCAAGTATCGCTCGCGGCAGACAGATTATCACACGGACCCACTTTTGGGCGAAATGTAGGTGGGGTCCTTTCCGAAAGGCCAGGACCCGAGAACAAACTTTTTCGTATTCAATTGAGACTACAAAATGGATCAAAAGGCAGTGCGAAAAGGCTACATTGAGTAAGATGAATTTCATATATACATGATTACATGGTACAATGACCTAATCATCGTCAGGGAGATAAGTGTCAGTATCCTTGCGGCGAAAGTGTGGCCCCAAAATCCCTCCTCTAGCAAAACACGTGCCGCCACCAGGAGCATAGCCAGGATGTAAGATCGAACCAATGCCATGATGCTCACACCAGGAGTTGTACTCCATATCTGGGACGACAAAAGCACAGGCATCGTAACCCTCTAAGGCGGCAACTAATTCTCTCTCAGGCACCGATCTCTAGTCAGAAGACCCAGACGACAGGCTAAGTGGCACCATGGGACTACCGGTCAATTATCAAAAAAGTCTCTCTCCCAAGTACCATTTGGTCACACGCGGATCCTCCAGAATACGACGACGTCGTGAGGCTTGAAAAGCCTCCTGAGCTCCAGGAGTGAGTGCCGCGTTCGACCGAAGATAGGGCCTGGTATGGAACTATAAAAAGAAAATAAGTCAAGGGTAGAGAAACAAGCAGAAAGCGACACATGGGCAACATAAGACAAGGTGAATCGCTCACATCATCGGGAACCAGGGCATCGATGTTCGATCTCTAGGCAAGATCAGAGAACAAGCACGTCCAACTGCTGTTATCCTTGTACCACAGCATCATGCGAAGAAAAGGAGGCGAATGGTCGATCAAGGTAGGGGCCAAGTGTGGAAAATGGTCGAAAAAGTAGGTCTGCGCAAAAATTATAATTAGAAAAAGGGCACACTAAACCATCCCCAGCGAAAACAGGACATAAAGAACATCAAGGAAGTATCTCAATCACTGGATAAAAGCCCGTTAAAGATTGGCTAACACAGTGGCTGGCCTTGCCCAGCCCTTCGTACAAATGGGATAAGAGAGCTGCATTCCAGTTGTATGGTGTGGGGAAAGTGATATCTGCCATGAGCAATAACAGACGGGAACTCACCAGCTCATTCTCGTGGCAGAAAATCATTGCATAGTGTACAAAATTAAGGCATGAACCTTCACCACGGCCGCAACCTCGGTCTCAGGGATGCGTTTGGCAAAGTTCGATGATTGCCAGAGAAGTTTGAATCGAGGACCTATAAAGTCTGCAGCATCTGGCATCATCCCCAATAATCCCATCTAGTCATCCTCAGTGGGCACCGGAAGGTCATCCTCGAAAGGTACGGACCCTCCATCGTACCAAAGGCCAAGCTGCATGTATATATCGTATGGGGTAATGCCCCACTCTCCAAAGGGCAGCTAAAACGTATGCGTCTCAGGATGCCACCGCTCAGTCAAAGCAGATAAGAGAGACATATTCGTCTTACTCAGACGAACTCGGAACAGATGAGCAAAGGGGTACGCTCCAAGACCTCAAAGAATAGCAGCTGCGGGTCATGGAACCAATCAGGCCAATGCGTCCTGACTCCTTGTCCTCTCAAGACTGTAGACGCACCACCTTCCTGGGCCAAGTCAGACAGATGCCGGCCCTCTCTAGGCACATAACACGGATCAGTTGACTGATGGGAAGAGCTAGCCTCCTTTCTACCACGGCGAGGCATGCTGCACAGGTAAGGTACACAAGTAAGTACCCATCCAAGACCACAACAAAAAGCCCATATTAAAAACCCAAAGGGCAGGCCCATTCCTCAAGGCCCATTTCCAAGGAGACCCATTCCAAAAGCCCAGGCCCATTTCCAAAAGACTATCTCAAAAGCCCACATCAAAGTTCATTTCAAGGGGCCATTTTTCAAGATCCATTTCAAAAAGCCCCAAAAGCCCACTTCAAAATGTCCACTTTCAAGGCCTATTTCAAAAGCTCATCTCAAAGGCCCACTTTTCAAAAAAAAAATAAGCCCACTTCAAAGGGACCACCTCAAGGCCCACTTTAAAAGGCCCACCTCAAGACCCACCTCAATGGCCCATTTTCAAGGCCCATGTTTCAAGCCCATTTCCCAAAGTCTCTTTCCAAAGCCTACCTCCAAAGATCACCATCCAAATCCAAATAAGTGCATCTGGACATGTCAAGATCATGGTGTGGGGCCCGCTTGGAAAACCCCATTCGTCCATCACCTACAAAGTAGCCAACTATTCGAGTCCACATCGTCTATACACACAAGTGGACCCCAGATCATCCATCTGATGGTCCAGATCATCCAAAAAATAATAAACAAAGTCTCAAATAAAAAGGGTGGGGCACCTTTCTTATCACACCCCACTCCGTCAAAAACAAAAATAAAAATATAATAGAAAATTCAACCAATGATTCGGCTTAAAATAGGAAATCCCCCAAAATAGGAAATCCAATAAAATCCAACAGTAGAGGTCAAAATAAAAACAGATTAACGGTCCTGATTGTGGCCGTCGCCAAACCCAAGAAGAAATCCAACCCATTAAAAGCTCCATAAACGAATGGCCCAACGAGACCCATGCAAAACTTGATGGCTACGATTACCTGAAACTGAGAAAAGGAAGAAAATATGGAGAAAATAGGTTGAAAAATCCTCTCAAAATGGCTTTCGAGGACCACAATGGGTCCCTGGACGTCCCAAAACCAGATTCAAATAATGGGTGAGGTTGCACCGGACAGACCAATGCATGGGTCAGACCGTTGGACAAGAGGGGCGACCGGCGGTAGCCGGACTGTTGCAGGTGGAGTCCGACAGCCGCCCGACCAAAAGTTTGCATGGGGCAGCGGGCTGTCCCCTAAGGTGGTCTAAGCAACTGGTTTTGCTCTCTAACCGTTGGACAATACTTGAAAATTTTTTTAAAAATAACTCCAAACTTCCAAGAGTTCCCAAAACAATCCCAAAATTTTAAAGTTACCAAAACAAACTCAAGTTTTCAAAAGTTACCAAAACAGTCCTAGATTTTCAAAAGTTACCAAAACAGCCCCCCAAATTATCAAAAAAATCAGAAAATTCCAAAAAATCTCCAGAAATCTCTAAAACAAAAAGATAATCTCTACCATCCGTAGGGTCGAACGGATCTTTCCAAAATTCAAGAATACTTCAAAAACCAGTAACTTATTAGTGGAAGCCATCTGACTCTTCTGCAAATAAAACCGGACGACGACGCCCACCCGCGACATCGAACGAATATTTTCCATAAATCCAAAAACATATTTTCAAATAAAATCCCTAAGGAGCCTAGTCCGAAGGGAATGGTTTTCAAAAGGTTTACAAAACGCACACGGCGCGCAGTACACTGAGGAAGCTTCCATATTCTCTAGTTGCGGTCAGTGCAAACAACTAAATAAGATTCGATCTCTCCCGGTTTCCCTAGAGGATGATCGAATCCGTACATGATACATGTACGATTGGCCCGATCTTTATATCTGGACAGTCGTACGAATGCTAGTAAAAATGATTGGATCTCTTTCTAGAAAGAATAATCAAACTCAAAGTGACAACAATCCATTGTAACCAAAGTATCAGAATCAGAAGATTGCATGGCAAAAGATTACCTGCATATACCTAGTCCGGGATGTTCTCAAAATTTGATCGAGTCCAAGTCGGCGTAGTGAGTTTCCTGTAAGGCCGCACCAACACGCAGGGTAGCTAACCACTTTGACGATCAAATGGATCAAATACCCCTAGGGTGATTACGTAGCAAAGGAATGACATACCAAATAATATGGGAATCCTCATAAAGCTGCACCAACGTACAAAGGCCCTACTTTTCAGACTTACCCTCCAATACTATTAACAATCTGACGTGAAAGGGTTGTGATTGGTGACTCGTAAAGCTGCGACGAATGTGCAGGGGACAATCACAATGTTTTCCTCAACCCTCGTGATATGTGCTAGTAATCTCTTCTCCAAACAGTCAACTGACAATGATACAATGGCAGGCAACAGATTTGAATCACTATCCTTTCTGACTAGAAGGGTGGGGTGTCCACTATCCTTTCTGACAATGATACTCGGTTGCTTGTAACCTCGGTCAAAGAGGGGCATCTGTAGACACCCCACCCAGGCTAATATCTTAAGGAGGTTAAGACTATTCAGGAACCATGATCATACCTTGAATCAAATCCTAATCCTAGCCTAAACCAAACCCTGACCCAAAAGTCCTCAAAACTCCCCAATCACAACCCGAAACCTTGATCTAAGCCGTTCAATATACATACGGCCTCGCTTATACCCTATACTCTAACCAGAATCCTGTATCCATACCTAAATCCACCACTTCGAGTCCTAAAAACCCAAAACGGAGACCACTGGATGAACCAGAGCACCACATGAAACCCACACGTGCGAGCCCAACTCAAATCAGGCCCCGGTGGCAGTTTGACTGCCGCCTGCGGTACTTTGAGTTCCGCCGCTCGCCGCTCGCGTGTGGACAGCTATCCCAGCATCCAAAAGTCAACTTTACTATAGATTTACCCATTCAAAACTCACTATTTACCTTTTTACCAGCCCTAGAATCTAATAGGAATGTGCCATGTGACATCTCTCTCTTCTCCACTAATCACCACCTGCCACATCAGCATTTACCCTCCTCCTACCCTCTATTCACCAAAAAGCTATTGGAGAGGGTTATAAATAGCCCTCTCCTCTTCTCATTTCCAACACAACAACTAAGAGAAAGAGTGAGAGAGAGTGGGAGTGAAAGAGAGTGAGTGAGGAAGAGAGTGAGGGAAAAGGAAGGAGCTCCCAAGCCCCTCGAAGTTCATATTTTTCCACCCACCCCCTAGCCCTTAACTCAACCTTTCCAACCCATAAGCCTAACCCAAATTAGTCATGGTCCAGTTTAGGTTTTAGCCTACTTAAGATCAAGCCAAAGAACCATTCACCTTACATGCATTCATCATGACATCCATTCCCCTCTCAACCTTCCTGCTTCTCTAGATCTCTAGTGAACGTATGCTCTGTGACTTGCCGTACATCGGATCCTGTCACATCAAAAATTTCTAGTGACCTAGTCCACTTTTCTTTGCCTTTTCATATAAGCATCATCACACCCGCCCTCTAGACACATTGTCAGGTGTATGCTTTGTGGCCCGCCAAAATCTCAAATTTTGCTACATTAGATATCCATATGTGATTAGTCCCATCATGACCACATCATCATCATCATCCCTTGAGATCATTTTACCACACTAAGTAGAGACTGTATATTCGTACGGGCAGAGAGGGTGCCTAACACCTTCCCTCTTTGTAACCAAGGTCCCTTACCTGGAATCTCTAATCATAGACCAAGAGTCAATTAAAGGAATGAGGGTCTTTAGATTTTGAAAGTGCACCTACTTGTGCCCTGGTTTGTCAAGTTACGTGAATGGTAAGTCAGACTGGCTACAGAACTTGATAGGAAGATTATTTCAAGCGTCTACCTCATCCGGATGTGTGGAAGCTCACAATAGGTAAATCATAGCCTCACATCCCATGTCCCAAAATACCAGGTGATTAAAACCCTTAAAATAAGATTGACATCTTAGAGTTTTTAAAGTGAGAAAACTTTTTACAAAATAAGAAAATCTCTAAGTTTTTCTCGCCTTGTCGATTTTATTGAAGCACCCTCGATATGATCGACCTGCACTGTCGATGTGCTCGATACCTTAACGATATTATCGATAAGAGGATCAACATGTCCAACAACTAAATATTCATCTGGACGGATTTATCGATGTATCGATACACCTATCGATATCATCGATAAAAGCACTAAATATATCCAGCAACTTCACAATATATTTGGACGAATTATCGATGTATCGATACACATATCGATATCATCAATATTCAAATCTTGAGACCATCGAGAGTGGCTTGATAAGATCGACAGGCAGATTTCCAGCGCCCCTGTTTTTTAATGAAAATCTCAAAATTCTTCGATATATCGATGACCGTCTGATATGATCTGAATTCAAATATCGATAAGATCGGAGTCCATCAATGATATCAATAGTGGGCGTGTATTTCTTACAACAGTTATTTTAGGTTATTTTTACCTATGATCGGGAGCCCTTCGATTTAATCGATATTCAAATATCGATGATATCGACACCAGATCGATTGCATCAAACAAAGCCATAAACTGTCTAGCAAGTTCAAAGATAAATCAGCTGGATTTATCGATGCCTTGACTCTGATCTCGATATCATCGACATTCAAATTCTGATGACCTCGACGGTTCCCCCGATCATTCATGAAAACCTGAAATATCTCAAAGTCAAGTCTCTCTCATTTTTTAAGTGTCGATGGATCGAACCTGTCATCGATGGAATTAGAGTTTGAAATCCGATGACATCGACAATAGCTTCGATTCATCGACCAATTGGCAAAGAGTTTCAAAAGCGTATGACATCGAGTCCGAGTCATCGAGCGGACCATCGATGCTATCGAGAGTATACGCTCGATGATATCGAACCTGCTCGATGATATCGAACTCTGTCATAAATGTGACCATTTTATATCTGTTGGAACTTTTTACCTATTTATAGAGGACTTGTCTTTTATTGCTGTGAGAGAAAGAAGAGAGAGCTTTTGTGTGTTTCAACTTATATCCTATATCTAAAGCCCTTTCTCTCAAGGGAGTTCATCCTCCAATCCACCCTCACCATTGATATTCAATAGAGTGGATTGGAGAATGAACTTCCGCATCTAAGGATCCTCCAGGTACTACCTTAATGACAAATCATTATGCTGGGATGCCTTGAATGCATAAGATTGGAGCTACTCTATCTTCCTAATAGGAAAATCTTTAGAGAGTAGGATTCTATCTTCACCTTGACCCAACCCTAAGCCTAGTCTTGGTACTTCTTTTGTGTTGCAGATCCAGGAAGTAGAAGACTCTTCGTCAACAAGGAGGAGGAGATCTTCGGCGTTGTGCTTAACGGGACTCATCAACTTATCTGTAAGTATCTAGAGTCCAGGAGGACACTTGCGATCATTCCTTACTAGGATTAGGTCTTAAGTGGTTCTCACCCTTTGAAGTCCTCAAGGAGGCCTCCGGTGGGAGTGTACGTGGTAGGTGTGTTGTGTGGACCCTTACTCTGTGGAGAGCATAAATATCTGGTTAGGAGTGAATCAGTAAAACTCCAGGTTTAGAGGTGAACCGAGTAGAAACCTCTGGGTGTGTTGTGTGGACCCTTGCTCTATGGAGAGCATAAATATCTTGTTAGGAGTGAACCAGTGAAACTCCAAGGTTAGAGGTGACCGAGTAGAAACCTCCGTGTAAAGGTTGAAGGTGAACCTGATTTAAAACCTTAGGTTTGAGGTGAACCCTGGGAAACCTCCTTAGTGAAATCCGGTACACTCAAGGGTTGAGTGCGACAGTCGGGAGTGGAGTAGACTTATCGTCGAACAACTATAAAATGACTGTGTTTGTGATTGCTTTCTCTATGTGTGATTCATGACAATGCATTCATATTCATATATCTGATCACATCTCACACACACACAATCACATCTAACATAGACTAAGTTGCATATTGCTATATCTTGATTAGTTTGTGATTGGATCCTCTACTTGGCTTGGAAGCCAGTAGAGTTACATTTGAGTAATCTTGAAAGTTGAATACATGATAGGATTTTTAAATAACTCATAAATCTTTAAAAAGTCCTATTCACCCCCCTCTAGGATATATTGGCGAAAACTGCTATTTCAATTGGTATCAGAGCCGGTCTCTCTTTAAGGGCTTCACCGCCTATAGAGTGATCTTGACTGAAATTGGGCATATGGCCAAAGGAGAGGGCTCATCAGTTACTAGACCTCCAGTATTTGACGGCTCAAATTATGTAGACTGGAAGGCTAGGATGAACTACTTTCTGAGATCTTTAGATCATAACGTTTGGGATATAGTTAAAAGTGGATATGTGCTACCAACGGATCAAGTTGTACTAGATAGTGGCACAACTATCACAAAACCCAAATCCAAAGAGATGTGGACGGCGTTTGATAAAGATAAACAGACTTCGGAAGCTAAAGCTATGAGCGCCATCTACTGTGCCATGTCCCAAGATATTTTCAATCAAATAAGTATGTGTGGGACATCTAAAGAAGCATGGGATCTACTGGAAACAACCCATGAAGGCACAAGTACTGTGAAGAGTATGCTTGTACACTACGCACACACGAGTGTACTCACTAGGCTTTTTTTTCCTAAGCTTCCTATTTTCCATTTTTTTCCAGGGCAGAAGTAACTCGGATGACTTAGCTTTTGGATACATTTTGTCTGAGCTATATTTTGGCGATGCCTTCATTTTGTACATTTTGAAAAAAAAACATTGTACTTGTATTATGACTAAATCTATAATGAAGATTGTTGCTTGGTATTATGATCATGGATTTTTATGCTCAGGTATTATTATATAAAAAAATTAGTAAAAAATCTTCCTTGTTGTGCGCCAAACTCGGGACTTGGTGTATAGAAGTCGAGTGCAGGATTTGGGGCAATACGGAAGTTATCTGTTCTCGAATTTGGGGTGTGGCACATGTACAATGGATTGTGGTTATCAACCATGACCCAGTATGGATCGCGGTTCACATGTACAAAGGATCGTGGTTACCATGTACAATGGATCGTGGTTTACATGAACAATGGTTTGTGGTTGTTGACCTCCACCCTTAGTGCACTCACATGAACAATGGGTCTTGATTGAGAACCACGACCCTAAGTTATTTCTATCTTACCAATCAACATCGTCCCATTGTTAATGTAAACTTAAACTTAATGGGTTGTGGTTGACAGATATTCAAAAAATGGTTGACAGATATTTAAAAAATCTACAATGGTTTATATACAAGAGAACCACAACCCTTCTCTGTCTACTAGTAACCACGACCCATATAACATGACAACCATGGCCCATCATTCATGTGAACCACGAATTATATTGTACATTGGGTTGTGGTTCTATTCGTGCTTGATATGCCTAGTGGATTGTGGTTGACAAACACAGTGGACCGTGGCTCACATGTTATATGGGTCGTGATTGTCAATCACGATCCTTCATAAATTCCTATCAACCACAACCCTTTGTGCATTACAACCATGATCCACTATGTAATACAACTATGACCCATGCTAAATTTCAACTCTTATAATTGTAAGACCATCTTCTACTCTTATTGATTAACAATCTAGAACCATATTGGAATGCAATTCGAAACCAGCCAATGATGACCACCTTCTTAGACTTCGAGAAGGCATGGGTCACTCCGAAGTGTTCCATCAATTTTTTGAAGGAGTACATGATAGAAGATCTGGACAAGAATCCTACTAGAAAAGAATTGTTTAAGAAAAGTTGTTTTGGATTTCTACTTGACTTTCCATTGACTGGGTGGAAGTCCTACTCTTAGATCATGCACTGCCTAATGCAAAGGCATGTTGGTGACTTAACATTTGATGTTTAGGGCATCATGATAAAGTTTACTAAGCTTAACTTTTCATTAATAATGAGTCTTAAGTTTGGACCAGTTCGGATAGTTGATGGTGGAGTTGAGAAGAGTTGAGGAGTAAAGTCAGGAAAAAGGTATTAAGGAGAGATACCTAAGAGCAACTAGTGTGAGCAGGGATGAATTGAAAGAAGCCTATTTGTCACACACCGGGAAAAAAGAACATACAGACGCGGTGAAGCTCGCACTAATAATTTGTGTTACGAATCTAATAGTCGGATCTCCACAAAAGAATCACTGTGTTGATAAGTTTATCGACATGGTTGATGAGTTGGATTATTTTAATGACTACCCCTGGGGCAACGTGGGGTATGAGTACTTGATGGATGGGGTTAACACTGCAATTGGCAGTGTTCGTGAGAATGGTCAATACCTCAAATCATACAACATTTGCAGATGCCCGTATGCGCTACAAGTAAGTTATTCTTGTCCTCAGTGATACTTTGAGTTTGAATTTTTGCTTCATACATGTTAACCGATATGTAATGCATGATAATGAATTTTAAACAGATATGGGCATACGAGTGTTTTCCGAAACTCACTAGTGATAGTGGATGGGTCTTTAGAAGACAACTTGCAAGGATTCCTCGAATACTAAATTGAGATCCTTTTAGAGTAGGCAGATACCCCCCAATCTCGGCCATCTTCAAAGCTGTCCCGATAAGATTGATTCAATTATTGGTGTAATCTAATTTTGCATTATGTGTATAATTAATAAATCAATTTTGCTCCTGTAGGTGGTGCTTACTCCAGAGCTTCAACCAATGGTTGAAGAAGCAAAGACCGAGGTTGTTAGGAGTGTAACTGATGACACGTATAAGAAGGACAAGGCTCTACGGGTTACATCCATGACAGAGAAATTGGTCGACGACATGGTTATCGAACATGTCGCTAGAAGAAAGGGGGAAGCAGTAAGGATGGAGAGGAAAATAAAGAGGAGGAAGTGGAGGTAATAAGAAGAAAAATTAACAAGGGAAGCAAACTTGAGGCTGACCTTAGGGCCTCCATCGAGATACTTGCTGGCAAGGTATTCAAACAGAATAAGAAATCAAGATCCGCGATAAAGAATTTGAATCAGTGAATTGAGTTACTTGCCAGCAAAGTGGAAGGAATAAAGGAGGAAATGAAGCGTATTGATGGGTTTGAAGGAGAAATAAAGCATCTAAGGAGGAGAATGCTTTTTTATGCGAAGAAGTGAAGTTGGCGAGAGAGGATGTTCATACAAAATATGTACGTGATAGTGCCTTTGGTTTAATTGTCAATAAGTCATTATGAATGTAATGCATAATATATGATTTTAATACAGGTCAACAGCACAATAACAACAATTGTTGAAGATGGGATGAGCCATCTCACACATTTTGAAGATGGGATGAGCCATCTCAAATATGAGAATGCTTCACTGCGGGAGCAGATGAAGCAGCTAAGAGAGGAGTTTCAAGCAATGAAGGTATATGAAATTGAATTTATTTTGATCCTTATTTGGTCACAGTTGTGTTCCTTTATGGGTCGTGGTCATCATCCACAATGGATCGTGATTGTCGTACACAATGGTCGTGTTTATGAAACACTACCCAATGTGGTTGATATGCCCAGTCCAGACAAGGGTCGTGGTTATCATCCACATTGGGTCTTGGTTGATCCACGGCCCCGTGTGGATGACAGTCACGATCCAGACGAGGGGTAGTGGTTATTGTGAACAGTGGATCATGGTTATCATGAATAATGGGTTGTGGTTATCATCCATAGTGGATCATGGTTGTGAACCATGACCCAGAATAAGGGTCGTGGTTACTATGAACAATGGGTCGTTATTGTCATCCACATTGGGTCATGGTTGACCTATGACCCAATATGGATGACAACAATGACCCTTCGTCTGGGCCGTGGTTATTATGAACCATGGGTCGTAGTTATCATGCATAGTGGATCGTGGTTTTCATCCACAATGGTTCATGGTTATGAACCACGACCCAATGTGGATGACAACAATGATCCAGATGAAGGGTCGTGGTTTACATTCCCAATGGATCATGGTTTACGTCCACAATGGATTGTGATTCAACCATGATCACTGTTCGTAATAATCACGACCCTTATACTGATCGTGGTCGTAAGCCACAGTGGGTCGTGGTTCATAACCAGAAAGGGTCGTGATTGTATTCCTTAAAAAAACATCTTGAAATAGATAAATAATATATGAATTTATTACAGGACAAAATCCCTTCAATGCAAACTATTGAAGATGGGATGAGCCATCTCAAAGATGAGAATGCTTCACTATGGGAGCAGATGAAGCAGCTAAGAGAGGAGTTTCAAGCAACAAAGGTATATGACATTGAATATATTTTTATCCTCCATTGAGATACTTACTGGCAACGTATACTTGCTGGCAAGGTATTCAAACAGAATAAGAAATCAAGATCCGCAATAAAGAATTTGAATCAGTGAATTGAGTTCCTTGCCAGCGAAGTGGAAGGAATAAAGGAGGAAATGAAGCGTATTGATGGGTTAGAAGGAGAAATAAAGCATCTAAGGAGGAGAATGCTTTTTTATGAGAAGAAGTGAAGTTGGCGAGGATGTTCATACAAAATATGTACGTGATAGTGCCTTTGGTTTAATTGTCAATAAGTCATTACGAATGTAACGTATAATATATGATTTTAATACAAGTCAACAGTACAACAACAACAATTGTTGAAGATGGGATGAGCCATCTCACAAATTTTGAAGATGGGATGAGCCATCTCAAATATGAGAATGCTTCACTATGGGAGCCGATGAAGCAGCTAAGAGAGGAGTTTTAAGCAATGAAGGTATATGAAATCGAATTTATTTTGATCCTTATTTGGTCATAGTTGTGTTCTTTTATGGGTCGTGGTCATCATCCACTATGGATCGTGATTGTTGTACACAATGGTCGTGTTTATGAAACACTACCCAATGTGGTTGATATGCCCAGTCCAGACAAGGGTCATGGTTATCATCCACATTGGGTCTTGGTTGATCCACGGCCCCGTGTGGATGACAGTCACGATCCAGACAAGGGGTCGTGGTTATTATGAACAGTGGATCATGGTTATCATGAATAATGGGTTGTGGTTATCGTCCATAGTGGATCATGGTTGTGAACCATGACCCAAAATAAGGGTCGTGGTTACTATGGACAATGGGTCATTGTTGTCATCCACATTGGGTCGCGGTTGATCTATGACCTAATATGGATGACAACAATGACCCTTCGTCTGGGCCGTGGTTATTATGAACCATGGGTCGTAGTTATCATCCATAGTGGATCGTGGTTTTCATCCACAATGGTTCATGATTATGAACCACGACCCAATGTGGATGACAACAATGATCCAGATGAAGGGTCGTGGTTTACATTCCCAATGGATCATAGTTTACGTCCACAATGGATCGTGATTCAACCACGATCCACTATTCGTAATAATCACGACCCTTATACTAATCGTTGTTGTAAGCCACAGTGGGTCGTGGTTCATAACCAGAAAGGGTCGTGATTGTATTCCTTAAAAAACATCTTGAAATACATAAATAATATATGAATTTATTATAGAACAAAATCCCTTCGATGCAAACTATTGAAGATGGGATGAGCCATCTCAAAGATGAGAATGCTTCACTATAGGAGCAGATGAAGCAGCTAAGAGAGGAGTTTCAAGTAACAAAGGTATATGAAATAGAATATATTTTTATCCTTATTTTGTGATAGTTGTGTTCCTTTATTGGTCGCGGTTATCATCTGAAATGGATCGTGGTTGTCGTACACAATGATCGTGGTTATGAAACACGACCCAATGTGGTTGATATGTCAGGTCCAGACAAGGGTCATGGTTATCAACCACATTAGGTCGTTGACAGCCACGATCCAGATGAGGGGTCGTGGTTACTGTGAACAGTGGATCGTGGTTATCATGAATAATGGGTCATGGTTATCATCTATAGTGGATTGTGGTTGTGAACCACGACCCACTATGGATGACAACCACGACCCAGAATAAGGGTCGTGGTTATTCTAAACAATGGGTCATTTTTGTCCTCCACATTGGGTCGTGGTTGATCCACGACCCAACATGGATGACAACTACGACCCTTTGTCTGGGTCATGGTTACTATGAACCATGGGTCGTGGTTATCATCCATAGTGGATCGTGGTTTTCATCCACAATGGCTCATGGTTGTGAATCATGACCCAATGTGGATGACAACAACGATCCAGATGAAGGGTCGTGGTTCACATTCCTAATGGTTCGTGGTTGTGAACCACGACCCAATGTGGATGACAACAACGATCCAGATGAAGGGTTGTGGTTCACATTCCCAATGGATCGTGGTTTACATCCACAGCAGATCGTGGTTAAACCACGACCCAATATGGATGACAACCACGATCCACTATTCATAATAACCACGACCCTTATTTTGGATCGTGGTTGTCATCCACAGTAGGTCGTAGTTCACAACCAGAAAGAGTCGTGGTTGTATTCCTTAAAAAAGACATCTTGAAATACATAAATAATATATAAATTTATTACAGGATAAAATCCCTTCAATGCAAATTGAAGAAGAAATGAAGCAACTGAAGGAGGACAATGCTTCGCTAAGGTAGGAGATGAACCTGTTAAAGGATGAAGTTAATACAAAAAATGTATGTGAAATAGCACTTGTTTTAATCTTTAATAGGACATTATGAGCTTTATAAACAATGTATGATTTTAATACTGGTCATCATCTCATCGATGCAAGCTAAAGAGATGAGGCATTTGAAGGAGGACAATGCTTCATGCAAGCAAGAAATGAAGCAACTAATCGAAGAATTTCAATAAAAAAAATGTATGTGAAATTGCATTTGTTTAAATTTTTAATAAGACATTATGTTATGAATTACATAGATAATATATGATTTTATTATAGCTCACCATCAGTCCGATGCAATTGAGTGAAGAAGGGAGAGGACAACCCATGGGTACAGGAGATGTGATAGGCTGGATGCTACTCTAGTTGCGGATGTTCATAGGCCTTAACGCAATGCACCGGCCTCGAAATGGATGTGTTCTCCATACACGACTCCATCTTCTTCTCCTGTAAAAGAAAGTCGCCAGGGATACGTGGATCCACACCGAGCTCTAACCAATGCGGAAGACAATGAGTTGGGACTTATTAGGTAGTCAGGTGCACATCAATGGTTGAATAGCATATACGACTTAAATTCTCAGGTCGACTCTGAAGTAAGATTCTATCCTTTCTCTTTCTTTATTTAATATCATTGTATGAATATTATATGACACATTTTCCTCATTACGTAGGCCGTCGATCTATACATAAATTACTTGTCACAACGTTAAGAAAACCAATCACGTCATAGACAGGACTGCGCATTCGTCCCGTTAATATTTACAGTAATGTGAAATTGAGGACTGTAGTTTTCTTTATCGCATCATAAATTATTTATGTTTCTAACACTATCTAATATCATAATAACAAATCATGAAGTTTCAACTTGACTTGTTACGTACTTATGGAGTTGGGAACCATAAGGACCAACAACAAATGAAGCTAGAAAAAGTGAATGAAAATCTTATAGCTATAGCCGAAGGTGGAACGAAAGCTTTATGGAAATATGACATTAGTAAGATTTTACTTACTTGCACATGTACTTAGACTTAAATGATATTATTCATTTTAGAAAGGCATGCAATTGATTGTTGTTTTATATGTTGTGCTTGACAGATATACCTCCCTCTGAATGCAAGACAACAACATTGGTTCATGGGTGTTGTTTATCCATAGAAGAGAGATGTCATTTTGTATGACAGCATGAATACTGAATAGAAGGAGAAAAATGAGTTGGTTGTTGTACAAATAACGGATGGTCTGAGGTGGTTATTTCACATTCTTGATGGTGGAGTTAAGTTTTAGGAGAAGCCATGGAATATGAAGATGATAACTGATAGACCGATACAACAAAATGGAGACGATTGCGACGTATTCATGTTAAAATTCATAGACTTCCTGAGTAGCATGCATGCAATTGATTTTTAACCTGAAAGTATATATTTTATTCGTCTACATTAAATCTTAATTGCTTTGTCTTTTGTTATTAATATTATTTCAAAATTTTTTTGTAGGAAAAAATCCCTAAATTCAGAAAGACAATTGCATACAATTGTCTGCAGTACAAGAAAGAATCTGATGTTGCTTTCTTGAAGAAACAGCAACGGATATCAGCTAGACCAATGAAAAGAGCCAAACACAACCGGGAGGACCACGGAAGCCTACAAAATGGTACGGTCTAGTATATGGGCCTCATAGCTCTCCCCTCCTAATAAAAATTTCGTCCTCAAAATTTAAACCACAACACAACCAATACAAAGCTCACATGGGAAGAAAACCCTATCACTATAGGTATAATCAGAACACAACATACCAACATAATCAAATACCTAAGAGATGGGGATAATGCCCACAAATCTTATCCTCTTGCTCCCAAGACACCTCATCAGCACTATGATGACTCCACTGACCCTCGGATCCTGATCAGAAACAATCGGAAATAGAATACTATGCAACCTCACAATCTCAAAGGCAAAGAGCTATGTCAGAAAGTTTCTAAGTTATTCAAACTCGGGGATCTAATCATTCTAAGCTCTTAACAATCATAGATTATAGGGTAGCTATCAGCAGATATGTGATGTTATCTTCAGATATTCTCAAGTTATGCTTTAATACCAACTTCTGTCACGCCCCAAACTCGAAAACTGAGCTCACAGAATTTCCCGATCACCGAATCCAGTGCCGACAGCCTCCATAGTACCCCATTCTCGACTCCCAGTGCCCATTCACCAGGTTCTGATCCTGGTATCCTACAAGGAGGATTTTCTAACGTACATTTATCTCATAAGAAGCATAACCACAAGTTTACCCAAATCACAAGGCAACATCATCACATATCCACTAATATAAATAGTTGAATACAATGCTGAAAGGGAAATACATAAATCGAAAATCAAAGCTCCAGAAGACCACTACAAGGTCCAAGCTCAACGCTGCTGCAACCTAACATCACCTGCATGCATCTATCATGCATAAGCTTATAGAAAGCTTAAAGGGTTGTGTATGTATGTACGATGCATGTGCCAAGTATATAGATATCAGAGGAAGAGGAAATACTGATAATCCATAAATCTTACAATGTCAGAGTAATGCGGAAATATGTCGGTAAGTCTATAAATACCATCAGCCTTATCTAGGCTATGCGATGTAAAAACATAATAAGCCAATATCATATACTGAGGAAGCAATGTAATATATAAATCCTGATGAGTCCACGAATGCAATCAACCTCATCTAGGCCATATAAATGCAGAAACGTAACAACTCAGAATACCAAATGCCGCAGATGTAATACAATATGTGGTGCGAATGAAATGACTTAGCTGGAGTGTGAAGTTGGGATGATAGTACGTAGTATCGCAGGCTACGGGGTCCATCACAAGGGACTTCTATCCAAACCAGTCCCATACCTAAATTTGGATAGATAGACTTAATGTGGTAAACTCTTGACCTCAGGTTGGTCGTGCACCCCAACCGAAATCCTTGCCATTGTGAAGGTACACATATTAATTAGTTGTGCACCACCAGCCTGAGTGGATAGTGAATGAATGAGTAAAATGATGAGTATACAACTCCTGCTCAATAAGTCCACATATCAGCACTGTACATCTCTGGAGTCATCACCGGGGTCTAGTATACTCTATATGCAATCGCCGCCCACTGGACGTGCAACCATGTAAGTGGAAGAGACCTCACTATCCGTCTAGCCAGTAGTCAGCCAATATCTACCCGGCACGTCGATAGCGGATCCAATTACGAGCTGGTCAAACTCAGCCTAGTTATACCCAATACCCTCAGGCGGGTAAGGCCACAACCCCTTCTTAACCAACCACGACACAGTTGGAGACACGGCTTACTAGTATTCGACACTTGGGTGCTCATTTATCCACTCAATTTAGACGTTGGGGTGTCTCCTGGTCACGGAGGTTTATGAATTTTCACCCAGGGACATTTACGGCACCCCGATGCCAGTAACAGATTTCTAGTATCCCATCTGACCATCTATGACATGCCTGTGGAGGCTACGACCCTGATGTCGATAGGGTGTACAATAATCACAACATACAATGCAAGATGCATGAGTCATATAATCCAGTCATGCATCAATCTTGCGCATACCTTGCACTCATATGACACAATCTCTACCTATCAGGGAGCTCATGACAACCTACCCAATGACATATGCAATGGTCAACCACATCTTATAACAAACATGCAGATGATGTCTATGTGCATGAATCATGATGATATGTTGTCACATACTCATAATTAGTATCGATAACGGGCATCGATAATCGGCATCAATAATCGGCCTCGATAATCAGCCTTAATAATCAGCCTAACAAAGGGGCTAAGGGAAGGTCACAATGTGGACATTTAACCATAATTGCCCATCAATGTGGACGTTTAACCAACATTCCTCCCAAGGAGTGGCCTTCATAGGGCCAAACATATAGTGGGCCCATGGCCTCACATGAGTGCCTAATACACATCACTATGGGCCTCACTCATGGGCCACATACACATCGTTATGGGCCTTAAGAAATGAGCCGCACATACATCACATTGGGGCTTGATACCTGGTCTTCAAATACATTACAATGGGCCTCATATACATCAAGTGGGCCACATCACATAGGCCGCACCAATGGGCCTCATATACAATGCATCGGGCCTCACTCATGGGCCGCATATACATCACAATAGGCCTTATATACATCTCATTAGGCCATATCTCATGGGCCTCAAATACATTACAATGAGTCGCATCACATGGGCTAATATGCATCACAATGGGCCTCATCTCATGGGCCTCATACATCACGTCAGGCCTCATCTCATGGGCCTCATACATCACGTCAAGCCTCATCATACGGGCCTTAAATACATCACTATGGGCCGTAACACATGGGCCTCGTATACCTCAAGATGGGCTGCAACACATGGGCCTCGTATACCTCAAGATGGGCCACAACACATGGGCCTTATAAATGTCAAGTGGGCCACATCAACGCGCCACACCAATGGGCCTTATATACATTAAGTGGGCCGCACCAATGGGCCTCATATATATCAAGTGGGCCGCATCAATGGGCCGCACCAATAGGCCTAGAAAAGTGGATGAATCGTGTGCATGCAACACACATATCATGGTAGGCCACACAAATGAACGACACAGATATACAATACATGTATCAATGGTAGGCTTTACGTGGCATCGTCCAAAGGTGGACGGTGTGAATATAGAATACGTACACTAAGGTGGGCGCCATCACATGGGCCTAATATACGTAACAGGTGGGCCCTGCATATATAACAAATGGGCCCCACCAGATGGGCAGCATGGTTACAACATACATCGCAGTGGAGCCCACGGCACCGTCCAAACATTATCCATTGAAATTAGCACTGTCCAAACATTGCCTATGTAAATCAGCACTGTCCAAACATTGTTTATGTAAATCAGCACTGTCCAAACATTGTCCAGTACCGTCCAGCACAATCTGGACAGTGTGGATAATAGAAAATAAATACATCAGGGTGGGTCCCAGCCCCCACACATGCCAGATGTGTGGGGTGGGCCCATGCCCCACACAGGAGGATGACATGGAGGATTACATACATCATGGGTAGGCTCCACCGTCCAGACCACTGGATGGTGAATGGCATGGATTGAGACACATACATCAGTGGCCCCATCGTCCATTGCTGGACGGTGGTGGGTGCAATACACATATCATGTGGGTCCACGTGGGTGTATATAACACATACTGCATGGTGTCCACAACACTATCCGTCCATTGACAGCAAGGATGGGTGAGTGGATGAAAATGCATACATCATAAGGGCCACGTTGGACGGCCAGGATGAAACAATACATTTGATGGGTCCCACCATCCTTGCTGGACGGTGAGGACACCACACATCAAAGTCAGGCCCAGAGAACCCTGTTGATTCAATACAACAGCTAGATAGCCGGTCGGGCCTTCAAACAGACGGTTTAGATGTAACACATAACTCATGTGGGCCCCACGGCTTACTGACGTCAACATAGTAGCAATATACCTGGGTGAGATACACTAGCCGATCCACCCAAGGCTGGGCCCTATGCGATCAAGTGGACCACGCCCATCATAAGAGAGAGAGAGAGAGAGAGAGAGAGAGAGAGAGAGACGTGAGAAGGGGAGGGACCCCGCCACAATGGGCCCTCCCTATACAATACATACATCAAGATGGGTCCCACCATATGTGGGCCCTCAAATCATCAAAATCGAGATGATGAACACCCACCGTTGGATCTCATCTTCCTTCTTCTGCCAATGCATCTTAGAGCTTCAATGGAACATGATTCAATGGTTAAGATTGATCATGGAGGGTGGGATTGGGTGGTAGGAAGGTGCGCCACACTAGCTTCTTTGGGGAACTCGGATGATTGCTCTCATGGTGGCTTGGAAGATGGGTAGAGAAATGAGAGAGAGAGAGAGAGAGAGAGAGAGAAAGAGAGAGAGGGTTGTAAGGAGAGAGAGGGATGGGTGATAGAGTGATGTGTACTTGACATGTAAGGGATGGGTTGCTTTGACTTTAGGGTTGCTTTGGTAAGAGAGTGATGGGATATGTACTTGACTAGTGATGTGTACTTGATTGATGTGATTGATTAATTGATTTAACATGTTCTCTTGGGTTTTACAAAGCGTGACATTTTCCTTGAACTTAACACGGGCCCACATCTCCTGGCCTAGGTACCGTATCAACGTGCGAGATGCGGCATCCGAACCGCGGTGAAGGTGCGGTCGCAAGGGTGCAAGTCTTGGATTGAGCTAACTCAGATTGCTAGGGTACGACTCAAGGATGTGCGCAAATGCTATTTACGCGTCATAAGTTGTCGGAATTCAACCGGGAGGACCGGGGAAGCCTACGGAAAGGTATGGTCTAGGTTACAGGCCTCACAGTAGTTGTCATGCACTTTGGATCATGGTTGTAATACAACCACGACCATTTGTGGATGACAACTACAACCCATTTTTCATGTGAAACATGATCCATGAATGGATCGTTATTGTCATCCACAAATGGTCGTTGTTGATCCATTTTAGATATGAACTAAGATCCATTCTATCATGGATGACAACCACGATCCCTATAACGTGAGAACCATGACCCATGTAGCAGGAAAACCTTGACCCATTATAACCACAACCAATATAACATGCCAACCACGATCCATGTAACATGACAACCACAACCCCGTGTGACATGGTAAGGGTCGTAGTTGTAATGTGTTAAGGGTCGTGGTCGTAGCATAGTAAGGGTCGTGGTTGTAGGGTTGATGTAATTAAATAACTTATTTATTTAAAAATAATAGGAGTCGAGGTGATCCGTTCTGTCCACCTTGTCAGCCAGCTCACCGTGGGGCCAAAAAGCCCCGCCTTGTGTGATGCCCACTTCTAACAAACACCGCAGTGGGCCTAGAAAGTATCAACAGTGGATGACATAATCTCCATTTATTTCCTATTGTGTGGCCCGCTCTATCTCTGGATTAGGCTGATAATTGGGCCCTAGCCCTAAGTTAACACAGCAGGAGAGATGGGCGGCATGGATTATACTCATGCATCAATGTGGGCCCCACGAGTTGAGGCTTGCCCATCGTGGATAACAACCACGATCCGTATAATGTGAGAACTATGACCCATGTAGAAGGAAAACCTCGACCCATTATAACCATGACCCATGTAACATGCCAACCACGATCCGTCTAACATGATAACCGCGACCCCGTGTGACATGGTAAGGGTTGTGGTTGTAATGTATTAAGGGTTGTGGTTGTAGTGTAGTAAGGGTCATGGTTGTAGGGATGATGTAATTAAATAACTTGTTTATTTAAAATTAATAGGAGTCGAGGTGATCTGTTACATCCACCTTGTCGTCCAGCTCGCCGTGGGGCTGAAAAGTCCCAACTTATGGGGTGTCCACTTCTAGCAAACACCGTAGTGGGCCTGGAAAGTATCAACATGGGGTGGCACAATCTCTATTTCTTTTCTACTGTGTGGCCCACTCTATCTCTGGATCAGCCTGATAATTGATCCCTGGCCTTAAGTTGACACGGTAGGAGGGATGGGCGACATGAATTATACACATGCATTAGTGTGGGATCCACGAGTTAGGGCTTTCCCAGTTTCAAAAAGGCTTCCATCCACGTCACATTCTTCGGATTGAAATGAGAGGTAACTTCTTCCACGCTCTAAAACCGTACAATTACTGATCCAAGGACATGGGCATTTTCGTTCGAAACAATTTATAAAAGTTGTCAAAAGGCCACCCTTTGAATATCTTAAAGGAATTTGACCATACATTGAGGCCAGTACGGTCAATTTCCCTTCATTTAATGCCTTGTGCATTTAATGCAACTAGGTTTATTATTTATTAGGGTCCACTACAAGATTGGATTTGCTTCATTTTTTTGCCCATACCTTAACATGATTGGGAAAAGGGATTCCAAAGGTCAGACGGTGGTCCACTAGAGTGTCGGATATACTTCATTTTTGAGCTCATACCTTAAAATGACTTTAGAGAAAGGATGGATGGCATTGATAAACAGATACATCATGGTGGGCTTCTGTATAGACACACTTATTCCTTATTAGAGACAAGTGGGGCTGAACGCAATCCGTATCCTAGAGCCCATTATTCCGCGTTTAATGCCTCCAGGTGAGGCTGGACGCAATCTGCTTCCGCTCAAGATGGCTAGGAAATTACGCGTATCCCTTTAACGGGCTTGATAGTGTGATATGGATCCCATTGGCCCTGCATTTGCACGGTCTAGATGGACGTACCTATATGACACATGGCCATTGATTAGGTGTTACAGGTATGAGCATGGACCTACATTAATGATGTGTTCTATATCCAGGCTGTCCATACATTTTTTCTAGTCCATTTTAGGGCATGGTCCAAAAAAAAATTAAGCAGATCCAGATCTAGTCCAGGAAATAGTGGTGATTGGAAGCTCACCATTAAAACCTGTCTAGGACCTATAGTAATGCTTACTGTAACATTTCTTTTCCATCTAACCCGTTGATAAGGTCACCGAGGCAGGGAAGAATGTGTAGAGGTCCAGCACCATCTTCCTCTAGGATAACTATTTCAAATCCACAGAGTTTCTCTAGACTCCTCACTGAGAATTCTTGAATCCATGAGAAAAATAAAATAAAATAGAAATAAATTTTAGAAATTTCATAATTTGATTAATGATTGAAATAAACGAGTCTATAACCCTAGACTCTTTAAATAGGGATATTAAGCCATGAGAGAAGTATCAAACTCACACTACAACTAAAACTCCTAGAATTCGTGACTTACTATAAATAGTAAACTTATTATTTATAGACGATCATGATCTCTACTAGCACGCATGGTTTTCGGTCAAAAATAGTAGGTGTCCTATTTGGATGAATCATGACGTTCGCCTAATTATTCTAAACACTTTTCATATAGGCGCGACTCCTAAAGCCTAACGAATGAAGAGTTATACTGAAACTAAAACTTGCTATAAATAGTAAAAACGAAATTAAAACAGGAATTCGACCATCGATCTAATGGTATTACGCGAATTCGGCATGGGCAACCCTTCAGAGTGGGTTGGGTGGCTAAAGTAGCTCGTCCTACCCTAAAATCATATATGGTACATCTGATATCTAATTCTGGTTGTGAGATACGTCCATTTTAAGTGTTAATGGTCCGGATCACTTCTGTTGTCAACCGGGCCTTTTCTGATCCATCTTGGCCATGAAACTATCTGTGACTCACTCTACATTAGTCCCTTCTACTTCAAAAGAACTCGTCCACAAGTTCTCGTCATGCTTTGGTTCGTGATACTTAGTCAAGTCTGTGACGTTGAAAGTCTACGAGATTTCCATGTTGTCCGGAAGATAAACAATGTAAGCATTGTCATTGATCTTTCGGAGGATCGACACTGGTTCAATCTTCTTACTTTTTAATTTGTTGTACATCCTAGTTGGAAATCTCTCCTTGCATAGATGGACCATAACTTGATCACCCACCTTAAACACTTTTTGTCACTGATACTTGTCAGCTTGCTCCTTGTACTTGTCATTCGAGTCGTGTAATATTTCTTGCACCTCAATATGAATGCACATGATCCTGTCTGCCATATGTTCTGCTACAACAGTCATACCTGAGAGCTTGGGGAAAGGTACCAAGTCAGGTGTGTGGCGAGGCACTCGGCCATAAATAATCTGGAACGGGGACTTCCTTGTCGAGCAGTTCACCATGTTGTTGAACACCAACTCCGCTTGAGACAAGGCTAAATCCCACTACTTCGGTATTTCTCTTGAAATACATTAAAGGAGGTTTTTCAATGTGCGATTCACAACTTCAGTTTATCCATCGATCTGTGGGTGGTAGGCACTATTGAACTGAAGTCGTGTACCGAACCAATTCCACAAAGTGTGCCAAAAGTAACTAACGAACTTTGTATCGCGGTCAAAAGTGATAGTCTTAGGAACCCCATGTAGTCGCACGACCTCTCTGAAGAATAGATTCTTCATGTGTGTCCATCAAGGGTTTTCTTGCATGGTATGAAGTGTGCCATTTTCGAGAAACGATTTACTACCATGAACACTGAATCCATGTCATGTTGTATTCGTGGGATACCTAGCACGAAGTCCATAGATAGCTCTTGCCAAGGGTCATCAGGTACAGGTAACGGGATATAGAGACCCATATTCTGAGACTGCCCCTTAAAGACCAAATAAACATAATAGTGTTGCACCGCTCTACCCACGTCATGTACTAACTATGGCCAGTAGTACCGTTCTTCAATAAGAGCTCACCTCTTGTCCCGTCTTAGGTGTCCACTAAGGCCATCTCCATGTAGTTCTTGGATGATCTGCTCCATCAACGAGCTTTTGAGAATGTATAGTCGATTCCCTTTGACAAGGAACCCGTCTTCCACATGTAGGTCACTAGGGTGACCTTCTTGACATCTAACCCATGCATCATTGAAATCGTCATCGTCGGCATATATATCCTTAAGGCACTTGAACCCGAAAATCTCATTGCTCATAGTGACTAACAAAGTTGCATGGCATCTCAGTGCATCAACCACTTTATTTTATTATCCAGATTTATGTTTCAGAACAAACATGAATTTCCATAAAAAAGAAATCTATCTAGCATGCACATAATTCATGTTAGCTTGGCTATTAATGAATTTGAGAGCTTGATGGTTTGTGTAAAGAATGAACTCCCTTTGAATTAAGTAATGTTGCCAATGCCACAATGCCTAGACCACTGCGTACAATTCGAGCTCATAGGTCGACCACTTCTTACGTGCATTGCTAAGTTTTTCACTGTAGAAGGCTATCGGCCTACCTTCTTGAGACAAAACTCTCCCAATTCCGACATATGAGGCATCACATTCAACTTCAAATAATTTGTTAAAGTTAGGAAGTACAAGAACTAGGGTTGTGGACAACCTGTGCTTAATTTCAGCCAAGTTCATGTCGGCTTCGTCACTCCACTAACACTATCCATTCTTCATGCAATATGTGATTAGATATATGATGGTACTAAAATTCTTCATGAACCGACAATAGAATTTCATTAAACCGTGAAAACTCTGTACCTCGTGAATGTTTGTGGGTACCGTCCATTCCCTGATTGCCTTCACCTTTTCTTCATCCACCCAACAACCCGTGGATGTCATGACAAAGCCCAAAAACAACAGGCTATCGGTCATGAAGCTACACTTTTTTAAAAAAATTTAGATACAATTTATTTTTAGTGAGCACTTGAAAGACCTTCTTGAGGTGTTTCGTATGGCTTGTTTCGTCCTGACTATAAATTAAAATATCATCGAAATAAACCACAACTAACCACCCAATGAATGGTTTCAGAACTTAGTTCATCAACCTCATAAATATGTCTGGCGTGTTCGAAAGACCGAAGGGCTTGACTATCCATTCATACAACCCTCCCTTAGTATTAAAGGCCATTTTTCACTTATCACCCAGCCTTATTTGAATCTGATGGTAGCCACTCCTCGGGTCCAATTTAGAGAATATTTTTATGCTCTCAAGCATGTCCAACATATCATCTAGCCGTGGTATGGGAAACCTATATTTTGTGGTGATTTTGTTGATGGTCCAGTTGTCAACATATATGTGCCAACTCCCATCTTTCTTAGGAATTAATAGAGCTGGTACGACGCATGGGCTCATGTTTTCTCGAATAAGAACCTTATAGATCAGTTCCTTCACTTTTCCCTGCAGAATTTCACACTCCTTCAGACTCGTGTGATAGTGAGGACGTTTGGGTAAGATGGACCCAAGGACTAGGTCGATATGGTGCTAGATATCTCGCATGGGCGGTAACTCATCGGGAAGGTCATCAGGCCAAATTTCTTTGTATTCATGTAACAGGGGCTTTAGTCTTTCAGGGATGATGTTAGCCTTGAGTTCTTCCCCTTTTACAATTAATGCATAGGCCTGTCCTGTTTCTTTTGATTCCTCCACGAAGTTCCATATGGTTAAGAGAGAACGACCCTCCAGTGTAGAAGTTTTGGGTGGCTCCTTTGGATCCATAGGGGCTAATATGAGTTTTCGGCTGTCCTTGATGAGAATATATACATTATCTCGCCCTTTATAAGCGGCATCATGATCGGATTGCCAAGGTCGACCGAGTAGCATGTGACAGGCTTCGATGTCAACTAAATCGCATACTACTTCATCTTTATAATGTTTGTCAATTGAAAAGGATATGGTGCACTGTTCAGTTACCTTAGGGGTCATTTGACACCATTGCTTTGGGGGGATTTCAAATCCCCTCGGTTGTTTGGCCCTATAAAGTAACTGGGGGTTTCAAATCCCCTTAATCATGGGGTTTGAAATCCACGGTGAGAGCTTGGATTACATCTAAAATCCTTCCTATAGTTGCATGTGTAACATGTGTATTACTAGACTATTAATCTATTGGACACATGGCCCACCAATGATATCTTAAAATAATTAGATTATTAATTGCATCACTATAATTACTTTAATACGATGATCAGCACAGTCCAAATATTCTCCATGTAAATCAATGGTTAAAAATCGTTGGTCAGTCACTCGGACGTGATCTTGTACTTGTGGCCCATCCGAGACTTGGAATTTCATCATTTTCTAGTAAAGTATATATTTAAGTGGGCTTATTACAACCATTGTGTCAAAAATTACATAGGTTCACTAATTAGAGATATTAAAGTTGATTTAGTAATTAAATTCAAACCCTTGCAAATATATTATGAATAACTACTTTTAGATTAAAGTTTATTCTTAATCTAGGGTGCTAAACATAGCAAGAGGATTTCAAATCCAGGAGGTTATGAATCCAGGGGGTTTCAAATCCACGCTCCCAAACAGGCCCTTAGTTTCGCTGACCTTCTTAATCCGACCGATTGTATATGGGGAGGGATGACACTCTGTCTTTAATTGTAACTTTTCCACCACGACTTTGGAGACGATTTCTTGTTGCTCCCACTGTTAATGATCACATCACAAACTTTTTGATTCACCATACACCTAGTTCGGGTGTACTTATTTCTTTGGCGCATACAATAGCGGCCTCATGACGAGCGACTTGTCATGATCCTACTGAACCTAACCCGTCTCATCTGCCTCATCCTCTATGGTGTGTTCCCATTCCTCAACATTTGGGTCTTCATCGGCGTTTTCAGTACTACTGTCATCGATGAAGAGGTTCGCCACTTGTCGTTGGGGACAAGTTTTGATAGGTGACCCAGTTGACCACAACAATAGCAATTGTCGGGTCTTGGCTGAGCATAGGGGTTTGGGATCCTGCTCGGACTAGCAGCTGTCGATACACCCATTAAGCTCTAGCTTTCCCACTTTCCCGATCTCGGTTTATGGGTGTAGGAGGTTGAGTGCGTGCTACTACGGGCTCTTTCCCTCT
Organism: Magnolia changhungtana; assembly: GCA_030180095.1. Classification (NCBI taxonomy): domain Eukaryota; kingdom Viridiplantae; phylum Streptophyta; class Magnoliopsida; order Magnoliales; family Magnoliaceae; genus Magnolia; species Magnolia changhungtana. Next base: position 636,441 of record JASAUF010000549.1, read on the forward strand.
GTGTTATGGAGATCCCTGGGACGGACCTGCCGCGGCTACTCTGGCGGTAGGATGGGTTTGTGTGTTAGGGTGTTCAAGTTGTGATTCTACTCGGGTAGCTAATTTGATTGCATCATTCATCGTCCAAATAGCCTGCATCTATACCCAATCTTGGATAGCCATACATAATCCACCGTTGAATCAGGCGACTTGTTGCGATTCAGTCTCGATCAAATCATTGTGGGCCACCAAGCGGTAGAATTCTTCTGCGTAATCTCTCATCGACTGACTACCCTGTCGACAATTTTGGTATTGTTGGAATAATACCTGATCGTAGGCATTAGGGAGGAATCTCACTCGTAATAGCTACTTCATCCATTGCCATGTGCAGATTGGTGCTTTCGTTTATCTCGTTTGTGTGAGTTGTAACTGCTCCCACCAAGCTGAAGCTCCACCCTTCAACTTTTAGGCCACAAATTTGACCTTCTTCGTTTCAGGGATTTTCATATAGTCGAAGAATCACTCAACTTCAGAAAGCCAATCGAGGAATCCTCAATGTGAAGTTGCCCATTGAAATTAGGGATATCGACCTTCATCCTGAACTCTCGATCTGACCTATCTGCTAGATCACCACCTTTTCTAGGATGTTGAAGGATCATGTTATCGACCTCCTCGTCATTGGATTCCCCTTCCTCAGGAATGGTCCGTGGATTCACCACTGGTACCATCTTACAATCAGGCCAATCACGAGTTCCAGCAATTATTAGTGGCGGATCGCCACCAGGAACATGGAGCTTCCTCAGGAATGGCTCGTGGATTCACTATGGGTTCCATCCTGCTCGTGTGATCGATGCCAGCCTACAACCCTTGCATGATCTTCCGATTCTCTCATTGCGCCTCTTCAAAAACTGTCGCGGTTAAAAGATGATTCCATGGAGCACTGTCCATGGGATTGTTACTCGACCCGTCATTAGAAGCCATATATTCGAGGAAAATCCTCCCTCTAATGCCAAAATGACATAGGGAAGGACATGTAGAGGTTGAGCACCATCTTCCTCTAAGATAACTACACCGAATCCATGGACTTTCTCTGGACTCCTCATAGAGAATCCTTGAATCCATAAGAAAACAAACAATAAAATAAAAATAAATTCTAAAAAATCTGTAATTTGATTGATGATTGAAATAAACTAGTCTACAACCCTTTAAATAGAGATATTAAGCCATAGGAGAAGTTTCAAAATCAAACTACAACTAAAACTCCTAGAATTCAGGACTTACTATCGATAGTAAACTAACTATTTATAGATGGTCATGATCTCTACTAGTACGCACAGTTTTCGGCCAAAAATATTATCCTATTTGGCTGAATCATGACATTCCCCTAATTATTCTAAGCACTTTTCATATTGGGCGTAACTCCTAAAGCCCAACGGATGAAGAGTTATATTAAAACTAAAACTTACTATAAATAGTAAAAATAAAATTAAAACAAGAATTCAATCATCGATTTGCTGGTATTTAGCAAATTCGGTGTAGATAACCCAGCATAGAGGGTTGGGTGGCTAAAGTAGCTCGTCCTACCCCAAAATCACATGGTACGTCTGATAGCTCATTCCAGTTTGTGAGATATGTCTATTTTAAGTGATGATAGTCCAGATCACTTTTGTCATCGACCAGGCCTTTTCTGATCCATCTTGGCCATGAAAGTGTCCGCGACCCACTCTACATCAGTCACCCGGACCTAGATAAAGGAAAAATATAATGATTAGCTTGTTCCAATTACCCGTGACTTTACGTACATGATGGATGACAAATAAAGGGCACGGATTAGGTACTACCCATGCTTGTTCCGAGCTAGGGACAGGCGGAGGCTCGGAGGAGCCACTGATGAGCCACGATTATGCATGGATTTTATCCCCACCGTCCATCTATTTTTCCATATTATTTTAGATTATTATCTCAAAAATAAGGTTGATAAATGTCTGAAGTGAACCTTCTTAGGGCCCAATGTGTTGTTTATTTTCCATACAACATATTGATATGATCATATATGGGTGCACACGGAACCAGTGGAACCAGTAAATCAGACCGGAACTGATTAGACCGCACTATTTGGTCCGGTTTTGAAGTGCACCGGTTCTGATTATGAAGCGCGCTGGTTCCGGTTCTGTCATGCCCCAAACCTGAAAATCGAGCTCACAAAAATTCCTGATTGCCGAATCCAGTGCCAACAGCCTCTGTAGTACCCCATTCTCGGTTCCCAGCGCCCATACGCCAGATTCCAATCTTGGGATCCTATAAGGAGGATTTTTCAATGTACGTTTGTCTCATAAGAAGCACAACCACAAGTTTACCCAAATCACAAAGGCAACATCATCATTACATATCCACTAATATAAACATTTGAATATAATGCAGAAAGGGAAATACATATGTCAAAATCAAAACACCAGAAGACCGCTGCACTCTCCAAGCTCAATGCTGCTGCAACCTAACGCCACCTACACGCATCTATCGTGCATAAGCTTATAGAAAGCTTAGAGGGTGGTGAAAGTGTGTGCGATGCACGTGCCAAGCATATAAACATCAAAGTAAGCAAAAATACTGGCAATCAATAAATTGTAGAATATCAAAGTAATGCGGAAACATGTCGATAAGTCCATAAATACTACCAGCCTTATCCAGGCTATGCAATGTAAAAACATAATAAGCTAATATCATATTTTGAGGAAGTAATATAAATTAACTATACAATGTGGAGAAATAGTAAACCAAATATTATATACTGAGTTCACGAATACCGTCAACCTTAATTAGGTTATGCAATACAGAAGCACAATAAACCAAATGTTATGTACTGAGGATGCAATACACTATGCGATGCAAATGAAATGATCAAGCCAGAGTGTGAAGTCGGGATGATAGTACGTAGTATCGCAGGCTACAAAGTCCACCACAAGGGACTTCTATCCAAACTAGTCTCATACATAAATTTGGATAGTCAGACTCAATGTAGTAAACTCCTGATCTCAGGTTAGTCGCGTGCCCCAACCGAAATCCTAGCCATTACGAAGGTACACGTAACAAATAGTTACACATCACTAGCCTGAGTAAATAGTGAGTGAATGAATGAATGAATGAGTAAGCAACTCCTGCTCAATAAGTCCACATATCAGTACCATACTTCTCTGTAAACATTACCGGAGTCTATTACACTCTACGCCAGCTTGCCGCCCCTATTTGAGCGCATAACTGGGTAAGTGGAAGAGACCTCACTATCCGCCTGCCAATATCGAGCCCGACTCCTCGATAGTAGACCCATTCCTCAAGCTGGTCAAACTCAACCTAGATATTGCCCCCTCACTCAAGCGGGTAAGGTCACGCCACCTTCCAACCGACCACGATACAGTGGGAGACGTGGCCTACTGGTATCCGACCCTCATACGCTCATATATATCCACTCGGTCTCAACGTTGGGGCGTCTCCTGGCCATGAAGGTTTAGAAATTTTTACCCAATGACATCTATGACGCCCGTATGCTAGAACCAAACTTTCCGGTATCCCATCTGGCCATCCACGATATGCCTGTGGAGGCTACAGCCCTGATGTCGCTAGGGCGTATAGTAATCACAACACACAATGTAAGATGCATGAGTCATATAATCCAGTCATGCATCAATCCTGTGCATATCGTGCGCTCATGTGAGACAATCTCTGCCTATCAGGGAGTCTCATAACAACCTGCCCAATGACATATGTAATGGTCAACCACATCTCATAACAAACATGCAGATGATATGTAACACCCCGTACTTTCAGTACTCGGGTGTTACCGTATTACCAAACTTAGTATAAATACAGGTCAGGCTTAAGTAAACATTCGCGTTCATCCTAGTTTAAATTTGATCGTATAAAACAATCCCCATCCATAGGTTAACCTATCCGTCCATTGATGTTCGAGGCGAACCATCACATCATCAGCACAACCCGTTGTTAGGACTTCAATCACCTCGATAGGTAAATCAAGCCATCTAGTAGTCATAAGTATATTTTTTAGAAACATATTTTGATAATTTATAAAAATGTATTGTAATAGAGCGACCTGTACATATTTAATGTATATAAAATATTGTGAGTATAATATTATAAGAAATAATAATTTTACAATATCATAGATATTAATGTAATATTAAGATATCGTTTTATAAATATGTATATAAGAAATTATCAGATACTTTAATAGAATTGTATATTATTTAATAATATTATTAAATACAAATATAATTTTGATTAAACATGATATCATACAATCTTCAATTCATTCATATGTATAATACGATATTGTAAATTATGAATAAATAAATATGTGATTAGTAGTATGTTAATATTTATAATTTTATTTACATACGAGATTTTAAACATTTTAATACACAAAAATAATACAAATTATATTAATATTCGTATTGGTTAGTTATATATGATGAAAGCCTTTCAAATGGCCCCTTGGACCTTTTCAACCGTTGACGTTCAGTTTTAGGGTGATCCGACCATTAGATCGACGTAACCGACACTTAAAGACCTCAGTTTTGTTAGTACGGCCCACCTAAGCATTGGATCTATCTCATCTCCGATCTAGATGGCCCAATTAGACTATAAAACAAAATGGACGGAGTAGATTCCCCTCGAGCATCGCAATAGGTCCCACACTGGAGTGCATGTACACCGGTGCTACAGCACCTGAGGTGCACAAGCCCCTCAGCTCGGTCAGATATATGCTGACCCGACATTTCTAATAATAGGAGGGATTTCCCTCCTTTTCCTCGTTTGAAAGCGCAGACGGACAGCGTCCGTTTTTGACCCACCATGGCCCACAAATGAGGACCCACCTTGATGATCCGGACCGTCCATCTTGTCCAGGGTTTGGGTCCCACCAAAAACCATCTCGTATCACATGTTGAAAGGAACCCACGTGTGCACAACCCTTGCCGCGAACAACCCTACAAGCACAACATTCCGAATATGGAAACTGTCTGCTCCCTTCCTTTCTTCCAGCTCATCGATCCGTGTAAGGCCAGATCTGCTTATCTTAGCCATCCATGGAGAACCAATCCTAGCCTTCAATGATAGGTTTTAGAAAAGAAAAGGGATAAGAGAGAGGGAACAGCAGCTCTTCCTCCAAAATGAACCCACCGTCCTAGCTCCACTCAACCTCCAGGAAACCCACGTCCACAAGCTCCCCGAGCTGAATCAAATCATCCAGCGCCTCCTGATTGAAGGAACTAAGCCCCACTTCCATTCTGCCATTAACGGCAGCCAACTTCCAAGCACGAACCCACCATCGAAACCAACCTGGAGCTTCGTTTTTCCTCTTCCACAGGTATCATGTGAAAGAGATAGACGCCCCAGCATCATCGGTTTGAAGTAAATAGCCTCTGTGGGGAGGCTGCCATTAAAGCCGGGTCGTCTTCCATGTTAGAAGCTCGACCGTTCATCCCTGTTGCAGCCCCTGATTCGGAACAGTTGCAAGGTGGGCCATCTCTACGGTGGTCCATGTAGGTCGAAGGAGAAGAAGAAGAAGAAGAAGAAGAAGAAGGGAAAATGGAGGTGGAGAGGTGCGGCTGTTGCACCGCACCATCTCAACACGACCGCTGCTCAGCCCTGTTCGCAGTTAGAATCGCTGGACGGCCAGCAGGTAAGAAAGAAAGAAGGGAGCTAGGGAGAGTGACAGAGAAGAAACAGAGAGAAAAGAGAGAGAATGGAACTGTAATTAGATGGGTGCTGAGTTGACTCAGCGAGTCGACATGTTACACCAAGTGGGCCAAGCCCTGGGTTGAGCTGAGCATGGTCGGACTGAGTTCAGACTCAGTCTGGCTCGTCCCTGAGTGAAGGAAGACAGAGAGAGAGAGAGAAGGAAGAAGTAGGGGAGCAAGGGAATAACCGAGTCAACTCCGTTGAGACCCGGGATTCATTTGGTAGGAGTCCGTAGTCACGTAAGCCGGGCCGCCGACCATGTGAGTTGGGTGTCTGTCATCGGTCCGATCCAGACGTTCTTGGATTTTCCAAACATATGGGAAACAAAGAGAAAGAAGAAGGAAGGAGAAAGGAAGGAGAGTGGGTGTTATCCATTGCACCAACTCGGCCCTACCAAGTCACTGGGCCCATGCATGCATGAAATGGCCTTTGAGTCCAGATCGAGTTGGGCCTGCACCAGGTCAGCTGGATGTGTTGGCAAAAAAAAAAAAATAAAAAAAATGAGAAAGGTAGAAGAAGGGAGAAGGCAAGGAGGGAGCTATGGGCCTTGACTAGCCGAGTCAACTCGACTCGAATCGAGTCAACGTGTGTGAGAATTTTCAACTCCTTTCACTAATAAGATTTGTCATTAGTTACTTTGTTATTAGTAATATCATTATTATTTCTATATGTGGTAACAACTAATGTTATTCTAATGCTATTGACTAGGAATTTTAACTAATATTACAATGTATTAATTAGTGTTTTGCTACTATCATCATCCATTATGACTCCGTTATTAATTATCATCATCATTGGTGTTACTATAATTATTATAATTATTAAATATGGTTAACCATTAGTAAGTTAATTTTATTAGCTTTTGTTATTATAGATACTTGATATTGACAATTATCATTATCAATGCCATTCCTATTTTGTCATTGGTAGGCTATTGATTGTAAGGGTAGTGTTGTTAGTATTAATAGGCAATTATTATTTATTTTTATCTCATTCTCATATTATTATAAATTAAATTATATGGGTTAGATTTCAAACTATAAACCAAGGTCTAAGATTAGAGTAATGGATAATACCCTAAACCTAGGTAACCCAAACCTTAGGTTAAGACCTTAAAATGTATAGTGTATAAAGCTTGGATCTAACCGTATAACTTTACAATTTATGGTAGGGTTTGATTATAAGGAAGCACACGCTTCCTAGCGATGACGTAGACGGTTCAAAACATAAGGTGATGATTCTTCCCCTTGAGCTTTCCATCTTCTCATTAGCTTAAGTTATAGTTTTTATTTAAATTTATAATTGATATCTCTCTCTTATAATCACATGTGTTAGCTGGTGGAAATTGAATTGCTATATTGCTTGCTTAATGTTTACCTTGCATATTTATCCATGCTTGTGGATTATTTGTGGATTGCTTATGGAACTTAAACTGGTACATCAGTGGGAAACCCTCACTTATATGTGTACACCCATACTTGGGATGTAACCCGATTGGTTATGATTGTAATGGACCTTCGACTTGGTGGTTATTGAGTGGTGGTCTAAATGGATCATTGATGCGGGCCTACCATCCAGGGTTATTGTGCCCAATGGTTTTTAAGGATGGTCTTTATCGTATGGTTTTGATATTCGCCCTATGTGGCATATTTTGATACTCGCCCTATGTGGTTTTATTTGATATCTTCCCTACATGGGTTCGATGTTTTATACTGTGTAACCATGCGATGGTAAGCCCCATATATTGTAATATGATTGGCCACTAGTCGACAGGGTTCCATTAAACATCCTAAGGTGGTAGCCTCATGAGCCGGGGATGGTGGTATGGGACCTATGCCCGAGCTGTCGGCCTACGCTGGGCCATGTGCTCCCCGTAGTGACCTTTGAGCTTATTTAAAATGGCTGGTTGTAATTGGATTAATAACGGATTGGCTAATCATGCATACATCGCACAGACCAGCATCTATTGCTATCGTACGTGATGTACGTATTGTTCCGACTGGATGATGTTTCCCAGGTTCGATGATTGCATGGGCGGCGGCCCTGTCCGCACGGATGAGTACTCCCGGGGCGTGAACGCATTGCATGGGTGGCGGCCCTGTTCGCACGGATGAGCATCCCCGGGGCGTGAACGCATTCCATACATCCATGCACATAATAAGATCTGCATCATGTACTGTTTTGTATGCTTTATTTCATAACTATGCTTACCTAATGCGGCGGTGTGTAATCTTGAGGGGAGTTCACACTGAGTTGGCCACTCATCCATCAAATATATAACCGTACAGGTAGCACAGGTGACTTAAGTGACTTTCAGGTTCAGGCTGATGAGGAGTCGGGTACATGTGCCAGGGTTGCATGACTACATCTACCTCGAGGAGCTGCGCAGTCTTGCGGTTTACGTTTACATTCTTATGTTATTTTTCTTGTACTAGATCATGTGGATTCTTGTAATTATCATGTTTGAGACATTGGTTTGTATAAGTCATTATGGGCACTCTTTTGTATATTCTAAATGATAATGGAACTTTCCTTTATGCTTACTTGTCCATTCTACGCTCATCTGCTTACTCTGATAAAAGTGAATAAAGTAAAAATATATCTATTTGACCATCCTTTAAGGTTAACACTCGGGTTTTTGGGAAACGGGTCGTGTACTCGGGTCCTGAAGATTCGGGATGTTACAGTTGGTATCAGAGCATAGTTTGGACAACTTGGCCTTGGGAAATGATCTTATACAAACCTTAAATGTCTCAAGATAGGATGTTTGAAATTAAAAATGTGAACTTAGGTGAATCTCCCTTAGATTTAGGAGAGTGGTCAAGAATGTAGAAACCCAAACTTAGGTTCCCTTAGAAGTGACTTGGATGACAATCCAAACTTATATGAAATTCCATCTGAGCAAGTACCCTTTGAGAATGTAGAAACATGAACCTAGGTTCCCTTAGAAATTGTTAGGAAGGTTATTTAAATTAATGTGGAATTCCCTTATAAGTGGAAGGACATGAGAATATAGAAATTCAAAGGTTGGGCTCCCTAAAAGATTGTTTGGACAGCTACAGAACTTAGAAATGCTCCTAGTTTCCCTTGAAGATTTCAGGTTTACTCATTTGAACTTTAGGCTTCTCTGAATTTTTTTAGTTAAACCTTTAGACTTTAACTTACGTAGAAATCCCTCAGAAAAGGAAGGAAATGAGGGTACAGAAGCTCAAATGTTAGGTTCCCTAGAGAATTGTTTGGGTAATTATAGAACCTAAAAATGAAACCTAAGTCCCTTAAAACATTGTAGGTTTGGTTATTTGAACTTAGGAACAAAACTTTAGTTCCCTTCAAAATTTTGAGAACTTAGATACTTCAAAATTTAGGCCCCTTGAAATTTCTAGGTAAGCCTTTGGACTTAGGCACATTTCTCCTGGAACTTAGGAGGGTTGAAAATATAGGTACTCAACATTTTAGGCCCTTACAGAAGTGTTTGGATAACCGTAGAACTTAGAAATGTTTTCAGGTCCCCTTTGAACATTTAGGGATTTGACATTTGAACGTTAAAAAAAAAAAAAAAAAAAAAAAAAAAAAAAAAAAAAAAAAAAAACTTTGGTCCCCCCCTACAAAATGTAGAACCGTTGTGTGAAACTAGAAACGGAAATTTTTTGATTCCCTGGTAAACCACTCGGATAGTTGTTGAATTCCCTAAACCATCTCTTTAGTAAGAAACAATGAAGTGACTTGGACATAAGACGAGATTCCTTACCCACCATATTGTATGGTAGACTAAACTTTAACTCCCTTGAAAACTACCAGAATTGTTGCTGAACTTAGAAATTAAATTTATGCACCATGAAAGAACAACTACTCACTATGACGTATTTGAAGTCGAATAAAAACATCCCTTAGACTTGACTCTCAAGGAACATTTTAGGGATTTAAGATTCCAACTCTTGTATAATTTCCGTGGGTGAGAAATAACATTGTTACAACACTTCGTGAATGAAATGAACTTACGCTTCGTAGGAACTTCCTTGATCACTAGATGGTGTGCTTGATTAAGACACAAGTGCTCTCTAATCTTAAGAATCGCACTAGAAATTATAGTTGAAATCCCCTAATACACATCCTTACTTAGATATAACATCCCCATAAGTTTCAGTACGTAGGGATTAATTAGAGGTGGACTTATAGAATCTTAAGTAAAATTTTCAACCATAGGGTAAACATATCGGGGCTAGGTTTGGAATTCTAGATGAACTTGGAGAATTCAAACTTAAATTTCACGTAGAAACCTTGGCCCTAACGTTTTGTGTTTAGACAATCAGAGTGCGCATTGGAAGCGTAATGGGCCATATAGTCTTATTCATTATGGGAATAAATGGTCAAATGATACTTCCCATGAGCTTAGGGTATTCAGGGTCACGGATTGATGGAATCATGTTTATGCGATGGATACGCGGTTTGACTCGAATTCTAAGTCTTATCAAATCTCAACGATTCCAATGCCCTGATCAAGCAAAGGATCGAGGTTAAATAGGATGGTGAATTGATACCAAAATCCTCTGTTCTGCAGGCAGATGATCGATGTATCGGGCTTAAACCCACTACAACCATCTGTTCGTGTTAGCTCAAACACTAGCAATGAAAATTTGTATTGAAAAAAAAAAAAAAAAAAAAAAGAAAAAAAGAAGAAGAAGGTATAGTAGTATTATCGGTTACCACTTAAGTGGACTTATGATCTTAGGAAAGTCAATAAGACATTCTGATGTAGGGAAGCATTAGAATGATTCCTTAATTTTAGATAATACTAGGATAGCCTCTAACCTTTAGTGGTAAATCAATATGCTAGATTAAACACCTAAGGGTTTTGGAAAATTTAGACACATCTTGTCAAGAATATATATTGCGATTTCACAACTAGGCATATATGAGGTAGGGTACACCTTTAGACAATCGAATTACTTGTAATTTTGATAATCAGAACGTACGTTACCAAATCCCGATAGTAAAGCCTTCTTTAAGGGGGGTAGATCTGTATATAGCTTGTTGGGTTCATGCCTAGGCACATGCATCGTCCGACTTATTAAAATGGAGGTATGGAAGGTTAGAAAAATTTTCCTATGGGTCGTTTAAACCCAAGTTTCGATAGCACACATGGACATAGGCGATATAGGGTACGCGGATCACTCATAATGCCAATAATCGGAATGCGTTTTACCAAATCTCGGGGACGAGATTTTCTTTAAGGGGGGTAGATTGTAACACCCCGTACTTTCAGTACTCGGGTGTTACCGTATTACCAAACTTAGTATAAATACAGGTCAGGCTTAAGTAAACATTCGCGTTCATCCTAGTTTAAATTTGATCGTATAAAACAATCCCCATCCATAGGTTAACCTATCCGTCCATTGATGTTCGAGGCGAAACATCACATCATCAGCACAACCCGTTGTTAGGACTTCAATCACCTCGATAGGTAAATCAAGCCATCTAGTAGTCATAAGTATATTTTTTAGAAACATATTTTGATAATTTATAAAAATGTATTGTAATAGAGCGACCTGTACATATTTAATGTATATAAAATATTGTGAGTATAATATTATAAGAAATAATAATTTTACAATATCATAGATATTAATGTAATATTAAGATATCGTTTTATAAATATGTATATAAGAAATTATCAGATACTTTAATAGAATTGTATATTATATAATAATATTATTAAATACAAATATAATTTTGATTAAACATGATATCATACAATCTTCAATTCATTCATATGTATAATACGATATTGTAAATTATGAATAAATAAATATGTGATTAGTAGTATGTTAATATTTATAATTTTATTTACATACGAGATTTTAAACATTTTAATACACAAAAATAATACAAATTATATTAATATTCGTATTGGTTAGTTATATATGATGAAAGCCTTTCAAATGGCCCCTTGGACCTTTTCAACCGTTGACGTTCAGTTTTAGGGTGATCCGACCATTAGATCGACGTAACTGACACTTAAAGACCTCAGTTTTGTTAGTACGGCCCACCTAAGCATTGGATCTATCTCATCTCCGATCTAGATGGCCCAATTAGACTATAAAACAAAATGGACGGAGTAGATTCCCTCGAGCATCGCAATAGGTCCCACACTGGAGTGCATGTACACCGGTCAGCTACAAAGACCGAGGTGCACAAGCCCCTCGACTCGGTCGGATATATCGACCCGACATTTCTAATAATAGGAGGGATTTCCCTCCTTTTCCTCGTTTGAAAGCGCAGACGGACAGCGTCCGTTTTTGACCCACCATGGCCCACAAATGAGGACCCACCTTGATGATCCGGACCGTCCATCTTGTCCAGGGTTTGGGTCCCACCAAAAACCATCTCGTATCACATGTTGAAAGGAACCCACGTGTGCACAACCCTTGCCGCGAACAACCCTACAAGCACAACATTCCGAATATGGAAACTGTCTGCTCCCTTCCTTTCTTCCAGCTCATCGATCCGTGTAAGGCCAGATCTGCTTATCTTAGCCATCCATGGAGAACCAATCCTAGCCTTCAATGATAGGTTTTAGAAAAGAAAAGGGATAAGAGAGAGGGAACAGCAGACTCTTCCTCCAAAATGAACCCACCGTCCTAGCTCCACTCAACCTCCGGAAACCCACGTCCACAAGCTCCCCTGAGCTGAATCAAATCATCCAGCGCCTCCTGATTGAAGGAACTAAGCCCCACTTCCATTCTGCCATTAACGGCAGCCAACTTCCAAGCACGAACCCACCATCGAAACCAACCTGGAGCTTCGTTTTTCCTCTTCCACAGGTATCATGTGAAAGAGATAGACGCCCCAGCATCATCGGTTTGAAGTAAATAGCCTCTGTGGGGAGGCTGCCATTAAAGCCGGGTCGTCTTCCATGTTAGAAGCTCGACCGTTCATCCCTGTTGCAGCCCCTGATTCGGAACAGTTGCAAGGTGGGCCATCTCTACGGTGGTCCATGTAGGTCGAAGGATAAGAAGAAGAAGAAGAAGAAGAAGAAGAAGAAGGGAAAATGGAGGTGGAGAGGTGCGGCTGTTGCACCGCACCATCTCATCTCGACTCGGCCGCTCTGCCAATTCGCATGAGTTAGAATCATTTGGACGGCCAGCAGGTAAGAAAGAAAGAAGGGAGCTAGGGAGAGTTACAGAGAAGAAACAGAGAGAAAAGAGAGAGAATGGAACTGTAATTAGATGGGTCTTGAGTTGACTCGGCCGAGTCGACATGTTACACCAAGTGGGCCAAGCCACGGGTTGAGCCGAGCATGGTGACCGAGTTCGGACTCGGTGCGGCTCGTCCGAGTGAAGGAAGACAGAGAGAGAGAGAGAAGGAAGAAGTAGGGAGCAAGGGAATAACCGAGTCAACTCCGTTGAGACCTGGGTTTGGCCGAGTCACGTAAGCCGTCATTGCCGACCATGTGAGTTGGGTGTCTGTCTGGTCCGGTCCAGACGTTCTTTGGATTTTCCAAAGATATGGGAAACAAAGAGAAAGAAGAAGGAAGGAGAAAGGAAGGAGAGTGGGTGTTATCCATTGCACCAACTCGGCCCTACCAAGTCACTTTGGGCCCATGCATGGGTCGCTTGAGTCCAGATCGAGTTGGGCTCGCACCAGTCACTGGATGTGTTGGCAAAAAAAAATAAAAAAATGAGAAAGGTAGAAGAAGGGAGAAGGCAAGGAGGGAGCTATGGGCCTTGACTAGCCGAGTCAACTCGACTCGAATCGAGTCAACGTGTGTGAGAATTTTCAACTCCTTTCACTAATAAGATTTGTCATTAGTTACTTTGTTATTAGTAATATCATTATTATTTCTATATGTGGTAACAACTAATGTTATTCTAATGCTATTGACTAGGAATTTTAACTAATATTACAATGTATTAATTAGTGTTTTGCTACTATCATCATCCATTATGACTCCGTTATTAATTATCATCATCATTGGTGTTACTATAATTATTATAATTATTAAATATGGTTAACCATTAGTAAGTTAATTTTATTAGCTTTTGTTATTATAGATACTTGATATTGACAATTATCATTATCAATGCCATTCCTATTTTGTCATTGGTAGGCTATTGATTGTAAGGGTAGTGTTGTTAGTATTAATAGGCAATTATTATTTATTTTTATCTCATTCTCATATTATTATAAATTAAATTATATGGGTTAGATTTCAAACTATAAACCAAGGTCTAAGATTAGAGTAATGGATAATACCCTAAACCTAGGTAACCCAAACCTTAGGTTAAGACCTTAAAATGTATAGTGTATAAAGCTTGGATCTAACCGTATAACTTTACAATTTATGGTAGGGTTTGATTATAAGGAAGCACACGCTTCCTAGCGATGACGTAGACGGTTCAAAACATAAGGTGATGATTCTTCCCCTTGAGCTTTCCATCTTCTCATTAGCTTAAGTTATAGTTTTTATTTAAATTTATAATTGATATCTCTCTCTTATAATCACATGTGTTAGCTGGTGGAAATTGAATTGCTATATTGCTTGCTTAATGTTTACCTTGCATATTTATCCATGCTTGTGGATTATTTGTGGATTGCTTATGGAACTTAAACTGGTACATCAGTGGGAAACCCTCACTTATATGTGTACACCCATACTTGGGATGTAACCCGATTGGTTATGATTGTAATGGACCTTCGACTTGGTGGTTATTGAGTGGTGGTCTAAATGGATCATTGATGCGGGCCTACCATCCAGGGTTATTGTGCCCAATGGTTTTTAAGGATGGTCTTTATCGTATGGTTTTGATATTCGCCCTATGTGGCATATTTTGATACTCGCCCTACGTGGTTTTATTTGATATCTTCCCTACATGGGTTTGATGTTTTATACTGTGTAACCATGCGATGGTAAGCCCCATATATTGTAATATGATTGGCCACTAGTCGACAGGGTTCCATTAAACATCCTAAGGTGGTAGCCTCATGAGCCGGGGATGGTGGTATGGGACCTATGCCCGAAATTTGTCGGCCTCCGTTGGGCCATGTGCTCCCGTAGTGACCTTTGAGCTTATTTAAAATGGTGGTTGTAATTGGATTAATAACGGATTGGCTAATCATGCATACATCGCACGCACAGACCAAAGCATCTATTGCTATCGTACGTGATGTACGTATTGTTCCGACCGGATGATGTTTCCAGGTTCGATGATTGCATGGGCGGCGGCCTGTCCGCACGGATGAGTACTCCGGGCGTGAACGCATTGCATGGGTGGTGGCCCCGTCCGCACGGATGAGCATCCCCGGGGCGTGAACGCATTCCATACATCCATGCACATAATAAGATCTGCATCATGTACTGTTTTATATGCTTTATTTCATAACTATGCTTACCTAATGCGGCGGTGTGTAATCTTGAGGGGAGTTCACACTGAGTTGGCCACTCATCCATCAAATATATAACCGTACAGGTAGCACAGGTGACTTAAGTGACTTTCAGGTTCAGGCTGATGAGGAGTCGGGTACATGTGCCAGGGTTGCATGACTACATCTACCTCGAGGAGCTGCGCAGTCTTGCGGCTTACGTTTACATTCTTATGTTATTTTTCTTGTACTAGATCATGTGGATTCTTGTAATTATCATGTTTGAGACATTGGTTTGTATAAGTCATTATGGGCACTCTTTTGTATATTCTAAATGATAATGGAACTTTCCTTTATGCTTACTTGTCCATTCTACGCTCATCTGCTTACTCTGATAAAAGTGAATAAAGTAAAAATATATCTATTTGACCATCCTTTAAGGTTAACACTCGGGTTTTTGGGAAACGGGTCGTGTACTCGGGTCCTGAAGATTCGGGGTGTTACATGATACGTATGGGCATATATTATGATGCTATGCTATCACATATTCATAATCGGTATCAACAATTGGCACCGATAATTGGCATCAATAATCAGCCTCGATAATCAGCATCGGCCTCAATAATCGGCCTCGATAATCAGCATTGGCCTCGACCATCGGCCTTGACAATTGGAATCAGCCTCGATAATCGAAATCGTCCTCGACAATCGGAATCGTCCTTGGCAATCGGCCTCGACAATTGAAATCGGCCTCGATAATCGGAATCAGTAATCGGGCTGACAAAGGGCCTAAGCGAAGGTCACAATGTAGACATTTAACCATCATCACCCATCAATGTGGACATTTAACCAACATCACTCCCAAGCAGTGGCTCACATAAACATCATTACATGCATGGTGGAGTCCACACGCCTGGCCCACCATCTAAATGGATGGACGGTCTGGATCACGTCTGTGATCAGACCATCTTGCTGACGTGAATACATCAACTTCATAGCTGGTGTAGGTACCTCCAGCTAATCCATTTCCAATTAAGGTGGGTCCCAAGTGGTGGGCCACCATCATATATCTTATATATATAATATATATTACAACTCATACATGGTGGTGGGTCCCACGTGGTGTGGCCCGCCCACTATATACATATATATATATGATATGTATTGTATCTGTTTTTATTTTATTTTTATTTTTTTTTAAACGAGCAACCATGTCCAGGCCCTGGACGACCTAGATAATACATCATGGTATGGCCCCACATGTGTGGTGGGTCCCATCGTCCAAACAATGGACGGTGTGAATATACAATGCATACGTCAGGGTGGGGAGGTCCACACGTGACCACCCCATACTGATCAAGCTGATATATGTTATTTCCCTTTATCCAGGGTTTGCCCAAAGTGGACAGCAACAAGGTGAGCCTTGTGATCAGGTGGTGTGGATCTAATCCATTCGCCAAGGTGGGCCACAAATAGCGAAAGAGAGAGAGAGAGAGAGAGAGAGAGAGAGAGAGGATCGTATGATGGAGGGACCCTGGCACTATGGGCCCTCCCTTTCATGCATACAACATACATTAAGATGGGTCCCACCATATGTGGGCCCTCAAATCATCAAGATCGAGATGATGAACACCCACCATTGGATCTCCTCTTCCTTCTTTCGCCAATGCATCCTAGAGATTCAATGGAACATGATTCAATGATTGATATTGATCATGAAGGGTGGGATTGGGTGGTAGAAAGGTGGGCCACACTAGCTTCTTTCTTTCCTTAGAAGCCATGGACAGTTGCTTGGGAGCTTGGGAGGAAATGAGAGAGAGATGAGAGAGAGATGTGATGTAAGGAGAGAGAGGGATGGTGTGAGACCCGTATCCTAGCCCGTACTGTTTCGTAGGTTTCCGCGGTCCTCTCGGTCGAATTTTGACGACCCGCGACTTGTAATTAGCAGATGCGCGCAATCTTGAGTCGTGTCCCATATATCAGAGTCGTCTCGACCCGAGACTTGTACCCTTACGGCCGCGCCGTCGCCGCAGTTCCGATGTCGCGTCTTGCGCTCCAAGGCGATACCCGGGCCAGGAGATGTGGGCCCGCATTCAATTCAAGGAAAACATCGCGTGTTACAAATCCCTAGAAAACCCATCACATTAATCACTTCACTTGTCAAAGTACACCCATCAAGTCAAGTACCCTATCCCATTCCCCAAGTACACTATACCATCCCCAATGTCAACCTTTCCATCCCATCTCTTACACACCCCATCACTCCTCTCCCATCATCTCTCTCTCTTTCTCTCTCTCTCTCTCTCATTTCCCATTTTCAAGCAAGCAACCCAACGTCCATGAGAGCTCCATGAGAGAGCTTTGTGTGGCCTACTTCTTACCTCCCATCTCCACCATCCAAAGAACATCTCGACCGTTGAAATCGTCCCCTTGGAGCTCTAGATTGTGTTGGTGGAAGAAGGAAGAAGAGATTAAAGGTGGGAGAATCTTCATTGTTTGTGGGTGCCTCTCTCTCTCTCTCTCTCTCTCTCTCTCTCTCTCTTTCCCTTTCTTTTATGATAAGTGGCCCACCTGATGATTGATGTAATATCCTTACCGTCCATCTAGTGGGATCAACCCACCTTGCTACCCATTTACTTGAAGGATCTAGATGATGGGAATGTAACATCCCAAATTTTTGCCAACCTGGAATTAGACGTCCTTAGGCAATGGGTCACTCCTAACACCTTATTAACTCATCAGAACTAAATCCCACAGTCTAAAATCATTTCTTAACCCATTTCCTTCACAAATCTCACTTTCACTACCTTATCCTTCACAAAGTAACTAAGTGTTAAACTAGAGTACTTATGAAATTAGCACCAATCATTTTAAATACGATCTGCAAGACCCAAAACTTGTAGAATCATTGACGCTAGGTTACCCTAAAATCTAGGATCAATCTCATTACTCGGCTGCTCTCGGGAGCATCATGAAACTCTGTATTGGATTTGGACCGCACGTCAAAAGTCCGATTAATGCGAAGTTAAACGATTAGGACCGCCTTGCTGGGCTTGACAACCATCTCGGAAATCAAATCCAAATAATGTCCCAGCGCTATTCGCTTGAGCTCGGAGTGAAGAGTGTGAGAAAGGTGAAATTAATTAAAAATAAAATACAAATTTATGAAATCTGAGACTTGTCGCTTGCGGGTCAGTATTAAGCAACCTAACCGTTAGAATCAGGTTAAATTACACCCTCGGATCAAGGATATTTTCCCAAACATATCTATGTACTCGAAATCTCCGATCGAGATCCACTGACCGTTGAACTGAAACTAGTCTGCCACGCGTGATTTGGGAATTCGACCGAAATGAAAACGTAACTCGACCTAGATCCAATGTCAGTGAGTTTAAGTCCGACCTTTGGCTCAAGGGGGGGCTCCGGAAATGCTCCGTTGAGCTGAAACAGATGCCCTTTGGACAAAACTCAAGTATATCTTGGTCCTGAGTCTATTTCGGTGTAGTTTTAGGCTATATAAGGACCTTAAAACCCTCTCTCATTCAGCCATACGAATTTGAGAAAAACCCTAAGAAGAGAGAGAAAAGAGAGAGAAAGTGTGGGAGATGTGGGAGATTCTTCCCTGCCATATTCAAGCTTAACCACTCCATTCTAATCGCTTTCCTGGCAATTTCGGCGTCGTTTCTAGGTAAGTAACCCTAATCCTAATCTGTTTTGGGGTTTTGATAGTTGTAGGTTATGAAATAGCTAACTATTTCATTCTATAGGTTGTCAAACTGTTGTATACGAAAGCCTAGCAAATCTATCGAGTTTTTTCCGATTCTACGACAAAAGGTGCGGACTTTAGCTGTATAGGTTATGGTTTTCAACGCTTTTAATGTCAGATAATGATAGATTCATGATTTGCATGCAATTGCACATGTACAAAGTGCTGTCTGTTTTCCATTTCGATTAAATACGAAGAATATGGAATTTTGTGTATTCTAGATATTTATAGAAAGTACCGTATACGTATAAATTTTGGAAATGTGTTTGCCATGATTATTTGTTATATGAACATATTATATATGTGTATAACACTTACTTGGCGAGAGGGTTCACCCTAATACATGTTGTTGCTAATATAAACTATGTATGTTAAAATAGTGTATTCTAAATGTTTGTGAAAATGACCGAATGAGTATAGAATTCACATTCATGCTCGCCATGACTAATTGTCATGGATATATGATCGTTGTATAGGCGATATCCCTTTGACGGAAGGATTTGCCCTAAATCACGCCACGACCAATAAATGTTATATATGTTAAAATGTGTGGCCCAAGTGTTTGTGGAAATGACTGAATGAACATGGAACTTGGATTCCTGCTTGCCATGACTGTCCGACATGGGTGCACGCGTGTTATAATTGGGGCAACTCCCTAGTGAAAGGATTTGGCCTTATACCTATGTGATCAACATACGTCATGTATGTTGATGTATGTAGTTTAAAGTGTTTATTGAAATGTCTGAATGAGTAGTAGTTAGTAAATTGTAATGTATAATGGCGTTGAGATAGGATTCTCAGCTACCTTAGAGATGTATATGATTTCCTCCATGTTGCTTGTTTAATTTAACCGTTTACTTATGAAATATAGGTGTTTGTATTTCCTGTTTATATTGTGCTTTATTACATGTTTTATGACATGCTTGTCAACATGCTTGAATTACTTTATTTATTCTGCTTTACTCTACATGCTTCTGGTCATGGATTGATTGTGTTTGGGGCTATGATTATAGTCCAGGCAATCGGTAACGGGATTGAATTCGTGGCTGAGATTCATTTGCCACGTGAGATGTGTTCGACGAACCCGAGTCGTACTTTGGTTGGCAATAGTGATTGGCCACACGAAGTGCTTATGCGCTTCATATCGTTCAACTTGTTGTACGCTTGAGCTAGCCGAGCTCGTCAAGCAACCCAATCTGTCTTATGTATGTTCACCATGTTTGGACGCCTCTGCTTGAACCTAGGGTACCAAACTTATCAGTGAAATCTCGTTAACCATGGTACCTCGATCCGCTAAGACTCATGAGCCGGGCATGGTGGTATGAGACACCGTGGTCGAGCTGTCGGCTTACGCTGGGGCCACGTGCCTCCCCGTAGTGACCAGTGAGCAACCAGACTTGTGAGCCGATTATGGTGGCATGGGACACTATATTTGAGCTATCGACCTACACTGATTGGTGACGAGCCCTTTGTAGTGACCTCGAGCATACTCTGAATTTGCGGTGAGGTGACGAGTTTTGCCACGGTGAATAGAGTATGAACTAGGCCTGTATCAATTTAGTGATGAACCGTTAAAAGGGTGATGGGGGAGTGGTGTAACGGTTCCGTGTAATAGCCCTTGCAGTGACCTAGAAACATACCATCGTATGAGATTAACTAGGACTAACGACCCTAGAATGGATCATGTTTGGGAATGATATAAGGGAGGTACCTTAGTTTCCCAATCCTGCTGTTTGAAATGGACTAATAACAACTCAGTAATCACACTCATCATCGCATTGCATGTGCCTGGAAGACGTGGAGCACTGAGGAATGCAAGCATGCCGCGAACGTAAGATGGTGTCGCATGAGGAAGTATGTGGTGAGGGCATGCATCATGACTGCATTCATACTTGCATTAATAAGAGTATTTAGAATGTTTGATTGTACTGCTTTATCATTACTGCTTGACTGAGTTGATAACATGTTAACCTATGCTTTATTATTCCACTGAGTTGATCACTCACTCCCACGTTACGGGACGGTGTTGTACACACCAACCAGACTGTCTTAGCTGCAGGTGATGGCGATGCTTATGAAGCGGAGCCAGACTCTTATGAGGATGAGGAGGATTCCTCCTTTATGCAGTTTCAGGCGGGTTCCTATGAGCCCTGTCCTGATCGACGGGGCTTTCTGGGATATTGACTAGATGACCTTACACAACTTGGTATAATTTGAAATTGTACCTGTAATGAATTAACCTGGTAACATTATCACACTCTGGAGACTCACCATAGTTTATATATTTTATATATCTATCATAGTCTTCCGCTTGCAATATCACTTGTCTCTGGAGTATGATATGTTGTTTTGGCTTAATCTCACTCATGTTCAATGCACTAATATAGACAACATTCAATCATCATTCATTTTGTTGCATAAGTGATGCATTGGAACTCAGGAGTTGAGTTTATGCTCGACCCCCGATTTTCAGGGCGTTACAGGGAAAGTGTATGCATTTGGTAGACCCCAACATGGCCAGATGGGCCAGCCCAGAACTTGCTGGCGTTGTCCAGATCGTCCTGCAATGTTTGGACGTTGCCGTGAACCAAAGCAAAAAATATCAGCTTGGTTGAAAGCTTTAGGACGAGCCATTCATGCAGGCCTCACCTTGATGTATGGGTCCAATTCATGTCGTCCATTTCATTCTCCAGATTATTTTAGGCATTGACCCAAAATATGAAGCCAATACAATCATCTGGCGGGCCATAACATAGAAGATAGTGGTTTTGCCATTGAAATCCACTCTGATATTTTTATAAACCGAAACATGCTCAATATTGGGCTTGTTAGATCCGTTATGAAATGTAAAATGCAATGGGTGAAGTGGATACATTTAATGTCGGCCTCACATGGGAAAACCTTAGAAAAACGATGGTGGGACCCCACCTCGATGTATGTATTCTTTGGCCACACCGTCCATTTGTGTGGACCTCAAGTAAGGTATGGGATTCATCCGCACCGTCCATTGGACTTGGGGCGCCCTTGCTGTGGCCTCTGCACCGACCAACAATGCCACACGTGTGGTTCACCTTGATGATGGGATGATCACACCATCCGTCCAGTAAGACGATGGGTCCCTCACAGCAGCAGGTTGCTGTACTGACGCAGCATGTGCTGTGGGGCCAGCAAATGTATGTGTTTTATACTCCATCCCTGGACGTGGGATCCACTCCACATGTGTGACACGTGTGGAGGTGGGACCCCACCTTGTTGCATCTGTTGTATATCCCAACTATCTGTCCGTTTGGGAAGGGTGGGCCATTGTATTGACGTCAGCAAGTGGCCCATAAGGAGGTTGTTTTATATCCAAACCCTTCTTCCGTTTGAAGCAACCGTGTAGGGCCCATATATATATATATATATATATATATATATATTTATATATATATATATATATTGTTTCTGCAGGTTAGCAGCGCCCAGTGATAGATGCCTTGGAGTACATCGAGCGGCCTATGGATGCCACACGTGTACAGGGTCCACGTGTTGGGCGGCATGGATGGGATACCATCATCAGTGGGGTCTACATTGTGGCAGCCCACCAGCTGGCGTGGTGCAGATCACTGATGTGCATTATTCCGCCAGATTTTTGGTGAGGCCCACCCGCAGTTTGGTGAGGCCCATGGCCTGTTTTCACTTCCTGCCAACGTTCTCAACCCATATTTGCAAGCCGATTTCAGCCGTTTCTCAGGCCAGAGACACCCTCCATCTGGGCCGTTGGTGAGGCTAATCTCAGCCCCAAATCGAGGTTCTTATAGGGACAAGAATGGCCAGGACTTGGTCCGCTTGCAGGCCTGCCAACGTCCTAGCTAAAGGACCCTTTTTTTTTTCCTGCTGCTAGGAAGCTGAAATCTCAGCCATTCCATGCCGATATTTTCAGCTATCCTTCTGCTGATGCCAAGTTTACAACCTCATCTGTTTTTAAGCTTAGCATTTGGCTAATTCCTAGCCCTTTTTAACTGTACACCGCTGCTCACAGGTCACGTTTTCAGCCTGGCTTCCTGCTGGAGGACAAATGTTATCGGGTTGTGTTTTCAGCCACAAACGGAGCCTGTTTTAGAGGGCCAAATGCGGTGTGAGCAAGGTGTGGTGGAGCTTCGTTTTGGGCTCATTTTAGAGTTTTCGGAAGGGTGGAGGAAAGGCTTTTACCTGGTTTGAGTTGGGTCCGACCCGAACTTGGGTTGTCACGCACACAGCCACCACCCCCACCTTCTTCCTCACTTCCCTCTCACTTTTTCTTTTTCTTCCACCTCTCAAATGGTGTGGCTATGGCCGCACACTGACTCGGCTCGGTCCAGTTTTCATGGACAGAGTTGGGGCAGTGCGCTCCAAGCTCACCAAAACGTCACTCTCCCTTTTTGTTTTCTCCCTCTCTCAGTTTTCTCTCTCTGTTTCCTTCCTTTCTCACCTCTCTTCTTGTGTGTGGTCTAACAGAGCTGAGCTTCTCCTTATATAGGCAGAGAGAGGAGAGGCTGACGGTAGGCAAAAACCTTTCACACTCAACGGTTGGGAGTGTAGGACGGCTGAGATGAAACCGTGTGATCTCATCGGATGGCTAGGATGGTGCCAGACAAGGAAATGATGACCATCAGTCTTACTCGACCGTTTCTGGTTGAGAGGAGACCTTGGCAGCTCACGTGCAAGCGCTCTGGCGGCTGAAATCTTGTGGATAATCGGCACGCTAGTGTGCCTTACAAGTTCCGCATTGAATGTTAGCCATGCTTGAAGGGCTGAGACGGTTGGGATTGATCTTCACTGTTTCAATGCATGAGTCTAAGATCTTATGCTATTTTGTTCAGTGGACTCATGTGATTAAAATGGATGGTTTGGATCGTCCAGAAAGTGGCTATGGTGGCCCACTTTAAAGCTCAAACGCTAATGTTTTCAAATAAGGTGTTGGCGGGAATGGTTTTGAGAATTTTGTATTTGAGTTTGGTCAAATACTGTTTGACCACAGGAAGCCATCCAGTACTCATCGTGTACTAGTGTTTGGGGTGTACATGTACCTAGCTTTGGGGGCTCATCACGACTCTGGTGCTTGATCCACCCCATTCAACTGTCTTGGGTACTAGTCATAAGGGTCCTGGCCCAATTTGGGGTGGGGCCGAGGCCCAGGTGGGGCCCACCACTTAATTTGGGTTACATTTGTGGATTCCCGCTAATCTCATGGTTGGATCAGCTCGAAACTGAACATCAACGGTTCAAAAGGTCTAAGGATTTATTTAAATGACTGGGACACTAGTTCTATAAATTTAAGACACTAAATGATACTTTTAGAATGATTTTAACACATTATTATTATTATTGTTACTATTATTATTATTATTATATTTTCAATTGTCAATTATTCATATTAAATTCTCATGGTTCTCTCTTTTAGAGATGTTTTGTATGTTTTTTTTTTTTTTAGGGAGAGATTATTTATTTGTATTTAGATATATATATATATATATATATATATCTAAATTATTTACGTGGGCCATAGCCCGATTAGAGTCGTTTACTCTTTCATTCAGTCTCCTATAAGTATTCGGCTATAAGGATTAAATCATTCGGGCTTGTAAGTGGGCCAAAATACATGGTTTTTTTTTTTTTTTAAACGTTTAGTTATCAATTTGTTTAAATCAACGGTGGGATGTGAGATATTGGCATTCTGACTATTGACACTGAGTAATGGGTTGTGACTTATCAAATGATGGTGAACAGTGTATGTTACTTGTATCTTCATATAAATACGCTAATCTAGATTATAATAGTAACACCCGAGTACTGGAAAGTACGGGGTGTTACAATCTACCCCCCTTAAAGTGAATTTCGTCCCCGAAATTCAGTGCTTTTATTATGATTAGGGATGATATTATTCATTATTTCCCTACATGTACAAACGTATGCCACTAGGTGCCTAAAACTGAGGTCGTTCTAATCTACCCCCTTTAAAAAAATTCCACCATTGAGACATGATGATGTATGCCCAACTACTAATATTTTAGTATTTACTAGGGTTATAAGTTCATCTAAGTGGGGACTGGTAATATTGTATCTTTCTCTTTATTTCTCTTTCCTTTAATGATGGTTTCACTGCTGACTAAAGTAAATTGCAGTTTTCTACTTTCAACGCCCGAATCAACACGAATAGATGGTTGTAGTAGGTTTGAGCCCGATACATCGGTCGTCTACTTGCAGGACAGAGGATTTTAGTATCAATTCACAATCCTGTTAAATCTCGATCTTCTACCTGATCAGGGCATTGAGATCGTTAAGATTTGTTATGACTTAGAATTTGAGTCAAACAGCTCAATATCGCTTAAATATGTTTCCATCAACTCGTGATCCTGATTCTTCCAGACTCAATGGAAATATCATGTGATCTTCAAATTTTTCGATGAGAGCACTCAAAATTTTTATGAATAGACGTGAACGACCATCACGCTTCCAGCGCGCACTCTGATCACCTAATGCACTATTTAGAAGTTTCAAGACCAGGATTTCTATATGGGTCCTAAGTTTGAAATTTTGGTAATCTATCTAGGATTTCAAATCTAGTCCTAATATGTGCAGCCTAGGGTTGGAAATTTACCTATAAATCTATGACTTCATCTCTCATCAATTCTACATGCTGAAACTTGTGGGAATTATTATTTCTAGGTAGAAAGGCGTATTCAAGTAGCAACTCCTAGTAGGATTCCTTAGATTTAGGAAGTGCTTATGTCCAATGTGGTGGGTAAGGAATTTCTTATGAGGTCTAAGTTTGCTTCATATGCTAATTGTTGTGATGAAATTATTCCTACCTGGAGAAATTTCTAAAAGAGTTCAACATCTAAGTCTCTGAGAATTGTATTTTGGGAGTCAAGTTTATGGGATGTTTTTACTTGGTATATGTACATTGCAATAGTGTTTGCCCACCCGCAACATTTAGGTTTAGTTTCCAAATTTAAGCAGCTACACCTACAATGGAGAATTAAAGTTTCCAAACAGTTGTTCTAGTAATTTATAGGGAAACCAAGATTGTATATCTAAGTTTCAAACAATGTCCTATTGTTTATAGGAGAACCAAAGCGGCTAACTTATAATTCTTAAGGGAACCTAAGAACATTTCTAAGTTTTTCGGTCATCCAAGCAAGTTTCTAAGGGGACCTAGGTTTTGAATTTCCATATTCGCAAATTGTCTTCGCTCAAATGGAATTTTATATTTTCATCCAAGTCACTTCTAAGGGAACCTAAGTTTGGGCTTCTATATTCACAATCATTCTTCTAAATCTACGGGAAGTTCACCTAACTTTAGACATTTAAGGTTTGTATAAGTTCATTTCCCAAGGCCAAGTTTGTCCAAACTATGCTCTGATACCAACTGTAACGCCCCGTGTTTTCAGGACCCGAGTATATGACTCGTTTCCCAAAAACCCGAGTGTTAACCTTAAAGGATGGTCAAATTCGAGTGTATATTTTTTTCAACTATCAGAGTAAGCAGATGAGCGTAGAGTGAACAAATCAACATAAGGGAAATTTCATTATCATTCAAATATACAAGCAGCCCATAATGATTTATACAAACCAATGTCTCAACATTAATGATTACAAGGTTTGCATACATAAGAAATAACAGAAAGCATATAAATGACCACACAGCTCCTCTTAGAAATACGGCCGTGCATCCATGGCACCCATGCATAGCTCCTCATCAAGTCTGAACATATACCTTATCTAGGCCACCTGTTCTACCTGTACGGTTGTATATTTGATGGATGAGTAGCCAACTCAGTGTGAATTCCCCTTAAGATTACACACCGCCACATTAGGTAAGTCATCCAGTCGGACAGAGGTTGATAGTCAGTGGTCTGGGAGCTAGCGAAATGATACCCCGAAGATCCTAAGGGCACGTGCTACAGCATCCAGATTAGCCACTCGTCATCGCCAACATGCTATGGATGCATGATTAGCCAAACCATTATTAGTCCAGTTACAATCAGCCAATTTAGATAAGCTCAATGTCACTACGGGGAGTTTGGAGCCCAGCGTAGGTCGACAGCTCAGGTATAGTGTCCCATTACCACCATCTCCGGCTCTTGAGGCTACCATCTTAGGATGTCAAATGGAACTCAATCGACTAGTGGCTAATCATATTTAGTGTATGGGGCTTACCATCGCATGGTTGCACGGTATAAAACATCGAACCATATAGGAAAAATATCAAAACAAAACCACACAGGGCGAGTATCAATACGAGCCACATAGGGCGAATATCAAAATCATGCGATAAAAGACCATCCTTGAAAACCATTAGACACAACAACCTTGGATGGTAGGCCCACATCAATGATCTATCTAGACCACCACTCAATAACCACCAAGTCGAAGGTCTATTATAATCACAACTAGTCAAGTTACATCCCAAATATGAGTGTACATTCATATGTGGGAATTTCCCACTAATGCACCAGTTTAAGTTTCATAAGCAATCCACAAGCATGAAAAATTATACAGGATAATCATAAAGCATGTAATACAACAATTCAATTTCCATCAGCTAACACATGTGATTATAAAGGGAGATATCAATTATGAATTTAAATAAAAACTATAACTTAAGCTAATGAGAAGATGGAAAGCTTAAGGGAAAGAATCATCACCTGTATGATGGTGTTCTTGAACTTGGTCTGAGCCTTCCTGTGATCCGGGGTTATTCGGGGATTTTCCTAAAATTATAATTTACATTTGTCAGGTATTGCCAGGGCTTTGTTTAGAAGTATGTAACACAAGGCCCATTAGGCCACCATGTATTTTTTCAGTCAAGGTGGCCCCAAGGGATTAGTGGATGTTTAACCCACCATTCGTTCATGGCAGAGTGGTCCATTTGACAAGGGTCCCCTCTATCTTTCTCCTCAACCCTTAGGACCAGTTCATCAAATGGATGGATGGTTCGGATGAAACACATACGTCAGGGTGGGGCTCACCACATGTGCTTATTATACAATTATCATATTAATGCCACATGCACTGTATTTATTTGAATATCATATACTACATGCATCTGGTATATATTCCAGCATTATATACGTTACATGCATCTGGTGCCTGTCTAAATGTCATACCACATATGTATCTGATATAAATCTAAATATTATATTAACGTGGGTTCCACATATAATACTTTATGAAATGGAGGAGACTCCATGCTATTACAACAGGTGGGGCTGAGAATGGACAGTTTGGATAACTCCTCAGATCCGGCCCAAAGAAAACCCCCGACAGATGGCCTGGACGTAATCCTATTACATTGCATGGAAGGACGCCTTCATCAGAGGTGCTTATGTATTAATACATATATGAGTCCGGATCCTCTGTTACCAGGTAAACAGGGATTTCCTGTTACCCTATTCCTCATTGGTCCACATCACCACTCACTTAAAAAATAAAAAAAATAAAAGAAAGCTCCGGACGCCAAACCATTATGAAAAAAACAAAGGAAAAAAAATAAAAAACCAGGAAAAGAAAACAAGAGGAAAAGAAAAAGGCGTGTTTCGTGACTGGTTTCCTCAACAGTGGCAAAACCATCCTCCTCAAGCACATCCTCGACAACCGCGGCGACCTCCGACTCGCCGTTCTCGTCAACGAGTTCGCCAACTCGGACGTCGACTCGCTCCTCCTCGACTCCACCCACTTAAGGTCGAGGCATAGATGGGGGACAACTCTTGTCTACATCTCGTGTAAGTTTCGAATTTGTATCACTACGCGGATAGTTAATTTCACTCGAATATTGTGATCGTTCTAGCAGAACTCTGTATGTATGCTCATTCTCCTTTGGATTGTGAAAACACAAGCAAATGTTATATCCACCTACTTAGATGATATTACATTGTTCATATTTAGAAGTTATTGGGTTTGTTTGGATGCATTATCGTTTTGAATTGCAATTGTTAGTCTAATAAAGTGGGTTAAAAAAAAAGTTCAAATCATGAACTTCTCTAGCATTTATATTTGGGGATCATTGCTCGAGATTTCAAATAGTAATTTGATGTGGGATGTAAAAGGAAATGCAACTGCGAATTGAGGGCTACTTCCTGTTATGAATACTAGGAAACATCATTCATTTATATTATTTCCTCATTTAACAAACTGTGCAGAATTCAATTTGCTCATGCATCCAAGCACAGCCTTTGTGTATGCTTTGGTGGTTTTTCAAACACATTATGATGGGGATACTGTTGTCAGGACCATTTATAGTTCTGCTAAAGCCCACATGCACAGTGGCATATGCCAAAGAATGTGCGTATGTGGTACATCTGAGTTGTGAATGAGGTAGGCCCCACCATTGAGATGACCTATGAGAATAAATATAAATCTCTGTAGACCATTAGGGTACTTCATTGATGTGAACAGTGGGAAAATTCTTTTTAAAATAACCTGTTGCCATCGTACATGTGTGGCTCACCTAACGAGATGAACGGCCTGGCTTCTGTACCATTGGGTTTTTTCCATACAATTATCTAGTGAATGGGATGCTTACTCGAATTGAGGTATTACATTAAATTGCAACACTTTTGGCCAGGCATCATGTAATTATCTACTGCTATTTTTGTCATTTGGCCTGCATTCATCTAACATCTCTAGTAGAGAAGAGGTACTTGAAATATTTCACACCATGGGAGATGTTTACAAATATTCCCTTTTATTACAGTAAATTAGCATTTCCACACCAAGAATCGAGGTTTGGACAAAATGAGGATCCTGTTTCCTATTATGTGGGCCTGGTGACCACTTACCACCATTTGGATGGACATGTAATCATATGCATTATTTCATTTGTTGGTTTGCTGTTGTAGGCAGTTTTTAGAGAGGACATGGTTCGAAGAGACATTGATGATCTTCAAAGATTGGGTGGTATGCAACAACAAAAAGATTAAAATTGTAGTAATTGTCTATTTTTTGTTGATCTTATATCTTATTTATTTATTTATTTTGTTGGTAAAAGTCTCCGTTATAGCGTTTGGTTGCATCAAATGGCCAAAGGTACATTTGGTTGCATCATGATCATCATCACCATAACCTTGTCCCATCTATTTGATGTTGGCTTTCTGACAATTATCATGGTTGGTTGGCAAAAGTTTGACAACCAGCAAACCAGTGCCACCTGAGATTAGCACTTTTATGTGGACTGGGGACAAAAGTTTGACATCCAGTAAACCAATGCCACTTGACATCAAGCCTCCTTTAGCCCTATCCACATATTGGTTAGCATGTCGTTGCTTTTTATCTATTTAGTAACTTTTAATATTTTCTACTTTCAAAGTTGCCAAATGAATATTGGCAAGAAATTAGAGTTGTTCAAGCAATGCATGAAGTGGCAACTAGGTAATTTCATTTTTTTGCTGACATTGTTGTAGGAGGCAGCCATGATACGATTGGATATGAGTGAATATATGGAGCGGCAAAGAAAGTAGTTAGCAAGATTAAAGTGGAAGGTTAGTTTTCAATGGTATAAACCAAATGTGGGTGCTAATTGATGAATTTTCAGGGATTCTATGCCCACTTTTTAGTCTTAAGCACAACCTGTGAAGTGATATGAGCTTAGCTATAGGAACTTTCTGCTCAAGATGCCACTCCTGCTTCCTTTCCCATTCGAAGTTGTGATGCTGCTACAATTTTCTTTTTTCTAAGAATTTCAACCACTGTGGTATTGGATGATTCAGGCCTTGTCATATGGAGAACTTTGTCTTGGTTTTTAATTAATTGTGGGCTTTTCTATCATATTACTGTTCTTTCTGGAGAATGTGCAAATGAAGTAGTGTGCTTCAGTTATTTTCTCTAAGAATGTAACTATAGAGGGATTTAACTCTTAGAATTATTAGAAGATGCTCATACCAGACATGGACTGCTGGGCTATGATGGTATGATGCATATAGGCTTCTTCTCTTTTCTTTTGTAGGTTATTAAAAAGAAAAAAAATGTCATTCCTGTTACTTCTGATCAACTACTAGAGGTTATAAAAAGTGTCTTACAACTGATCTACAGTGGAATGATGGCCGCACACACATTGATGAAACGATGGCCATTTATATTAATTTTCTTTTTTGGACGATTATTAGAGTAAATTGGTGTAGAGTGAGAGTCCTTAACATAATTTCTTTTTCCAAGAAGTGTATGCTCAAAGTTATATAAAATCTTGAGAACTCATTGTTCTACTTGTAGCTCAACCAGGTCCTTTCAATTGGCCTAGCCTCTTGAGTCCAAAATTGACCTATTACATTACCAACCTAGCAAATTTATTCTGACAGTTCACTTGGACTGCAAAATCAAAATACCAGTTTTCTGAATTGACTTCCAAAAATGTCGAATTAGAATTATTAGCTAGCACATAATTGGATGCATCTCATGCTTGTCTACTCTCATCGTTCAAATCTGAAATTGCTTGGCACAATGCAAACTATGCCCAAATATTGGAATACCTTCGAGATGAGTATGAGCTTGTACAACATTTCGGAAGCCTCGATTTCAAATTGAAATTTGTGGAGGTATAGTCCTTCTTGCTATTATTGTTTCCCTTTGAAATAATGTCTTGTAGAGTTCAATGTTCGTGAAGAAAGTTTGCAATTGGTTTAAAACTCACCGATTGAGCTAAAATCAACTTTCTGGCTTTGCTGTGAGAATGTGATATGGTTGATGGACAACATGATAGAGTCGTACTTGAGGATGTGGTATGGTAGTGTGATAGTGTGATAAGGTATATATCCACTTGAGAATGTGATATAATTGATGGACGACGTGATGAGTTTGATCTGAGGATATGATATGGTTGTATGATAATGTGATTACGTTGCACTTGAGCGCATGACATGGGTGAAACGATAGTGTGTTATGATTCCACTTGAGAATATGATACAGTTGATGGACTATATGATGAAGTTACACTTGAGGATGCATATGATATGGTTGTGTAATAGTGTAATGTGGTTCGTGAAACACTTTATGGACTGTGATGAGGTTGCACTTGAGGATATAGAGTCAGGATCCTCTGTTATCTGGTCAAAAGGGATTTCCTGTTACCTAATCCTCATTGGTCCACGTCATTACTCACTTAGAAAAAAAAATACTAAAACGGAAAATCGGACTCCAGATTATTATGAAATACTTTTCCACAGATTTCCTCCAATGTGACGTCTTCCTTTCCAAGGATTCCACAAATCAATGACTTTAGAGTTAAAACTATATAAAACAGCAAGGATTTCACCAAGCTCATTAACGTACTATGGCCTTGGTTCGAAGAATGGGAAATACATCGTCGAACTCCACTTTGCAGAGATAGTCATGGATGATTCACAGTCTTGGAAAGGTCTTGGGAGGCGCATATTTGATGTCTACATCCAGGTATCACTTTCCTTATCATTTAACATATGAAGGTGTGTTCTTTCAAACTATATTATATTCAATATCTTTGAATTGTTTTGGATGATGGACAAAAAACAAAATGTCCAGGGGAGAAATATCCAAGATGAAGCCAAGGGCTCCAAAAGAGCTGTCATAAAAATGTTCATGGCAAATGTGACAGACAAAGCCATGGAGATCGACTTCTTTTGGGCTGAAAAAGGGACCTGCTGCATTCCATTTCAAGCAACTTTTAGGCCGCTAGTGTCAGCCATACGTGTTTTTCTAGGTTCTCAACCATCCCCATCTATGTTTTCCTTGCATTTAGTTTTCATCCTTATTTAATTGACTAATTCTTTGTTTTTATCTTGCAGAGTCCTCTAGTGGTGGTTCGCCCTCGAATAATTACAAAAGACGCACAGGAGAAGTTATTAGTATAGCTATCGGATGTGCAGGTGGATTACTGATACTCACATCCATTTTCTATCTATGGTGGATGAAGGATGCACCTGGCCATATGCGAGTGCGCACAGACTCACCAAGAAAAGGATGATGACATTTTCTTTATATTTTCAGCATTGTTGTAATTATAATTGTAATTGATTGAATGAAGGATTGTAATTGATTCATTATTAAATGAATGATTGAATGATTGTAATTGAATGAATGAATCATTATGCAGGTGGTAATTAAATGAATGAATGAATGATTATAACTTCTTTTAAATGTAGGAAATAGTTACGAATATTGACCGAAGCTGGTAATCTGACAACCGTAGCTGTTATTAAATTCAGCATACTGCTACGGATCCAGCACTACTTTTAGCTACAAATACTATCCGTAGCTATAAGTCTATGGCTATAGTTTTTATCCGTAGTGTTTCCCCCTTTTCTGGTAGTGTCATCACACCGTCCATAATCATATGCATCCTCAAGTGCGACCTCATCATATAGTCCATCAACTGTCTCATATTCTCAAGTGGAATCACATTACACTATCATCTCAACCATGTCATGCGCTCAAGTGTAACCTAATCACGTAGTCCATCAACCATATCATATCGTGTAACCACATCACATTATCATACAACTATGTCATATCCTTAGGTGCAAACTCATCACACTATCCATCAATCGTATCACATTCTCAAGTGGATATATACCTCATCACACTATCACACTACCATACCACATCCTTAAGTACAACTCCATCATATTGTCCATCAACCGTATCACATTCTCAAGTGAACACATCACACTCACACAACCACATTAATCACATATCATATCCTCAAGTGTAACCTCATCACATAGTCCTTTCATTTCTTTCATTCTCATGTGTAACCTCATCACACTGTTGCACTACAATATCATATCCTCAAGTGTAACCTCATCACATGGTCCTTCAATTTCTTTCATTATTAAGTGTAACCCCATCACACTGTCGCACTACAATATCATATCCTCAAGTGTAACCTCATCACACTGTGATAGCATGATGTGGTTATTCTATTTGAGAATGTGATACGGTTGATGGACTTTGTGATGAGGTTAAACTTGACGACGTGATATGCTTGTGTGATACTATGATGTGGTTCCAGTTGAGAATATAATAGGGTTGTTTATTTTGCAAAGATTGTAGTTTATTTTTATATATCCAGTTTTCAATCTTCATTCATTTAAATCCTTCAAAATAAATAACGAAAAAGAAAGAAAATAGAAATTCAGAGGTCCTAAAAAAAAGTAGCAGCTACCTAAGTAGATTCAAGTGACAAATTTTAGTTAAATGTATGGTCATATCACTTGGTGAATAAAATGTCATATTTGGATGTTCAATTGAATTATAACAATACAATACAATAAAGTAAATAACGAAAGTGGGTTTTATTCCATTCACAGTCGATGTTATTGTGGTTACTAAACAACAAAGTTGGTACTAATAGTTAGCCCCATTCCATTCACATTCAAAGACTTACACCTTACTGTGGTTATTTACATGTTCAACTACCAAAATGGACTAAACTATTTAGCTTACCATTTTGCTGAGAACCATTCCATATTAACATCTTAACAAACATCACCCTTAGCTCGCATCAATTGTAATTCAACACCTAAGCATTGAGATGTGTTTGTAAATCATCAAAAGTAGGCACCGACTAATTGTTAGAGCCTCAAGAGCCTCCAACAATCTCCAAACTTGTCACTTGCATAACTCAACTTCCTATGTCATTATCACATTTCAAAAGTAAAATTGTAATATATGGATGACATTCAAATGCATCCATAAGTGAAATTTCAATATTTAATTTCATTAATTTTCAAAATTACTGTACATGAAATTTTACAAACCCACGAAAAAAAAATAAGCCTCACATATCATATAATGTACCTAAATAACACAAAATGTACATGAATTTAAGTGGGCCCAATAAAATAAATAAATGGGGTTCACCTTTCTCGCTTATCGTATTATGCACCTAAAATACACATAATGTACATGAATCAAGAATTTTTTTTCTTTTCAATTATTTATTTTGAGAGATTTAAATGAATGAATATAAAAAATTAGATATATAAAAATAACCATATCACATCCTCAAGTGCAACATCACCACGTAGTCCATCAACCGTATCACATTCTTAAGTGTCACATCACACTGTCATAACCATATCATATCCTCAAATGCAACATCATCACATAGTTCATCAACCGTATCACATTCTTAAGTAGATATACCTTATCAAACTATTACACAACTATATCATATCCTCAAGTGCAATCTCATCACATAATTCATAAACCGTATTACATTTTTATGTGGATATACTCACACTATCACATAACCATATCATATCCTTAAGTACAACCTCATCACATAATCCATCAACCATATCATATTCTCAAGTGTAACCATATCACACTATCACTCAACCATATCATATCCTCAAGTGTAACATTTTCATATAGTTCATCAACCGTATCACATTCTCAAGTGGAGCCACATTACTCTCACACAACCATATCATAAATCTTCAAGTACAATCTCATCATATAGTCCATCAACCGTATCACATTCTCAATGGAACCACTTCACATTGTCATACAATCATATCATATCTTCAAGTTTAACATCATCATATAGTCCTTCAATCATATGACATTAAAAATATATATATATTCCATTGAAAAGCAGGAAATTAAAGAGACAGATTTCGGGTCTCCCTTGGAAAAAAGGACCTAATGAGGCCTATCATGTGAAAAGAAAATACAAAGCGGGAGGCGCCAAACAAAACGGAAAAGACGAAGCCACCGACGAGCTAAATTCCTCTAATCGACCCCAACCTGACCTTGTCTAGGAAGAGGAAACCACAAATTCTAGGCAGGAGATCATAGAGCCAATCAAACGAAGCAGAGGATTGACTTTCGCTTCCCTGGCGGGCTAAAGCATCCGCCGGGGCATTCCCCTCTCTGAAAATATGAGCGATCAAATGAGCGAATGCAATCATATGACATTATTCAATTTGGAACCACTACACACTGCCACACAACCATATCATATCCTTAAGTACAACCTCATCACGTAATCCATCAACCATATCATATCCTCAAGTGTAACCTCTTCATATAGTTCATCAACCGTATCACATTCTCAAGTCGAGCCACATCACTCTCACACAACCATATCATAAATCTTCAAGTATAATTTCATCACATAGTCCATCAACCGTATCACATTCTCAAATGGAACCACTTCACATTGTCATACAATCATATCATATCCTCAAGTTTAACATCATCATGTAGTCTTTCAATCATATGGCATTATTCAATTTGGAACCACTACACACTGCCACACAATCCCATCATATCCTTAATTACAACCTCATCACATAATCCATCAACCATATCATATTCTCAAGTGTAACAATATCACACTATCACTCAACCATATCATATCCTCAAGTGTAACCTCTTCATATAGTTCATCAACTATATCACATTCTCAAGTGGAGCCACGTCACTCTCACACAACCATATCATAAATCCTCAAGTACAATTTCATCACATAGTCCATCAAACGTATCACATTCTCAAATAGAACCACTTCACATTGTCATACAATCATATAATATCCTCAAGTTTAACATCATCATATAGTTCTTCAATCATATGACATTATTCAATTTGGAACCACTACACACTGCCACATAACCCTATTATATCCTTAAGTACAACCTCATCACATAATCCATCAACAATATCATATTCTCAAGTGTAACCATATCACACTATCACTCAACCATATCATATCCTCAAATGTAACCTCTTCATATAATTCATCAACCGTATCACATTCTCAAGTGGAGCCACATCACTCTCACATTTTCAAATGAGGCTTCTTCATCTTTATCAGATGTCACACTTGATGTAGATGCTTATATGCTAGTTTGCTCTCTGTTCTTGTTCAGGATCACTTGTTGTAGGATTAGGAGGTTCAGTAGTGGAGAGTGTCAACTAACCCTATAAAAACAATTAAGTTTGAGAAATTTTTTTATATATAAATAACATAATTGTTTCTGTTGGGCAACAAACACAATTGAAGTATTCTGCCTATAAGCAAATAAATAAAATGAAAGATAGGCATTTAAATACCTTCTCCTTTGATTTCTCCCTCTTGGCTTGAGTTTCTTTACCATTGGAAGCTTATTTGTTGCCAGAAGAAAATAGAGAAAGTTAAGTAGCAGACAAAAAAAAAAAAAAAAAAAAATTTAAAATTAAAATTAAAATCCATGAAAAGCATGTGTAAATGCTCAAAACAATGGTGTTCCCCCTCCAGGTACAAACAAAACACATTATTAAATAGAAAATCATTAAATGCATTGGGATGCATACCTGGTGGTTGTATGGACTGCTCATCTGACAACTCACTCGCAATTAGCTTTGCTCTTCGATCAACGACTTCGAATAAATCTGATAGCAGCTAATGATTTTAGATTCTCAAAAGATCATCATATCTGAATATTAATCGTATCACATTCTCAAGTGGATCCATCAAACCAACTGTTAAACAACCATATCATATCCTCAAGTGCAACCTCATCACACAATCCATAAAGTGTTTCACATTCTCAAACAAAACCACATCACACTATCACACAACCATATCATATGCATCCTCAAGTGCAACCTCATCATATAGTCCATCAACTGTATCATATTCTCAAGTAGAATCACATCGCACTATCGTCTCAACCATGTCATGTGCTCAAGTGCAACCTAATCACATAGTCCATTAACCATATAGTCCATTAACCATATCATATCCTCAAGTGTAACCACATCATATTATCATACAACCATATCATATCCTCAGGTGCAAACACATTACGTTGTCCATCAATCGCATCACATTCTCAAGTGGATATATACCTCATCACACTATCACACTATCATACCATATCCTCAAGTACAACTCCATCACGTTGTCCATCAACTGTATCATATTCTCAAGTGGATACATCACACTCACACTACCACATATCATATCCTCAAGTGTAACCTCATTACATAGTCCTTCAATTTCTTTCATTCTTAAGTGTAACATCATTACATTGTCGCACTACAATATCATATCCTCAAGCGTAGCCTCATCACATAGTCCATCAATTATATCATATTTTCAAGTGTAACATGATCACACTGTTATACAACTTGGATTATCCAACGCCATGACATAGTCCATCAACCATATCACATTCCCAAGTGGAGATCATTTATCACACTATAATACAATCATATCATATTCTCAAGCGCAAATAGTCCATCAACCGTATCACATTCTTCAATCTGGAACTACTTCACACTGTCACATATACAACCTAATCACATAGTATATCAACTATGTCATATTCTCAAATGTAACCACATCATACTATCACACAACTATATCATATCTTCTAGTGCAACCTCATCACATAATACGATAACAATATCACACTGTCACACAACCATATCATATCCTCAAGCACAACCTTATCATATAGTCTATCAACCATATCATACCTTTAAGTAGAACCACTTCACACTATCACACAACTACACCATATCCTTAAGGGTAACCTCATCACTTAGTTCATCAACTGTATCACATTCTCAAGTGTAACCCCATCATACCGGGGCAATATTATATCAACGCCTTAAGTATAATCTCATCACATAGTCCATCAATTGTATCACTTCCATAGTTGCATGTACCTATTCTAATATAGATTGTACTCTCTTACATGATGTCTACTTCTTTCATTTATATTTGGAAACTTTCCAATCCTATAAAAAAAAATACAAAAACTTATTTATCTTACCTGCATTGGGACGCCTTCTAATAATCCAAGTCATCAATCTCAACTAGTTATTAGTTCCAGTACACATTTCATGAGCTTCCATGTAAACATCATACATCGTGCTCCTAAAAACACAAGACCAGGCCTTTCGGAAGTGAATTTCTTTTTCTTGCTATGGAGCATTCCCTTAGAATTGTAATAGTAGTGCATGGGTAAGGGAGAGTGAGTTAAAAGTAGATAAATTTAAATAGCCAAGAATATTGATAAATATGATAATAATTACTCACCCCAAAATACCCTCTATAAGTTAACTTTGAAAAATAAAAGTTTTTATGCACATTTCAAATCCATTTAGCATATTCAAATTTTCAATTCTAGCCCAATTCAGAAATCATTCACCAATTACTAACGCATTCGGTGAAAGGAGTCACTACAAGAATTATCGGCTGTTAAAACCACTGGTAATGGCCTAGAAAACCGCAGGTAAAGCCTTTCCTGGCGGTCAGGCAAGCGTTGGCAAAAGTACAATTGGTGAAGGCTTTATTGATCATCAGAGACTTTTATCGGCGGTTGTGCTAGACACCCCTATAGGTAAGATTTACCATCACTTTTATAAGCACCAGTAAAGGCGCTTATGGAACAGCCGGTAAAGGCATGTGGAAGTGCCGGTAAAAGGTCTGTATATGTGCAGACCAATGTTTATAATATTTAATTATAACCTACATTTTTTTTTACATATTTAAAATTTTAAAGATAATATTATATAAATTACACATTTTCACAAGTGTGTAATGTGATGAAGTTACACTTGAGAATGTGCAACAGTTGATAGACTATGTGATGAGATTACATTTGAGAATATGATATGATTGTGACAGTGTGATGAGGTTACACTTGAGAATGTGATATAGCTGATAGACCATATGATGAAGTTACACTTGAGGATATGATTGGTTGTATGATAGTACGAAGTAGTTGTGCTTGAGAATGTGATATAGTTGATGGACTATGTGATGAGGTTGCACTTGAGGATGTGATATGGTAGTGTGATGAGATTATACTTGAGAATATGATACAGTTGATGAACTATGTGATTAGGTTACACTTGAGGATATGATATGGTTGTGTGACAGTGTGAAGTGGTTCCACTTGAGAATGTGATACAGTTGATGGACTATGTGATGATGTTGCACTTGAGGATATAATATGGTTGTGTGATAGTATAATGTGGTTACACTTGAGAATATGATACATTTGATGAATGTGATTAGGTTGCATTTTAGGATATGATATGGTTGTGTGGCAGTGTGTAGTGATTCCAAATTGAATAATGTCATATGATTGAAGGACTATATGATGATGTTAAACTTGAGGATATGATATGATTGTATGATAATGTGAAGTGGTTTCACTTGAAAATGTGATACGGTTGATGAACTACGTGATGAGATTGTACTTGAGGATTTATGATATGGTTGTGTGAGAGTGATGTGGCTCCGCTTGAGAATGTGATACGGTTGATGAACTATATGAAGAGATTACACTTGAGGATATGATATGGTTGAGTGATAGTATGATGTGGTTACACTTGAGAATATGATATGGTTGATGGATTATGTGATGAGGTTGTACTTAAGGATATGATATGGTTGTGTGATAATGTGAGTATATCCACGTAAAAATGTAATACGGTTTATGAAGTTTGTTATATTGGTAAGCTAAATAGTTTAGTCCATTTTGGTAGTTAAACATGTAAGTAATCACGGTAAGGTGTAAGTCCTTGAATGTGAATGGAATAGAGCTAACTATTAGCTCCAACTTTGTTGTTTAGTAACCACAATAACATCGACTGTGAATGGAATGGAACCCACTTTCGTTATTTACTTTATTGTATTATATTGTTATAATTTAATTAAACATCTAAATATGACATTTTATTCACCAAGTGATACGACCCTACATTTAATTAACATTTGTCACTTGAATCTACTTAGATAGCTGCTACTTTTTTTTTTTTTTTAGGACCTAAGAATTTCTATTTTCTTTCTTTTTTCGTTATTTCTTTTGAAGAATTTAAATGAATGAAGATTGAAAACTGGATATATAAAAATAAACTATAATCTTTGCTAAAATAAATAACCCTATTATATTCTCAACTGGAACCACATCAGAGTATCACACAAGCATATCACATCGTCAAGTGCAACCTCATCACAAAGTCTATCAACCAAATCACATTCTCAAATAGAACAACCACATCATGCTGTCACAGTGTGATGAGGTTACACTTGAGGATATTCTATTGTAATATGACAGTGTGATGAGGTTACACTTGAGGATATGATATTGTAGTGCGACAGTGTGATGAGGTTACACTTGAGGATGTGATATTGTAGTGCAACAGTGTGATGAGGTTACACTTGAGGATATGATATTATAGTGCAACAGTGTGATGAGGTTACACTTGAGAATGAAAGAAATTAAAGGACTATGTGATGAGGTTACACTTGAGGATATGATATGTGATTATGTAAGTGTGATGTGTCCACTTGAGAGTGTGATACGGTTGATGGACAACATGATGGAATTGCACTTGAGGATGTGGTATAGTAGTATGATAGTGTGATGAGGTATATATCCACTTGTGATATAATTGATGGACAGCATAACTACCAGAAAATTGGGCAAAGGCTACGGATAAAATTCGTAGCTAAAGAGATATGGCTACGGTTTAGTCCGTAGCATGACCGTAGTCGTAGGTGTTATAACAATAGGTCTAAAACCTATTGCTACGGATTTAATCCGTAGCTATAGATTACAATAGCTACAAATATAATCCGTAGCAACTATTTTTGTCGCCAAAAGTACCTACAGCTACGGATAATATTTGTAGCTAAAAGTAGTGCTGGATCAGGTTACGGTTGTTAGATACCAGCTATGGTTAATATCCGTAGCTATTACCTACATTAAAAAAAAAATTATAATCATTTATTCATTCAATTACCACCTGCATAATCAGTCATTAATTCAATCACAATCATTCATTCATTTAAT
This sequence comes from Magnolia changhungtana, assembly GCA_030180095.1. Lineage (NCBI taxonomy): Eukaryota > Viridiplantae > Streptophyta > Magnoliopsida > Magnoliales > Magnoliaceae > Magnolia > Magnolia changhungtana. Next base: position 678,096 of record JASAUF010000549.1, read on the forward strand.
TACAATCATTATAATGAATCAATTACAATCCTTCATTCAATCAATTACAATAATCCTGAAAATACAAATCTTGGTAAGTTTGTGTGCACTCACATATGGCCAGGTGCATCCTTCATCCACCATAGATAGAAAATGGATGCGAGTATCAGTAGTCCACCGCACATCCGAAGCTATACCGATAACTTCTCCTGTGAGTCTTCTATAATTATTCGAGGGCGAACCACCACTAAAGGACTCTATAACATAAAAAGAAAGAATCAGCTAGTATGGACTGTCTCATTGTATCCAAAGATGATATGAATAAAGAATTTGACAAACAATGAAAGAAAAAAAAAACATACTTCATGTGGCATACTCCCAAGCCCTTTGATGAACATTTCACAAACTTAATCGGAAGAAGAAATCGAGCATCTATTTAGCATGGATTGTCTCATTGTCTGTACATATTCTTGAGGAACCAAGTATTCCTATAAAGAGACCAGCAACCAGAAAAAAATCAGACATCATGACAAGGAAGGTAAGCCCCATTTATACCAACGTTGGTTCGAAGTTAAGAAAAGTCACCACTTCAAATGGAAAAAGTTTGGAATCCGCCAGCCCCAACTCATAGGGATCTCGTGGCAACTAGTAGCCAAATCGATGAAACTGAGCAAGACATCCAACTGGGAAAGCACCACTGCTAAGGACACACCTGCACAAGGAGAAAAGATCAGATATCATGACAAGGAAGGCTATGAAAAGAGAAAAGATCAGATCTTCATGTCCATGGATGTAGAATGATATAGGAAAGGAAATTCACTTTTTAAAATGAGATGCATGTGTTGAATCTAAGACTCAACTAGTCACAAGTGCAAACATACCACACATGTAGGAGATCTGTGCTGTTCATTACCTGGGAGAGGTGGATTAATTCCCATGTACCCAAAAAAATTATGGTGGTGAACATATTGGCCTTCGACTATTTGTTTTCCCTATATGTTGTGGACCATTAAATTTCGTATTGAAACTATTTATTTTCCATACATGCATCGAAGAGTAAAAAGTACATTAGAGTGATATTCTTGACAAAAAAAATAACAAAGAAAAGAAAAGAAAAGAAAAAGAAGTGGCCTGATATTTGGGCCAGGTCACATTCAATTGTACAAATGAAAAGTCCAATAGAAGTGTACAACCTTAAAGGAGGGAACCATCCAGCTTCAATCCATCCATTAGCTTTGTAGGCTCATGTTAGGACATGAACCCAAAACTGAAGAAGATGCGAAACTCAAGTGGGCTACAACACAGAAAATAGTGGGGGTAGAAAAGCTCACCAAAGAAGTTTTGAAAAAATCTGCTGCTATAAGAAAGAAAAATCAAAACATAAGTTTGGTTGTAGAGAGTATGTTCTTTGAACCCTTAAACATTATATTCCGAAGTTATGTTAACATGAAATTTCTTCAATCAGCATAGTTGCTAGTTGTTACAAATATAAAACAACAAAAATAAATCACAAATGTCATATCAAGTGCAGAACCTGACATTTGAAAGCATATCGAAAAAATCCTTCAGAGTTTGGACTTGAAAGATAAACAATACAAGAAGAATGACATTGCAATGAAAGAGAACTGCAAGAAGATAAACAATACATGAAATTTCATCTTGAGTCCGACTCACTCCCCATCTAGCTTGGCTCGAACCTACATCAAAACCAAATCAGTCTAGTTAACCCACAAGCTGACCTTCTTGATTAACACCTGGTTTTGCAAATTGAGTCTGGAGGTTGACCATGTCCTTTTAAACCATCCATTTGATGGACCTCCACTTGGACAATTAGGACCATTCAATTAGCGCAACTTCCAGGCAGCACTCCATCCACAATGAGGCCCACAATACGGACAGGTTTTGATTGATGTACATGTATGCCATGCATTTGAGAGCAACTAATAATAAATAAACATGGGGTATGAACTAAGCACAAACCATTATAATCATGCTGCAAGAGAGTTGTGTGGACCCCGCTATGATGTGTTGACGACATCCACTCGGACCATCATGCACAACATAACTTGTTTGGCCATGGACCTAAAAATCAGGCCAATCGATGACTGAGCAAGGAACAGTTGAGGGGGGAGGGTGTGCCCTCTCGAGTGTTCCCTGTGGCCACTTCAGTCATGGATTGGCATGATTTTTGGGCCAGGGCCAAACATGGGAGGGCATGTAAGATGGTCAGGGTGGATGTCATCCACACATCATGATAGGACCCACAGTTCATTTGCACTTAATTATAATGAAATAATTGCACCTGATCAGCTTCCATAAATAAAAATTCTCTTTTAATTTGAGAGTGGAACCTCAACAAAGAGACATTATAGGCTATCCTCCAACCCAAGGCTTAGCATGGTATATTTGAATTTTCAGTTCTTATAAGTGGAACCACAGGCCCACAGTCACTGCCCAAACTCTCCCCAATTAAAGGATTCTTGGCCACCCATCTTGGACCAACTCAGTTGGCTGTGAACTGCTGCTGTGTTCCCTATTTGTATGCCACGTATCCAGGAGATCTCTGGGACATGGTCCACGCATAAAGGGGGCAGCTGACTAATGGTCTTGATCACTGAAGCATAGCCCCAACTTGTCTGGTGTGTTAAGCAAAGCATTGGGCTGTTGGTCCTATAATTCCACCTAATCTTGCCCCAAATCCATGCAGATAGCAGTGCAAGGCCACTTCTCAAACGTCAAAGCAACAAGGCAGAAATAAAACTCCCAAGGTACCAATCAAAACTAAGATATTTGCATAAAGGAATGAACAAAGTGGAGCAGGAGCTTGACATGTTGTCCTTGGTTGTCTTATAGATTGAAGGGGTCATTAAATGGAATTACAGGTTATAAGCGAGGGATTTGTACTGCAAAATTCCTCAAGAATTCACAATTTACCAAATAATGGATGGTTAGAAATTCTAGGGAAATGCTTTTAATTCTAAATACTTATCTCATATTGACAACATCTGTGTCCAAGAAGGCTCTAATGCCATAAGAAGAATTCGAGAAATTGATTATCACTGTGATCTGAAAAGGAAATAGGGAAAAAAAAAAAGAAGAAGAAGAAGAAGAAAGAAAGAAAGAAAAGGTGGCAATACTTTGACAGTAAGTACATGCATACAACCTTTTCAGGGGGAAGGTGTATTCCCAAATTCCCACGAGACAGGATAATGCCATCCGCTTCTTAGAGGATCTCATCAAAGTGCTTCAAACCCTGTTGAGTTAAAATCACAAATATAAAATGGAACAAAAAAAAAAACCTTATGTTTATATGGCATCTAACCCGTTCACAAGGTCATAACCACCATAATGAATGGAAAATACAAGTATCAGCATGATCCAAAACTTCTGAAAGCCACAAAATTTTAAGAGTAGGCATTCAATTCCACTGCTGATTGTGGTGTGGCCCGTCTGGGCTGTGAATCTGCACGATATTTAAACAGGTTCTGATACACACCCAGACCTCTCTCTCTCTCTCTCTCGGCATTCATAAAACCATGTTTATTGTAGATTTTTCCTTTCTCAATCTGCTAAAAAAATTCACACTCAGACCACTCACTGATATTTGTAGGTTAACAACATTAAACGCACATGTTTAGGGTTAGAATTCCTTATTCTCATCCGCTAAAATCAGCATGAGTTTCTTCCTCTATCAAACCTGTTCTTGAATCCTCTTATCTTATGGTTAATATTATCATAAACTGGGCTAATTTGTTGGGTTTCCCTTTCCCAATCCGCTAAAATACACACCTATTCTTGAACAAGGGTAATTTTTTCTCTAATTCTCGTCCAAAACAGGATAATTTCAAGAGCTTAAGTTCAAAAAACAAACACTAACCTTAAGATCGACGGAAAAGGAAGCAGAAAATAGAATTCATGAACGAAGAAGATGGATGGATGGATTACGTACGGTTTTGATGAAGACTGGCCGCGATCGACTGCTGAAGTCGAGCTCGAATTAACCATGAATGGAGATTTCTGATAGCTTTTTTCCGGGGTTTTGAAAGATTGATGTAGTTGGGTGGAATTGCAGGAGATTTGTCAGATCCTGCAGGTACGTGTGGAGTTCGAAGCTTCTCTTCTTTTTCTTTTCCCTCCTTTCCGTCTCTCTCTCTCTCTCTCTCTCTCTCTCTCTCTCTCTCCTCTGTGTGTGTGTGTGCAAAGATGAATGAAATGCAAATGGGTTTTTTCTCCTCGTTCTCTTTTTCTATTTTTTTTTCCCTTTGTTTTTTTTTTATAATGGTTTGGCGTCCGGAGCATTCTTCTATATTTTTTATTTTTTGAGTGGTGACGTGGACCAATGAGGATCAGGGTAACAGGAAATCCCTGTTTACCTGGTAACAGAGGTTCTGGACTCTACATATATATGTAGAGTCATGCTTCCCTGTGCACCAACGCGCGTGCACACCTTTGTACACGTGCCATGGGTGTCTAATATGAACGGTCCATATGATGTGAAATCCCATGAAACCTCATGTGACAAATTTTCATCCCAATCTAAAATTCTGGTGGGCCACAGCAAAGGGAAATGCAAATCAAGGGAGGAAACTGTTTTCATTTTTCATGGCCCATCAAAGTCTTAGATCAACGTAAAACTTGGGCTCCGAGGGTTTCATGAGGTGCTGCTTAACATGATCGGTTCAGATTTTGGATCCACATCACATATGATGGGTTTGCAAAATAGGTGTATATATTCTTTTTAAATTCACATGCACGTACAAGTACATGAGAAGTGCTTGTGTAATATAATATAATATAATATTATATATATATATATCCTTTTTAAATTCACATGCATGTACAGATGCAGATGCATGAGAGGTGCTTATGCAATATAATATATTATATTATATATATTTATTTTTTTTCCCTTTAAAGTATGATGTTTAGAGCCTGGGAAAATGGACGGACGGCCTGGACGAGCTGCCTCATCAAGGTGGCGCCACATGCATGGCCCACCAACTGTGGTCGGGTGGAGGGTTCACGTCCCACCATTTGGACAGTGCAGATACCATATATGTACAGCACGTGGGTCCCCTGTGGCGTGGCCCATCCACGATATGTATACACACGCGTGTATTTTATATATATATTATTTCTGCAGGTTAGCAGCGCCCAGTGACGGATGCCTTGGAGTACATTGAGCGGCCTATGGATGCCACACGTGTACAGGGTCCACGTATTGGGCGGCATGGATGGGATACCATCATCAGTGGGGTCCACATTGTGGCAGCCCACTAGCTGGCATGGTGCGGATCACTGATGTGCATTATTCCGCCAGATTTTTAGTGAGGCCCACCTACAGTTTGGTGAGGCCCGGTTGAAATTTGGTGAGGCCCATGGCCTGTTTTCACTTCCTGCCAACGTTCTCAACCCATATTTGCAAGCCGATTTCAGCCGTTTCTCAGGCCAGAGACACCCTCCATCTGGGCCGTTGGTGAGGCTAATCTCAACCCCAAATCGAGGTTCTTATAGGGACAGGAACGGCCAGGACTTGGTCCGCTTGCAGGCCTGCCAACGGCCTAGCCAAAGGACCCTTTTTTTTTCCTACTGTTAGTAAGCTGAAATCTCAGCCGTTCCATGCTGATATTTTCAACTATCTTTCTGCTGATGCTAAGTTTACAACATCATCTGTTTTTAAGCTTAGCATTTGGCTAATTCCTAGCCCTTTTTAACTGTACACCACTGCTCACAGGTCACGTTTTCAGCCTGGCTTCCTGCTGGAGGACAACTGTTATCGAGTTGTGTTTTCAGCCACAAACGGAGCTTGTTTTAGAGGGCCGAATGCGGTGTGAGCAAGGTGTGGTGGAGCTTCATTTTGGGCTCATTTTAGAGTTTCCAGAAGGGTGGAGGAAAGGATTTTGCCTGGTTTGAATTGGGTCCGACCCGAGCTTGGGTTGTCACGCACACAGCCACCACCCCCACCTTCTTCCTCACTTCCCGCTCACTTTCTCTTTTTCTTCCACCTCTCAAATGGTGTGGCTATGGTCACACACTGACTCGGCTCGGTCCGGTTTTCATGGATAGAGTTGGGGCAGTGCGCTCTAAGCTCACCAAAACGTCACTCTCCCTTTCTGTTTTCTCCCTCTCTCAGTTTTCTCTCTCTGTTTCCTTCCTTTCTCACCCCTCTTCTTGTGTGTGGTCTAACAGAGCTGAGCTTCTCCTTATATAGGCAGAGAGAAGAGAGGCTGACGGTAGGTAAAAGCCTTTCACACTCAACAGTTGGGAGTGTAGAACGGTCCAGATGAAGCCGTGTGATCTCATCGGATGGTTAGGATGGTGTCAGACAAGGAAATGATGACCATCAGTCTTACCCGACCGTTTCTGGTTGAGAGGAGACCTTGACAGCTCGCGTGCAAGCGCTCTGGTGGCTGGAATCTTGTGGATAATCGGCACGCTAGCGTGCCTTACAAGTTTCGCATTGAATGTTAGCCGTGCTTGAAGGGCTTGGACGGTTGGGATTGATCTTCACTGTTTCAATGCATGAGTCTAAGATCGTATGCTATTTTGTTCAGTGGACCCACGTGATTAAAATGGACGGTTTGGATTGTCCAGAAAGTGGCTATGGTGGCCCACTTTAAAGCTCAAACGCCAATGTTTTCAAATAAGGTGTTGGCGGGAATGGTTTTGAGAATTTTGTATTTGAGTTCAGTCAAATACTGTTTGGCGACAGGTAGCCGTCCAGCACTCATCGTGTACTAGTGTTTGGGGTGTACATGCACCTAGCTTTGGGGGCTCATCACGACTCTGGTGCCTGATCCACCCCATTCAACTGTCTTGGGGACTGGTCATAAGGGTCTTGGTCCAATTTGGGGCGGGGCCGAGGCCCAGGTGGGGCCCACTACTTGATTTGGGTTACATTTGTGGATTCCCGCTAATCTCATGGTTGGATCAGCTCGAAACTGAACATCAATGGTTCAAAAGGTCCAAGGATTTATTTAGATGACTAGGACACCAGTTCTATAAATTTAAGACACTAAGACACTAAATGTTACTTTTAGAATGATTTTAACACATTATTATTATTATTGTTACTATTCTTGTTATTATTATTATCATTATTATTATTATTATTATTATATTTTCAATTGTCAATTATTCATATTAAATTCTCATGGTTCTCTCTTTTGGAGATGTTTTGTATGTTTTTTTTTTTAAGAGAGATTATTTATTTGTGTGTGTGTGTGTGTATATATATATATATATATATATATACACACACACACACACACAATTATATTTATATTTCTAAATTATTTATGTGGGTCATAGCCCGATTAAAGTCGTTTACTCTTTCATTCAGTCTCCTATAAGTATTCAGCTATAAGGATTAAATCATTCGGGCTTGTAAGTGGGCCAAAATACATGGTTTTTTTTAACGTTTAGTTATCAATTTGTTTAAATCAACGGTAGGATGTGAGATATTGGCATTCTGACTATTGACACTGAGTAATGGGTTGTGACTTATCAAATGATGGTGAACAATGTATGTTACTTGTATCTTCATATAAATATGCTAATCTAGATTATAATAGTAACACCCGAGTACTGGAAAGTACGGGGTGTTACAGGCTGTCGGCGCCGGATTCGGCAATCGGGAATTTTGCGAGCCCGGTTTCCGAGTTCGGGGCATGACAGATGGTGAGTGATGGGTGGAGAGAGAGAGAGAGAGTTGACTTTAGGGTACTTTTGTAAGAGAGACGTAAGAGTTGCTTGTACTTGAGGGTGAAATGTGGTACTTGATATTTGATTTGATTAGAAATTCTCTAGGGTTTAAAAAGTGCAGTGTTTTCCTTGAACTGAACGCGGGCCCACATCTCCTGCCCTGGGTATCACCTCAGCGCGTGAGATGTGGCGTTGGAACCGTGGCGACGATGCGGTCGCAAGGGTATAAGTATCGAGTCGAGCCAACTCTAAAATACGGGATATGACTCAGGGTCGAGCACAACTAATATTTACGCGTTGCGGGTCGGAGGAATTTAACCGGGAGGACCGCAGAAGCCCATGAAATGGTACGGTCTAGGATATGGGCTTGACAGGTTCTGTTTTCCAAAATCAAAGAATTGGTTAGTTTGTTTCTGTAACGCCCCGAGTTTTCAGGACCCAAGTACACGACCCGTTTCCCAAAAATCCGAGTGTTAACCTTAAAGGATGGTCAAATATATATATATATATATATATATATATATATATATATATATATAAACTATCAGAGTAAGCAAATGAGCATAGAATGGACAAGTAAGCAAAAAGGGAAATTTTTAATTTCATTTAGGATATACAAGTGGTTGCCCATAATGACTTATACAAACCAATGTCTCCAAAATTTACGAATACAAGAATTACATGAGACAATACATGAGAAATAGTAGAATGCATGTAAATTTGAGCTGCAAGACCCCTCAGCTTCTCAAGATAGATACAATCATGCAACTTTGGTACTTGAACCTGGCTCCTCATCAGCCCGAACCTGAAAATCACTTAAGCCACCAGTGCTACCTGTACGGTTATATTTATTTGATGGATGAGTGGCCAACTCAGTGTGAATTCCCCTCAAGATTACACACCACCGCATTAGGTAAGCATAATTATAAAATGACAAAGCAATCAAAACAGTACATGATGCAGTCTTTTTAAATGCATGGATGTATGAATGCACATCGGCCTAGGGATGCACATCCAGCCGGACTTGGGCTTGTCGCCCATGCAAATCACGACCTAGAAAAATCATCCAGTCGGACAGGGGTTGATAGTCGGTGGTCTGGGAGCTAGCGAAACGATACCCCGAAGATCCTAAGGGCACGTGCTACAGCATCCAGATTAGCCACCTGTCATCACCAACATACTGTGGATGCACGATTAGCCAAACCGTTATTAATCCAATTACAATCAGCCAATTTAGGTAAGCTCAAGGTCAATACGGGGAGCTCAGAGCCCAGCGTAGGCCGACAGCTCGGGCATAGTGTCCCATACCACCATCCCCGGCTCATGAGACTACCACCTTAGGATGTTTAATGGAAACCCATCGACTAGTGGCCAATCATATTACCGTATATGGGGCTTACCATCGCATGGTTGTACAGTATAAAACATCGAACCCATGTCGAGGAAAAATATCAAATAAAACCACGTAGGGCGAGTATCAAAATATGCCACATAGGGCGAATATCAAAACCATACGATAAAGACCATCCTTAAAAACCATTGGACACAACAACCTTGGATGGTAGGCCCACATCAATGATCCATCTAGACCACCACTCAATAACCACCAAGTCGAAGGTCCATTACGATCACAACTAGTCAAGTTACATCCCAAGTATGGGTGTACATTCATATGTGGGAATTTCCCACTAATGTACCAGTTTAAGTTCCATAAGCAATCCACAAGCATGAATAATTATACAGGATAATCATAAAACATGTAATACAACAATTCAATTTTCATCAGCTAACACATGTAATTATAAAGGGAGATATCAATTATGAATTTAAATAAAAAATATAACTTAAGCTAATGAGAAGATGGAAAGCTCAAGGGGAAGAATCATCACCTTATGTTTTGAACCGCCTACCAGTGTTGTTAGAGAACGTGTGTTTCTTTAGAACCAAACCCTACCATCAATTGTAAAGTTACACTGTTAGGTTCAAGCTTTATACGCTATTCTTGGTCAAGGTCTTAACCTAAGGTTTGGATTAGGGTTTTAATGTAGAACTAGGTTTTCATCCTAGAATTTAGGTCTAGGATAGGTTTTTAGGATTTGGATTGTAGTTAGCGTATGATAATTTTAATAATTGAAGAGTAATTGTTAACATTAGTATTATAATTAACGTTAGCTAATTTATTAATAATAATCATTATAATGCTAGTAATGGTATGATCTAGCATTAATGATTGTTGTTGATGCAAAAATCTGGATTGTCCCCTTGGACCTTCGTGTACCTGCACAGAGAGAAGGGACAAAGGAGACCCTGGCTAGAGCAGGGGACCCTCCGATGCCAAAGTCAGACCTGGATCTTGGGTCTAAATGTATTGAGGGGTTTTTGAGGAAGAGATTTTTTGCGTACCTCCCAAGATGATGAAGGTCCTCCTTTTATAGCTGCTGGAGTGTTTTGTCCTAGGAGGATTCCTCTCCCAGTATCGTGCAATCATAAGAGGATTCTTCTCCTAGTATCACGGAGACAGAATCGTGCCCGTCTCCTGTCTTTATCCGATCCCATAAGCTTCGGGATCGGGGATCTTATTCCGAGATATTTGGGATGAGGCCTTGTTTCGTGCTGTCCCTCTTTTATCGGCCGGTCCGGTTAGAAGGTCGGCCGAGGCATGCCTGGACTACCGGTTCGTCGTCTGGACCGACTCAACTTTTGTCTCGGTTTACAGAATCTTTGACTTCCCTCGGCTCTGACGTATCCCTTGGCGACCCGAGGCGACGACCCGGGGCGCCAAGTCCGAGTCTCAGGACTTGGGTGTTTTTTATCCCCAACAGTAAGCCCCCCTACTCCGTGTGTCTCATATGACACTTAGGAGTAGAGAATTTTGAGTCGGTTTGTAACGTGGTCCGAGAGAAGTAGGCATTTAATGCGTTCTATGTCGCCTTTGATGGGAGACGGTTCAGTTTCTGACATCGCATGCGCCGGCAACTGTCAAATCGCTCATCCCGCCAATGAAGTTCGGACACGTAGCAAGGGTATCATTATTGTCAGTCTTCGCACGCCACATGTCGAGTGGGGGAGTCGACGCAGGCGTCGAATCATTTCCCCATTAATTGCCTCCGCCGCGTGGCAATCTTATAAAAAGGGGGGGGGTCCCGCATTTCAAACTCCTACTGCCGTTCCCGCTTTTCATTTCCTTTGGAGCTCTTCAGTTTTTCTTCTTCTTTCTTTCCTCTTTGTTGGCTGTCAGCGGCTGTCTTCGCCATTTCCGTTTTCCTCCCTCCCTCCGGTGAGTCTCTCCTTCCTCTCTATTTAGTAATAATGGCGGCTAGAGGTCCTCAAAGTCCCCAGGAGGGAGTTTCCGGAGATGAAGGCGAAGCGCAACATTTTTGAAACATTGCGGAATCGCCTTCTTTATTGATGGAAATGGCAGTTGACGCTAACGCTGCTTTTCTCTCTGAGAGGGTCACCGAAGCTCCTGCGGAGCGCCCTGCTTCCGTTGATCCTTCTCGGGGTGGGTCATCCTTAATAACCCGCCCGGGAAGGCCTAATCTTCCAAGGGATATGGAAGAAGAAGAAGAGGAGGAGGAAGAGGAAGTATTAATTGCTGAAGGAACCTTTGTGTCGGTTCCTGCTGATAAGTCGGCACATGCCAAGTCTGACGGAGAAGGATCGGGGGATGACTTAAGTGGCCCGGTTCCTTCGGTCTTAACCGAGGCGGACTTGGACAGGATCCGAATCGGGTACCACATCCCCGAATCGGTCATCACTTATCTCCCCGTCCGAGAGACTTGCCGGATCATCCTCCTCCTGGGGCGGTCGCGATTTACCAAGTCTCGATGCAATGTGGCTTACGTCTGCCCCTTCAACCCATTGTCCAGGGAGTTTTATCCCGAATTCGGATTGCACCGGGGCAAATAGTTCCGAATGGGTGGAGGAACTTACTCGGGTGTGCGGTACTGTGGGCTGAGATGGAACAGCCGCCGTTAACAGTCGACGAATTTCTTCACTTATACCAAGTGCGCGTGAATCCGAACTACCCCGGCTTTTACGTTTTCGCTGCTTGGCGGGGTGGAGGCGGCTCCCTAATAACTGACCCTCCCACTTCCAACAAACATTGGAGAGAGCGTTGGTTTTGGGCCTGTGGCCGTTGGGAGACGGCTGAGTCCGGGTCCTACGAGGCTCGTGTTCCTCGGTCGTTTCAAAGAGCAGGTGACTTGGCTCTTCTCTCTTGCCTTTGTTTGTTTTTTGTAATATTTTGAGTCTGACGAGCTTGTGTCTGGCAGACATCCCAAATAAGCGGCAAAAGCTCGGCTCCAGTGCTTCAGCTCGGATTAAAGAGTTGAGGACGTTGGACCTGGCAGATAGGTCTTGGAAGGTGCTCCTTCAACCGGAGCGTCTTCATCTCGCAGGTCTAGACTCGGCCGTCACAGGTAATTGAAATTGTATTTTCACGTGCTTTTGAGTCTTTCCTGATTTACTTCTTTTTTTTTTTTTTTTTTAGATCTGCCCGAAGCTCGTCCCCATCTAAGGACTGTTCCCGAATCAGCCCCCACAGAGATGACTGGAACTCGTCCTTCGCTGGGCGGTTTCGAAGCTAAAAGGCTCCTCCGCGATCGGTCCTTTTGTCTGAGCCTCGGCCCGAAGAGACAGAGAGAGTAGCGCAAAAGGAGAAGGAGCTGCGAGTTCTTCTGCTCTTCTTCGTCGTCGTAATACTGGGATCCCGATCCGGAAGAGAGGGTAGAAGTGACAGTGGCAGCTGCCTCGGAACCTCAGGCGGCACCTGACTCGGGACATGTTGCAACGGAAGTCCCGAGGCAGGAGGAAGAGACAAGGGCTGCGTCTTCCAGAGGGGAAGAAGAGACGAGGACCGCATCCTCCAGAGGGGAAGAAACGAGCCAGGAGGGGCCGTCCATTTTGCAGAAGATGGTGTCGGGGATGGTTCTCTGGGCCTTAGCCCATGGGAGCGAAAAGGAGTTTGTCAGTCTCTATAACGCTCCTTCGTCGCAAACCGTCGGCCATGCAGCAAGGGTGCTTTTTGAACTTACTCCCTGCTTGGTTAAGGCCTGTAAAGAGTTATCCTCGGCCCATCGGCTGCAGACCCTTCTCTCGGAAGCTGAAGGGCGACGCGAGAACGCCGAGATACGAGTTGGCGTTCTGATGGGCGAGGCGGGCCTTGCCCGGAAAGCTGCCGAAGACGCGAAAGCTGAGGCGACTTCTTTCAAGAGAGCCCTTGATGAAGCGAGGGCCGAAGTTACTCGAGTGTCGGCTCTCCTCTAGGGTCGAAGAGGAGAACAGCGAATCCTTGCAACCCATGCTTCTGTGCAAATGACTTGGCTCGGGCTAAGCTTGAGGCGGCGGAACTTATTCAGCAGGCCACCGATAAGACTCGGGAGGCAGAGAAGGCTAGGGACCAAGCTGTCCAAGCATTCCTTGAGTCGGCGGAGTTCGAGGATGAAAGGGATCGCTTGTTCCAAAGCAGATTTCTGGAATGTATCAAGGACATCAAGAAATCCTTTCCTGACCTCGATCTCTCAGAAATCGAAGGTGGAGGAGCCTCGGAATCCGAGAATCCGGACGCCGCTGCTGAAGTCGCTGCTGGGGATGAAGCCGGTACATGCAAGAATGCTTTGAGTACCGTTCCTTCCGGAAGGCAGTAACCAGGGTTCCATATCATTTTTCTCTTTTTTTTTTGTAAGAGCAATTGAAGATAAATGAAAGATAGCACTTTTATTCATAGAATTTTGGCTTTAAAGCTTTCTCAATTCGGATTCCTTGAATCTTAAGTGCCGAGCTAAGGATAGTAAATCTTTAAGTGTTCAGCGTTCCAAGGATGGGGCAGCGATTGCCCGTTTAGATCTTCTAATTGGTATGTTCCTGGCCGGATGGTACCCGAGACAATGTAAGGTCCTTCCCAATTTGGTCCTAATGTGCCCGACCCAATTTCCTTAGTATTCGGAAATACTTTTCGGAGAACCATATCTCCCATCCGGAACCGTCTGATCTTAATTCGGGCATTGTAGAATCGAGCCACTTGTCGTTGCCGGGCTTCTGTACATAGTCGTGCCACTTCCCTTTGCTCGTCCAGGAGGTCGAGTCCGAGTGCGAGGAGTTCTTCGTTTTCATCCTCGTTGAATGAAGTGACTCGGGCCGAAGGTAAGCCGATTTCAACGGGAGTGACGGCTTCCAAGCCGTAAGCGAGTGAAAAGGGGGTTTCTCCTGTGGCGGTTCGAGCCGTGGTTCGATAAGCCCAAAGAATTTTCGGGAGTTCTTCGGCCCATGCCCCTTTGGCTCGGTCAAGCTTGGTCCGGAGATGTTGCTTGATGATCTTGTTGACTGCCTTAACTTGCCCATTAGTTTGAGGATGATGGGGTGAAGAGTAGGTGTTTCTGATTCCGAGGTTGTCGCACATCTCGCGAAAATTTCTGTTATCGAACTGCCTTCCATTGTCCGTAATAATGATACGGGGTATTCCGAATCGGCAGATAATGTTTTTCCATACGAAATCGGTGATCTTCTGTTCGGTTATCTTAGCTAACGGCTTTGCCTCGGCCCATTTCGTGAAATAATCCACTGCTACCACAGCAAACTTGGTCTGACCTTTTCCCATAGGGAGTGGACCGATAATATCGATACCCCACTGCGCGAAGGGCCAAGGACCGGTCATTGGTGTCAATGCCTCGGGAGCTTGTCTCGGAATCGCTACGAACCTTTGGCATTTGTCGCATTTTTGGACGAGTTCGCGGGCGTCGTTTTGGATAGTAGGCCAGTAATATCCCTGTCGTAGGACCTTATGGGCGAGAGACCGCCCTCCAGAGTGGTTTCCACAGATTCCTTCATGGATTTCACGTAACACATAGTTTGCCTCACTGGGTTTAAGGCAGCGCAACAACGGAGCATAATAACCCTTCTTATAAAGAGTATCGTTAAGTATGGTGTAACGGGAGGCTCGGAACCGCACTCGTCGAGCCTCGGCACGATCTTCAGGCAGTTTCCCCTTGTCAAGGTATTGGCGGATTGGATCGATCCAGGATGGTTCCGAGTCGATTGCATTGACGGCCTTGCTAGCTGGTTCATTTATGCTTGGTACATCGACGTATTCGACGGGGACGGATCTGGGTATATCGTCTTCATCGGCGGAGGCTAGCTTTGCTAATAAGTCGGCTTTGTCGTTTTCTGTACGAGGGATCCGAGTGACATGACAGAGTTGAAATCCTTTGATAAGTTCTTTCGCTTTCTCCATGTATGCTCTTAATTGGTCTTTCCGTGTTTGGTATACACCGGTGACTTGGTTTACAACCAACTGAGAATCGCTGAAAACGCTTAGGTGTGTGACTCCCATGCTAGCGGCGAGTCGGAGGCCGAGTAACAATGCTTCATATTCTGCCGTGTTGTTCGACGCTGGAATCCAAGTCGTAAGGCATACTGTATATAGGTATGATCGGGAGTTTCCAGTACAATCCCGGTCCCACTTGCCTTCGAGTTGGAAGAGCCGTCGACAAACAGTTTCCAGGGCATGGGGCAGGGTAGGGTTGGTGTAGCGGCCGTTGCTGGGACTACAACATCCTTTGGCATATCGTTGACAGGGAGATCAGTTGGTGGGGTTCCTTCAAAGAATAAAATCGCCACGGCTTGCCCTTTGATTGCCGCCTTCGGCTTGTATTGAATATCAAACTCACTCAGTTCGATAGCCCATTTCGTGAGTCGGCCGGAAGCTTCTGGTTTCTGCAAAACTTGGCGAAGAGGAAGATCGGTCATCACGATGATGGTATGAGCTTGAAAATACGGCTTGAGTCGGCGAGAAGAAGTTATTAGTGCCAAGGCTACTTTTTCCAAGCTTGGGTATCTTGTTTCTGCTGGCAATAACGCTTTGCTGACGTAATATACCGGTAGTTGCTTTCCTTCGGATTCTCGTATCAAAGCCGAGCTAACGGCTGCCTCGTATACATCGCTAGATACAAGACAGTAGGATTCGCCTGATTCGGGCTTTGATAAGAGAGGTGGAGAACCGAGATATGATTTTAATTGTTGAAATGCCGCTTCGCATTCTTCCGTCCAACCCATTGTTTGTCGTCCTTTCAACTGCTTGAAGAAAGGGAGACACTTATCCGTGGCTCGGACAAGAACTAGGTTAAGTGCGGCGACTCGTCAAACAACCTTTGGATGTCCTTAATGGTTTTAGGGGATTCCATATCAATCAAAGCCTTTATCTTCTCAGGGTTCGCCTCTATTCCTCGCTGACTAACCAGGAAACCGAGGAATTTTCCAGAGCCTACCCCAAAAGCACATTTACTCGGATTTAGCTTCATCCGAAACTTTCGTAAGATGAGGAACATTTCTTCCAAATCATTCACATGATCTGCC
This sequence comes from Magnolia changhungtana, assembly GCA_030180095.1. Classification (NCBI taxonomy): domain Eukaryota; kingdom Viridiplantae; phylum Streptophyta; class Magnoliopsida; order Magnoliales; family Magnoliaceae; genus Magnolia; species Magnolia changhungtana. The sequence goes on from JASAUF010000549.1 coordinate 694,131, forward strand.
GCATGTATGCTTTTGACGAGCATGTCGTCAATGTAGACTTCCATAGTTCGGCCTATAAGTCGAGCAAAGATTTTGTTAACTAATCTTTGGTAAGTTCTTGTAGGCATTCTTTAAACCAAATGGCATCACTCGGAATAATAAAGGCCTTTGTCGGTGACAATGGTAGTTTTTAATTTATCTTTCGATGCATTACAATTTGATTATATCCCGAATATGCATCCATGAAACTAAGGAGCTCATGTCCGGCGGTACTATCTACCAACTGGTCTATTCTCGGAAGCGAAAAGCTATCCTTCGGGCAAGCTTTGTTTAAGTCAGTGTAATCAATACAGACTCGCCACTTCCCGTTGGATTTCTTTACGAGCACGACATTTGCGACCCATTCCGGATAGTGTATTTCTTCTATGAAATTAGCTTGGAGAAGTTTGCCGACTTCTTCTTCAATGATGGCGTATCGTTCAGGGCCGAGCGGTCGTCGCTTTTGTCGGATCGGCCGGCATGACGGATCGATGTTGAGCCGGTGAGTCATCACAGATGGGTCGATCCCGGGCATATCATCATGGCACCAGGAAAATACGTCAGCGTACCTTCGGAGCAAGGCTATCAGGTTTTCCCTCAAGGGGGACTGTAAAGACGAGCCAATTCGTCCTGTCTTGGATCCGTCTGTCTCGGCCAGGGGGACTGAGATAAGATCTTCGACCGGCTGCCCTCGTTCATGACCCTCGCCCCAAGGGTCTAATGACTCGATCGTTGATATGTTGATCGGACTTTTGTTGGTGGTCCCTTTTACAGCTATCATGTAGCAGCGCCTCGCATCTTGTTGGTCTCCTTTGACAATTCCCACTCCCGTCTCAGTCGGAAATTTCAATGAAAGATGGTATGTGGATACCACGGCCTGGAGGAGACTTAAAGAAGGTCGGCCGAGTATTGCATTGTATACTGAGGGTTGATCGACGACTAAGAATTCCACCATCATCGTCGTCTGATGTGGGGCATTGCCGGCAGTGAGTGGCAACGAAACAGTTCCTTCGGGCAGTACTTGTCCCCCGGAAAATCCGATTAACGGGGTCCGAACTGGACGTAGCATGGATCGTTCGATTCCCATTTTATCGAACGCCTGAGTAAATAATACGTCCGCAGATGATCCTGTATCGACGAGTATCCGGAACACTTTCCGGTTAGCGATAGTCAGGGTGACAATCAGTGCGTCATCATGAGGGTGATAGATACCTCGGGCGTCTTCCTCTGTGAACGAAATGCAATATCTTTCCCTTTTCTTCTCCTTTGATGGCCGATCTATAGTCATAAGCTCGGACTCTGGCTGACTTAATCTTCTCGCATGATTTCTTCGAGCATTGTTTGAGTCGCCCCCACCTCGCGGACCGCCGATAATTGTCCGGATTTCTTCCATCGGCTGACTCTCGGTCGGACGTCTCTCAGTTACTTCAGCTTTGACTATATGTTCTTTGAGTCGGCCGTCCTTTATGAGCCGTTCGATCTCTTCCTTTAGGTGACGGCAATCACTCGTGTTATGCCCGTGATCACGGTGATAATGGCAGTATTTATCCTTGTCCCGCCGATTCGGATTACTTTTGAGCTTATTGGGCCAGTTGACAAAGCCTTCACTCTTGATTTCCATCAATACCTGTTCCTGAGTTTTGTTCAAGGGGGTATACGTGGAAAATCGTCGATCCGGGCGTTTGCCTGATCTTCGCTCATCGTGCGCCTGATCATCCTTGCGTTTCCTTCCTCCGGTCGAGTCGGCTTCCTTTTTGGCCGACTCTTTGACCGAAGTTTTAGTTTCACGCAGAATTCGTGTTTCTTCGGCGTTTGCATATTTATCCGACCGTGCCATAAACTCTACCAAAGTATCGGGCGGAGTTTTATCCAGAGATGCCAGGAATGGCTTATCTCTAACTCCTTGCATGAGCGCATTGAGAGCCGTTTCTTCTGAGTGTTTTCGAACTTGGAGGGATTCGAAATTGAAACGCTTGATATAATCTTTAATAGCTCTCCCTGCTTCTGAACTATGTTGGGATGATGTGCGGGGTTTCAATTTCTTTTTCCCGCCGATGAAGTTGGTGAGGAAGGCGTCGCTCAGCTCGACGAATGAACTGATGGATTTCGGTTTCAACTGTTTGAACCACAGCCGAGCTACATCGGTCAATGTAAGAGAAAAGGCCCGACACATTACTGCATCCGAGGCATCGTGGAGCTCCATATATGTTTTGAAGCATTCGATATGCTCCGTCGGGTCGGTCTTGCCGGTGAAAGGAGTGATCTGAGGTAAGCGAAACCTCTCGGGCAACCGAGCCTCCATTACCGAGTCCACAAAGGGGGACGCCTTTGCTTCGGACCTGGTTGGATGCATATTTCGGCCATGCCTCATGTCCGCCATTTCTTTCGCCATTTCCTCCCGTACTTCTCGTTTAAAATTTTGAATATCGACTTTCCAAGGTTCACTACTCTCTGCCGTGCCTTCCATGGAAGGTTGGATGCGCCTCCTTCGCTCTATCTCGTGTCGAAGGTCGGTCGGGGGCAAGGATGCGTTAGCCGACTGAGCTGGAGATGGTTCAGAAACACCTTGGGGTTGGCTCGGCCGGAAAGACTGCGGTGCGGAAGGTTGAGGATCAACCGCTGCAGTCGGTACGTGCGCTCCCCTTGAGGAGGGGGAGGATCGCATTTGTCGCCGATACATTCGTTCCAGCATCTGCTTCATCATATTCATATCCGACCGGATTTCTTGAACCTCCTGATCTAACCGCCCATCGTTCCGACCCCGCCGATTGTTGCTTGTTCTGGTCGCTCCTCGTTGGCGGTTGTTAGGTGGGTTCTAGACTGCGGGGACCGCGATCGGGCCTGCTGGCCCTGTAACCGCGATCTCATTCAAATCTTCTTCTGGGACCGTCCTTCTGGTCATCACCATGGAATTCAATAGAAATAAGGGATGACTTTTTGTACGTTCCCACAGACGGCGCCAAACTGTTGATGCAAAAATCTAGATTGTCCCCTTGGACCTTTGTGTACCTGCACAGAGAGAAGGGACAAAGGAGACCCTGGCTAGAGCAGGGGACCCTCCGATGCCAAAGTCAGGCCTGGATCTTGGGTCTAAATGTATTGAGGGGTTTTTGAGGAAGAGATTTTTTACGTACCTCCCAAGATGATGAAGGTCCTCCTTTTATAGCTGCTGGAGCGTTTTCCTAGGAGGATTCCTCTCCCAGTATCGTGCAATCGTAAGAGGATTCTTCTCCTAGTATCACGGAGACAGAATCGTGCCCATCTCCTGTCTTTATCCGATCCCGTAAGCTTCGGGATCGGGGATCTTATTCCGAGATATTTGGGATGAGGCCTTGTTTCGCGCTGTCCCTCCTTTATCGGCCGGTCCGGTTAGAAGGTCGGCCGAGGCATGCCTGGACTACCGGTTCGTCGTCTGGACCGACTCAACTTTTGTCTCGGTTTACAGAATCTTTGACTTCCCTCGGCTCTGACGTATCCCTTGGCGACCCGAGGCGACGACCCGAGGCGCCAAGTCCGAGTCTCAGGACTTGGGTGTTTTTTATCCCCAACAATTGTACCAAAGAATGATAATTAAATTACTAATATATAATAATGATAGTTATCAAGTATCAATAGTGGATTCAATCATGCTAATATATACTAAAATCCACCATTAAAGTATTTATAATCATTTGTTTGGCTCACCACGTTGTGGTTCACAAATCCAACCCATCCATTAAGTGTGTCTCGCTAGTTTAAGGGGTCAAACCAAGTTTCAGGTGCATCTAAATCTCAGTTGGACACCAGCAAGTGCTTTTATATGGTTTAACGTGTCTTCACAAGATTGTGGATGATGTGGGCCACCTGAGCTCTATGTATGGCTGATTTTTGGGGGCACCCCATATAAAAAGGGAACCCATCAAATGGATGGTGTCGATATTCAACACACATCATAGTAGAGCCTGGGGTGGGGGCCATGGCTCAAGCCAAAATTTCAAGTAAAATGAGGCAGCGTCCTCTGGACGTCTACGTGCATGTTTCTTATATTATTATTATTTTTTTTATAGGTGGGGCACATCTAAGGAGGATCTACTCCGTTGACTGGGTTCCAGGGCTCAAGAAAGGTCCAATATCCAATTTTGGATATGTTTTGACGCATCGAAATATCACAGCGGGCCCTAATGATTTACCATTATTAAATCAGTCTTTCTGCTAGTGTGGCCTACCAGAGAGTTAGGTTGGCTTCACTTTTCGGGTCAACGCCTAAAATGAGGTGGGAAATGGAATGGACAGTGGAAACATAACATACATCTAGGTGGGGTCCCACTAATTACATGCATGCACAGATACACAATTTAATATTTAAATATATCCATACAGATATCTATATAGGGGTGTACACAAACCGGGCTAGCCCGGTTAGCTCGCTCGACTCGGCCCGAAAAAGCTCGACTCGGCCTGACCCGGAGCTAAGTTCGAGTCAAAACGGGTCAAATTTCTCGGCCCGAAACTGAGTTCAGGCCGAGTTCGGATATGACCCAGTTCGGCTTGACTCGGTCCGAAATCCGGCCCGTCCTGGCCCGTCCCGTCCCGGCCCGCCCGCACTTTAGGGTATATATACCCAGTTTTAAAAAAAACCCTACCCGTCGTCATTTCCCTTTCCCTCTTTTGAGAAAACGCTCGACCAGGTGCGTGCAAGAAAAGCAGCCCCACCAAATCTCTCTCCCCGCCGCCCCACGGCCCCCACCAAATCTCTCTCTCTCTCTCTCTCTCTCTCTCTCTCTCTCTCTCTCTCTCTCTGCTCGACGCTCGTCTGTCTGTCCGTCCGTCCAGCGGCCCCACGAAACCCTCTCCCTGCTAGTGCCCGGCCCCCACCAAATCTCTCTCTCTCTCTCTCTCTCTACTCATCCATCCAACCGTTCGTCCGCCTCTCTCTGCTCATTCGGCCTCCGCCTCTCTCTGCTCGTCCGGCCGTCCAACCACCAGAGGACCTCCCCCTCTCTGCTTGCTCGTCCGGCCGTCCAACCACCAAAGGACCTCCGCCTCTCTGCTCACTCGTCCGGCCGTCCAACCACCAGGTATGATTTGTACCTACAGTTTATTTGAGTAGTAGTAACCTTATGAACATGGTCAGGTCCAGGATGGTTTCAATGGTAGAAGTTTTCGGTCCCGCTGTTTCGTTGGTGTGGCCCACCAGTATTTTGGATCTGCTTGATTTTTAGATTCATATTTATTGTGGTCTTTCAAAATAGATGGGTGGAGTGGATTTGTCACGGATATCTCTGTGAGCCCACACAGCCCCAGCACAGGTGTATCTCACAGCCATCCAAATTCCAAAAGTATCTCTGTGGGCCCACGCAGCCCCAGCACAGGTCTTCACACATACTTTTATTGTGGTCTTCACACATACTTGAATTTCTTTCCAAATTCCAACCATATAAGCCACATCACAGCAGGGGCAGACATGCTCCACAACAACTGACCAAGGGGGACCCTTGATGATGCAACCCCCCAACTCATGCTAAGTTTGGCACAATGCACAAGCAGATGAACACAAATTCTTCACGGCCAACAACATTGCAGAAGCTGTTTGGCAAGGCCCACCCCGTACTCTTAAAATGGTCCATGGTCGGTAACTCGTCCTAGGCTCCTAGCACGCTGACTAGGTCCACCTCCTAGTATATCTAAATTCTTTCATTTGATTACTGACAAATGTATCGTGTATGCCATTCAAAAAAAGAAAAAAATAAAAATAAATAAATAAATAAGGAAACAAGACATGTATATTCGACTTGGGCATTTCACATGCACGCACGTAAGGAGTGGCTCAGCCACTTCATAAAGGAGATCATTCTATGTCCATTTACAGAACCAGTTTATTAATGAAATGCATACGACCGTGACTTCATTCTATTGGAGCTTCTAGGTTTCTAGAATGCATCTAAAATCATGTATAAATCATCAAAACTTACAAGATAGCCAACAAACATAGGACTGTGAATATTTAAGCAGTGTTTTTGAAACTTAACTAGAAATGGTACAACACTAGATATTGCAGGGAGACAACAACATTTTAGTAAAGCGACTGTCATTTTATGAATTGACCAAATATAAGAAACAGGAAATTGAATAACAAACCTGCTCAAATTCCAAGTTGTTATCATTTAGTTTTACATCGACAACTGGATATCCTTTTTGCTTTGTCCAAGAATTCATTAGCATGGTCACTGGTTCACTAGATTCCTCCTCAAGAACAGCTCATAGGTCTTCTGTCTTTGCATTCGAGCAAGCATATCTTTTTATATACGACGCTAACAATCTCTAGTTAAATGTAAACACAATATATGTCAATCATAATGAGAGAAGGTCCTTAAATATCAGATACCATTTCAAAATAATAGTGCCATAGGTTTTCAAAAACATTTAAATGATGTAATTAGCAAAACAAAAGAAGCTAAATATATCATGTGTATGAACATTTGTTTGCATTATTGACATCGTTACAAAATTAGTCAACTAACAAATTCAGCCATTCAACTTCCTGAGATCATCATTATAGTGATATAGGATTCCCCCTCAAGTAGGTGCATGGATATCTATCAAGCCCCACTTATAGATTCAAATGAACATCTGTTCGCATTGTTGACATCGTTACAAAATTAGTCAACTAACAAATTCAGCATGGTTCTCCAACTTACTTTCATAATGATCTATGATCAAGTAGATAGGAGGAATCCACCGTACATTGCAAATGACCAAAAATAACAATTTTTTTCTTTTGCTTCTAAAGCTTGCTCGATTTGGCTTGATTTAACTCGATTTGGTTCCGCTCAAATAGTCTATTCAAGCTAGGTCGAGCCGGAAATCCCAACTCATTTCAAAATCAAGTCGAGTCTAAGTTGTATGCTAGCTCGGTTTGGTTTGGCTCGAACCTTGGCTCGGTTTAGCTCGAACGAGTATGAATATAGTATAACTACAAATATAAAAAAATCCCAACTGTTGACATGTGGCATATTTGGATTGATTGAATATTAGGAACGATTGAAGATGAACGATGCCACGTGGGTAACTGATTTATCCGCTTAACATAATTAGATAAAACCATCTAAAACTCACACACACACACACACACACACAAAAAGAGGCACAAATGATTTATTTATATGCTAGTTGATCTAAGCCTTATCCCAATGACTTGGGTTCGGCCATATGAATACTTTCCTGCCACTCCGCTCTATCAAAGGCCATAACTTCAATTAGACCATAGGTCATCAAGTCTTTAGACAATAGGCTTTAACTATGAAGATAAAACCAGGCTTGTCCATCTGCTTACCAAACAAATGAATGATTAAAAATTTTCATTTATTAGATTTTTAGTGTAAGGGCCATCACATTATAGTTAGTTTTGTTTATGAATCTTATGACTAATGAATGATTAAAAATTTTCATTTAGTAGATTTCCTTCCACTCCATTTTAATCTTTTTAATGCATATTAAGTAGTTATTTATATTTTTGTAAATGTTGTTTTTGTTAGTTAGTTGTAATTTTTTTAATGCTTATACCAATTGCCTATTAGATATATTTTTTATTTTTTGTTCTTGTTGTTGTGGTATAGGATAATCAGTTACCCATTTGAGGATTTCTATGTTTCCAGACATAGATTGAGTGTGTTCATGGATATATAGAAATTCTCAAATTGTCCCTTTTTGGACAGTTCAATGTTGGATAGACAGTAATGTTTTCATTTATTCTAATTTAAATGCACATGCCTGTTTCAGTTCGTCTCTCCTAATTCTCTCTGGATATATTTCTTGCATTTACTTCCTCATCAAATATCTACACTTTGTGCGGATAGTTGACGTGTGAATCAAATCCAAGATTAATATATTCTGGAGAGATAAGGGGAGATGCTGCCGAAATTTTGGCGTGGCATTTTAATTGAATAATGAAAGCATTAGTATGTATTCAACATTGAATGGGTAATTGATTTAATTATTTTTTATGTTGTTCTTGTAGTATAGGATAATCAGTTACCCATTTAAGGATTTCTATGTTGCCAGACATAGATTGAGTGTGTTCATGGATGCATAGAAATTCTCAAATTGTCCCTTTTTGGACAGTTCAATGTTGGATAGACAGTAATGCTTTCATTTATTCTAATTTAAATGCACATGCCTGTTTCAGTTCGTCTCTCCTAATTCTCTCTGGATATATTTCTTGCATTTACTTCCTCATCAAATATCCCCACTTTGTGTGGATAGTTGACGTGTGAATTAAATCCAAGATTAATATATTCTGGAGAGATAAGGGGAGATGCTGCCGAAATTTTGGCGTGTCATTTAAATTGAACAATGAAAGTAGTACTATCTATCCAGCATTGAATGGGTAACTGATTTATCCGCTTAGGAAATTCTTTACTAAGGAGTAAGGTCCAAGGATAAATGAAATTGTTTCACATCTTTAGATATGACTAGTGAGGATGAAGTCCCACCTATGGTTACCCCTAGTAGCAGTGCCGGTGCGTCAGCCACATCACCACTTGTTGTTGAGGCAGAGGGGTCTTCAGCTGCAAACAAAGGAAAGAAACGGTTAGCTGTTTGGGATGATTTTGAAGAAGTAGTAGTTAACAATGTCCCCAAGATCCGATGTATGCACTGCAAAAGTCTATACATCAAAAGTGTCGGGGGGTCGACGTCTCATTTAAACAGACATAGAAAAACTTGTGTAAGGAGACCTAAACTTCCACGTTCAGGCCAACAATTGCTATCGTTTACAAAGTCTGAAGGATCTGCTTCTGAAGGTACACTTACCACTCATAAGTTTTAAAAAGAGAAGCTGAAGGAGTGGTTTGCAAAACTTATTATCATTGATGAGCAGCCATTTAAGATGGTAGAGAGTGAAATATTTATGGGATACAGTAAATACCTTAATCCTCAGTTTGAGAAGGTCTCCCGTGTTACTGTGAAGAGAGAATGCATGAAGATGTATGCCAGTGAGAAAATGATGCTGAAAGCAGTTTTAGATTCGGTTTCAAGGGTAAGTTTGACGTCTGATATGTGGACGGCGCAGAATCAAAGAAAGGGTTACATTTCATTGACTACACACTATGTTGATGAAAATTGAAAACTTTGCAAGAGAATATTAAACTTTCGCCATATTCCACCTCCCCATTCTGGTTTGGTTATTTCAGATTGCATTTACAATTGTCTACGAGATTGGGGCATTGAAAAGAAAGTCAGTTCATTAACTTTAGATAATGCTTCGACAAATGACAGTGTCATACAATTCTTACGTAACCAGTTCAAGGCAACCGACAGTTTATTTTTTGGGGGAAAAATATTTCATGTTCGGTGTTATGCACACATTCTCAACTTAATTGTACAAGAAGGGTTGAAATCAATTGACCAAACTATAGAGAATGTGAGGGAGAGTGTGAAGTACATAAGAGGCTCGCCGTCAAGATTGAGCATATGGAATAACATCGTTCAACGTTTGAATTTGACGTCTCCAAAAACGTTGAAGTTAAATATATACACATGTTGGAATTCCACTTTTGAGATGTTGGATTTAGCCCTGGAATTGGAACATGCCTTTCCGGAATAAGCAGTGCGTGATAGAACATATGTTTGGTTGCCTACTGATGATGATTGGAGCAAAGCGAAAGAAGTTCACAAATTTTTGAAGGTTTTTTATGACTGTACACAAATATTTTCTGGCAATAAGTTTCCTACAGCAAATATGTTTCTTCCATCTGTGTGGAAGATCAAGGATGCCCTGAAGAAAGCTGCTGATGACGGTCCATTTTTTCTCCAAATCATGACAGGTGGTATGCAAATGAAGTTCGATAAGTACTGGGATGATTGCCATCTGATAATGTCCTTAGCCGTTGTTCTTGATCCTCGGCGCAAGATGAGTTATGTTAAGTACATCTTCACGAGGATTTATCCTACTGAAAAGGCAATATCTGAAACCTCGAAGGTTCGTGACGCAATCGAAGCATTGTACAACGCGTATACAACCACAATGTCCACACGAAGTGCTTCTGAAGTTAGATCCCAAGTTGCTTCAAGCTGCGACGACGAAGCTGATTTCATGTCTTTCTTAGCGAAAGAAAATACAAACGTAGACATGAAAGAATCAGAGTTAGACATGTATCTCAAAAAGTCGGTCGTACGATGGTAGGATTCAGAGTTTGATGTGTTGGAGTGGTAGAAATTGCGAGTTAGTGAAAGAAAATATCTTACACTATCGACGATAGCACGAGATATTTTATCAATTCCTATTTCAACAGTGGCATCGGAATTTGCGTTTAGCACAGGGAGCAGGGTCGTGAGCAAGACTAGAAGTTCCCTTACACCGGATACAGTGGAAGCATTAATTTGTACACAAGATTGGTTGCGTCCGAATCTAGGAGGTTATGATCTGGATGAGGAAGAGGAGGAGAATGTGAATGAAGCAGCAACACATGAAACAATAGCAATATGATGGATGTTTGGGATGGATGTTTTGATTTTGTTAGTTTATTTGAATTTGCAAATGCTGTAATGGGTACTCTTTTTGACTTTTATTTTTATTTCTCTGTTATGTTGATGGATGTTATGCAAGCTGCGTAATGCATTAATGACTCTTTTTTATCCATAAATTACTTTTATTTTATGTTGGTATTTCATTATTGTTAAAAGACTTAAAATACTTTTCCAACACAATATGCAGATGTCTTCAAGCGAACCATCGATTGACATTTGGGACTATGGTTCCTTAGTCCATTCTCCAAAGTCTGGAAAGTTAAAGATTTTGTGTAATTTGTGTGGAGCCAAGTTTGTTAACAAAACTAATCGGCTCAGATTACACTTATCCTGTCGGGGTGGGGATGCAAAACCGTGTCCTAAAGTCTCAAAAGAAATCCAAGTTTTTTCCCAAGCAGTTCTTGACTCAAACAAAAAAACTTTCACTCCCCAATCCAAACTTTCTGAGGCAAAGAAGGAAGCTAAATTATTAGCATTGGAAGAAGAACAACTCCAACTCGCCTTAAAGCGTAGTATGGAAGAGGCTTCTACACATCAGCGATGTCCTCCAACACCACATGATATTGAAGCAAGTTCAAGCTGCACGGGTAAAAAGAAGAATAGTAAGAATTCAGCTAAGTTTCTCTCCAGTCTGGGCGCGTTTTACAGGACGTTGGGAACTACGTATAAATCTTCTCACAAAAATAGTTTGAAAAATCTAATTCAAACTATACAAGAGGAGGGCGATAAAAAGCTATCTCCACCTTCTGAAGAGGGAGAGGTGAATGAGTACGTATATAAAGATTTAGATAGCAGCTCGAGCTCAGCAGATGAATTTCCTCAACAGTAGTCAGTAGTGTATGACTGTATTCAGTTTGTACAAAATGTTTTATTTTATGCTTTGTCAAATGTATGTAAATGTCCTGACTAGTTAGATTTTTTGTGGAGTTTATAATTCAACTATCTAAACCGTTGATCAAGGGCCTTGTAATGGGACGCAGATTACCTGCCAAAGTCCTTCCCATGAATTTGCTATAAGGTTCGAAACTGGCCCGAACTCAGGTTCGAAACTGGCCCGAACTTGAAGGTTCGAAACTGGCCCGAACTCGCCTCGGGCCCGGTTCGGACTAGAGATGTTGGCTCGGGACCAGGCCCGGTCCGGTTCGGACCTGGTGCGGCTGTTGAACGGGCCTGGACGGGCTGAAGCCAGTTCGACTTGGCCCGACCCGTGTACACCCTTATATCTATATATTAAAAACGTCCAGGGACCAGACGTTCCCTGATGGACGGTCTGCATGTGTAAGGGATACATGAATACAGAAGTGCTTTATGTTATATAATATCTTTTATATATATATATATATATATATATATATATATATAGATATATATATATTTGTTCTTTTTAAATTCACATGCATGTATGTGTGTTTGAAAGAAAATGTCCAGGCCTGACGCTTCTTGCTGGACAGCCTTGTGCCACGCCATCAAAGTGGGGTCACATACACGGCCCACCTAAGCGTGGTAGGGTGGGGTCCACTTGCTAATGCGTGGTGCGGCCCACCAAAGACTCAAGCGGGCCCAAAACCACGCTTGAGCCCTTAGTTTTTGGTGAGGCCCACCTGCATCTGGCGAGGCCTAGCTGAGCTTTGGTGAGGCCCACGTTTGTTAAATACTTCTGCTGCTAACGTGCTCGACCCATTCTGGAGGCCATTTCCGGCCTGATTTCTAGCTTAACCGTGCTACTTTTTTGGGCCATTTTTCAACTCATATCAGCGCCCAAACGGAGGCATGATGACGCCATTTTCTCGGCCAAAGAATGGCCCGATCGAAGCTTGTTCCCGGACTGTTTTCTGCCAGATTCTTGGGACGAGTTGCAGCTTAAACGGGGCTTGTTTGCAGGCCATTTCTGGATTGTGTTTCAGCCTATAGCTGAGGCTGTTTAAATGCCATTATTTTGCCCCAAGCACGGCCCGAACTCAGGTCATATTCGGCCTTAAGCAGGGCCTGTTGATAAGTTACTTTTAAGCACCTTGCTGAGGCCACTTTTCGGCCGTCTTTGGCCTCACACAGAGCCTGCTTTCAGGCCACGTTTGGCCTAAAATGTGGCTTTCAACAGGGCAGATGAAATGAAGAAGAAAAACAGAAGAAGAAGAAAAATGAAAATAGAAAGGTTTGGGCCGCTTACCTGGCCGGACTAGTGCACCCACGTCCACCACTCTCTCTCTCTCTCTCTCTCTCTCTCTCTCTCTCTCTCTCTTCTTTCTCTGGTGTGAAAACTAAGGGCACAAGTGCCCAAATTTATAGGCGTTGGAGAGAGCTTCCAACGGTTGGAAAGAGGCTCTCCCCATTCAACGGTCGTGATTACAAAAAAATGGTCATGCATGGGGCCATCAATGTTTGGGGATGGATTAGTAGTGCGTTGGGCTCCCTAACGGTGTATTTTTCTGGTAGAATGGGGCCCACCTCGTGATCATGTTTGGATGGGTCATTTGGGAAGATGACCCACCCATCAATGGTGGATCGGTACTTAGGGGGTTTTAGGGGAATCCAGACCATTTGATCGGTCTGGATGGGTCCCATAAGTGGTGTGAGGCCCACTTTTCAGATCCCAGATGAGATTTTGCTTTATCTCATGAGATCTTTCCTATTTCCCTTCTCATTCTCATGAGATGAGAAGACCCTTCATCTTATCTCGTACCTCCCACTTGGGAGGGCTGGGATAGTGCCATGTGGCCCCATCGGACGGTCCCAGGCGTGCCAGCCTCTTATATCCAAAAATGGGAAATCCTCTTTTGAAGCTTGCTCGGCCATTTCTAGTAACGAGGAGACTGCTCCTTGGCTGTCTCGTGGGTGCTTGAAATCCCCTGGATAAAGGGTTGTTGGTTTGCAACCCAAGTTATCTGATGATCCCAGATCGTGGATCTCAGCCACACATGAAAAGAACGGACGGTTGGAACTTATCTTTGTTGTTTTAATGCATGGGTCAAGGAACCTATACCTTTTGTTCAGTGGGCCACCACGAGTGAAATGAATGGTTTGGATCGTCCGAAAAGTCCCTCAGATGGCCCACTCTGAGCCCTCAAGTTTCCAATTTCAAATTCTTAAAATGGGCGGGAGGCATCCGCATCTTGCAAGTAGTTTCGGTCGACGGAGTTTTGACCGTTTCGCTAGATCCAGTGTACGTAGTGTAGACTACATTTAAGGTGTACATGCACCATGTATGGGGTCCAACGTTATTTTTGGATGAAATCCACTCCATTCATTTGGTTTCACAGGTCAAATTAGGACCTTAGGCTAAAGATGAGGTGGATTCAAAGCCTAGGTGGGCCATACCAAGTGATTCTCGGCCTTAGGTATGGATCCTTGCTGATCCGCTAGTCAGATTATCTTGAATTTGGGCGTCAATGACTAAAAGAGTCCTAGGGACCATTTAAGCTAAGACACCATGGTCAGGTTACAGATATATGGCCTGTTCTGATTTTATGAAACTAAATATTACGTTATACTACATTTAATAATATTATTTACTGTTATAATTATTATTTTATGATTACCATTATTATTATTATTATGAGAAATTATTTTTCTTATATATTTTGTCACAATTTATTAACATATGTAAATTATATGAATGTCAGGAAGCAAGCAGAGATTAATGTACATATATACATATATGTTATTTGTATATTATTTGTGTGGTCATATATGTGCTAGGTTTTTAAAAGTTAAATCATTAAATTGTTTGAAATATGTTATTCATTATAAGTTTTCCTAGTACATTTTATTTTTTAATGTATTACAAATTCTGTAGCTTGTAATTTATATTAATGATGTTGTAAGTACATGTATATAATATGGATTTTAGCTACATATCATTTTAATGTGAAACTTTGAATATTTGTAACATCTCATAATATATATATATATATATATATATATATTTAGGTTGTATTATTATTATTATTTTTTTGTATTATTATTAAATGGTAACACTCGAGTACTGTAAAGTACAGGGTGTTACAGTTTCAGTTCTCAGTTCAGGGTTTTGTAGAACTGAATCAAATAGTGAATCGAACTGTAGAATCGAACCTTGAATCCAAACTTGGAACCAAACCCTTAACTCAATAAATTTTTAAATTTTATTTTTTTTAAACATAAAGAAAAAGAGCAAAAAAAACTTAATTTTCTTTAGTCTCTCCTTATAGCCTCTTTGTCTCTCGAGAACCGTGTATATAGAATTGATTCTAAAAAAAATAAAAAAAATCATGCAATTAGACTGAATTATAAAAATAAATCATGTAATTGGACTAGATTATAAAAAGCCTAGAATCTAGAATCGAACCGGATTCAAACCAAGTTTTTACTGTCCAGTTCCATTTGATTTTAAGTTGCAAACGGTCTTGTTCTGATTCTAGTTTTTACAAAATCCTTATTAAGGATTCGTTCCGATTTCACCTCGTAACCGGATCAAAACGAACTGTGTGTACCCATATACACCGTAATGAAATGAAAATACAAATATATCCATATCCAAATCCAAAACTTGTCCGCAGGAATTTTTCAAACGTAGGAATTTAACTCCTACTGTGTGGTCTAGTCTACTCAGTGCATGTTTGAACAGATGGATTGCAAGGGACTGGATTGTATTGGAAGGGATTGGAATGAGCAATCCCGAGATTGGTGAGGCGTGCCAAACAAACACGTTGAACTTTTGCTTGGATATAGCAATCCCCAAAAAATCTACTAACATCACCATCATTACCTTGAAATCCACCCAATCCCTCTTAATCCCGTCTATTTTACCTGGGATGTGTTTGGTTGGACAAATTGAAAGGGATTGGCTGGGTGTAATCTCGAGATTGACCAAGCAGGCTAACAGACTCGGTGGTGAAATCCCTGCATATAGCAATCCCATCGCATTGTTAGCAATCTACTGACGCAGTCATTATTATCTTGAAATGGCTATCAACCACCCTAATATAATCCAATCCCATGGGACGGGCCCATCCCATGGGATTGGATTGTATTAGGGTGGATGGCAAGTAATGGTGGCTGTGTCAATGGATTGCTGGCAATCCCATGGGATTACTATATCCAGGGAATTCACCACCAAGTATGTTTGGCTCGCCTGGCCAATCCCAGGATTACGTCAGCCAATCCCGGGATTGCTCCATCTAACCAAACATGTCCCAAGCAAAATAGATGGGATTAAGAGGGATTGGGTGGATTTCAAGGTAATGATGGTGATGTCAGTGGACTGCTGGCAATCCCATGGGATTGCTATATCCAACTTATGCCTGTTTGGCACGCCCGGCCAAATCCTGGGATTGCTCCTTCCAATCCATCCTAATACAACCTAATCCCATCCACCCTGCCCGGCCAAACAGGCCCTAAGCTTTGGATTTTTGTTACTCTTGGGATCATAATTTAAAGTGACGTGGAAAAATGAATGGACGGTGCAGATGATATCCATACATTACAGCGGAGCCTCGTAGCCTGTCCCGCAATCGGAAGAGGAAGGGATAATACCAAATCCGTGCCATAAAAGTAAACATCACGTTAACTTAGAACTCCTAAAATGAGCTGGAAGATTGCATTGATAAAATACACTCACCAGGGTGGAGTTCACGGGGTTGTACACCTGCTGCCTGGCTGCTGTTTGAGTCTCGAGCTAAACCGCGATCCTGCCAGAGATGGGCCCTGCGAATTTTTCGCCCTCGAGAGAAGCGAGAGGCGATGGGCGCTATTACCGAAGCTTTTGGTGGGTCTCCTGTCATGTGATGGTACGATACTGAGCGAGAGGTTTTGACGGTGTTATATGGCGGTTTGAATGACAGGGCGTGTGATTATGTTGCGGTTGAAGGTGACGCTCGGGGATGCAACGTTTCTGCATCTTTCTCAAAGGATGGATTTTTAGGAAGCGGATTGGCTGGTGTACCACACACCACCAACTTCGCTGATGCGTTAATGTCATCAAGTTTTGTGGGTCCCATTATAGGTGTGTTATATCCCAACCGTCCGCCTATTTGGCGAGTTCGTCTTAAGTCTTAAGACAGATCCTGAGATCAAGTGAACCATACTATAAAAAGTAGTGGGAGATTGAACGTCTAATATTGAAACTCTTTCAGTAGTCATAGAATTTTTGGATCAATATGATATTTGGTTAAGGTCCATGTGATCTTATAAATAGATGAGATTTGTAGTGGGAACTACAAATGTTTTAATAGTGATAATCATCGTCCCACTGCTATTTGTGGTGTCATTCACTTGAACTTTGGATATGATTCATTTTTGAGATAATGCCCTAAAATGATGTCCCCAAATGGATGAACAGTATGGATGTAATAAATATATCATTGTGGGCCATTGAATTTTAATGTACTTTCAGCCGTTCGCACAACTCATACCACACCAGCCCGGTCGGGTTGGTGGTGTATGCTATAACAGCTAATCCGCTTTCGGATTTTCCAACGTTGGTATCGATGTGGATTCTACTTCTTAGAGTGAGAAAGGAGGCATTGGGATAGATAAGAATTATTTGATACTCTGGCAAAGAATGGATGATACGCTGGCACTGCTCAAATATCTAGAAATTACTTACGTCGTATACGAGTAAATCAAATTAAGTCTTCTGAATAATCTATTTCAATTAAGATACATCAAGAGTATGGTAATTTGTTCATTGGATCATTGGATTAGTGGAAATTTATTGGACTGTTCAAAATAAAAAGCATCCAACGGTCCCATTTCAACAAACGTGTCCAGACATCGGAGATCAGGATCATGCACCAGTCTAATTTCTTGAATGTAACTTGGAGACGTGCATGTTATGGGACGTGGATTTCCTGTGAAAGCTTTTCGCAGGAACTTCCTGCACTAGAAACCTAGGTGGGCCCACTGTGATGTTTGTGAGAAATCTATTTTTAGGATAAAAGGACAAAAATGAACCGTATCCAATACTCAAGTGGGCCTAAAATATGAGTATTGAATGTATATAGTTAAAATATTCGTGGGGCCACGGAAGTTTTGAATCAGGCTAATATTTGTGTCTTCAGTTCATCCCGTATGAATGACGTTATTAACGGTATAGATGGCAAGTAAACATCACTTTCTACCCTAGAGAGTTTTCAACGATAGGAATTTTCCTACCCACCTTTTCTTCTAGTGTGGCTCACTTGAATCTTAGGTCCTTCTCGCTTTTGGTTTCAAGTCCTAAAATGTGCTTAGAAAACAGATTTACGGCATGGATTTCTCAAAAACATCACGTTGGGTCCCACCCAAGTTTCCAGCGCAGGAACTTCCTGCGAAAGGCTTTCGCAGGAAATCCGCGTCCCATGTTATGCGACCCAGGTAGTTTAGATTTAATTACTTTATGCCGCGTGTACTATTTCTAAGGGTCCGCGTATCAAGCGTTATGCACAGCGGGAGTAGCAAATAATCTTTTCGCTGACATTAACTTCTATCTCACGGTGTCGGCGGTGGATAAAAGCTTGGTACTATGGCTGGCGATAGCTCTTTATACACTGGCACTCACAATTGCAAATGTCACCTGCATTGATGGTAATAAATATTTCACTCTTCCCTATAATTGATCCGAAGGTTTACTTTTTGCATAAAATCGTCAAATATTGTGAAATATTCGTGGGTTCTGATGTGATGCATATCAAATAACTATACCGTTCATTCAATATGTCAGAAGAATTTATAATAAAAGCCAAAAAATGAGGCATATCCAAGGCTTAAGTGGACCACGCCATAGAAAAATATGAATCAAATACTTACTATTAAATACTTCCTGAGGCCATTGTCTCTTTTGGTATGGGCCAGTTGGGTGTGATCAACCTCATTTTTCTTTTTATATCTCAAAATGTTGTAATAAAATGGATGAACGGAACAAATATGTCATATAAATCAAGATGGGGTCCTAAAATGGCCACTATTACTTTTGAACGAGCTTCCAAAAATGAAATTCCTATTAATATCCAAACAGGCGAAATGGTAATAATAAGCCTTTTCCGGGGTAGCTACCGTTTCCGGGGAAACGATAAAAATCAAACAGGCCCAAGTTAAACTGACTAAAAGATGCATCCCGTCGTCGCTGACCAGCAGTCGAAAATTGGCTGAATTATCTGGTTGTGGGACGCGGATTTACGGCTTCTGACGTGGCAAGTGCAGGCGCATGGGAATTGAATTTGCAGTCCACTGTAGTATCTGACTGATATCATATCAGATCTTATTAAGTCCTCCTTAGTGTGTAAAATTACTATTAAGATAAAAAAAATTTTTAAAAATGAGTTATTTAATATAGATTTAAAAAATAATAAATAAAATAGCTCTCGTAATTGATCATGGGGAATAACTATTAAATACCCTTATGCAAAAAAAAATAATAATAATAAATAAAA
The DNA here is from genome assembly GCA_030180095.1 of Magnolia changhungtana. Taxonomy (NCBI): domain Eukaryota; kingdom Viridiplantae; phylum Streptophyta; class Magnoliopsida; order Magnoliales; family Magnoliaceae; genus Magnolia; species Magnolia changhungtana. The sequence continues at coordinate 713,042 of JASAUF010000549.1, forward strand.
AAATTTGTAGTAGGTGCTCAGATTGAATCTAAGGTATTAGCTAGGTGCTTTAGAATTATAACTAAAATTACTAGATATTTAATTAATGCCATGGATTATATTAAGGCATGTAAACAGGAGAAAAAGTAAATGATCACACTAAGAAATGTAATTGACTGGCAGAGAAATAGAGTGATTACACCAAAGAATGCAAATGATGGGTAATTGAAAGGATAACTGAAAGATATACTGGGTTTGATTGAATTGGTATGAGAAAAAATCTTCATGATGAATTTCTTTGTTATTTATAGCCTCACTATAACTATCTAGATGATTTCCACGTTCTTATGGTTGCTATAACTATTTAGTAGTTTAGCACGTCTTAACCCTCTTTATTTCTAAACCTGCCATATGAACTGTAACTGCTTCTGCACGATCATTCTTCATGTAACGCCCCAAATTTTCTCAGCTCGAGTGCATACTCGTGCCCGTGAATTTCAAGTATTTAAAATGTAATAATTTGATGCTTTTAAAATCACACTTTTTTTTTTTTTAATTACATCCACTTACATTCATGAAGGTAACCATTCACAATAATAAAATAAGTTTTACTTCTCATTCCATTAAAGTATAAAGGTTCAACTAATTGTTTAACGTTCTCTCATATGTGAGATTATTACGTTATTCAAAGTGTACAACATAAAATAAATAAAATTAAACATAATGCTATCATTCTTTCCTACTCCGAATAATCGTCTATGGGGAAATCTATAACGTCCTGAATTTTCACGGCTAGAGTTTATATTCGTGCTCAAAAAAATCGGGTGTTAATAATGTATAAATTGGATGCTTTAAAAATCGCACCTCATTTTTTTATTTTTTATTTTAGATCACATCCAAATACATTCATGAAGGTAACATTCACAAGAATAAAATCGACTGTATTGATTATTTCATTAAAATAAAAGAGTTTAAATATATAATCAAATGCCCTCTTAATGGGGAGTTTATTACAGTTATCGAGTCCACAGCGGAAGTATAAAACTATATTCTTATTCATTCAGTATAATCTTCTATAGGGAGATGGTCCTCTAGGTCTTCAATCTGTACATCACCTGCATCATCTGTATGGTTTGAGAGAGTCAATACCCTACTCATGGTGATGGTTATCTTTTAAGATTAAAAATAATTCAAGAGATTTATAAAAGTAATGTAAGAGTTCTGATACGTCCCGTACTGCACTAATACGAGGGTATCAATATGCGTAAACAACTTACATGAGATGCATGCTTAATAAAATGTGTACGACTCATTATACATAGTGATAATTACAATGTGGAATACGATTAATAGAAAACCCGGATCGCCCCGCATTCTCATACTATGGAGATTCACTAGCATGTCCAACACTACTGTAGATTTACGTGAATACCTCAAGGCACATAGCACATGAGTCAGATGAATTACGTGACACGATTTGTTCATATAATGACTATTTGCGACATTTAATCCCGAAAGTGATGTGACATTGCATTTGCGAATTATACACATCAATTTGTGCACCACTACCCAAAACCTATGGAATTACCTGACGACCAAAAGGGTCTCTACCTAGAATACATTACGTCCATGATAAAATATTCGAATCACTAGTTGTGATACATCTTAACACATCACTTGCACTTATAGGGAATATAAATTGAATTATAAAAATTTCAGAATATCAAGACACATGTCTAAGCCTCAAAGGTAAATATCACAAGGCCAGTAAAGTAAGGAAGAGAGTAGCAATGGCTAACTAGCAAAGAGATGAGTGATAATGGTCAACTCAATAATAAAATGAAAGTAACAATGGCTAACTCAACAAATAAAAAAGTGGCAATGGCCAACTCAATATCAAGGAGAGTGGTAATGACCAACTCAATAAATAGGATAGTGGCAATGGCCAACTCAATAAAAAGAATAGTAGCCAGGGTTAACTCAACAAATTGATAAGGGCAAGGGCAAGGCCTGTATCCATCGCTTCACGTAAATTCGTAAAGATCACTTGTAATTGACATCATATCATAATTTCCAAAAGGGTAGTTAATTGTTGATGATAGAATAATTGCAGGAGGAAAATCATAGTATCATGAAAACATAATATGTAACAGGTAAGATAAAACATATCAACTTAAATTACCATATGCTTAGAGAATAAAATCTCACCTAATCTCGACTCAAATCTGGCCCAAACTTTGTAATGCCCCGAAAATCATGGGGCGAGCAAAACTTTACTCTCGAGATCCAAAACATCACTTATACAACATGGATAATGATGTTTTGATGTCATCCATAGCAATGCATTAAACATGAGTGAGATTATACTAAAACAACATATCATACTCCAGAGATAATATAATTTAGCAAGCGGAAGACTGAAATATATGGCTAATCATATATTTTCATAGCATATGGTCTTTTCCGGATGATTAATTCTTCTTGGATGATCTATACTTTATGATCTTTTCTGGGTGATTAAATTCACCTAAGGCGATCTATGGTCTTTTCCGGGTGATTAAATTCTCCTTGGGTGATTTATGTTTTATGGTCTTTTTCGGGTGATTAAATTCTCATTGGGTGATCTATATATTTTGGTCTATTTCGGATAGCTGGTTCTCCTCGAGCACACCTTTGTGTATTTTTCCAGGTGACTAGTTCTCTTATGTTGACCTTTTATTTCGACAGTGGGATGTGCATCCCTAGGTCGATGATGCATTCACGCATCTATGCATTTAATAAGACTACATCATTTATTGTTTTGTATGTCTTGCCATGTTTTTATAACTATGCTTACCTAATGCGACAGTGTATAATCTTGAGAGGAGTTCAAACTGAGTTGGCTACTCATCCATCAAATAAATATAACTGTATAGGTAGCATAGGTGGCTTAAGTGATTTTCAGGTTCGGGCTGATGAGGAGTCGGGTTCAAGTGTCGGGGTTGCATGACTGTATCTACCTTGAAAAGTTGAGAGGTCTTGCGGCTCAAATTTACTTGCATTCTACTATTTCTCATGTAATTCTTGCATTTATTAATTTTTGAGACATTAATTTGTATAAGGCAATTCCTTGTATACTTCAAACGTAAATGCAAAATTTTCTTTATATTAATTTGTCTATCATACGCTCATTTGCTTACTTTGAATGCTATCAAAAATTATATATGAAATTTGGCTCTTTATAAGTTAACACTCGGGTTTTTGGGAAACGGGTCACATACTTGGGCCTTGAAAAGTCGGGGTGTTACACTTTGATAATGGGCGAATGATAGTTTAAGGACAACATGATCACATGTCCTTAATATTTTAGTTTCTTGATTGTTTTACATAAATTGTAAATCTGTAATTTCCACTAAAAATAAGTACTAAAATTCAACACCTTAAGTTTTAACAATCAAATTAACTTTCATACTCCATTTGTTAGTTTACCAAACAACACCTTAATAGGTAAGAGCCTAATTAGGGGTGCACCCCTATGCATATGTTGTATATCCAAATTGTCTATCCATTTTACAAGATCATTTTAGGACATGGTGCCAAAAAAATAAGGTAAATGCAAATCTCGGATAGACCACATAGTAACCATTGAATTCTCACTATTAAAAACTTCTTGAAGGCGCGAGGTTTTGTAGTTTTCCTTCGTCGAGGTTGTGACCTTATCAACAGGCCTTATTACTAGGTTGATTGACAAATAAGCATTACAGTGGGTCATGTTGTGCCCTATTTTTACTATTCTTGGAAAAACTAATTAGAAAATGACATGTGTCATTGCACGAGAAGTATAAAACATGTATAAAATCTTTTAAGATATTTCAAGCACATGTTGCGGAATAGCAACTGATATTGATCAGAGTGTTATACGTCATAAAATGTAGGACGTGGTTGAGATAAAAGCAGTGCTGAGGTGATTACTGTGACATGTATCCAAGAAGAGTCTAAAAGGCTCGAATGGTACCGAAGTAAGTATTATCGACTAAATGTGGATGAGAAGCATCTCAATAACTACCTTAACGAGATTTATAAACTCTCCTGCTCCTACCTTTCCCAGTAACCCTCTTCTGCCGCACGTTCCTACTACTCGCTGATATTTTTCATTATGAAGATTGAGACCTAATCAAGCAAACCGACCCGAATATAAAATATTTGCTTTTATTGTGTTTGGCACCTTTGTTTGTGAATCAACTTTAATCCAAAAAGTAGTTATCCAAAATATATTTACAGGAGGTTTGAATTTAATTAATAAATCAAATTTAATATCTTTAATCAGTGACGTATGTAATGTTTGACACAAGGATTGTAATAAGGCCATTTTTAACCATCTTTTAATGTGGCCTTATCAGTTTGAGATTTGGATTTCCTTATTTTTTAGGCATACCATGAGATGATTTTGGCAAAGTCGATGAACAGCAGATATATGGACGTGGATTAGATACTGATGGGTTGGGTAGCGAGTCAACTACAGAAGTGACGTCACCAAGTTATGTGGGCCCCACTATGATGTATGTGTTGTATCCACACCATCCATCCATTTTGAGATATCATTTTATGACATGGGCCAAAGAATGGGGTAGATAAAAATCTGTAGTGGACCCCACCACAAAAAACAGTGGGGAGAGTGATTCCCACTGTTGAAACTATCCTAAGGCCATTTATTTGAAATCTAACATGTTTAAAAGTTAAAAAAGACATGAAATAAGGGAAAACACAAATATCAACTTGATCTAAAACTTTTGCAGCCTTTATAAGTTTTTAATGGTTTGTGTCACTGTCCCCACTGTTCTCTGTGCTAGGTCCACTGGAGCTTTGGATTTAACTCATTCTTTGGATCTTGCCCTAAAATGATCTCTCCAAGTAGATGGATGGTGTGGATACAAAACATACATCATGGTGGGGCCCAAGGAACTTGGTGACATCACTTCAGTAGCGAGTCTCCCTACTGAACCTGTCAGTAGCTAATCTGCGCCCCAGATATACAAACCCGTGCATACAGGTAGGCCACGTTGCCTCCCCTGACCCGACCCCATCTGTTGTAGACGTGGATTGCCCGGAGAATTTTTTATACCCCTGTTTTCAGAAACTGTGTGGGATGCTCAGTTCATCGGTTTTGATGAGTTTAACTGTTCAGCGAATAAATACAGATGACACATGTATCATGATACTTAGAGCTGGGCATGTCTGACCCGATCTGACCCGTTCCGAACCGAACCAACGGCCTGGATCAGTGCGGATCAAGTAGGACGATTCAGATCCGACGGTTTTTCAGATCGAGATCGGGTCGTGGTTAATTCGAACCGATCCGATCTGAAAACCTGATTCGAACGGATCCAGACCGATCCGATCCGACCAATCCAGAATGATTCTTATCAATACTTCTACTTTTTCTTGTGGTTTGATCCACTTGAGTTTTGGATATGCATCATTCTTGGGTTCAACCACTAAAATGATCTATAAAAACGAATGGACGGTGTGAATAAATCACATGCATTCACAATGGGCCCCAATAGATTTTACTCGATACGATAATAAGTGGATTTGATGGTGTACCACACACCAACTATATAGCTGTTGTAGGTTCCAGCCTGTAGGTACGTGTCGTGAGCACTTACGCTCCTCGAGCTCCGAGTTGTACGAACGGTTCAAAGGAGATCAAAGTTATATGGGCCCCACAATAATGTATTTATTATATCTACACTGTTCATATATTTTTAGAGATCATTATAGAGCATTATTCACAAAATGAATCATATACAAAGATCATCTCAACCGACCACACAACAAATAGCAGCAGAGATAATGATTTTCACCATTAAACAATTCGTAGGGCCCACCATAACGTTTATTTTCCATCCGATCTGTTCATAAGGTCACAGAGACCTGAATTAAGAGGAAAAATAAATTTCAAATTGTTCCAAAACTTCCGTGAGACTGTGACCCCAAAAGGGTTTCAATGGTAGACGTTCAACCCCCACTGCTTTTTTTAGTGTGGTCTACTTAATGGTTAGATTTGTCTTATTTTTCATCTCAAGCCTTAAAACGAGCTCACCAAATGAATGGACGGTTTGAATATAATACATACTCTATAATAAGACCCACGGACTTGCCAACCTAAATATAGCAATGCAGTGGAACTTTCGTGCACAGCACGTCAAATCGCCACTCAGGTGAATCCGCGCCCATGCAATTCCGATCGGCATATCACAATTACAAATTACAAATGTTAATGTTATTCACACGTGTGCGACCGATGAACAAATGAACACGTGTACGAGATACAGGAAAGTCATCAAGTGGGGCCAACCGCCAACATCCATAGCCAAGAAAGTAATCCCGTCCACTCATCAAGTGGGACCACCACGCTGCGAAAAAAAGAAATGTACGGTTAACAGAAGACCAACAGCCTATACCCTTTAAATATATGTATAACTAGATTGATTTCCACGAAATTGCACTCAAGCTGGGTCGCACCATATGAACGGTCACGATAATAAACACGCTTGCCAGAGTGGCAAGTGGGACGCGATTCGCTTCCAGTCATTTCACGGATTTCCATAACCAAACCAGCCGGACAGAGTCATAGAAAGAGAAAGGACTTTGTTTTGACTTTAGCGACATAACCATGTGTCGCCACCGGCTGGGGCCCACATGATTCGATGGTCCGATGATTTCAGCCGTCCATATTGTACTCTTTACTAACATAATCAACCCATCTTCACACAATCACATTTTAGTGATGATACCAGCCATTGATTTCTACAGTTGAATCAGAACCATCCAAAAATTTCTAATCTAAACATCATCAAAAGTACATCTGTTCATCATAATCTTCTCATGGCGGCCCATATAATATAAGATTCCATGGACAGTTCCATGTGGATCTCAGTAGAAGGCGACACACCCTGGATGCTGAGTCGCGACAGAGGCAAGCATCTCTGCAATCACACTCCAACGAAAGTGTACTGTACCAACTTTCATAGCTGCACGCCTGCACTTTCGTGCACAGCGTGTAAACACAGCTGTACGTACCTCGATCTCAAAGTTGTACGAACAGTTCAAATGATATCAACATTACATGGCCACTATGATGTATTTATTATATTGGTGATTATTTTAGAGCATTTGAAAAATAAATAAATTATATCTAAAACTTAAATGAAATGCACTGAGAATAGAAGCGAGGATAATGATTTTCGCGGTTAAAAAATTCAATCAAATTGTACTCAGGCCAATCGTGCATTGGATCGGTTTGAATCAGGTGTCCCCGACTCGATCCCGAATCGGGTTCAGGTTAGTGTACAGTTGGGCATGTCTAACCCGACCCAGTGGATCCAGCCCGATCCAACCCGATTCGAACCGAACCGACAGCATGGATCGATACAGTTCAAGTAGCGTTAGTCTGTTCCAACCGTTCATCGTATCGAGTTTAGATCAATGCCAATTCGGACTGATCAAATCCGATCCGATCCGATCATAAAGTATGAAGTTAAAATAGAGCCATTGGATGTTTGCATCTTTAACTGTTGAGAAATAAAGGGCTGAGGTTAAAAAAGAGCCATTGGATGTTTGCATCATCAGGACTTCTACTTTTTTCGATGGTATGGTTCACTTGAGTTTTGGATATTTATAAATTTTTGATTCAACCCCTAAAATGATCTAAAAAAACAAATGGACGGTGTGGATAACCACATACATTCACGGACGTGCATTCAAGCTCTATCACACACCAACTATACTGGCGCATGTGGCTGGATAAACTTCAAATTGATGGCTTGTATCACAAGCAAGCTACTTGTTGACAAGTGATAGGTTGAGTAGCCAGCGAGACTACCTAATGAAGTGATGTCACCGGTTTCGTGGGACCAAGTATGATGAATGTGTTGTATCCACACCGTCCATCAATTTGTAGAGATCATTTTAGGCCATGAGACAAAAAATGAGTCAGCTCTAGATTTGGAGTGGACCCCACCACAGAAAACAATGGGAAGAGTGACTCCTACCGTTGAAACCTTCTTAAGGTCTACTATAATGTTTACGTGAGATCCAACATGTTCACAAGTTAAGACAGACATGGAAGAAGTGAAAACACAAATTTAAGTTTGATCGAAAACTTTCGTGGGCCATAGAAAATTTTAATGGTTGACGTCACTCTCCAAAGTTTTCCGTGGTGCGGTCCATTTGAACTTTGGATCTGACTCATTCTTTTGCTCCTTCCCTAAATTGATGTCCCTAAATTGATATCTCCAAATGAATGGACAGTGCGGATATAACACATATATCATGGCGGGTCCCACAGAACTTGGTCATGTCACTTTAGCAGGGGGTCTAGCTGCTCAACCTGTTAGTAGGTAATCCGCATCCCACGCAAGCTACATGTAAGTACGTGACAGGCTATTGTAGATGTGTGTCGTGCGGAAACGAGCGCGTACAGGCCTCGATCTCCGAGTTGTAAGAACGGCTCAAATGAGATCAAAGTTACCTAGCCCCACCATAACATTTGTTTTCCATCTAAACTATTAGTAATGTTAAAAATACATGAATGACGTGGAAGATGGTATACTTGTAACACACTTACCTGTATAAAATTTAGAAGATTTTAATGGTAAGATTTCTAATCTCAATTGTTTCCCATGGTGTATCCCACCTAACCGTTGAATCGTTCTTATCTTTAGGTATCAATCTAAATATATATAAGATGGGGCATCTAACAGATGGTGTGGATCTTATTCACATAAAATTATAAAGTACAAAGTTACAAAAAGTAACGTTCCCATCTTTACCAAAGTTACGCTGCCTTTTTCGAATATAAATTTACTACGGGGATTCTCATAAATGTCACTGTATGTGTGACTATTGTGGGTATGTATTTCTCGTTGAATGCCGGGAACTATCGTTAAAAACAACAAGACCTCAAACTGTGCAAATAATACATAAAAAAAAAAAAAAAAACAAAACAAAAAAAAAAAAAAAAAAAAAAAACAAAAAACAAAAACAACCAATAATGGAAATTGTTGATCCACGATTGCTCATAGAAGAATTTGAACTTATACGTGACTACTCGATTTTAATGGTTAAAATTGGTGTGTGGTGCTCTGCAAAATCTCCGAGAGAGAATACTAATGACAGATGTTGTTGCAAAAATGAACGAAATCAGGGACTTGCATTCATCGAAACTACAGGTTAGGTTGCAGACAATAGAAGAAGGTTCGTCCTCCTTCAATTCTTACTAAGTGATTATTGGTAGTTATATTGAGAAAGATTTAAAAATAAAATGAGTTTGTTGAGTACTCCTCTAAACAAGCTCTTAATATATTTATACACCCAAATCCATAGCTCAACTGGCAGACTGAGTGGATATACCTGGTTTCAACACTTGAGGTCTTGGTATCGATACCTAGTGGGGGTGGCTAACAGTGCATGTACTGACAGTTGGTGTGCACTAACAAGCTAACAATAAAAAAAAAAAAAAAGCTCTTGATATATTTATTCTTGGCCTAAAGAGTATATGCCTATATTGATATTGAATATTTGGGAAGATGTATTTCTTTTCCTTTGTTTTATCTTGTGTTAGGTAAAGGGAGATTGCATCATGAGTTTAATAATTTTTTATTTTTTATTTTTATTTTTATTTTTATTTATTTATTTTTTTTTTAAGACACCATCTTATTATAATAAGAATAATATTTGGTTACTATATGCATTGCATAGTTTTTCAGATGATATTAGAATCTCAAGGAAACAGTATAGCTGTTGGAATAATGAAGTATTCATTCAAGAAGTCTCACTATGGATCTGGCATATATATATATATATATATATATATATATATATATATATATATATATATATATATATATATATATATATATATATATATATATCCAATGGTTTCATCCTACTGAGGAAGTTCATTTGCCTGATGAATGTGATCATTGCTTTGTTTTCAAAATGTTTGTAGATGCACAACTAACAAGATGGGTGGATTTATCAAACCATGATAGTATCTGACTTAATGGATCGTATAGATACAGACCATGATAATGCACATATGCGTGTGTAAAAAGGTATTCAACTTGCTGAACTAAACTGTAATTAGATCACGGGGAATGAAATCTCAATTGCTACAAATATCACTGGAAATTATCTCTGCACATGCTAACTGGACTAGGAAAACAATGGTTGAAAAAAAAAAGTTTCTTACCTTTATAGATAACACCAATCTTTGATCAGCAAGGTACGTTGCCATGTGTGACATTCTAGAAACATGGCACTGTTGGCAAGAGTGCTATCTACTCTTTGCTATAATTACTCAATTCAAATATAGAATTAGAAACCCCTAACAAAAAAAAAAAAAGATTTATTATGAAAATCAGTGGCAGAAAATTGAGGATTTGGTTTGGCCACACAAACACTAACTGAAATGAGAAAAAATGGCTGTTTTCTTATTAAGAAAGCTCATCATTTTTTTTTTTCTTTGAGTAGGGTTGAATCTTCTCTTTTGATCTACTTCGACTAGTTGGAAATTTAATCGCCCGTCCCGCCATTCTTACCGTCTATAAAGGCTGCAATCCTGTGACCGGACAACTGCGCCGGCGTCTCATTTTATCAAGTATCTCATTTCTTTGTAGTTGCATTTCTTTTCAATTATTGGAATGCCAATTGCTAGCATAAATCGAGATCCATGGCTATTCATCAGGTGGGCCACACGAAGGATCCGGTCCAACTAAAAAATCGGGTGGGCCACAAATTGTATATAGGTTTTTCTACAAGCATTTGTTTTTAAAGTAATAAATTTATCATATATCGGTTTGGTATTCACTTCAATCGACAAAATTTTGTCTTCAGCAATTTTGTTATTATATGCTTTCTTATTGTAATACAGGTTGCTGCAACTCCCATGACAATTCCACCAATGAAATCTGCGAAGAAAGGTTCATACTTTTTGTGCCCATTTTATTTATTTTTCTGTTGATTTTTATTTTTGAGAATTAGTTAGAGCATTAAGTTTGGTGATTTTCAGGAAAGAGACATCCAGAGGAGTCTATTGAGAAACAATTTGCTGCCAAAAAGCTGAAGAGAGAAGTAGAGGAAGCAGTCGAGAAGCAGAAGAGTGGCAAGAAGTGAAAAACTTCTTTTGAGGTGGCATCAAAGAAGAAGCCTGAAACCAGCAGTTCCAAGGATGTATCTTTGTCTGAGTCGGAGAAAGAGGTTTACTCGATTGAAGCAGATTGTGTTTTCTTTTATGCCAATGTAGATGTTATATGCCCTGCAAATACAATAACTTACCAACAGCTTGCGATTTTGTAGTTTGTGGCACGAAACAAACATTGTATTTGATTGAATGAATGAATGACTAACTATGCACAAATTTATGAATGGGTTAAAATAAATGATTTAGCCTCAGTTGTTTAGAACTGAGGTTAAAAAGTGAATTTAGCCTCGGTTGATACCAACAAAGGCTAAATCTATCTTGAGTCTCAGTTTTGCTTCAGTTACCTAAACTGAGACCACAACTCCTGTGGCTAAAGGCTTTAACCTCGGTTGTTGAGAAATGAGGTTAAAAATAGATTTAACTTCAATTGGAGGCAATTGAGGCTAAAATTTGGATTTAGTCTCGGTTGGAAACAATGGAGGCTAAAAACAGATTTAGCTTCACTTGAAGAACCGAGGCTGTTGAGGTCAAAATCTGGATAGCTCTCCCTTGTCGAACGAACCTCGGACTGACAATGCACCTTGAGCCTACACACTAACAACGAGCAAAAGAAGACCCTGTCTAAGCCGGGGGACCCTCTGATGCCTAAGTCAGGGCACAAGAATTAGGGTCTAAGTTGAAGTATATGGAGAGAGTACCAGATGTTGCATACCTGTAGTGGTGGAGTCTCGTTATATTTATACCTGATTGTTGGGCGGTCTGGGTCCGTCAATCTCGGCACGATCAGTGGAATTTTCGGATCATGGAGATTCTGCTTGTAATCTGGGGATCATGTGGTGCTTCGTGCGTATCTGCGGGCGAAGTTAGCGGTCATATTTGCATAAGGCAGTTTTCAAGTTTAACATGAAGAGTCCCTTCCCCGCTTTGACCTTTAGCCTCAGCTCGGGATGGGCAGTCGGTAGCGAGCGTCAATCTCAGGCCTGCTCGGGCCTACGTTGGAAGTGTTTATGGAGTCGGCTCAGCCTGCCTTCTCCGGGCGAAGATGAGGACGAGGGCTTGTGTCACGCCCCAAACTCGGAAACCGGGCTCACAAAATTCTCAATCGCCGAATCCGGCGCTGACAGCCTCCCTAGTACCCCATTCTCGGCTCCCAGCGCCCATACGCTAGATTCTGATCCTGGGATCCTACAAGGAGGATTTTCAGTATGAATTTTTTTTTTTTGTAATGGAGCATAATCATAAACATACCCAAATCATAAAGGCAACATCATCATCACATATCCACTAATATAATCATTTGAATATAATGTTGAAGGGAAATACATACATCAAAATCAAAGCTCCAGAGGACAGCTGCACGCTCCAAGCTCAATGCTGCTGCATCCTAACGCCACCTGCATGCATCTATTGTGCATAAGCTTACAAAAGCTTAGAGGGTGGTGAGAGTGTGTGTAAGGTAAGTGCCAAGTATACCATAAAGCCCATGAATCATACATCATCGAGATAAGCATAAATACTAACAAGATTATGAATCATACAATGTCAGAGTAAGCGGAAATATACTGGTAAGTCCATGAGTGCTATCAGCCGTACCAAGGCTATGCGATGCAACAATAAGACAGTAACAGATGCTGAGGATGCAATGCAATATGCAAATCCTGACAAGCCACGAATACTATCAATCTTATCTATGCCATATAAGCGTAAAAACATAGTAACCCAAAATACTAAGTACTGCGGATGCAATGTAATATGCGGTGCGAATGAAATGACCATGCAGGAACGTGAAGTCGAGATGATAGTATGTAGTATCGCAGGCTACGGGATCCACCACAAGAGACTTCTATCCAAACCAGTCCCATACCTAAATTTGGATAGTCAGACTCAATGTGGTAAACTCCTGATCTCATGTTAGTCGCGCTCCCCAACCGAAATCCTTGCCATCGCGAAGGTACATGTAACAAATAGTTGCGCACCACCAGCCCGAGTGGATAGTGAATGAATGAATGGATAAGTATGCAACTCCTACTCAATAAGGCCACATATCAGTACGGTTCATATGTGGGATCATCACCGGGGTCTATTACACTCTAGCCAGCTTGCCGCCCCTATCCGAGCGCACAAGTGGGTAAGTGGAAGAGACCTCACTATCCGCCTGCCAATATCGGGCCCGGCTCGTCGATAGCGGACCCATTCCTCAAGCTGGTCAAACTCAACCTAGACATTGCCCCCTCACTCAGGCGGGTAAGGTCACACCCCCTCCCAACCGACCACGACATAGTGGGAGACGCGGCCTACTGGTATACGGCCCTCATACGCTCATATATATCCACTCGGTCTTGACGTTGGGGCGTCTCCTGGCCATGGAGGTTTAGGGATTTTCACCCAGGGACATCTATGGTGCCCGTATGCTAGAACCAAACATTTTCGGTGTCTCGTCTGACCATTCACAACATGCCTGTGGAGGCTACGACCCTGGTGTCGCTAGGGCGTACAGTAATCACAACACAATGCAAGATGAATGAGTCACACTCTCTAGTCATGCAGCAATTCTGCGCGTACGACGCGATAATGCGGGCACTCCATCTCATAAGGAGTCCCTTAAATAGTCTACCGAATGGCGTATGCAATGATCAGTCACTACTCATATCAAGCATACATATGATGCGTATGGCATGAGTCATGGAATTATACTAAGCAGGTTGTAAAGTAATGAACTATCCTTACAACGCAAATGGGCCTAGACGGCCTACACACAATAAGTATGAGCCTATCAATGGGCCCTAGAGAGAGTCATAATGCGGATATTTAACCAACATTATTCTTACAATGTGGACGTTAAACCAACATTGCTCCCAAGGCATGGCCCGCCATAACTGTCAATACATAAACTACGGTGGAATCACATTACAATGGGCCTCAACCCATGGGCTCCAAATACATCACAATGGGCCTCAACCCATGGGCCCTATACACATCATAGTGGGTCTCCACCCACGGGCCTTTATACATCACAATGGCTCTCAACTCATGGGCCCTAATACATCATAATGGGCCTTAACCCATAGTTCCTAGAATACATCAAAATGAGCCTAATCACATGGTCCTCATATATGTCAAGGTGGCCTCAACAACGGACCTCATACATATGACGGTGGGCCTCAATAACGGGCCCTCATACACATCAAGGTGGGCCTCAACAACGGCCACAAATACACATCAAGGTGGGCCTCAATAACGGCCACAAATACATCGAATGGGCCCCATAACATGGGCCTCATGTATATCAAGGTGGGCCTCAACAATGGCCACAAATACTTATCCAGGTGGGCCTCAACAACGGCCATAAATACACATCAAGGTGGGCCTCAATAACAGCCGTAAATACACATCCAGGTGGGCCTCAACAACGGCCAAATGGTTGAACGACTTGGATGCAACACATGCATCATGGTGGGGCCCATAGAGGCCCACTAACAGATATATTATATAAAATATAATATATATATATATATATAGTATATATACAATGTATATATATAGGTATATATAGATATATATATATATACACACGCACAACCACCCCACACAAGCACACACGCTCACACATGCACTCACACACACACACATACATACACACGTGCACACTCACACGCGTATGCACACACACGCATGCAGGGGGGGTCCCACCGTCCAAGGAGGACGGTGCGGACGAACACATACATCAAGTAGGCCCCACCGTCCGTCTGAACTGTGGGCATGCAACACATACATCACTGTGGGTCCCATATGGGGCCCACCATAACGTTTACTTTCCATTCAACCCGTTAATAAGGTCAGACAGGCCTGGATGAAGGGGAGAAACAAATTTCAGCTTGATCCGAAACTTCTGTGGACCCCAAATGGGTTTCAATGGTAGAGTTCAATCACCGCTGTTTCGTGTGGTGTGGGCCACCTGAGGTCTGGATCAACCTGATTTTTGGAGGGGACCCACTGCTGGCAGTGGTCCACCATATAAACCGGGTGGATGACAAATATACATCACGGTGGGGCCCACGGTTGGAGCTGTGGGTCCCTGCCTACACTCCCGCCCGCCGTACGCGGCTGGAAGCCTGGCGTCCTCTCTGACAGTAGCAGCAGTAGCGGCTGCTGCTGAGTTTTTTTTTTTTTTTCTTGAAAATCCCTTTTTTCCAAGGTTTTCATGCGTGGGGTCCACTTTAGTCGAATCCACCCCAGTCATTGGTTTCCATGGCCCATAACAAATCCATCAAGCCCAATATTGGGCCTCTTTCAATGCGTAAAAAAAAATCTGGAGGACTTTAAATGGTGGAGATCACTGATTGCTAAGGTATGGCCCACCAGATGCTCTGATCAACCTCATTTTTCGGCTCAACGCCTAAAATGAGTTGGTATATAGGATAGACGGCATAGATTGAATACATACATCGAGGTGGGGCCTACACACGTGGTCCACCCAAAAAGCTTGTAAACCAAGCTAATATTGGGTTTTTCACCCAACGTCCAGCGTCCTTGGACGCGTCAGGACACAATACACACATTGAGGTGGGCCTGCTTAGGTGGGCCACCACATGGAGGGTGGTGTGGGTACAATACAGATAGAGTGGGCCCCACTTATAGATGGCTTGGATCCAATACATGCTCCATTGTGGGGTCCATCCAAGTGGGCCATAAGGCCATAATATCATACACAAAATAATAAAATAAAAAGAGAGTGGGACACGAGTGATGGAGGGACCCCGACACTATGGGCCCTCCATTTGAAGCATCCAATCATACATCAATGGGTCCTATTATATATGGGCCCTCCAAATCAAAGATCAACGGTGGAGATCCCTCTCCACCCAAAATGAACGGTCTATATGACCTCTTTATGCAAGGAAATATAAACATCATGATGGGGTCCATGGAGAATGGCCCCATCATGGAATGATCACTAGGATCAAGGTGGGTCATCGGCCACACCTAAGGTCCCAAGTGAGATCCACACCATTGATCGGTAGGCCTCACTCGGTCCATCATAAAAACATGAAAAATCTATCCTATAAAGCACCCACCTAGCGATCTTCTTAGTCCGTTGGAAAGCCTAACTCCTTGTGCTCCTCTTTAATGGTGGAGATGGGAAATGGATGGCTAGGATGATGAGTTTTGGAATGGGAAAGTGTAAGTGTTATGGTCTCATGCTTCTTTGGTTGTCAAATTTGTGATGTGTCAAAACATCTATCTGTGTCCTGTGCTTGTATGATGATTTATATGAATTCAAGACACTGCATAAATACTTCAAGAAGCTACAAGTTGAACTTTTTCAAGAAGCTACATATTGAAGTTCAAGAAGCTACATGTTGAAGTCTCAAGAAGCTACAATGTTGATGTTCAAGTCTTATGAAACAACTCATGACTTCAAGACTAATAAGCAATGCATGAAGTAGTTGTTATGTTGATGAAGATCTCAAGTTTGAAGCTATAACAAGTTCAAGATCTCAAGCCTGATATGGTTCAAACATCTACATTCGTTGAATGGTTGAAGTTCAATGTCCATACGACATGATTCAGGTTTGAATGACCTTAGGTTGACCCTTTAAGTAGGTCACTTTGGATACATAAATCAAATATTTATTTTACATAAGTTTGGTCTATTCTACGACCAGTCCTAGCTCTTGTTCGACCAGTCCTGGCATTGGTTCGACTAGTCCAAGAAATTCCACGACCAGTCCTAAGTTGTTGAAGATTTTTGAAATTTTTGGTACGCCCACGACCAGTCCTGGAGGACCTTCGACCGGTCGTAGGTGTGATTTCGACTCATCCACGACCTGTCGTGGATCTACGACTCAAAGTCCAGCAACATTATCTATGGTCCTACGACCAGTCGTAGGGATCTACGACCAGTCGTAGGTCACCCACGACCAGTCGTAGGGTACTCACGACCGGTCGTGGAACGACTTTCAAAGATCGCGCTTAATTTTTCAAAAATCAGCCAGAGAGCTACGACCGGTCAAGGTTTCTAAGAGCGATCGTAGGAGCGATTTTTACTTCTATAAATTGAACACGAAATTGAGTTTTCACACTTCAACTCTATTCTATTCAAGAATTTTCAAGTGATCACTCTGAGATAAGTCTGTGTTTATTTTAAGCTACATTGTGCTTATTTAATATTCCTTTTTGCTAGCTTATTTAATTTGATTTTGTTTCTATATTCCAATCTTACTTGAAAAGAGGAATTATCTTATTCCTTCTTCTTGGAATCAAAATCAAATATAGCTACGCCCAACGAGTTAAATCTAAAATCTATTAGAATTTAGAACCTTATGAATGTGAGTATTGGAAATTGAACTTTAACATTCAATCATCTACTCCGATTGGTTCTACCGGGCTGCTAAGAAAAGGAGAAATCCAGGTATTTTACAATTCTGTAAAATTTATTTACTTTTGGTTTTGTTTGAGGTTAAGCTAGAAAAATCTCATTGTACTGGTTTTGTTTGAGGTTGAGCCAGAAAAATCTCATGGTATTGGTTGTCTGAGGAAAACCAGAAAACTCAGAAAAGAGGGGTTTTTGAATTGTGTAAGCCCAAGTGAAAAAGACACAATTGTAAAGGTTTTTGGTGAACCTGTGAAAACCTATTTGATAATGAACACTAATATCCCCTGTGTGAGGATATTAGAGTGGAGTAACTTCTACGTGTGGTGTTGGAAAGCAGTTGGTGTACACAAAGCGAACCACTATAACTCTTTGTCTTGTGGATTGAATGCTTGCTTAAGTTTCATATCTTTTATCATTCGATTGTGTGGAATGTACAAGTGGATGTGAATGTTGTAATTATTTACATTTCAAGCAAGTGTGGGGATTGTTGTAATAATTTAGATCTATATACGTATTTAATTTCAATTCCTTACTATTTCATTTACTTATATTAAAATTGAGTCCTTGATCCAAAAGAGGTTCTAGAAATAAGGTTGTCCTACCATAAGCCCTTGTTTATTATGGTGTAAGGTTGTCCTTAGAACTAAATTTGTATCAATCTCTCAATACTTATTTATCAAGGTGATTTAAAATTTAGCATTGTGAATTGATTTATATTGTAAGGCTATTGGTTTAATTTATTTCCGCTAATTTTATTTTAAATTTGGCATAGTCCTATTCACCCCCCCTCTCTCTAGGACATATAGCTTGGCCTTTTCAAGTGGTATCGAGCCTAATAGCTCATTTTTGTTGCTTTTTATTTGGATTTATTTCTGAGCTAACGATCTAAGCTATATAAAAGATGTCAAATTTTGATAGCCTTTCGATTACTAGGCCTCCACCTTTTGATGGTTCCAACTATGCCTATTGGAAAGCAGAATGAGGATCTTCCTCAAATCAATGGATGAAAGTGTGTGGCAAGCCACGGTGATGAATGGAATCCTCCTACCATGGAAGTAGCGGTGTTGATGGTTCAAAATCTATGAAAATTACACCGTATTACCAATGGACCACACTTCAGAAAAATGAGAGTAGTGTTAATGCTAAAGCACTAAATGCAATCACTTTCGCACTATCACCGGATGAATTCAAAAGAATCATATCCTGTGATACTGCAAAGCAAGCCTGGGATATTTTAGAAATGACACACGAAGGTACTTCAATTGTCAAGAAATCTAAAGTCCAACTCCTCACAACTAAATTTGAAGAAATTCATATGGAGGAAAATGAAATGTTTATGGACTTTTTCACTAGATTGAATGACATTGTAAACTCAATGTGGGGTCTTGGCGATAAGATCCCAGAAAGTAAAGTGTGTGCAAAAATACTACGCTCTCTTCCTGAACAGTTCAATTCTAAGGTAACCGCAATCCAAGAACTTCGTGATACGGACAATATAAAGGTAGAAGAATTAGTTGGTTCTTTACAAACCTATGAATTAAGTTTTAAAGCTCCTAAAGGTAAATCTATTGCTTTGAAGTCATCTAAAAGTATTACTCAAGAAAATTCAGATTCAGAAAAGTCTGAAGATGATATGGCCCTTTTGGCGAAAAAGTTTTATAAGATTTTCAAAAGTAAGAAAAGAGTCGACTTTCAAAAGGCAAATGAAAAGAAACGTTCTAAACCTAAGTCTAAAACTTGGAAATCATTGAAAGATAGTCAATGCTACAACTGTCAAGAATATAGGCATTTAGCAAACAAATGTCCTAAAAGGACAGATCCAAAAGGAAGGGTATGTTGGCTACTTGGGATGAATCGTCGATTCTGAAGCCTCTTCGAATCGAGAAAATTAGAAAACAGTCGGGCAAAGTGAACTTAAGGCCCTTATGACTCTAGCCAAGTTTACCTTTTCCGATCACGATGATTCAACAAGTGAAGAAAATTTGGAGAGTGATCATGAAAATGATGAAGATCTTCAAGATGCTTACAATGCCTTATATAAGGAAAGTTGTAAAATTGCTGTCAAACTTAAACTTCAAAAAGAAAAGTTTTTTAAACTTAAAGAATGTTTTGAAACCCTTCTTTTAGAAAAATCTCAAATTTCAGATTGTTTTGAAAAATCAAAGTGTGATCTAGAATTCAAAACCTCCCTAATTGAAAATTTGAAATCTGAAAATGAGAAACTTAAAAATGGAGTATCTTCTCTTCTGAGTTTGAAGGACACATGGAGATATGCCCAAGGTGATCCAAAATTAGAAAAATTATTATTCGGATCAAGAAAATGTGGCGATCGATCCTGGTTGGGCTATAATAAAAACATATCTCCTAAACAGAAGAATACTCCTTCCAATTTTGTGAAAGGAGAGACTTCTAACTCAAAAGGAAAAGGTACCAGTCAAGTTTTTTCTAAAAATACAAAAACTTTTCAAAAACACAAAAGCAGCTATATAAATTTCAAAAATCAGATTCGAAACCCACTAGCTGAAAAAATTGTTGATTTACTTAAGGAGCTATTAAAATCTAACTCAGTAGGTCACTCTTATAACTATAAACAAAAGAAGACCAATTATTCTCCTAAACCCAAAACAAGATCTTGAAATGGGTTCCTAAGGTTACTGTTTGGTTACTCTGCGCTTTCAAAGCTACAAGCCATTCGAAATGGTACCTAGGCAGTGGATGCTCGGACATATGACAACAAAGCTCTATTCACCAATCTTAAAGATATGGTGATGGGTCGGTCACATTTGGTGATGGTAACAAGCTATGCAAGATAATTGGCAAAGGTACGGTTCAACTCTATAACCTTCCCTTATTTAAAAATGTTTTATATGTTGAGGTTTAAAAACTTAACTGTTGAGCATATCTCAAATATGCGATAACAACCATAATGTTAAATTTTCTAATCAAGGTTGTGAAATTATAAATAAAAAAGGTTCTGTAATATTAACTGGTCACAGAACTTCTGAAAACTGCTATATAGTAAATAATGGTAGCTCATCTGAACAAACGTGCTACATGGTCCATCTGGAAGATGAGAGGAATTATGGCATAAACGCCTTGGACATGTACACTACCGAAATTTATACAGATTGAGCAAAAGTGAACTAATTAGAGGACTACCTAAGATGCAAAAAGTAGACAAGATTTGTGGTAAATGCCAGTATGGTAAACAAACTAGGAGCTCTCACAAAAAGAAGGTGAACTCCAATATCACCACAAGACCACTCGAGCTTCTCCACATGGATCTTATAGGACCAACAAGAACGGAAAGTCGAGGTGGCAAAAAGTACATCTTAGTTATTATAGATGATTACACAAGATACACTTGGGTTTCATTCTTGAGAGATAAATCAGAAACCCTTGATGAAGTGAAAAAGATTATAAAACGGATTCAAACTGAAAAATGTTCTCAAGTGAGCAAGATCCGTAGTGATCATGGATCCGAGTTCGAAAATAGCGGTTTTGAGAAATTTTGTCGCGATCAGGGAATATCGCATGAATTCTCTGCACCTAAAACTCCTCAACAAAATGGAATTGTCGAGAGGAAGAATAGAGTGCTTCAAGAAATGGGAAATGTTATGTTAAATAGCATGAAGCTCCCTAGGAATCTCTGGGCTGAAGCAGTGAATACAGCCTGCTACATTATTAACCGTGTTTATATTTGTAAATCTAATAATAAAACGGCTTATGAAATATGGTTTGAGAAAAAGCCTTCTGTCAAATACTTTCGAGTTTTTGGCAGCAAGTGCTATATTTTGCGTGACCGTGAAAATTTGGGAAAGTTCGACACTAAAAGTGATGAAGGGATCTTTTTAGGATATTCTTTAAACAGTCGTGCATATCGGGTTCGAACAACAGGACCGGTGTGATTCAAGAGTCAATAAATGTTGTGATTTGACGATCTTTTGAATACACCTATCCCTAGTTCAGATAATGATGAAGTTCTTATACTTGAAAAACAAGAAATTTCATCAAGTGAAACTAATCGAGAATTAAGGGCTGTTAAAGATCATCCAACTTCTCAAATACTTGGAAACCCTCTCACTGGTGTGCGCACTCGTAGACAATTAGAGGACATATGTAACTACGTATGCTTTACATCCCAGATTGAACCGGTTAATGTAAAAGAAGCACTTTCGGATGAGAACTGGATTCTTGCGATGCAAGAAGAACTTAATCAGTTTGTCAGAAATGATGTCTGGCACCTTGTTCCTAGACCTAAAGATAAACATATTATTGGAACAAAATAGATTTTTAAAAATAAATCTGATGAACTTGGAAATATTATACGAAACAAAGCAAGACTAGTTGTACAGGGGTATACACAAATTGAAGGTATTGACTATAATGAAACATTTGCTCCTGTAGCTCGTCTTGAATCAATCAGACTTTTTATCTCCATTGCATGTTTTAGGAAGATTAAAATTTACCAAATGGATGTAAAGAGTGCCTTTCTGAATGGTGATTTACATGAAGAGGTATATGTTGAACAACCCACAGGGTTTGAAGATCCTAAATTTACTGATCATGTGTATCGTCTTAAGAAGGCTCTCTATGGTCTGAAACAAGCTCCCAGAGCATGGTACGAAAAACTGACTAAGTTTTTACTGAGTCATAATTTTCAGATGGGGTGTGTTGATAAGACGCTCTTTGTTAAGAAACATAACGATGATATTCTAATGGTTCAAATATATGTTGTGATATTATTTATGGATCAACCTGTACTAACATGATTTGTTGAGTTTGCAGATTTGATGAAGTCTAAATTCGAAATGAGCATGGTTGGAGAATTAAACTATTTTCTAGGGTTGCAAGTAAAACAACAACTGATGGAATTTTATCTCTCAAACCAAATATGCTCGAGTTTAATTAAGAAATTTGGATTTGAGAAAGGTAAAAATTTTGATACTCCTATGAGTACAACTTTAAGACTCTCAAAAGACTCTACGAGGTAATGATGTGGATCCTAAATTGTATCGTAGTTTGATTGGTAGTTTGCTTTATCGACCGCTAGTAGACGATATTGCTTTGAGTGTTGGTATTTGTGCTCGTTATCAATCAAATCCTAAAGAATCTCACTTAAGCTGTTGTTAAGCGGATTATGCGATATGTCGCAAGTTCTACTAAACCGGGTCTCTCGGTATCCACATGAGACTAATGTTCAATTAGCCAGTGCACGCGATGATCGAAATTTGGAAACATTGATGATAGGAAATCAACCAGTGGTGGTTGTTTCTACATTGGAAATTGTCTTGTTTCTTGGTTTAGTAAGAAGCAAAGTTCTATATCACTATCAACAGCTGAGGCTGAATACATTGCTACTGGAAATGCATGTACTCAACTTGTTTGGATGAAACGAATGTTAAGCGATTATGGAATTACTCAGGATTCTATTATTTTATTTTGTGATAATTCTAGTGCAATAAATATCTCTAAAAATTCAGTTCAGCATTCACGTACTAAGCATATTGACATTAGATTTCATTACATTCGTGAATTAGTGGAAGAAAAATTAATATATTTGGATTACATTCCAACCGAGACTCAACTTGCGGACATTTCACTAAACCGCTCGACAAAAGCAGGTTTAATAAATTAAAGTTTGATCTCGGTATGTGCAATTTAAATTGAATTTGCATGATTTGGTGTATCATAATGTACATAAATTTGATGTTTTATTTGCTTAAATTTGAAAATTATTTAAAAAATTGTAAATTTTAAGTCGTACTCGACCAGTCGTGAGTGTACACGACCGGTCGTGCCACGACCGGTCGAGCACTTACACGACCAGTCGTGAAACTCGGGATTTCACTTTAATTTGAGGATTTTGACTCTTCTTATTCATTTCTTTTTACCCTCCAACGGTTCTATCTACGATCGGTCGAACCCACCTTCATAGTACTTCAAGGTTAGTGGTTCTTTTGCATTTTCTTTGTAGATTCTTGCTATTAGTGTTTCAAATCTCATTCTTGTGGAATCTATTTGGTCGTTCATTGCAAGTTTGGGGTTTTATCTTGAAAAATCTGTTCTATCTAAACCTCATTTCTTCTATCTTGCATCTTGTTGTTTCCTTGAAATCCTTCTGTGAAAATGGATGCTAGAGGTAAAAAGAAAACTACTCGAGGTCCATCTTCTTCTAGATCAGCTTCTATTGTACAACGTCATCTTCGCTCTCCCGAAAATGATCCTTCTGATGCTCGGGATTTGCGTATGCGCAATGTTATTGTTGAGCGTCATGTTAATATTAATCACATTGCTTCATTTGGTATCCCTCCTCTGTTGGAATCTGTGGGATGGGATAACATCTTACATTGGGGTGGAGCTGCATACCAATCCATTGCCCAATCCATGTTTGCATGTATCTGTGATTTTTCTCTTGAGGATTTTACTTTTAAAGTTGATACTCAAGAAGGATTGTTTTTAGTAGATCGACATTTGATTGCTGACATTATGGAAATACCTGTCAATGATGAGAGCATTCCAATTCATATTTTACATGACAGTCTCTTAGAATCTGAACGAAAAATGCTTACTAAAAATTTATGTAATTTGGATGTTCATTGGACTTATAAAGGTCATGTACTTCCCTCAAGGTATTTGTTACCCAGACACAGAGTACTTCATAGGATATTCATCTCAAATCTTTATCCACGTTCTGGTAATAAAACCGAACTCACTGCTTTCATGGTTCGTGTTTTGCATTCTGTAGTCTCTGGTGCAAAAATATGTCTACCGTCTTTAATTTGTCATTCCATTATTCTGTCTCGTCACCATCCTGGACACAATGATATACCCTTTGGTTATTTATTGACTATGCTAGCAAATCATATGCTCGTAGCTATGCCTACTAGAGAAAAACCCATCCATCATCTCCCTTTTAATAATTCCAATCTTAACAAGATGAATTTAGAATTGGCTGAAGGCCAAGTGGATCTGGTAGTGATGGTCTTTGAAGCAGGAAATGCTCAAGCTAGTGATCTTCCGAAGACGTGAATATGGATGATTTATTTGAAGAACTTGAATCGGACTGGTGATGATCCGATTTTCAAACCTTCGATTTTGATGAAAGATTGAATTCCCTTCAAGAGCAGGTGGCTCAAATTCGTGTTACCCAAGACACACAATTTTCATATTTACGCAAATATATGAGGCGGATTGCTAAGGGTTTACATAAAATTGATCCATCTAATCCTGCACCCTCTTCTGGTTCTGACTGAATTTTTATTTGGTCTGTAATATTTTTTTTTACTGAACTTTACATGCTTACTGACTTTTTTAATTATGCACTATGTTCTCTTGAATCAACTCCTATTTTCATTAGTATTGATGCTCTTCTTCCTTTGTCATTTTGTGACAAAAAGGGGGAGAAGTTTTGGTTTTGGAGGTTTTTGATTTATTTGAATTTGATCTTTATGATGTGCTCCTAATTACTCAGGGGGAGTTAAGCTTCTCAGGGGTAGGCTATTACTCAGGGGGAGTTAAGCTTCTCAGGGGTAGTTATGGGAGAATGATGCTAGTTATTACTTATCATATCTATATATCTGTGCATGCTTCTCTATTGTGAACCTGTTGTGTTTGTACTTCTCTTATGTCTATTGGAAGTATTATTACTTGGGTGTTTTGTCACAAATTTGACAAAGGGGGAGATTGTAAGTGTTATGGTCTCATGCTTCTTTGGTTGTCAAATTTGTGATGTGTCAAAACATCTATATGTGTCTGTGCTTGTATGATGATTTATATGAATTCAAGACACTGCATAAATACTTCAAGAAGCTACAAGTTGAACTTTTTCAAGAAGCTACATATTGAAGTTCAAGAAGCTACATGTTGAAGTCTCAAGAAGCTACAATGTTAATGTTCAAGTCTTATGAAACAACTCATGACTTCAAGACTAATAAGCAATGCATGAAGTAGTTGTTATGTTGATGAAGATCTCAAGTTTGAAGCTATAACAAGTTCAAGATCTCAAGCCTGATATGGTTCAAACATCTACATTCGTTGAATGATTGAAGTTCAATGTCCATACGACATGATTCAGGTTTGAATGACCTTAGGTTGACCCTTTAAGTAGGTCACTTTGGATACATAAATCAAATATTTATTTTACATAAGTTTGGTCTATTCTACGACCAGTCCTAGCTCTTGTTCGACCAGTCCTAGCATTGGTTCGACTAGTCCAAGAAATTCCACGACCAGTCCTAAGTTGTTGAAGATTTTTCGGAATTTTTGGTACGCCCATGACCAGTCCTGGAGGACCTTCGACCGGTCGTAGGTGTGACTTCGACTCGTCCACGACCTGTCGTGGATCTACGACTCAAAGTCCAGCAACATTATCTATGGTCCTACGACCAGTCGTAGGGATCTACGACCAGTCGTAGGTCACCCACGACCAGTCGTAGGGTACTCACGACCAGTCGTGGAACGACTTTCAAAGATCGCGCTTAATTTTTCAAAAATCTGTTAGAGCTACGACCAGTCCAAGGTTTCTAAGACCAGTCGTAGGAACGATTTTTACTTCTATAAATTGAACACGAAATTTAGAGTTTTCACACTTCAACTCTATTCTATTCAAGAATTTTCAAGTGATCACTCTGAGATAAGTCTGTGTTTATTTTAAGCTACATTGTGCTTATTTAATATTCCTTTTTGCTAGCTTATTTAATTTGATTTTGTTTCTATATTCCAATCTTACTTGAAAAGAGGAATTATCTTATTCCTTCTTCTTGGAATCAAAATCAAATATAGCTACGCCCAACGAGTTAAATTTAAAATCTATTAGAATTTAGAACCTTATGAATGTGAGTATTGGAAATTGAACTTTGACATTCAATCATCTACTCCGATTGGTTTCTACCTGGTTGCTAAGAAAAGGAGAAATCCAGGTATTTTACAATTCTGTAAAATTTATTTACTTTTGGTTTTGTTTGAGGTTAAGCCAGAAAAATCTCATTGTACTGGTTTTGTTTGAGGTTGAGCCAGAAAAATCTCATGGTATTGGTTGTCTGAGGAAAACCAGAAAACTCAGAAAAGAGGGGTTTTGAATTGTGTAAGCCCAAGTGAAAAAGACACAATTGTAAAGGTTTTTGGTGAACCTGTGAAAACCTATTTGATAGTGAACGCTAATATCCCCTGTGTGAGGATATTAGGAGTGGAGTAGCTTTCTGTGTGGCTGTTGGAAAACAGTTGGTGTACACAGTGAGCGAACCACTATAACTCTTTGTCTTGTGGATTGAATGCTTGCTTAATTTTCATATCTTTTATCATTCGATTGTGTGGAATGTACAAGTGGATGTGAATGTTGTAATTATTTACATTTCAAGCAAGTGTGGGGATTGTTGTAATAATTTAGATCTATACTTCTGCATTTAATTTCAATTCCTTGCTATTTCATTTACTTATATTAAAATTGAGTCCTTGATCCAAAAGAGGTTCTAGAAATAAGGTTGTCCTACCATAAGCCCTTGTTTATTATGGTGTAAGGTTGTCCTTAGAACTAAATTTGTATCAATCTCTCAATACTTATTTAAATTTAGCATTGTGAATTGATTTATATTGTAAGGCTATTGGTTTAATTTATTTCCGCTAATTTTATTTTAAATTTGGTATAGTCCTATTCACCCCCCCCCTCTCTAGGACATATAGCTTGGCCTTTTCAGAAAGGTGGGCCACAAAAATCACTTTTCTCACTTGGAAACCATGGACGTGTGGTGCTCTTGCTTGGCTTGGGAATGTTGAGAAATGAGAAAGAGAGAGAGAGTTGGAAGAGAGATGAGGGATGGGTGTGATGGGTAAAAGGGTGAGTGATGTGTGATGTGTACTTGACATGTATGATGGTGTAAGAGAGAGGGTAAGAAAGAGTTGACTTTGGAGAGAGAAAGCATGGGTTGCTTTGTACTTGACATTGAAGTGATTGATTGATTGATGTGATTGATTGATTGATGAGATTGATTTGACATTGTGTAGAGATTCTCTCGGGATTGAGAAAGCGCGGTGTTTATTCAAAATAAACGCCGGTTCACATCTTCTGGTCAGGGTATCGGATCGGTGCATGAGTTGCTACGTTGGAACCGCGGCGACAGTGCGGTCGCAATGATACATGTCTCGGATTAGACCGACTCGAATCTAAAGGATACGACTTACGGTCATGCGCAACGTCGATTATCAG
This sequence comes from Magnolia changhungtana, assembly GCA_030180095.1. Lineage (NCBI taxonomy): Eukaryota > Viridiplantae > Streptophyta > Magnoliopsida > Magnoliales > Magnoliaceae > Magnolia > Magnolia changhungtana. Next base: position 740,786 of record JASAUF010000549.1, read on the forward strand.
TTGCGGATTGCCGGACTTCGACGGAAAGGATCGCAGGATTCATCGAAACAGTACGAACTAGGATATGTGTCTTACGGCTTGGCTCGGCCTGCCTTCTTCGGATGAGAAGACTGACTCAGCCCATGGTATCTCATTGGATGATCGTACGTCTGATCAGACCAGTATAACATCGGTCCTCAGAATTATAAGGGGCTCAGATCTTCCCATAACAGAAGCCCCCTACTCTTTTAGTCTGGACACAGACTTGGAGAGTAATTGTATAGAAGATCAACCACCTCACTCGCTAACCTCCCACGCGTGCTGTTGCCATCATGACTCATGTGATTGAGGCGTTACCTTCTTCGGGTTTTGCGCCTGCAAGCTGTCCCTCTGTTGACGTGTGGCGACGGTTAAGATTTTGAATTGTCGTCCACCTATGGCTGATTGCCACGTATACCTTGAGTAGCATTTCGGGTGGCGCTTTCCTTGCTCGAGTGTTGTTTCGTTTATCCAGAGCATGCCACTCGATGTCAGAGGCATACCATTTGGCAGCGCTTGGGCCATTAGCGCGTGGTCACGTAAGTTTTGAAGTCGGCTCACGACGATTCGGCTGCGGCCATTATTCCCTCTAATTAATGCAGAGATTTGGCAAGGCCTATATAAGCCTCTTTCGAGAGCCGCTGTTTACTTCTACACTTTACGTTTGAGTTGATAACGGAGGAGGCGATTTTCGGCGAGGGCGATTCCGACCGACCAAGTTCTTCCGATGAGGCGATTTTCGTTGATTATCCGGTGAGTACTTCATAGCATTTTCTTTTACTTCCCTACAATGTCGTCTGATTTGGAGATAGTCAGAGACTACAATGACTCTTCCGAGCCGGGGAGTTCTGATGACGGTAGAGGGGCATCTAAGGGTCCCTTTGACGCTATACCCCTGTACCCTCCACCTCGAAGACAGAAGGAGGCGGGGGCTCGGGCTCATCAGGTCGACAAGAAGAAAGCTGCCCGAGCCTCCCAAGTTACGACTAATGAGGCTGCCGGGATGCCTACGAGTGGGCGGGCCTCGAAGGTAGTCCCAGGGGGCTCTGTGTTGACGGAGTCTCAGATGGGGTAGATCCGTTCGAAGTTTGAGATCCCCAACTCCATTCAGATTAGAGCCCTAGAGCCCCTTGATACTGCTGGCGCATCCACTAAGGGGGAGGTCACCATCTTCCTTTGCGATCTTCAGTGCGGGCTCCGTCTCCCTATGTACCCTTTTATCCGAGCCTTGATTGCCCACCTGGGACTGACTCCTGGACAATTCACCCCCAATGCTTGGAGAGTGTTAATCTCTGCCTTCATTATCTGGTGTTAAGTCCAGAACCCGGAGCTGACACCAGAGGAGTTGATGAGCCTGTACCTGGTCAAGCACGACAGGAACGAGCCATGGTACTACTTCGCGACCTGAGGCAGCAAGGGGTCAGGACTGGTCATGAATCTTTCATCCTCTAATAAGGACTAGAAGAATAAGTGGTTCTGGGCTGCGGGCGAGTGGGAGGCACTAACAACGGAGATAGAGGCTCTAACGACTTGGGTCCCCACCCACTTCTCTAAACCAGGTCGGACTAGACGTTCTTCTTCTTTCTTTTTGCACCTCTTTTACTTTAGTAAGACTAAGGCTTTTCATTATCTTTGTAGACTTCCTGAGAGGCCTACCTCTCCTTGACTCGGACCAAAAGAATCGCATTGCCAAGGCTAGGGCAAGATCGGGGGAGCTTCTCTCTTAGTCGGACATGATCACAGCCGCCAACCTTCACTGGTTCGGGCTTTGCAAGTCCCTCCCTCTCCCGACATCTTTCAGTAAGCTTCCTTCTCCCGCTCCTCTTTAAAAAGATCTCTATTTGGTTACTGATTCGTTATTTTTTACATAGGCATGGTCGAGACATCTAGTTCTCGGAGGAAGAAAGCTGCTTCGACAGCAGAGGAGATGCTGAGGGCGGAGCCCTGAACAAAAAGCACCGTTCCGAGGAAGCAGGTCGTTCCTCGCAAGGAGGGCCCATCAGGGATGACTTCTGTTGCTGTAGCCCCGGCTGCAGCTTCGGTGGTGCTCGCTGCTACTTGGGTTTCGACTCCAGTAGCAACCATGACTCTTTCCCTCCCCCCTATCGTTGTTCCTCCCACTACGGAGGGTAGTCCCGCAGCCCCCTTCATAGCCGTCCCATCATTGTCCGAGCTGGAGGAGGCTGTTCGGATGGATGACGCCATGATCGCCCCTCCCAATGCTGAACATGATCTTGGGGCCGAGGCTCAAGCCTCGACTAGCAGCATGACTGGTACTGCAGAAGCAGTAGGCTCGACCCAGGTGGGGACGAGCAGTGGGAGGTTTGAACCTGGGTATCATATGTCTTGCTTGGTTCCCTGGGCTGCCAAGCATGCTCCGGAGGAGGAGATAGCTGGTTTCTTCGCCAAGTCGGACGACTCTTTTCTGAACGACATGGCTTCCATACTTTACGGGGTATATGTATTTTTTACTTAGGTTCCTCAGCATCTGTTTTCCATTCATATACTCACATTTTCATTTTTCATTCAGTCTGTCCTGAGGATTCTCTTGATTTGGGAGAGAGTGCGGGAGCTGAAAAAGAGAGACGCCGAGGTGGAGGTCCTCAAGATTGAGGCTGCGGTCTTGCGGGTTGAAGCTACTTTCCTTCAACTGGAGTGGGGTGAGCTGCGTAGGCAGTTTGAGGATGGAAAGGTTCGGGAGGTCCAGTTGCAAAAGGTCATAAGTGATCTTGAGGCCTGATGCAGCGCTGCAGTGGCTGAACTAACGAGAGCCAGGGCTCATGCGGACTCGCTAGCTAAGGAGAATGCCCGGTTGGGTGAAGTATTGGAGCAGACCAAGACCGAGGCAACAGAAGAGCGGAGCCGAGCCGTCGCTCAGGCAGTGAAGGCACAACGAGCTGAGAATGAGGCCTCCTTGGTAGTTGCGGTGGCTGCAGCGGTGGAAGCCTTCAAGACCTCAAAGGAGAGGGAAGCTGAGGCCACAAAGTTTTACGATTATGGATTTGATGCCTACCTCAGAGTGGTCTAGGATTTATATCCAGACCTCAACCTCAATCCTTTGTTGCCAGAAGACGCTGGAGAGAAGCCTGCTGGAGAAGCCCACCCGGACCAAGCCCCCGACTCCCAAGCACCTCCGGCCGCATAGTTTTTAATATTTCTTTTTATACTGACTAAAATTGTTTTTGATATCTTCATGGATTTTTAATTTTTGACCCTCTGGAGAGGGCACTTGGATGATGATTTTCATGTTAGTCGGTAGTTAACCTTTGGATGTTGCTCACTAGTCGTTGGTTACTGTATTTGATAAGAGATTTTCTTTAATACATGGCCGAGCTGATCCCTTAACGGGTCGGCTTGCTTTGGCATTGCTGCGAAGGTCTTCAATCCTTTATGGGATTATCGTCGTTGAGTTCAGATCCCTAGGGGATCGGCTCGTCCATGATTGGCGTGGATCCTTCTTTCGTTAGTCGAGCCGACTCTTCTGTTGGAGAGTCGGATCATTCATTGGCTTTTCTCCTCAATTCAGAGGAAATGCTCAGTAGAATTTTTGCTTTGACTCGTCCTTTTGGGGATTAGTTCACTTCGCTCGCCCCTCCTTGCAGGAGGCAGCTTTCTCTCCGTAGATAGTCCGTTTACGTGGAAGAGGCATGAATTTTATTAAGAGCCTTAAAGGCTGGTCGCTCAGGGGCGTATATTTATTGAGGGCCTTAAAGGCTGACCGTTACATCAGGAATAGTAGACTTTTAGGTGCTCGACATTCCACGGGTGAGGGAGCTGATGGCCTTCGAGGTCTTCCAAGTGGTAAGACCCTGGTTTGGTCGATTGGACCACACGATAAAGCCCTTACCAGTTAGGTCTGAATGCTCTAGCTCCCGGCTCGGCGGTATTCTGGAAGGGATGGAACCTCTTGACACTGACTTTGGAATTGTAGAATTGCGCTACCTGTTAATGCTGAGCCGCGACCTGGAGCCTCGAGATGTCCTTGACTTCTTCAAGTAGTCCAGATTAGCAGTGATCTGCTCGGAGTTCTGACTTTCTTGATATTTTCTTACTCATGCAGTAGGGAGACCAATTTCTATAAGCACCATTGCTTCCGAGCCATAGGAAAGGGAGAACAGAGTTTCCCTAGTGGAGGACTGAGTCGTGGTCCTGTAGGCCCACAGGATGAACAGTAGTTCCTCGGCCTAACTGCCTTTTACTTGCTCCAGTTTTATTTTGAGATGGTGCTTGATGACCTTGTTGACTGCTTCCACTTGTCCATTGGATTGTGCGTGCCAAGGCAAAGAATATGCATTCGTGATGCCGAGTACTCGGCACATGCCTCGAAACCTGTCATTATTGAACTGTCAGCCGTTGTTTGACACGATAGTGTACAGGATCCCGAACCGACAGATAATATTTTTTCAGACAAAGTCGATCACTTTCTGCTCCGTGATCTTAGCAACAGGCTCGGCCTCGGTCCACTTAGTGAAGTAGTTAACTGTAATGATGGCAAACTTGACTTGCCCTTTTCCCGTTAGTAGGGGGCCGATGATGTCAATCCCCCATTGAACAATGGCCATGGACCGTTCATGGGAGTCATTTCTTCTACCGAGTGCCTTAGCATGGCTGCATAACATTGGCATTTGTCACAGTTCCGAACGCAGTCTTTAGATTCTTCCTTGAGGGTCGGCCAGAAATACCCTTGCTGAAGGATCTTCTGGGCCAGGGCTTGACTGCCGGAATGGTTTCTGCAAATCCCTTCGTGGATCTCGTGGATTACATAATTCGCTTCGTCAGGTTAGAGGCACCTAAGGTAAGGCTAGGAATGCCCTTTTTTGTATAGGATACCATCCAGGATGATGTACCATGTCACCCGGACTCTCGAGCGCTTGGCCTCCAGCTTATTCAAAGGGACTTCGCCAGACGTGAGGTAATCAAAGATTGGATCCATCCAGCACGGAGTAGCATCCATCGGATTGACTGCCTTCTTCTTCGCCTGGTCGATGCTCAGACTTTCTATGAATTCGATGGGGATGATTCGTGGGATCCTCCCTTCCGTGGCCGAAGCTAGTTTTGCTAGGGCGTTAGCCCATGAATTCTCTGTCCTGGGGATCTGATGGATCGTACAGCTCCAAAAATTTCTCGATCAGTTTCCTCGCCTTGTCCAGATAGGTAATCATCCTTAATTCCTTGACTTCATACTCTGTGGAGATGTGGTTCACTACCAGTTGGGAATCACATCGAACCTGGAGGGACTGAATCCCCAGGCTTACAGCCAACCTGAGTCCAGCCAACAGATCCTCGTACTTTGCTTCATTGTTTGAGGCCTTGAAGCCGAGTTTGATCGCGTACTGGATAGGTGTAGAATCGGGAGCAATCAAGACAATTTCGATGCCAACTCGCTTGGCATTGGATGACCCGTCTACATAAAGGACCCATTGGGTTTCTAATGCAATCCCTGAGTTGCTTGGGGGTTCGGGCGAAGTCATCTCAACCTTGCTACGGACCTCCTCTTCACCTAGAGCGGTGAATTCCGCGATGAAATCGACCACTGCTTGGCCCTTTATTACTGTCCTTGGGCGGAACTGGATGTCGAACTCTCCAAGCTCAATTGCCCATTTGATCAACCGACCCGAAACCTCGGGCCTCTAGAGAACTTACCTAAGGGGAGAGTTAATTAACACAATAACAGAATGAGCTTGGAAGTATGGGCGCAGCCTCCGAGCGAAGATGACTAGGCCAAGTGCTAGTTTTTCCAGAGGTGGGTATCTCGTTTTGGCGGGCACCATGACATTGCTTACGTAATACACCAGATATTGCTTGTTGCCTACCTCTCTGATTAGAGCTGAATTGATTGCTAAGGCCGAGACCGAGAGTTATAGGAATAAATGTTCACCTTCTTCTGGTTTGGATAGCAGAGGCGGCGAGCCCAAGTATTGCTTCAGTTGCTGAAAGGCCTGTTCACATTCTTACGTCCATTCCGCCTTCTTATGACCCTTCAATTGTTGAAAGAAGGGGAGGCATTTATCTATGGCTCGGGATATAAAACGTCTGAGCGCCGCGAATCTCCCCGTGAGGCATTGTATTTCTTTGACGGTTCGGGGTGGGCTCATGTCAAGGAGTGCTTTGATTTTATCAGGATTTGCCTCAATGCCTCTCTAGTTGACCTAAAATCCAAGGAATTTTCCCAAGCTAACTCTGAAGGCACAGTTTGTGGGATTCAGCTTCATCTGATATTCTCGGAGGACGGTGAAAGTTTCTTCGAGATCTCTCAGGTGGTCGGATGCCTTGATGTTTTTCACTAACATGTCGTCGACGTACACTTCCATAGTGTGTCCAATCTGTTTAACAAACATCTGATTCACTAGCCTTTAATACATGGCCCCAGCTTTCTTTAGGCCAAATGGCATGACCCGGTAACAGTAGAGTCCCTTGCCGATGATAAAGGTAGTCTTCTGCCTGTCTGGGGGATGCATCGCGATCTGATTGTATTCGGAGTATGCATCCAGGAAGGAGAGTAATTCATGTCCCGGTGTACCATTTACCAGCTGATCGATCTGAGGCAATGAGAAACTATCCTTTGGATACACTTTATTCAGATCCGAGTAGTCTACGCATACCTGCTATTTCCCATTGGCCTTTTTAACGATTACCATGTTTACAATCCAATCGGGGTAGTACACTTCTTCTATGAAGCCAGTGTCGAGCATGACAGAGACCTCGTCAGCAATGGCTTCGTACCGTTTTACATCGAACGGCCTCCTCTTCTGGTTCATGGACTTGTGGTATGGATCCACGTTCAGTCAGTGAACCAAGACGTCCGGAGAGATCCCTAGCATGTCTGCATGCGATCACACGAAGACATCCCTGTGTTGTCACAGAAAAGCCAGTAGCTCGGATCATTGCTCGAAACTTAGTGACATCCCAAGCTGAATGGTCTTACTTGGGTCGGCCTGATCGAGCAGCACCTTCTCCAGGTCTTCTATAGATGAATTTTTTGCGGGTCCTTGGGGATCCAGGACGCTGATAGTGAGTGCTTGCTTCACAGATCCCTTTTGAACCGCTATTGCATAACATCTCTGAGCCTCGCGCTGGTCGCCTCGGAGGTAACTTATTCCTCCCTCGGTGGGGAACTTCATCATTAGGTGATAGGTGGAAATGACTGCCCTCATTGCATTGAGAGAGGGCCTGCCCATGATTACATTGTGTACAGATAGCACATTGACAATAAGGAAGTCAACCATGAAAGATGACTCCCTCGGAGATCACTCTCTCTCCAGCAAACCCGTGCAATGGGTCTTCACGGGCCTGAGGCGCAACTGTGGAATCCCCATTCTTTCGAAGGCTTTGGAGTAAATCACGTCGGCGGAGCTCCCGGTGTCTACCAAGATACGGTATGCCTTATGGCTAGCTATAGTCATAGCAACCACCAGGGCATCATCGTGTGGATGTTGGATCCCACGTGCATCGTCTTTTATAAAGGTCAGGCTGCATGGGCTGACCCGAAGCTCCTTGCTAGGCCGCTCGACCAGATGGATGAAGTGTTCCGGGCTCCGAGAGTAAGCTTTCTGAGCTCTATTTGAATCTCCCCCATCGGACGAGCCCCCGAAGATGGTGCGAATTTCGGCCGGCTCCTTCGCAGGGTTGTTCGGTCATTCTTGAACTCACTTTTCCTTCCCAGCGGTTCTTTCTTCTTTAGTGTATCGATGCAGGTGCCCCTTACGAATGAGGGACTCAATTTCATCTTTGAGATCTACGCAATCTATTTGTATTGTGGCCATGATCTCGATGGAAACAACAGTATTTGCATTTATCCCGATGCTCCGGATCGGCCCTCATGCAGACCGGCCAATTCAGAAGTTTCTCTCTTCGAATATCTAGCATAATTTACTCAGTAGATGTGTTGAGGGGGGTGTAGGAACAAAATTTTTCTTCTGACTTTCTGCTCGGATGACGATCGAGGGGGGCGCGATCGTCTGGTCCCTTGCTTGGAACCTGAGGTTCTTCGTTCCTTGGCCTTTTCCCTTTCCCGGTTGGCTCGGTCACTTGGATATTCTTGCAAGTGCTAGAGAACTCCTTAGCATGGGCGTATTTCTGAGTTCTGGTGACAAGTTCGGCTAACGTTTTTAGAGGGTTCTTCCCAATGGAAAAGGCGAACTTCCCTTCTTTTAGACTGCTGAATACTGCAGCAAGTGTCATCTTGTCATCGTAATCTTCCACCTACAATGCTTCCTCATTGAAACGGGCAATGTAGTCTTTCAATGATTCCTTTGGCTCTTGCTTGATAGTGAACAGATGGGTATTTGGTTTCCGACTCTTCTTACCACTTATGAATTGGGTAAGGAATTATCGGCTAAGTTCAGCGAAGGAACCGATGGAGCTAAGTTTAAGCTACGATACCAGTTCCCAGCGGATCCCGTGAGCGTGATGGAAAACCCTCTACACATCATTGCATTTGTCACTGTCTGGATTTGCATCCATGATCGGTAAGCTTCCACGTGCTCGAATGGGTCTCTGGACCCAGAGTATTAGATGACGGGCGATACCCGGAACCTCTGAGGCATTACCTCATTCATGATTTTTGAGGTGAAGGGAGGCTCGGTCTCTTCCATCATTGCGTGGGTGGTGGTGGGAATTGACATCAACTGCTGGTTCTTTTGCAGTGTTAGAACTTTGTCATTTAGTTCTGCGAACATGCTTCCCAAGGATCTTTATTTTTCGCCACCATCTCTCGGACGTCTTCTAGTTCGGGAGTTTTTCTCCCCCTTCTCCTTTCTAACTCATGGCGAAGGTCTGTTGGTGCCAGAGCCGAGGCGACTGAGACATTCATCAGGGCTCGAGTACCTGTGTTCCTGACTGGAACTCGCGCTTGTGCCCAAGGGGGGGGGGTTGTGGTTCTGGATCGAAACTGGTGCCCGAGCAGATCGATGTTGAGATCCTTTGTGCCTTACACTCCTCAGCACAGAGTTGGCTTGCACTACTGGCCTAACAGTTTCTGAAATAGGATCTCCCTGCTCGGGACGCGGTTGCGGCTCCTGCTGTTGCTTTACTCGATTTACTTCATCGCGCAGGGCTTGTATCTTGCTTTGTATAGCGCAATACTTACTAGCCCGATTAAGGGAGCACTGAGAAGGTCCTGGAGCCAACTTGGCGTGAAGTAGTGAAGAAGAACGGGTCTGCTCTGGCTCCGCAACTACCGCTTTCTTCTTTCCCCTTGCCATAATGCTTAAGAATAAGAACCTGACTTTTTGTATCGGATTCTCATAGACAGCGCCAAAAAATGTTGAGGTCAAAATCTGGACAGCTCTCCCTTATCGAACGAACCTTGGACTGACAATACACCTTGAGCCAGCACACTAACAACGAGCAAAAGAAGACCTTGGCTAAGCCAGGGCACAGGAATCAAGGTCTAAGTTGAAGTATATGGAGAGAGTACTAGATGTTGTGTACTTGTAGTGGTGGAGTCTCGTTATATTTATACCTGATTGTTGGGTGGTCTAGGTCCGTCAATCTCGGCATGATCAGTGGGATTTTCGGATCATGGAGATACTGCTTGTAATTTGGAGATCATGTGGTGTGTCATGCGTATCTGCGGGTGAAGTTAGCGGTCACGTTCGCATAAGGCAGTTTCCAAGTTTAACATGAAGAGTCCCTTCCCTGCTTTGACTTTGGCCTCGGCTCGGGATGGGTAGTTGGTACCGAGCGTCGATCTCAGGCCTGCTCAAGCCTGTGTTGCAAGTGTTTGTGGAGTTAGCTCAGCCTGCCTTCTCCGGGTGAAGACGAGGACAAGGGCTTGGCTCGGCCTGCCTTCTTCGGATGAAAAGACTGACCAAGCCCATGGTATCTCATTGGATGATCGCACGTCTGATCAGACAGTATAACATCGGTCCTCGAAATTATAAGGGGCTCGAATCTTCCCGAGGCTATAAAAGCCGTTTTAGCCTTGGTTGCTAAAACTGAGGCTAAAGCCTTTAGCCATGGTGGTTCCAGCCTCCGTTTGGATAACTGAGGCAAAACTGAGGCTAAAGGCTTTAGCCTCAGATTTTAACCTTTTTAGCCACAGTTTTGAACTAAGGCTAAAGCCCTCTTTTCTTGTAGTGGTAGTAGATCCAAAGCTTGACCATAGGTAAAATGGTTAAATAGTAGGCATTTCTTTCCCCAAAATTTCCTCTTGTATGGCCCACTTGGGTTTTGGGTCTGTATCATTTTCAATCTCATGTCTTAAAATGAGGTGGAAAAAAGGATGGGTGGAGTATATTTCTCACAAACATTATGATGGGCCCCACAACTTTCCAACACGGGATGTTCCTTTGAGAGCCTTTTTTCAGGAGATCCGCATCCGCCAACTTGCGTATGTATAACACAGTGTTGCAATGGTTTCACATGGAAAAGTTTTGTAGGACTCGCCATAATGTATGTATTATATCCACACTCTCCATCCATTTTTCAATTCATTTTAAGTTATGAGCCAAAAAATAAGGCAAATCCAAATCTTAAGTGGACCACACCACAAAACAGCAGAAATTGAATGCCTAACATTGACAACTTCTTGAGCTACAAAAGTTTTGGATCAAGCTAATAATTTTGTATCCCATTCGTCCAGTTTTGCGTGACCTTATGTACAAATTTGATGGCAAATAAACATCCTGGTGAGCCCTAGGAAGGTTTCAACTGTAAGTGTCATCATCCCTGTAGCTTATTGTAGTTTGGTCCATTTCGAAACTACTTTTAATTTTGGGTCTGTATCATTTTCTGCCCAAAACCTGACACATCCACAAATCGGATGGGCCACACTACAGGGAACAATGGTAATGGAGTGCCAACTATAGGTTTGGGTGTAGGTCCACCATGGTTTATATCATTTATCAAACCCGTTCATCGCGCATGGATCACCATCATAGAGCTACAAAGATCATCCTGATACAAAACTCAAGTGGGCCCCACCGCATGGCACAACTTTAAACCATTCCCATTATTGTGGTCCATCTGAGTGGTGTTTCGTATGTACGATTAACTTAATGGGTCGTTTGGCACCATGGATTTGGAAGGATTTAAGGGGATTTGACACCATGGATTTGGGAGGATTTAAGGGGATTTCAAATCCCCTGGTTGTTTGGCACCAATAAGTAACGAAGAGGGGAAGGTTTCAAATCTCTCAAACAAGGGTTTGAAATCAATAAAAACTTAGATTATATCTAAAATCTTTTCAAAAGTTGTATGTGTAACATGTGTTACAAATCTATTAATTTATTGGACACATGACCCATTAATGAATCACAAAATAATTAGATTATCAATTGCATCACTATAGTTACTTTAATACAATGATTAGCGTCGTCCAAACATTGTCCATGTAAATCAATGGTTAAAAATCATTGGTTAGTCACTCAGACATGATCTTGTGCTTGTGGCCCATTCGAGACTTGAAATTTCATCATTTTCGGGCAAAGTATATATTTTAGCTGGCTTATTACAACTATTCTGTCAAACGTTACATACATTTACTAATTAGATATATTAAAGTTGATTTAGTAATTAAATTCAAACCCATTAATTATACCATGCATAGCTACTTTTGGATTAAAGTTGAGGTGGAAAAAAGGATGGGTGGAGTATATTTCTCACAAACATTATGATGGGCCCCACAACTTTCCAACACGGGATGTTCCTTTGAGAGCCTTTTTTCAGGAGATCCGCATCCGCCAACTTGCGTATGTATAACACAGTGTTGCAATGGTTTCACATGGAAAAGTTTTGTAGGACTCGCCATAATGTATGTATTATATCCACACTCTCCATCCATTTTTCAATTCATTTTAAGTTATGAGCCAAAAAATAAGGCAAATCCAAATCTTAAGTGGAAAACACCACAAAACAGCAGAAATTGAATGCCTAACATTGACAACTTCTTGAGCTACAAAAGTTTTGGATCAAGCTAATAATTTTGTATCCCATTCGTCCAGTTTTGCGTGACCTTATGTACAAATTTGATGGCAAATAAACATCCTGGTGAGCCCTAGGAAGGTTTCAACTGTAAGTGTCATCATCCCTGTAGCTTATTGTAGTTTGGTCCATTTCAAATTTGAGTTTGCCTATTTTTCACTCATGCCCTAAAATGATTTGGCAAAATCAATGGATGGTGTGCATACAATCTATAAATAATGTCAGGGGCTAAAAAACTTTGCCGGATTAACGTGGCTTCTACTTTACACCGATATAGTGGAGGGATAAAGTTGCCATTTACCACAAAAAAAAAAATTTAAAATAATTCATGCATTCAGCATTAAGTATTAAACTTGAGCACAAAAACTTAAAAATTTGATATATATATTTTTTCTAGTGAAAAATCAAAATTAAACACAACTTTTTGGAATTATTAAATGATCTAAATAAAAAAAATTACCGAAAATATCTATTTAAGTGATAATGTTTGAAAATAAAATTTGCCAAACAGTCCCCGAGCCGTTGCCCCTGCCTCACCTAATCCCACCTAACCCGTGCCATCTTATTAATGTTGGATTCCTGCCCGCTTAACTTTTACTAACGTGTGAGAAACGCCTTATTTCATGCACATTGTTGTATTTGGAATTTTTTGGTACCAACATCACCGATCTGGACTGTCCAATAAGTCCCCTCCACCGTTCTTGCATTACTGTGAAAAAAATCATAGAAATCAGATAGTGATAACTTCCTTTATCTATTTAAAATATTTTCCATCCACTTTTGCTTGCCACTAAGTTGAATAGTTTAACAACCATTGTGGACCCCACTTTTGGAGTCGTGAGTACACAAAGGGACGTGCACCAGCTATGCACTGGATTAAAGAAACTGGTCAAACTAAATTTGACCAAAAATTTCCAAAAGAATGAAGTTTCTTCTTCCTTTTTCACTCCTGCGCTCAGCGCGTTTTGAATGGGCAAACAACAGTTCATCTGTTCAAGTTGTGGCCCACCTTCACTACCCACCTTTATAATCCAAACCGTCCATCAGGATGGGACGACAAATATAACTAGAACCATGGTGATTTCACATGTGGAAACTCACACATGTGAGCACACTTCTCAGCACAACAGAGGGGTATGCGGTTGCTTCACTCCGAAAATGAAAAATTCTGCTGCACCCTCTGTTTGCCAGGTTGACGATCTGAGTGAGGAAGATTCCTCTAATCTCAGTTGTCCATTTGGTGAGATCTCAGCCATCCAACAACCCTTCACGTGGATTAGGTTTTCCTTAGCAAACTGAAAATGAAAAACCAAAAACCAACCAACCTTTTATAAATACGAAGCTTGATAGAAAACACAGCACCCCTGCATAATAGGGAGAGGGAGAGAAACCTTGCTGTGAAGGTAGTGTGTTATTCGTGGTGCTTCATCCTCAGCCGTCCGTGGGAACAATGTGATGTATTCTTCACAAGGTATGGATTTCAAGTAGTGGTAACGGAGGCCATTTAGATTTCATCGGGTCCGTCCATGTCGAGCTAAACCAGTAATATAAGACCATGCCTAGTTCTTACAAAAATTTCTAAGTGAGAAGAAGCCCATTTATATTATTTTAATGGGTGCTCTTGTTCTTACAACAGAAGAACCGGTCCAAAATCCAAAACCGAGTTGGGCCTTTAACCCGTTTGGATCGGCTTCGACAGGTACAGACCTTGCTCATTGCCACCCAAACCATTTTTTTTAAAAATCTTTCGATAATCCTAATATACTTAGTGGAAAATGCTCTAATACTTTGGGAGTAGTACTGAGAGTCATAATGCTCTTAGTTGCATCTCTGGTTGTTTGCTTAGGCTGTACTGTCAATCGAGTTGAACTGTTGATAGAGTCCCGAACACACCGGTGACACCATGCAAAAATCACATTCATCACAGCCATTGCTTATGATGGTCAATGATAAGAAGATTGGTCAAATTGTTTGTTGGACTTATTTTTGTGTTAATGATCATGACCCTCCATATTTTTAGATGCTAAAGATCGGATTATTATGATAGTCAGAATGGTGGGACGTGTACCTGGTATCATATGATATCTGTGTTGGAACAAATGGATAGTCTAGATTGATAGGATGGATTATCCAAAGTGTGCCGTTGTAAGTGTTTTATCCACGCAGTTCAAAGATTTTTTCGTACCATTTTAAGATATGAACAAAAAAAATGAGGTAGGTCCAAAGCTCCAGTGGACCACACTAAGGGAAGCTGCACTGATAATATTACCCACCATTGAAACCTTTCCAAGGGCTAACGTGACGTGTATTTTTACCATCCAACCTATTCATAAGGTCATGCAGACGTGATTGAAGTGAAAAAAATAAATATCAGCTTGATCCAAAACGTCTCCAGCTCCCTATAAGTTTTTAATGGTGGATGTTTAATCCCCACTTTATGGTGACCTTCCTCATTTTTTGGTTTATATTTTAAAATGATCTAAGAAATGTGTTCACGAACGGCATGGATAAAACACTTACATCACGGTGGCCCCCCACGGATTCTGCCCGGACGGATTACCGTGACGTCGTAACTTGCATCCTCTTAAAATAGGAGATTTGCTGAGATTTCATGCCCATTTTTATTATTATTTAAATTTCTAAGTACGTGGATTTTGTACTCACAGCGTAGGTGGCTACTGACTGCTCTGTGGCCTTACATGATATATATGTGTTTGATCAAAACCGTCTATCTATTTTCTTAGATCATTAAAGAATTAGAGCCTAGAAATGAGGGATATCCAAGTCTCGAGTGGACCACATCACAAGAAAACAGTGGTGATTGAATGCACACCATTGAAAACTTCCTAGGGCTCATTGTAATGTTTATTTGTTGATCGGATCACGCACAACTGGGTGAAGAGAAAAAATATCAGCTTAATCCAAAACTTTTGTAGCCCTTAATAAGTTTTTAATGGTGAATATTCAATGACCACTCTTTTCTATGGTGTGGTTTATATCAGATTTGGATATGCTTCATTTTTTGGCCCATTGCATAAAATAGTCTGGAATAATGGATGGAAGGTGTCGATATCTCTGTCTGTAGCCACCTCGCTACTGAAGCTCGCAGTACGCAATCTGCGTTCGTCACCGGTACTCATGTTATCCATTAGTGGGTGTTATCCTTCAAGTGGGGCCCAGCTTGATGATGTGTTGTATGTCTATGCTGTCCATCCGGTTTTTTATTTTACAGCCCATTATGGTTCGTGGTCCAAAAAATTAAGTAGATCATCCCAGGTGGACCACACCTAAGGAAACAGTAGTGATTGACAGGCTCATATTTCTACTCTTTACATTCGTTTGAGAGCTCATTTTAAGATACGCTGCGGATGCAAAATTCAAGTGGGCCATGGGAGAGTAAAAACTGAGGAAGGAAATGTCTACTGTTGAAACCTTCTTAGGCAGGCTCCACCTTGTTTATATGCCATCCAAACCCTTTATAAGGTCACCTAGGATGACCTGAGAAAACAAAAAAAACTTAGCTTGATAAAAACATTTGTGGTCACTTGAATATTTCAACGGTCATTGCTCATTCCCTGCTGTTTTGAATCGAATGGTCCAGTTGGGTTTAGGATCCACATCATTTCCGGAAGCATGTCCTAAAATGGAAGCGGATTGGCTGGTGTACCACACACCAACTATACAGCTGGAGTAGATACGTGTCGCGCAAAGACAAATTGGTAGGGCCCACCATAACATTTATTTTCCATCTAATCTGTTCATAAGGTCACAAATACCTGGATGAAGAGGAAAAACAAATTTCATATTGATCCGAAACTTCTGTGACCCCCAAAAGGGTTTCAATAGTAGATGTTCAATCCCCACTGCTTTTTGCACTGTGGTCTACTTTATCTTTAGATCTATCTTAATTTTTGGCTCAAGCCTTAGGACGAGCTCCCAAAATGTATGGACAGTTTGGATATAACACATACCTCATGATGGGGCCACAGAACTTGACAACGGCTAGGTGGTGTGTGGTACACCAGCCAATCCGCTTCCTCCTAAAATGACCTCCAGAATGAATGGATAGTAAGAGTACCTAATCAAACCTATTTGTAAAGTGTCCCATCTACATGGGCTGTAACATTTTTGCACGCACGGCAACAGGGGAGTAGATTAGGTGTTACCCTGTGGTAACTTAATAGATATTCATATATCCATGCTATCCATATATTTTTACAACTTATTTTAATAATGGGTTTCAAAATTTAAGCAGATACAAATCTCAGATGGACTACACTATAGGAAACGGTCGTGTGATTGAACTATTATTAAAATTTTCCTAGGGCCTATAGTAATGTTTATTTTCCATCCAACCCCTTGATAAGGTCAATCAGACTTGGATAAAGGGGAAATACAAAGATATGCTTGATCTAAATCCTTTTGTAGCCTATAATAAATATTTAATGGTCATTCCCCACCTAGATCTGCTTAAGTTATGAGATCACTTCGTAAAATGAACTGCACTTGAAGACTATTAGGGCCTATTTGGTTTTACTAAATACTAGTATTTTGAATGAAAAGGGTAATAATGACAATTCACACACATTTGAATATAAGTGTAATCGGCTGCATTTATCACCGAATCAACGTTTCATTAGATTCAGCGGTATTTCAGATGCCAACGCCTGCGAAATGTAGGTACTTGATGGAAAGCCTCTGACGCCCGTCTCAGAGAATGAAAACCTTCCGGTGGTCCGCGGGACACCACGCAGAGGATATCCTCTGGTTTTTATTTCCACTGTTGCTTTTCTTTCTTCCTCTCATTCCCATCGCAGCGTTGCTCTCTTCATCTCATTCCCACTACTGTTTCATTTCTACCAGTCGTTCGGTAAGCTCCCACCCCCTCCGATGACCTTTTCAGATATCTGAGCGATGGAGATCCGGCGATCTTGTTGGAAGGTTGTCATGCAAGTTTTACCATGTTGAAACTTTAGGTCCATTAAAACCAGTTGTCCGGATGTTGACCAAACTGCGGAAAGGGGAATTACGTAGACTCAGTATTGCTATAAAAATCAAACAACTGATTACAGTTGCTACAGAGCTGAGATGGTGGACACCATACCAACATCTTAGTAATGATGTGATAACTACACTGTCTATCCAAACAGGTTCCTATTGAATTGCCATCTACTACACCTAAAACATACCAAAAAACAAGCATGGGAAAGCATACCAGTATTCAACCAATCATTGCTAATACATGTAAAGGTGTAATCATGCTGTCTTTAGACCCAACTACCGGTGTAATTGGAAAATCAAACAGGCCCTTAGTAAACAGGCCGGCCCAAGCCTCGACCTTGTAGAACTTTCTACCTAAAAACAAGCTTATTTATATTATTTTAATGAGCAGCCCGGACCTACAACTGAAGTTCCGGTCCGGACCCAGCAGGGTGCAGGCCTTGACTGTGGGGTATGTATTTTATATCCATCTCATCCATTTGTTTTGCATGCTCTTTCTGGACAAACTAAAAATTTATTCAAATTCAAATCTTAGCTGGACCATACCATAGGAAACAGTATTGATTGAATGCCAACCATTAAAATCTTCATAGGGCCCAACATAATATTTATTTGCCATCCAGACTATTTATAAGGACATAGAGACCTGAGTGAAGGTTAAAAAAAAAAACACCCATGACCCAAAACATTTGGATCTTCCTCATTCATCAAATCATGCACTCAGATCATCTCACAAATTGGATGGACGGCCTGGATTAAACACATGAAAAAGGCTTTCGGAATTATGTGAAGCCTCACCTAACATGGTGTGGCCAGGGGCCACTTAATTTAGAGTATGAACCCAAACACGGGGCAGATCCAAATTTGAGATGGACTATACCAAAAGTATAGGAAACTGTACTCAGTGAGGAAATGGATTGGCTACTCCCCCTGCCACCGAGTGGTTGGTGCTATGTGGCCACACCATGATGTATGTGTTTCATCCATTCCGTTCATACATTTTTATATTTCATTTTAGGGTTTGATCTGAAAAGGCCAAGCTAAAGTTCTAGAGGGGGGGTGAATAGGACTATGCCAAATTTAAAAAAAATAGAAGCGGAATATAACAATAAAATAGCCAACAAAAGGAAAGAAAAACAATTCACTATATAGAATGTAAAGCCACCTCAAATTCTAGTATTGAGAGGTTGATACATGCTTAGTTCTAAGGACAACTTTACACTAGAAAACAAATGTTTTGAGGTAGGACAACCTTACTAGAATATGGGCTAGAATCAAAAACTCAAACTGGAGAGGAATGAAAAGAAATGAATAGCAAGAATGTAAATCTAAACTATTACAACATTCCCCACAAAGCTTGAAAATAAGTATTACAACATTCACATCCACATATACATCCCATAATTCTGAATGATAAAAGATAGAAAAAATAAACTACACATCCACAAAAGAACACAAAGAATTATAGTGGTTCGCCTGTGTGTTCACCAACTGTTAAACAACAGCCACACAACTACTCCACTCCTAATATCCTCACACAGTAGATATTAGTGTTCACTAATCAAATAGGCTTTTCACAGGTTCACCTAAAACCCTCACAATTGTGTCTTTCAATAGGCTTACACAATTCAAAAAAACCCACTTCTGAGTTTTCTGGCTCTCCTCAGATAACCAATAAATTGAGATTTTTCTGGCGAATCGCAAAAGAAACCAAAACGAATGTAAATTACAATAATGTAAAATACATGGATTTCTCCTTTTTGAAGCAGCCCAAAAGAACCAAGTTGGAGTAGAAGTTCGAATCAAAGTTCAATGTCCACACTCACTTTAAAATGGTTTTAGGTTCTAATTGATTTTAAATTAAACCAGTTGGGCTTAGCTCTATTTGATTTTGATTCTAAGAAGAAGGAATACAACAATTCCTCTTTCAAATCAGATTGGAATGTAGAAACAAAATCAAATACATAAGCTAACAAAAAGAGAATATTAAATATGACAATGTAGCTTAAAAAGAACACAACTTATCTCTCAGAGTGATATCTTTATTTTTTTTTTAATTGAGTTATCAAACTCTGAAATTCGTGTTCTATTTATAATAACAGAAATCACGTCTACGACTGGTCCTGAGGATACTACGATTAGTCGTAGGAAAAACAGATTTTTGAAATTTTGAGCGCGATCGGATAAAACCGTTCCACGACTGGTCATAGGGTGTCCACGACTGGTCGTGAGCCATCCACGACCGGTCGTGAGCAACCCACGACTGGTCATGAGAAACCAGTAATCGTTGCTGGAATTCGAGTTGTAGGTCTAGGACTGGTCGTAGGACGAGTCGTGCACTGTTCACATGACTAGTTGAGCAGTCTGCATGACTGGTCGAAGCTCAACCAAAAAATTTCAAAAATTTACAACAAACTTAAAACTGGTCATGAAATTTCTTGGACTGGTCGAGCCAGTGCTAGGACTAGTCGAACAAGGTTCAGGACTAGTCTTAGAACAGACCAAATTCATATAAAAAGATTCAATTTGAATTATGTATACAAAATGACCTACCCCAAGGTCAATCTAAGGTCTTTTATACCTGGGACATGAAGTATGAACATTGAAACTTCATTCTTTCAGATGATGGTTGACCGTTAAAGATTATGAAGCTTGAGATATCTACTTGATGTAGCTTGAACTTGAGATCTTCTAAAGCTTGGATTTTTCATTCTTAAGTTGTTCTTCATTTTGAGTTGAACATATTCTTAAATCTTGAACAAGCACTCGTCTTTTCGATGTAGCTTTAAAAACTCTGAACATTGACGCACACAGAAGTGGACAAGGTACATGACCTTGCATTTCTTGAAGTAGATCACCGTACTTGTCCTGAAGCAATGTGAAGCAGTGTTTTGAACATATATATATATATATATCAACATACTACACAAGACACAGATAGAGGTTTTTGGCACAACAAAATTTGACAACAAAAGGAGCATGAGACCATAGCACTTACATGATCCTAAAAAATGAGATGGATATAAATCTCAGGTGGACCACATCAACGAAAAACAATAGTGATTGGATGGCCACCATTAAAATCCTCCTAAGGCCCACTGTACTATTTATTTGACATTCAATATGTTGATTGGGTCATACAGGCCCATATGATCCAAAACTTTCATAGCCCCCAAAAAGTTTTTAATGGTCTACGCCACTAAGTGAACCCTGACTATTAAAAACTTCCTAAGCCCCCAAATAGTGGTCATTGTAATTTTTATTTGCCATCCAACCCCTTGATAAGTACACTAAGGTCTCGATGAAGAGAAAAGAAATAAATTACCTTGATCCAAAAGTTTTGTTAACCACAAAAAAAAGTTCTTAATTGTCAATAACCATTATTTCCTCTTGTATTGTCTACTTGAGATTTCAATCTATTTCATTTTTAAACTCATGCTCTAAAATAAACTGAAATTGACTGTTTTGATATATAATATATACATCAAAGTAGGCCTCACAGGCAGGGTTGCATCGTGTTGGGTGAACTCGAGGGGGCACTTGATCCTGAAGCCTTGACAAACACGGATTGTTTATGCCCTTGGGACTCTAATGGGTCCACAGAGATTATCGTGACGTCAGTTTTTCAAGGCAACGATATGATGGGACTCTAAAGTTAGGCTGATAAAAAAAAACATGTGGACCACACCACACGAAAAGCAGGGTTTGAACCACCACCATTGAAATCTATGTGGGGCCAAAGAAGTTTTGTATCATGATGATGCTTGTAGTTTATCTGAATGGTAATAACACTGGGAACGGTTTGGATACCCTATAAAAACATCATGATCGGCTTGGATAAGGTTTCAATGGTCGAGGTTACCTTTCCCACCGTTTTTGTGTGGTGTGGCCCACATGAGTTTTGATCTACATGATATTTTATTGTCCTGTAAAACTGATGCACGAAGTGGATTTGTGATGGGCATCTTTGTGGCCCCAATAGGCTATAGGAACTTCCCCTGCCCTCTGCTTCCTGCAAACACACCAAAGTGTGTGACATATGGTGCACTGTGGGCCCTACTATGATTTGTGTTTAATCCACACTGTGCATTTTTTTTCAAATCATTTTAGGGCATACACCATAAAAATAAGGCAGATCTAATTCTAAGGTGGACCACATTAAAGAGAACAGTGGTGATGAACACCTACCACTGAAAACTTTATGTTGGCTATTTGTTGTTTTCTCTTCATCTAAGACTACCTAACCTAAGGGATGGGTTGGATGGAAAATAAACAGTATGGTGGGTATTACGGTGGGCCCTAGGAAGCTTTTAATAATAGGCATACAATCATCACTCTTCTCTATGGTGTGGTCCACCTGACATTTGGATCTACCTAATCTTTTAAGCTTACGTGGATAAAACACATGCTTTATGGTGGGTCCAAGGATTACGAACCAGCGGCCACATTCCTACCATGCAATCCCCTACAGAAAACTCCTCGTTTGTGGGCATTTTTATCATTCTAGGAAAAAATAATATCAGGTTTAGAGAAAACTAACGGAAGGTGCTTTTGACAATATATTGATTAATCAGGGAGCGCAATGAAAACTTGATTTAAAAGGTTACTAAAATGTAAATACCATATTAATGAGGTATTATTTTGTATATATTTTTTTCCTTTTTCATCCAACACACCTGGCCTAGACATGGACCTACCCACGCCCGTCTCTAGCCCTAGCCACGAACAGGCAGTTATGTGGCTAGGCCCACTGTTATGTGTTCATTTATCCATGTTGTCCATGCCTTCTCTCGTATCATTTCAAGGTATGTGTATAAAAATGAGGCATATCCACTTGAATGTTGGATCTACCTCACCTTTGTTCACATACCTTGAAAAGATCTAAGAGAAGGATCAAACAGCACATATGCAATGTTACCTTTGTCGGAAATAGGGACTGTGTCTTCTGAAACTGCCCTCGTCCGGAAATTAGGCGCTAGGAGGTTAAGCTTCACTTATGCAATGGCATGTCCGAGAGTGAGACATGCTCATTAAACTGGTCTATGCACAAATACTATAACTCTACCATGCAGTGTTATATGCTATATTGGTATCTTATCTTTTCTATGTAAATATATATATATATATATATATATATATCCAATTCTATTACTAATTATAATTATTTTAAATATTTACTATTATTATTAGTTTTATATTTACCATAATTAAGTATGAAGCCTGACCTGTCCCTTGAGTGGACCTGACCCAAGGTCATTGTGCTACGTTTTGATGATTAGATACATTAAAAAGAGGTGATCAGGCTTAAAGAGGTAATTCGCAAGAGTTTCAAGGTCATGGGTTCAAGTGACCGTTGGGGTGAACTCCCACAATGGTATAGAGTGAGTGCGTGGGGGTGTGAATGCATCTATTAAAAACGAAAGAAAACAGTACACGTGTTTGTCTCGATTTATAGGCTTTGTCCACCTAATTATTGTGTTTGTTTGATTTCATGGATTTTTATTTATTTTTAGATTCTAATCAAACTATATTTAAGAATATAATTTTCTTAATATTTAATAACTCATGTGTTTATATTATTTTCATTTAAAAGGTTTATAATATATTTACTTTTCTTGTGCACGAGTTTTCATGGAATGTGAAGTATTTGGAATGGGTGAGGTTGGAAAAAGTGAGTTTATATTTTTAATTATTTGTTATTATTGTTAATTAAAAAATTATTTTAGAGCTTTTTCCTATTGTACTACTCACTTATGAGCCACGCACCTTATTAAGCCCTCTCATTCTTACCTTCTAAGAATACTCCTCTCATGTATGGATGACTTTTCACATGTCCAAAATGCCCCTGCTCCAAGAGATGCACCTTCGAAAGTTGCAGGCCGCATCTCCTTCAAAAATTCCACTAATTCTTCTTTCCTCTTCCCGATCCTTCACCCTAGCAGGAAAGGTGGCGCTCGCGCAAATAGCAGTTTGTATATTCCTACAGGGATGGACGGCATAGGAGGTGAAGCTTGGTTGATGCAGGTTTTAAGATAAGGTAACACCTGTGTACTAGAGGTACGGGGTGTTACAATGTAGAAGTAAATTTATTTGCATCTATGGATACAATCTTTCTTATGGAGCTGAATGTGGTGAAGGTTTGCCACCATTTATTAAGCAGTGACAACATATTGACAATATCCACGACATACACATGACAATTCAGACAACCCATATCATGGACCATAACTTGAAAACACACTGATTTGACAACCCTGATTGGCAAATTGCTTGCATAAATTGGACAGTTGAGAAGGAAATCGAGGTCAATGCAACCAGTGTTCGAAGTATCGGTATCGCGTTATGTGTCGCATCCTTGGGATACAGATACGTATCGGTTATCGCATGGGATATATCGTTTGTATCGTGTAATTTATCACACTTTTTGGGAAATATGGGAAAACATTCGAAAAATGGTTGAAAAATGATTGTTAAAAAAAGACCTTAATACACACTTTTAAATCATAACATCTAAAAAAAGAAGTGCACATAATAGGTTTCCTTTCTATATAGTCCTAAGCTATACGTTGTCTGACTGAATAATGCAACTACATACAAATTGAATGGATAACATTTAGAATGTTTGTCATGATTGTTTCATCAAATACTCCTAAATATTTTGAAATTAGTCTCAATTAACAGCTGGTTGAAGGGAAATTTTGATATTTTTATATTAATAAATAAAATAATTTATTAAATTTTAATAAAAAATGATTTTTATTTTTTGAAAATTGACAAGGACTTAACAAATCAGTTGATCAACCCTCATAAATGCTTGATTTCATGTTTGGAGTACAACATTACAAGCATTTTGTGAGAAATTAGGGAAATTTTGAATTTTCCCCAAATTAGACCACTTACACTCAAATTTTGAAATTAGTCTCAATTGATAGTTGCTTGAAGGAAAATTTCGAAAAAAAAAAAAAGCATGGAGAATATGAAGAACCAATGGATATTGAAATCAAAGCTCTAATTCCATGATTTTTCATGCAAAACATGAATAATCAATGGATTTGTAACCATTTGACATTGATTTAACATAATTTGAAAAAAAAAAAGTGATCAGAAATTAAAAATGCTCACCGGATTGAACATGTAATATATCGGCACTAGCTATGTGTTTTATATTGCACAAGTGAGATACAATATATATTATGGGATATATTGGCCGATATCGTCGATATTTAAAATATTGAATGCAACAATGAAGTCAGATTTGTTAAGATCATCCAATCATTGTGGATTTTGGGCTATAATTCTTCCACGATGAGGTCCATTATTTGGGTGTTTGATTGATGTAAAATATATGCCAATTGTGCAATGGACAGGTAGCATGGTGGCAAAAATCACACCACAGTGCTTGTTGTTGTTTTTCTTGTTGTTCGTTCCTATCATCATCCACGTTGTCGTCCACCTTCTCTAAGCTATTTGGTGTCAGCTTTACGATTAAGGAATCCTCAGGTTTTGCTTAGCAAAACTTCAACGACTAGTTACCTGCCTAAGATCAACCCTGCTTTATAGGGGCTGGGGGATTGGCGGGCACGTGGGCATGTCGCAACTACGCTAATTCAGATTATATGGAAAGAAATATAACCTATGATAGAATGCATCTGTTTGCATGTGAATGTGTTAGATGTGCCCAGTTAGTCATTTTCCTTGAATGTGCATGAAATGGGTGAAGCAGATTGATTACGTGGCTACATAATATGCATGTCACACACAGAAAATATGTATATTCTTACCTGAGGCTGATTCTAGTTCACCATGAGCAAGTAGTCTTGGTTGACACTTACCACTAAGGTATCCCAAAATAGCTACGTACCAGCCGTAACAGTCATGACGTAGTTGTAAAGGTGGTAACTGTTACATGTTATGGGGTTGTAATGGCCCTGTAACAGTTCATTACAAGGCCAAATAGTTTTTTTTTTTTAATAAAATAATAATAATAATAATAATAATAATAATAATAATAATAATAATCTGTTATAGCCCGTATTGTAACGTCAATGGTGGGGGTCATTATGGCATTTGTTACCATTATGGAATATCTTGCTTACCACTGTGTATGTGACTGTATGGTCAATCAATCTAGATTGTCCACTAGTGGACCTATTATGGATGACCATTGGTTTGAAAAGTTTGCCAGGCAGTCATAGCTGACCAATTTGTAGCTTGAAACAGAAGGTGGTCCCCATTCAAAGGACAAGATCGATCCATGTGGATTTTTCATGTTGCTTATGTAGAGCGGGTCGCGGACAGTTTCATGGCCAAGATGGATCAGAAAAGTCCCGGTCGGCGACAGAAGTGATCCAGACCATCGGACCTTAAATCGGGCGTATCTCACAATCCGGAATGAGTTAGCTGACGTAAAATATATGATTTTGGGGTAGAACGAGCTACTTTAGACTGTTCTTTTGACAAAGCCGACAGGAGCTTTACCGAAATCAAGCGTAGATTATCCACGACCCTGGTTCTTATACTTTCCAACTTTGACAAACTGTTTGAAGTCGAATGTGATGCCTTATATGTCAAAATTGGGGGAGTTTTGTCTCAAAAAGGTAGGGCGGTAGCCTTCAACAGTGAGAAACTTAGCGATGCACACAAGAAGTTGTCTACAGATGAGATCGAGTTATACGCGGTGGTTCAGGCACTGCGACACTGATGACATTATTTGATTGAAAGGGAATTCATACTTTACACGGACCATCAAGCTCTCAAATTCATTAATAGTCAAGCTAACATTAACCGTGTGCATGCTAGATGGATCTTGTTTTTGAAGGAATTCACGTTCGTACTAAAACACAAGTCAGGACAACTAAACAAAGTATCTGATGCACTGAGTCACCGTGCAACTTTGTTAGTCACTACGAGCAATGAGATTGTCGGGTTCGAGCGCCTCAAAGACATATATGCCGATGACGATGACTTTAAGGACACATGGGTTAGATACCAAGAAGGTCACCCCAGTGACTTACATATGCAAAACGGGTTCCTTTTCAAGGGAAATCGACTGTGCATCCCGAACAGTTCGTTAAGGGAATAAATAATCTAAGAGCTACATGGAGGTGGCCTCAGTGGATACCTTGGGCGAGACAAGACGCGAACTCTTGTGGAAGAACGGTATTATTGGCCGCAATTGGTACGTGATGTGGGAAAGGCAGTCCAACGTTGTTATATTTGTCAGATTGCCAAGGAGGAATCTCATAATACGGGCCTCTAGACCCCGTTACCCATGCCTAACGGCCCTTGGGAGGATTTATCTATGGACTTTGTGCTTGGTCTCCCATGAACACAATGCGGCATGGATTCGGTATTCGTAGTAGTAGATCGTTTCTCCAAGATGGCAGACTTTATTTCATACAAGAAGACTCTCGATGCAACACACGTGGTGAATCTATTCTTCAGAGAAATTGTGCGGCTACACGGGGTTCCCAAGGCTATTACTTCTGATCGTGACACGAAGTTCATAAGCCACTTTTGGTGAACTTTGTGGACTCAATTCGATACACGACTTTAGTTCAGCAGCGCCTACCACCCACAGACTGACGGTCAAACTGAGGTTGTGAATCGCACGTTGGGAAACCTCCTTCGATGTATTTCAGGAGAAAAATTGAAGCAGTAAGATTTGGCTTTGTCTCAAGTAGAGTTTGCATTCAACAACATGGTGAACTGCTCGACAGGAAAATCCCCATTCCAAGTTATTTACGAATGAGTACCTCGCCACACACTAGACTTGGTCCCTTTGCCCAAGCTCCAAGGCATCAGTATTGCAACAGAACATATGGCTGATAAGATCATGAGCATTCATGCGGAGGTACAAACCAAGCTACATGCCTTGAACGAAAAGTACAAGGTGCAAGTGGACAAGCATCGACGACAAAAAGTGTTCGAGGTGGGCGATCAAGTAATGGTCTATCTGCGCAAAGAACGATTTTCGACCGGAATGTACAACAAGTTGAAGAATAAAAAGATTAGACCGGTACCAATCATCTGAAAGATCAATGACAATGCTTATGTTGTTGATCTTCCAGATGACATGGCGATCTCACGGACTTTCAACGTCGCGGACCTGACTGAGTATCATGAACCAGCGCAGGATGAGAACTCGAGGACGAGTTCCTTTGAAGTGGAGAGGACTGATGTAGAGTGGGTCGCGGACAGTTTCATGGCCAAGATGGATTAAAAAAGGCCCGGTCGGCGACAGAAGTGATCCAGACCATCGGACCTTAAATCGGGTGTATCTCACAATCCGGAATGAGTTAGCTGACGTGAAATATATGATTTTGGGGTAGAACAAGCTACTTTAGACTGTTCTTTTGACGAAGCCGATAGGAGCTTTGCTCAAATCAAGCGTAGATTATCCATGACCCCAGTTCTTGTACTTCCTAACTTCGACAAACTGTTTGAAGTCAAATGTGATGCCTCATATGTCAGAATTGGGGGAGTTTTGTCTCAAGAAGGTAGGGCGGTAGCCTTTTGCAGTGAGAAACTTAGCGATGCAAGCAAGAAGTGGTTTACATATGAGATCGAGTTATACGCAGTGGTTCAGGCACTGCGACACTGGTGACATTATTTGATTCAAAGGGAATTCATACTTTACACAGACCATCAAGCTCTCAAATTCATTAATAGTCAAGCTAACATTAACCGTGTGCATGCTAGATGGATCTCATTTTTACAGGAATTCACGTTCGTACTAAAACACAAGTCAGGACAACTGAACAAAGTAGTTGATGCACTGAGTCACCGTGCAACTTTGTTAGTCACTATGAGTATTGAGGTTGTCAGGTTCGAGCGCCTCAAAGACATATATGCCGATGACGACGACTTCAAGGACGCATGGGTTAGATACCAAGAAGGTCACCCCGGTAACTTACATATGTAAGACGAGTTTTTTTCAAGGGAAATCGACTATGCATCCTGAACAGTTCGCTAAGGGAACAGATAATCCAAGAGCTACATGAAGGTGGCCTCAGTGGACACCTTGGGCGAGACAAGACGCGAGCTCTACACCCTGTTACCCGTGCCTGACGGCCCTTGGGAGGATTTATCTATGGACTTTATGCTTGGTCTGTCACGAACACAACGCGGCATGGATTCAGTGTTCGTGGTAGTAGATCGTTTCTCCAAGATGGCACACTTTATTCAATGTAAGAAGACTCTCGATGCAACACACGTGCCATATCTATTCTTCAGAGAAATTGTGCGGCTACACGGGGTTCCCAAGACTATTACTTCTGATCGTGACATGAAGTTCATAAGCCACTTTTGGTGAACTTTGTGGACTCGATTCGATACACGACTTTAATTCAGCAGCGCCTACCACCCACAGACTGATGGTCAAATTGAGGTTGTGAATCGCACATTGTGAAACCTCCTTCGATGTATTTCAGGAGAAAAACTGAAGCAGTGGGATTTGGCTTTGTCTAAAGTGAAGTTTGCATTCAACAACGTGGTGAACCGCTCGACAGGAAAATACCCGTTCCAGGTTATTTACAGACGAGTACCTCGCCACACACTAGACTTAGTCCCTCTGCCCAAGCTCCCAGGCATGTGATGTTTTTATTTAAACCAACATGATTTAAATGATTTTTCACTCGCAAGTATACGAATCAAATGTAGATATGGTACGTATTACGAGATCGTTCCCACGAGGACTGATCGTCACAATTCAAATTTATGACTCTCCTTAACTAATCCAACAAATAATGGAATGAACTATTAAGCACAATTCTATGAAAAACAATTAAAAATAGGGAAGAAAATTCAATCAGAGAACGAACACTAGGACTTTCGAATCCACCCCTAATTATCCTAACCCTTGTTTTGTCTGATGATTCACCTTAATCTAGATTGATACCACTTAAATAGAGAAAGCACAATCTGTGTCCTTAATCGGGCATACAGAATGTCTAATTCCTTTAAGCAATGCCATGAATAACATATTGTGAGACCCGACCTGAGTTCTCATGTGTGCATGTGTGTGCATAAGTGTGCATTTCGTTCATTTTGGTCCCGCGGTCCTACCGGTCGAATCCCGGTGACTCGCGACTCTTGGATTATGTTGTGGTCATCCTTAAGTTTGGTCATATAGACCCGATTTGGATTGACCCAAGACACATGTCATCTTGTCCGTATCGGCGCCGCGATTCTAACGCCGCGTCCCATGCGTTAATCCGACGTGTACATCTCAAGTTATGAGTATTTCATCATGTGGCCCACTTTTTGTACAAATGTATGTGGACCCCCACTTCCATGGCACAATTTTCCATGCACACACACACACACACACACTACACTATTGCATGGAATAAACACTACCCACCCTAAACACTACCCACACCTAACCTACCCTAGCAACATTGTTATTGTCACCATAGGTTATGATTACTTCCCTTAAAAGGCTTTTCCCTCTCTTTCCCTCTCATTTCTCTCTCTCTCTCTCTTCTCTTCTTCTCTAGCAATTCCTCCATTTTCTCCAGCCCCTTCTCCCTAAAATACCTTCTCATCTAACCCTTCTCACTTGATCTTAACCATTGATCCATGTTGCTTGGAGCCTCTAGATGATGGTAATGTAAGTTTCAAGGTTGATCTAGGTGGATTTATGACCTTTATGGTTGGGCCCAAACCTTGCTTAAGGGCCCACCATGCTACCTAAGTATTGGGCTTTGAGTATAAGCCCACTAGGCCATGGATTTGCCTTAGGCCTTGGGCCTTAGTTCATGTTCGAGTAGTGGCGGGCTACCTCTTGGAAACCAGTTGAGGTTGGATGTCCTCCTGGGTGATCCTAAGGGAGGCCCATAGGTTTCTCTATGGATGGTTAAAGGCCCACCATAGACCCTAGGCCATTTGTTTAAGGCTCAATGTGTATGTATGTGGAACCTACCTTAATGCATGTGGTCCAGGCTGTCCAAGCCTTGGATCGCCCGATCATGGAGGCACTCTCTGCCTTGGGTTGCTACTGGATTCATAATCCGATGAGGAGCCCACGATCTTTTCCGATGTATACACACCCTCCATCTGGTGGGACCCCCTATGAATATTGTTGGCCTTCATGAGATCATTCCCACTTATTTGACTAATTTCTGGGCTTTCGCAAGCCCAGGAAGCAGAGTAGGCCGAACGTTTATTAAGGGGCCTTAAATGTATATTGTTATGGTTGAAACTTTATTGGACATGGGACCCACCATATTGAGAACTTGTGTGCGTGTTGTATACTTATGTTTTCTTATAATCTTTGGGCTTAATAAATGCATTTTTGGGTCACCTTTAGTGATCACATGAGGACTCCATCTTAGATCAGATTTTTGGGGCATCCCATGGGCCCAGAGTGGGATGGGACGTCTCAGCTTGGCCCAACCATATATTGGGCCGACTTCCACCATTTTGATAGACTTGTGGGCTAAGATAAGGATAGTATTGGGCCATTGGTTGTCCACTTAAATTGCTAGTTATTGGGCTGATGTAGTTGGGCCCATTTCATCATCAAACTTAAACTTATTTTGGGCCGTATATGTGTATGCGGGCTGCCCACCAAGTCCAACTTAATGCATGGATTCTATGGCCATTGGGAATTGAGCCTTGGGCCTTAATATCTCTCTTGGGGCCCATGTTGTTAAAAGTGGTATTGTATCTTTTTATGGCCTATTATGAGGGATGTATGTATGTGGTTACCTGTGTTCTTATCTTGAATGTAGGGCCTTGGGCCTTGTATCCATATAGTTTGTGGTTGAGATGCTTCTTGGGGAATGGTGGTTAAATGTCCCCATTATGGACCCCCCTAGGCCCGATTGTATCTAAATGTGATTAGATACTCATCTTAGACTCTTGTTAGGCTCATTTCCACATTACTTAGACCCGTAGCTTGTATACTTAGTTCGTGGGCTACCCCAGGTAAATGGGCCCCCACTAGAAGTTGGATTCCTTAAGGATATTGTCAAGTACCTGGTCTTGGTTCCTTCTTGGATAGGAGGAATGTAATATACATTGTGTATCGCCCTATAGTGTGATTAAATTCATCCTCATGACTATGTGCATCATTGTATGCTTGGTTGACACTGTGTGTGTGGTCATATTGGGCATTGCATAATATATTCCCCGAGGGACGTAGTATCCCCTCTTGAGCACGTTGGATGCTTGGGATTGATGCATGGTTGATTGTGTGATTCATGCATCTGACATTACATAGCATATGAGCATTATTGCCCTTATTTCATCAGGGTTGTAGCCTCCACAGATACATCGTGGATGGCCATGTTTGGACACCGGAAATGTTACTTGAGCATACCGGGTGCATAGGATGCCCATGGGTGAAATTCCCAAAACTTCCGTGGTACCAGGATCTGCTCCAACGGCGTGACCGGGTGGTATATATGAGCGCATGAGGGCCTTATACCATTAGGCTGCGACTCCCACTGTCGTGTAGTCGGTTGGATAGGGGTGTGGCCTTACTCGCCTGATGTAAGGGGGCATTGGTAGGCTGAGTCTGACCAGCTCGTGAATGGGTCCGCTACCTTCAGGCCTTGCTGGTGATTGGTTGTCCGCAGGCAGGGTAGTGAGGTCTCTTACGCTCGTTTGACTGTGCGGGGTCTGTAGAGCGGCAGTCATCCAGCAGTGTAATGGACCCCGGTGATTTCCTTATGATGGAAATATATTTGATATGTGGATTGGATATGAGCACTGACATTACTTCGTATTGCACTTGCATCGGCTGTGTAAGCCTCATATTGCATTACAGTACTCATTGCATTACAGTGCTCATCGCATTACGATTACTCATGGCATTACAGTACTCATTGCATCATAGTACTCACTATATTACATAGCCTTGGTATGGCTTCCTGCATTATCGTACTGCCTTGGTATAGTTTCTTGCATTCATGATAGCCTTGGTAAGGCTAGTGGTATTGGTATTAATCATGACTTCCTTCTACATTCTCTATCTTCTTCTGAGCACTATTATCACCCACTTTCACCACCCTCTAAGCTTTATATAAGCTTATGCACGATTGATGCGTGCAGGAGATCCTAGGCAGGCATCGTAGCAGCAGAGCGTGGAGTAGAGTTGAGCTTGAGGACTCAGTGTGTTGTTGACTTTTTCTCTTTTCCAATTATCTTATGTATGTCCTTTCGGACCTGATGTAAGCTTGTAAAAGTTCAAATTCTTAGTGAATTTTGTGATATGTATCCTTTGTTACTTTCAGATGTACTTGCTGTGATCTTGGGTATGCTCGTATTGGTAATGATTATACTGTTATGAAAATCCTCCTTGTAGGATCCCAGGATCGGAACCTGCCTCAGGAGCCGAGAATGGGGTACTACGGAGGCTGTTGCGGTCAGAACCGGCCATCGGGTTCCTTGTGAGTCCGGTTACCGAGTCTGGGGCGTGACAGGAGTTGGTATCAGAGCATAGCAAGTAATTTTGGAATAACTTGGGATAGTATCACATATCTGATGCGAGCTTAGGACAAGTAGTGTCCCGAGTGCGTTTCCCTCGTTTCGTTTGCGCCTTCAAGGATTCTAATTACTAGGTGTCCTTCACCTTTGTTCTTTTTGTAGACCATGCCGTCTAGTCAAGGTGCCCATGATTATGACACCTGTGGCCGTGGTGCCCATGGACATGGTTCTCATTCCGCTCCAGCGATCCGAGTGACTTTTTCTCCACCTTCTGAGATTCCTATTTCCCCTTTGGAGCCTGTCGTACCTATTCCTGAGGCTCCCGCCGTACCTGTGCCTTCGTCAGAGGCCAGTGCTACCCCCGCTTATCTGACAATCCCTGTAGGAGCTGAGCATCTCCAGCAGTTGATGCAGGTCGTCACTGATGTACTTTAGGCCCGTTGCTTTGTTCTGAGGTGCCCGGACGGGCGGAACAGGAGCGTGTGAGCCCCCTTTTGCGAGATTCGATTTTGCAGCGAGCTCTGTTAGTAGTATTTCTACTTCAGGGTGAGTCCGATGGACCGGTTTGCAGAGGGATCGTGATCAGAGGAGTGGCCGGAAGAGGCAGGCCCCCTCCAGTAGCTCCCAGCAGCGGCGACAGCAGCAGAGGTGTGTAGTCTATCGAGCTGCCAGAGCATCAGCATCGCATACAGCAGCTTCTTCTTCTAGGCCGTTTACTGGCATTTGCTATGGATGTGGGCAGACGGGACACCGTAGGCGCGAGTGTCCCCATCAGCAGGATGGACCTTCGCAACTACCGCAGTAGCAGCAGAGATCGTAGATGCAGAAGAGATAGACACCTCCCCAGCCACCTCAGGCTTGATCTTGTGCTACCCAGCAGGACCCTTAATTATTAGGAGAGTTGTTATGAGTATTCTCCTTGTCTCTGTAAGTAAGTCTTGTGTTTTGGTGCATCGCACCCTTTTTATATCAAAGGGCTTTTGTTCACTCAGATTGCCATTAGAGTCTGTTATAAGAGATGGTCAGTATCGATACTTTTTGGGAAGATCCCTGTGTTAGGCCGATGATATTATCGTATTCCGTTTTGGTTGGTGAGATGTCTTACTGGCTAAATAGTCTTGTATTGCCAATGTTGAGCTTGTTTTGTTGTCCAGGCAGTGTTCCTGGTTAGGGATGATAGGCCAAATTGCAAGTTTTGTGGCCGAGCGTGACACTTGCTAGCGTGTCAAGGCCGATCCTCTGAGACCCCCCTAATCCCTTGTAGCCGTTGAGTGTCCCAAAGTGGGAGTATGAGAGTGTATTGATGGATTTCATCATAGGTTTGTCGAGATTAGGGAGCGTTATCCCCATTTGTTCAATGATTGATTGCACATATTGCTTGTGTTGCCTTTTCTTGATTGATGATGTTACCCATTTCGTTGTCTCAGTTTTATCAATTTCGAGGACGAAATTTCTTTGTTGGTGGGGAGGATTGTGAGACCCGACCTGAGTTCTCATGTGTGAATGTGTGTGCATAAGTGTGCATTTCGTTCATTTTGGTCCCGCGGTCCTACCGGTCGAATCCCGGTGACTCGCGACTCTTGGATTATGTTGTGGTCATCCTTAAGTTTGGTCATATAGACCCGATTTGGATTGACCCAAGACACATGTCATCTTGTCCGTATCGGCGCCGCGATTCTAACGCCGCGTCCCATGCGTTAATCCGACGTGTACATCTCAAGTTATGAGTATTTCATCATGTGGCCCACTTTTTGTACAAATGTATGTGGACCCCACTCCTCTATGGCACAATTTTTCATGCACACACCACACACACACACTACACTATTGCATGGAATAAACACTACCCACCCTAAACACTACCCACACCTAACCTACCCTAGCAACATTGTTATTGTCACCATAGGTTATGATTACTTCCCTTAAAAGGCTTTTCCCTCTCTTTCCCTCTCATTTCTCTCTCTCTCTCTTCTCTTCTTCTCCAGCAATTCCTCCATTTTCTCCAGCCCCTTCTCCCTAAAATACCTTCTCATCTAACCCTTCTCACTTGATCTTAACCATTGATCCATGTTGCTTGGAGCCTCTAGATGATGGTGATGTAAGTTTCAAGGTTGATCTAGGTGGATTTATGACCTTTATGGTTGGGCCCAAACCTTGCTTAAGGGCCCACCATGCTACCTAAGTATTGGGCTTTGAGTATAAGCCCACTAGGCCATGGATTTGCCTTAGGCCTTGGGCCTTAGTTCATGTTCGAGTAGTGGCGGGCTACCTCTTGGAAACCAGTTGAGGTTGGATGTCCTCCTGGGTGATCCTAAGGGAGGCCCATAGGTTTCTCTATGGATGGTTAAAGGCCCACCATAGACCCTAGGCTATTTGTTTAAGGCTCAATGTGTATGTATGTGGAACCTACCTTAATGCATGTGGTCCAGGCTGTCCAAGCCTTGGATCGCCCGATCATGGAGGCACT
The DNA here is from genome assembly GCA_030180095.1 of Magnolia changhungtana. Taxonomy (NCBI): domain Eukaryota; kingdom Viridiplantae; phylum Streptophyta; class Magnoliopsida; order Magnoliales; family Magnoliaceae; genus Magnolia; species Magnolia changhungtana. The sequence continues at coordinate 775,632 of JASAUF010000549.1, forward strand.
CTCTGCCTTGGGTTGCTACTGGATTCATAATCCAAGTAGCAGGCCCACCTGATCTTTTCCTGATGTATACACACCCTCCATCCGGTGGGACCCCTATGAATATTGTTGGCCTTCATGAGATCATTCCCACTTATTTGACTAATTTCGGGCTTTGCAAGCCCTTGTTGTGTAGAAATGAGTAGGCCGAACGTTTATTAAGGGGCCTTAAATGTATATTGTTATGGTTGAAACTTTATTGGACATGGGACCCACCATATTGAGAACTTGTGTGCGTGTTGTATACTTATGTTTTCTTATAATCTTTGGGCTTAATAAATGCATTTTTGGGTCACCTTTAGTGATCACATGAGGACTCCATCTTAGATCAGATTTTTGGGGCATCCCATGGGCCCAGAGTGGGATGGGACGTCTCAGCCTGGCCCAACCATATATTGGGCCGACTTCCACTATTTTGATAGACTTGTGGGCTAAGATAAGGATAGTATTGGGCCATTGGTTGTCCACTTAAATTGCTAGTTATTGGGCTGATGTAGTTGGGCCCATTTCATCATCCAAACTTAAACTTATTTTGGGCCGTATATTGTGTATGCGGGCTGCCCACCAAGTCCAACTTAATGCATGGATTCTATGGCCATTGGGAATTGAGCCTTGGGCCTTAATATCTCTCTTGGGGCCCATGTTGTTAAAAGTGGTATTGTATCTTTTTATGGCCTATTATGAGGGATGTATGTATGTGGTTACCTGTGTTCTTATCTTGAATGTAGGGCCTTGGGCCTTGTATCCATATAGTTTGTGGTTGAGATGCTTCGGGAATGGTGGTTAAATGTCCCCATTATGGACCCCCCTAGGCCCAATTGTATCTAAATGTGATTAGATACTCATCTTAGACTCTTGTTAGGCTCATTTCCACATTACTTAGACCCGTAGCTTGTATACTTAGTTCGTGGGCTACCCCAGGTAAATGGGCCCCCACTAGAAGTTGGATTCCTTAAGGATATTGTCAAGTACCTGGTCTTGGTTCCTTCTTGGATAGGAGGAATGTAATATACATTGTGTATCGCCCTATAGTGTGATTAAATTCATCCTCATGACTATGTGCATCATTGTATGCTTGGTTGACACTGTGTGTGTGGTCATATTGGGCATTGCATAATATATTCCCCAAGGGACGTAGTATCCCCTCTTGAGCACGTTGGATGCTTGGGATTGATGCATGGTTGATTGTGTGATTCATGGATCTGACATTACATAGCATATGAGCATTATTGCCCTTATTTCATCAGGGTTGTAGCCTCCACAGATACATCGTGGATGGCCATGTTTGGACACCGGAAATGTTACTTGAGCATACCGGGTGCATAGGATGCCCATGGGTGAAATTCCCAAAACTTCCGTGGTACCAGGATCTGCTCCAACAGCGTGACCAGGGTGGTATATATGAGCGCATGAGGGCCTTATACCATTAGGTGCGCGACTCCCACCGTCGTGTAGTCGGTTGGATAGGGGTGTGGCCTTACTCGCCCGATGTAAGGGGGCATTGGTAGGGTGAGTCGACCGGCTCGTGAATGGGTCCGCTACCTTCGTGCCTTCTTTGGTGATTGGTTGTCCGCAGCGGGGTAGTGAGGTCTCTTACGCTCGTTTGACTTGTGCGGGGTCCGTAGAGCAGAGCGGTCATCCAAAGCGGTGTAATGGACCCCGGTGATTTCCTTATGATGGAAATGTATTTGATATGTGGATTGGATATGAGCACGACATTACTTCGCATTGCACTTGCATCGGTGTGTAAGCCTCATATTGCATTACGATTACTCATTGCATTACGGTGCTCATCGCATTACAAGATTACTCATGGCATTACAAGTACTCATTGCATCATAGTACTCACTATATTACATAGCCTTGGTATGGCTTCTGCATTATCGTCTTGCCTTGGTATAGTTTCTTGCATTCATGATAGCCTTGGTAAGGCTAGTGGTATTGGTATTAATCATGACTTCCTTCTACATTCTCTATCTTCTTTCGAGCACTATTATCACCCACTTTCACCACCCTCTAAGCTTTATATAAGCTTATGCACGATTGATGCGTGCGGGAGATCTAAGCGTGCATCGTAGAAAGCACGAGCGTGGAGTAGAGTTGAGCTTGAGGACTCAGTGTGTTCCGACTTTTTCTCTTTTCCAATTATCTTATGTATGTCCTTTCGGACTGATGTAAGCTTGTAAAAGTTCAAATTCTTAGTGAATTTTGTGATATGTATCCTTTGTTACTTTCGGATGTACTGCTTTGTGATCTTGGGTATGCTCGTATTGGTAATGATTATACTGTTATGAAAATCCTCTTTGTAGGATCCCAGGATCGGAACCTGCCTCAGGAGCCGAGAATGGGGTACTACGGAGGCTGTTGCGGTCAGAACCGGCCATCGGGTTCCTTGTGAGTCCGGTTACCGAGTCTGGGGCGTGACACATATCCCATGTCCTTGGTCGGGCACATGGAATGTACAGTTCATTAAAGCACCCTGTTTCTTCCTCTATAGGAAACCTGTTCTTGATCAGACACAAGCACCTACAATAAGCATCCAAACAACATCCACATATATACTTTGGTCAAGTTCATAGATGGAGAAGTATAGAATTTAAACCAATCAAACCCACTTAGAGAAAGAAACACACCAATCAAATCAAAGTAAAATTAAAATATAACAAGAGTATTTAAATTAGGGGCTTCATCTCAGCCCTAGCTGAGAGATTAGTGACCCATAAAATCCATTAAAAATATGGATAAACAAAATTCATAAAAAGGAAACATCAAACCAATCGATCTCTCTCTCTCTCTCTCTCTCTTCTTTTCTCTGGATCTACTATTTTCCTCTGGATCTGGAATTCTCCACTTTTTTTAATCCCCTTCCTCATGTTTTGGAACTCTTTTTATAGCTGATGGAGTGGCTGGAGTGGTAAAAATCGAATTTGGGAAGCTGTCGCACGCGCAGCAAAAACCTTTTCGCAGCCAAGTTTGGGACCTCGAAATACCATATTTTTCTCGTTCAAATTCCAACAAACACCATCCCTTAGGACTTTCTTGGATCCTCTACATGATGGACGGTTCAGATCTGCCATATGATCAAAGATGGTGGCCCACAATCGCCTGGAAAACCGGATTTCCAAATTGTACGAAACCTTTCGCACCCTTTCGCCGTCGTGACCGGTGGGTCCCATGGAAGTGTTTTTTGGGAAATCCACCCCGTCCATTGCATTCAGAACGAAATTTCAGTCAATAATGGGTAGTTTTGAATGTCCATTTATGCGTCCCAGAGAAGAAAGCACAAAAAGATCAGATTTGGACGTTGCAGGGCAGCCCTTTTGTGGCCTCTGTACCGCACACGTGTGCACGCATGGGTGTAAAGTAGAAACATGGTTTTGTAGTATTCGCAGCTGTCTACACGGTGGACGGTACGGATTTTCCGTACGGGTGACGTGTGGGGCCCACAGTCGACCACAAAATTGGATTTTCCGTCCGTTCGCAAACAACGCAAAACGGCAACTGCCGTTTTGGATTTGAAATCGGGCGCTGGTTTTTTTGGAAAGCGCTGACGCGGTCAGCGCTTCTAGTGCACGGCCGACTTAAATGTGCAAGGTGTACATTCACCATGTACGGGATCCACTGTGATGATTTTCAGAAATCTTCACCGTCCATATTTTTTCTCATCTTATTTAAACCGTCAAGAACAATTTTGAGGCAGTTTCAGATATTAGGTAGGCCCCACTTAATGAATTAAGGGGCTGATTTGGCTGTTAGCCCACTTCCCAAGATTTTTAATGGTTGAAATTTAATATGTACGGTTAATTTATGGCCCTCATCACATGTATGAAGTTTCGAGTCAATCGGATGGCGGGAACCATATGATCTTGCATTCTAAACTATTTTTTGGGACTCTTTAACGTGAACAGCTTGATTTTCTCAGATTCCTGCCATGTAAATCTGTTGATCTTGGTTCTCTGGAGTCCGTCCCTTGCTTTGATAACTTCGGAGCGTCAAATCTACGCTTTTAATACTCTTTTTCAATCAACGCTCCTTATTACATCCTGCAACAAAAACACGATTAAAATCCAATGTTAAGTATTATCGTGTACGTAAAATAGGGCAATAATCAGGGTCCGATATGTAATATTTGACCCTCATCACAACCCCCAACCAGCATTTTGCTAGTCCCGAGCAAAACATGCGAAAAATAATTTCAGAAATAAAGGACAATTCCTGTAAACTCAAATGACGTGTGAACAGATAGTTGAGATGTGAAAATTCTAAAATTCATGAATGGTGAGAAAATTTTTCTCCTGAAATCAAGCTTACAGTAAACTTCATAATCAAGTTCAAAATATTAATCCATTAATTAGAACAATACATTGAGTTCCATGAGTGTATAGTGTAACCTCGACTCACAGTCATTAAGGTCATGACATCATTGGAGTTCATGACAACCAAACCTGTAACCAACACTAGCATTTTAGATTAACTTTCCATTCAACCAGCCTTTGATTTTCTTTATGAATAGTAACGCCAATGAGGAAAATCAAATTCTCACATATAGGGAGCAAACCTATGGTGAAAACTTGTCACCTAACTTCCTTTTTTTTTTTTTTTTTTTTTTTTTTATATGTTAACTATGGAGAATCAAATCTACACCTATAGGGAGCAAACCTATGGTGAAGATTATGTGACTTAGCCTTTTCTCTTCTTCTTTATAAACTGATGCTAACAAAAATTGTTTTTTTTTTTTCAGGCTAGTTCCTTTCATGCTTTAATGATCACTATGTACCATTTAATATCGAACTGAAAACTTAATGTGTAAGTGAGATCTGATATGTGCAATCCTGGCTCAATCAATGTTTACAACTTCTAATCATGAATTAACAATTCAAACTTAACTGTGAAATCTACCAGACAACTGAATCTAAGAGTCATAAATTACTCACATTCTGTATCTTGTAATTTTAAAATTACAACTATCCTTCAAAATCACTTTGAATTCAACAGAAATTCTAGAAAAAATGTTAAAATTTTCACAAATTTTGCTCAAGACCAAGAGAATACTGATTAAGTAACCTAATCTCCCACCCCCAACTTAAAATCTACATTGTCCTCAATGTAACAGAAATAAACATGCGATGCACATGAGACAATGAAAAGAAAAGAGAGTGATGGAAAGATGGTACCTGAACGGAGAATCAAGAGGCTTTCTCAAAAATATCAACGTAAAAACGAGTCAGTATAAGAGAGAAATCAACAAAAGCAAAATAAACATAAAATCACCAAAAGAAAATCCTACCTATACCACTTTCGTAGGTGCTCTCGATTGCATTTAGCGTATGCAACAAGCCTTTAAACCCCTAGGTTACCCCTAGTGGACGAGTTGTAGTCTCGTGAGGGTTTGCAGTAATGTTACCCACAAACATTGAACTAACTAATTGGGAAAATGAAATGAAATGAAAAGGCTGGGTTGCCTCCCAGGAGCGCTAAGTTTAACGTCTTCAGCCAGACAAGAACGGACCATGAATTAACTAATCTTTAGAACTAGGGTCCGCCAAAGAAATTACCTCAATACCTTGATTAACCAATCCCAGACAAGTGATGTGAGTTCCCATGAACTGTGCTATCTGAAATGAGGTAACTGATACTGTCGTCAAATAATTTAAGGACTTCTGCTCGAACGACTTCTTCTATGTAAGGATCACGCTTCCTTTGCATTTCACGCGACATTCCCGCAGCATGATCCATACATACAGTGGGGCAGACTCCCTGTATTTCCGCTATCCTCCGTTCAATTGCTGCCTTATATGCTCTAAGAACATTAAGCAGTCTGCTCTCTTTTGCCTTCTCAGAGTTAAAAACTGTGCTGTCAGGAAGAGTCTCAGAGGGATGAAGAGGTTCCACTTTCGCTCTCCATTTTTCAGTCTCAAATATAGGGGTAGAATCGAGCAGTGCATTGACTTCGTGGATGGCACTATCGATGTCAAAGTCCATGCCATATTGTGCTAAGCAGGTCTCAAGTGGATCTTCAAAAGATTTACGGAAGGAGTCCTGCACTAGACTCTCGATCATGTCCACTTCAAAGATGTCATCCAAATCTGCGGATTGTTGTCCTGCATTAAAAACATTAAGTTTAATATTCATGTTACCAAAGGACAACTTCATAACTCCATTTCGGCAATTTATAATAGCATTAGATGTGGCCAAAAATGGACGACCCAAGATTTGGGATCGACTATGAGGATTTCTGGACAAGCTGAGTATCTATAACTATGAAATCCACTGGAAAATAAAATTTGTCAACCTGAATTAACACATCTTCAATAACACCCCGGGGCACCTTGACAGATCTATCAGCTAGTTGTAATGTTATTTTAGTCGGTTTCAACTCACCAAGTCCTAGCTGCTCATAAACTGAATATGGTAACAAATTGACACTCGCCCCTAAATCAAGCAATGCCTTCCCGATCTTATGATCTCCTATGCCGCAAGAAATGGTGGGAGCTCCTGGATCCCTAAATTTAGGAAGGGTGTTATGTTGAATCATGGAGCTGAGCTGCTCTGCAAGGAAGACTTTCTTATGAACATTCTGCTTACGCTTTTGAGTGCATAAATCTTTAAGAAACTTAGCGTAAGGAGGGACTTACTTGATAGCATCAAGTAACGGAATGTTGACTTGCACTTTTTTAAACACATCCAGGATTTCATCAAAGTTGTTTCTTTTCTTCATTGGTGCCAGACGTTGAGGAAAGGGTGCTTTGGGCACATAGGGTGGCACATTAGTGTCTCTTGGAGAGTCAGAGAGCTTTTGGACTTTGGATGCATTAGTGTGTCTCTCTACTTCATCTTGATCTTCTGCTTTAGAATTTGATTCATCCCTAGGTATCTCTATTCATGTTGTCAATCTGTTTGCACGACCTAAGGGTAGTGATCGATTTGGCTTGCTCATGATATTGACCTTGGTTAGAATTAGAGCCAATCTCATCTTGTCCCTTTGGATTAGCCATGAGTTGACTAGGAACTGCCCTTCTCTCTCTCACTCAATGTGGCGACTAGTTGACCCATTTGTACTTCGACTTGGCAATGGATTGCGCATTTGCATGTAAGCTTTCTTTGGTTGGCTAGTAAGGTTTGTTGGGTGTCTTTTGGAATTGGAGAGAACTCTGCATAAAGAGATTGAGTGTTTCTTCAAGAGATGGTTTCCGTGATTGTGAAGGGACTTGTTGATATTATGAAAGCTGTTGAAGTTGTTGATTGCCAACTTGAGGGTAAGGTTGCATGGGAGGATTTCCGGATGGTCCTCCTTGTTGTGGTCCTTTGCCCAAGAGAAATTTGGATGCCTAGCCCAACCTGGGTTGTAAGTTTCTGCGTAAGGATTATTCCTGTGTCTTTGAAAAGTGTTCATTGCATGTACTTGTTCAGTAAAGAAGTTCTGGGGATCTTTGCACCGTGATGGACAAGACTGCATAGGATGGGCAGGACTAGAACATATGGCACATGCCTCGACTTGAGCTGTTTTTGGAGGTCCATTATTTAATACCAGAGCATCAACTTTCTTTGTCAGGTTATCAAGCTTGGCGCACAGATCTGGCATGACTCCTATCTCATATATACCACCTCTCTTTTGTGGTTGGGGACTTCTGTCACCTCTATTTGAATAGTCCCATTGCTGGGAATTTTCACACAAGGTTTCAAAGAAGTTCCATGCTTCAACATCACTTTTGGTCATGAATGACCCTCCACTGGTGGCATCAACCATGCGACGGTTCTGGGGTGTCAAACCGTCATAGAAGTATTGAACCTGTTGCCACTTTTCAAAACCATGGTGTGGACATTTAAGAAGTAAGTCCTTCCATCTTTCCCAACATTCATGAAAGTGCTCTCCCTCTTTTTGTGTGAAATTAGTGATTTCCCTACGGAGAGCATTAGTTTTGTGAACAGGGAAGAACTTGTTTAAGAACTTCCTAGACAATTGGTCCCATGTAGTGATAGACCCAACTTCTAGAGAATTCAACCATGCTTTCGCCTTATCCTTCAAAGAAAAAGGAAAAAGGCGCAAACGGATCGAATCGTCTGAAAAGTTTTGAAACCTAAAGGTAGAGCAAATGTCTAGGAATTCTTTCACATGATGATACGGGTCCTCCTTGTCTAAACCATAAAAGGAAGGCAACAACTGTATGACCCCAGTCTTAAGTTCAAAGTGTGCTGCCGTGGTGGTGGGCAACACTATGCATGAAGGCGCATTGAATTGGACAGGAGCTGAATAATCTCTAAGAGCTCTAGTTCCATTCTCTTCTGCCATTTCAAATAGGATGTTTCTAAATCTTTTACGAAAAGTTCTTTCTATTTCAGGATCAAAAGGTGCTAGTTCTATATTTAGAGATCTACGTCCTAGCATAAACTATGTTATTGCAATGTAAGAAAGAAAACTAAACTAAGAAGCAACCTAAGAGAAATAAAACTAGAACTAGAAACTATGAGATTCTAAAACAAATTAAAACTATGTAAATAAGAATGGGAAGAAAGAACCCGGAAAAGGAGATGATTGATAGCAGAAGATTTAAGAAGCTCCTCCTTCACTTAGTAGCTTCCTTCCTCAATTCCTGTAAATAAAAACAAAAAACAAATCAAGTTTCCTAAAATAATGATAGAAAAATCCTAAGCAACGGTTAATTCCTAAAAAAGAAAGTTTTTAAAACTAGAAAATAGAAAGTTACTAAATCCAAAGTTAGAAAGTAGAAAATTCCTAAAAATTGAAAACCTAAATCTCAAAATAGAAAGTAGAGAGGACTGGAGAATTTAGAAAGATGTTACCAATTGGAGATCTATGTTAGAATCCTGCAAAAGAAAACAAAACAAGTTAGTTTCTAAAACAGAAAATCTAAAATTAGAAATTTTCTAAAGAACTAAAAAAAAAGAGTTAGTTTCTAAAAAGGAAGGAAATCCTAGAATTAGAAAGTTACTAAAAATAAAAAGCTAAGTTAGTTTCTAAAAAGGAAAAAATTTCTAAAACTAGAAAATAGAAAGTTACTTAAAAGAAGAATCTAAATCTAAAATTAGAAACTAAAAATTTCTAAAAAAATAAAATCCTAATTCTAAAAATAGAAATTAGAAAAAGTAAGAAACTTAGAAGGGATTACCAAATTAGAAGTTTATTTCAGGACCCTACAAAACAGGAAATAGGTTAGTTTCTAAAATAAAGAAAAAAAAAACTCTAAGTTAGTAAAATCCTAAGCTATGAATTATGATAAGAGAGAATCTTAAATTCAATTTGGAATGAAACAGTCCCCGGCAACGGCGCCAAAAACTTGATGTTTTTATTTAAACCAACATGATTTAAATGATTCTTCACTCGCAAGTATACGAATCAAATGTAGATATGGTACGTATTACGAGATCGTTCCCACGAGGACTGATCGTCACAATTCAAATTTATGACTCTCCTTAACTAATCCAACAAATAATGGAATGAACTATTAAGCACAATTCTATGAAAAACAATTAAAAATAGGGAAGAAAATTCAATCAGAGAACGAACACTAGGACTTTCGAATCCACCCCTAATTATCCTAACCCTTGTTTTGTCTGATGATTCACCTTAATCTAGATTGATACCACTTAAATAGAGAAAGCACAATCTGTGTCCTTAATCGGGCATACAGAATGTCTAATTCCTTTAAGCAATGCCATGAATAACATATCCCATGTCCTTGGTCGGGCACATGGAATGTACAGTTCATTAAAGCACCCTGTTTCTTCCTCTATAGGAAACCTGTTCTTGATCAGACACAAGCACCTACAATAAGCATCCAAACAACATCCACATATATACTTTGGTCAAGTTCATAGATGGAGAAGTATAGAATTTAAACCAATCAAACCCACTTAGAGAAAGAAACACACCAATCAAATCAAAGTAAAATCAAAATATAACAAGAGTATTCAAATTAGGGGCTTCATCTCAGCCCTAGCTGAGAGATTAGTGACCCATAAAATCCATTAAAAATATGGATAAACAAAATTCATAAAAAGGAAACATCAAACCAATCAATCTCTCTCTCTCTCTCTCTCTTCTTTTCTCTGGATCTACTATTTTCCTCTGGATCTGGAATTCTCCACTTTTTTGAATCCCCTTCCTCATGTTTTGGAACTCTTTTTATAGCTGATGGAGTGGCTGGAGTGGTGAAAATCGGATTTGGGAAGCTGTCGCACGCGCAGCAAAAACCTTTTCGCAGCCAAGTTTGGGACCTCGAAATACCATACTTTCCTCGTTCAAATTCCAACAAACACCGTCCCTTAGGACTTTCTTGGGTCCTCTACATGATGGACGGTTCAGATCTGCCATATGATCAAAGATGGTGGCCCACAATCGCCTGGAAAACCGGATTTCCAAATTGTGCGAAACCTTTCGCACCCTTTCGCTGTCGTGACCGGTGGGCCCCATGGAAGTGTTTTCTGGGAAATCCACCCCGTCCATTGCATTTAGAACGAAATTTCAGTCAATAATGGATAGTTTTGAATGTCCATTTATGCGTCCCAGAGAAGAAAACACAAAAAGATCAGATTTGGACGTTGCAGGGCAGCCCTTTTGTGGCCTCTGTACCGCACACGTGTGCACGCATGGGTGTAAAGTAGAAACATGGTTTTGTAGTATTCGCAGCTGTCTACACGGTGGACGGTACGGATTTTCCGTACGGATGACGTGTGGAGCCCACAGTCGACCACAAAATTGGATTTTCCGTCCGTTCGCAAACAACGCAAAACGGCAACTGCCGTTTTGGATTTGAAATCGGGCGCTGGTTTTTTTGGAAAGCGCTGACGCGGTCAGCGCTTCTAGTGCACGGCCGACTTAAATGTGCAAGGTGTACATTCACCATGTACGGGATCCACTGTGATGATTTTCAGAAATCTTCACCGTCCATATTTTTTCTCATCTTATTTAAACCGTCAAGAACAATTTTGAGGCAGTTTCAGATATCAGGTGGGCCCCACTTAATGAATTAAGGGGCTGATTTGGCCGTTAGCCCACTTCCCAAGATTTTTAATGGTTGAAATTTAATATGTACGGTTAATTTATGGCCCTCATCACATGTATGAAGTTTCGAGTCAATCGGATGGCGGGAACCATATGATCTTGCATTCTAAACCATTTTTTGGGACTCTTTAACGTGAACAGCTTGATTTTCTCAGATTCCTGCCATGTAAATCTGTTGATCTTGGTTCTCTGGAGTCCGTCCCTTGCTTTGATAACTTCGGAGCGTCAAATCTACGCTTTTAATACTCTTTTTCAATCAACTCTCCTTATTACATCCTGCAACAAAAACACGATTAAAATCCAATGTTAAGCATTATCGTGTACGTAAAATAGGGCAATAATCAGGGTCCGATATGCAATATTTGACCCTCATCAGTATGAGCATTGTAGTAGAATATATGGCTGATAAGATCATGGGCATTCATGCGGAGGTACAAACCAAGCTACATGCCTCGAACGAAAAGTATAAGGAGCAAGTGGACAAGCATTGATGACAAAAAGTGTTCGAGGTGGGTGATCAAGTAATGGTCCATCTGTGCAAAGAACGATTTCCGACCAGAACTACAACAAGTTGAAGAATAAAAAGATTGGACCAGTATCAATCATCCGAAAGATCAATGACAATGCTTATGTTGTTGATCTTCCAGATGACATGGCGATCTCACGAACTTTCAACGTCGCGGACCTGACCGAGTATCATGAACCAGCGCAGGATGAAAACTCGAGGACGAGTTCTTTTGAAGTGGAGGGGAGTGATGTAGAGCGGGTCGCAGATAGTTTCATGGCTAAGATGGATCAGAAAAGGCCCGGTCGGCGACATAAGTGATCCAAACCATCGGACCTTAAATCGGGCGTATCTCACAATCCGGAATGCGTTAGCTGACGTAAAATATATGATTTTGGGGTAGAACGAGCTACTTTAGACTATTCTTTTGACGAAGCCGATAGTTGCTTTGCCAAAATCAAGCATAGATTATCCACGACCCCGGTTCTTGTACTTCTTAACTTCGACAAACTGTTTGAAGTCGAATGTGATGCCTCATATGTCGGAATTGGGGGAGTTGTCTCAAGAAGGTAGGCCGGTAGCCTTCTACAGTGAGAAACTTAGCGATGCATGCAAGAAGTGGTTTATATATGAGATTGAGTTATACGCGGTGGCTCAGGCACTACGACACCAGCGACATTATTTGATTCAAAGAAAATTCATACTTTACACGGACCATCAAGCTCTCAAATTCATTTATAGTCAAGCTAACATTAATCGTGTGTATGCTAGATGGATCTTATTTTTGTAGGAATTCACGTTCGTACTAAAACACAAGTCAGGACAACCGAACAAAGTAGCTGATGCACTGAGTCACCGTGTAACTTTATTAGTCACTATGAGCAATGAGGTTGTCGGGTTCGAGCGCCTTAAAGACATATATGTCGATGACGATGACTTCAAGGACGCATGGGTTAGATGCCAAGAAGGTCACCCCGGTGACTTACATATGCAAGACGGGTTCCTTTTCAAGGGAAATCAATTATGCATCTCAAACAGTTCGCTAAGGGAACAGATAATCTAAGAGCTACATGGAGGTGGCCTCAATGGACACCTTGGGCGAGACAAGACGCGAGCTCTTGTGGAAGAATGGTATTACTGGCCGCAATTGGTACATGATGTGGGAAAGGCAGTCCAACATTGTTATATTTGTCAGACCGCCAAGGGACAATCTTATAATATGGGCCTCTACACCCTGTTACCCGTGCCTGACGGCCCTTGGGAGGATTTATCTATAAACTTTGTGCTTGGTCTCCCACGAACATAACGTGGCATGGATTCAGTGTTCGTGGTAGTAGATTGTTTCTCCAAGATGACGTACTTTATTCCATGCAAGAAGACTCTTGATACAACACACGGGGTGAATCTATTCTTCAGAGAAATTGTGCAGATACACAGGATTCCCAAGACTATTACTTCTATTCATGACACGAAGTTCATAAGCCACTTTTGGCGGACTTTGTGGACTCGATTCGATACATGACTTTAGTTCAGCAGCGCCTACCACCCATAAACTGACGGTCAAACTGAGGTTGTGAATTGCATATTGGGAAACCTCCTTCGATGTATTTCAGGAGAAAAACTGAAGCAGTGGGATTTAGCTTTGTCTCAAGTGGAGTTTACATTCAACAACATGGTGAACCGCTCGACAGGAAAATCCCCTTTCCAGGTTATTTACGGACGAGTACCTCGCCACACACTAGACTTGGTCCCTTTGCCCAAGCTCCCAGGCATGAGCATTGTATCAGAACATATGGCTGATAAGATCATGGGCATTCATGCGGAGGTACAAACCAAGCTACATGCCTTGAACGAAAAGTACAAGGAGCAAGTGGACAAGCATCAATGACAAAAAGTGTTTGAGGTGGGCGATCAAGTAATGGTCCATCTGCGCAAAGAACGATTTTCGACCGAAACGTACAAGTTGAAGAATAAAAAGATTGGATCGGTACCAATCATCCAAAAAATCAATGATAATGCTTATGTTGTTGATCTTCCAGATGACATGGCAATCTCACGGACTTTCAACGTCGTGGACCTGACCGAGTATCATGAACCAGTGCAGGATGAGAACTCGAGGACGAGTTCTTTTGAAGTGGAGGGGACTGATGTAGAGCGGGTCGCGGACAGTTTCATGGCCAAGATGGATCAGAAAAGGCCCGGTCGGCGACAGAAGTGATCCAGACCATCGGACCTTAAATCGGGCGTATCTCACAATTCAAAATGAGTTAGCTGACGTAAAATATATGATTTTGGGGTAGAACGAGCTACTTTAGCCAACCAATCCAGTTATGCAAGGTTATAATGCCTAAAATTGTAAATAACCCCTGGATCGACAGTCGTTTCCCTGTTTTAATTTCATTTTACTATAAATAGTAAGTTTTAGTTTGATTATAACTCTTCATCCCTCGGACTTTAGGTTTTGCGCCCAACGTGAAAAGAGCTTAGAGTAATTAAGAGAATGGTTTGGTGAAGCTAAATAGGACACTTACTATTTTTGGCCGAAAACCTTGCGCACTAGTAGACATCACGATCGTCTAGAAATAGTAAGTTTATTATTTATAGTAAGTCATGATTTCTAAGAGTTTTAGTTGTAGTTTGATTCTGATTTCTTTCTCATTGCTTAGTACCCCTATTTAAAGGGTTGTGAACTCATTTTTATTCATTCATTAATCAATTTCGAATTTATTAGAATTTATTTCTATTTTATGCTTTCTTTCCCCGTGGATTCGAGAAGTCTCTATGAGGAGTCCAGAGAAGTTCCGTGGATTCGGAATACTTATCCTCTTGAGGAAGACGGTGCTCGACCTCACGTCCTCCCCTCCGTCAGTTGCTTTATCTCCCTGTGAGAAGATACATCTTGCGGAAAGAGTTGTAGTCTAAAAAGCTCTTTGTCACTCCTAATGCCATAGTTTACAAGGTAACACCTATAGCTCCTATCAATTTTCATCAATTGACAGATGGATATAGTGGATATACAAAATATATATCGAGGTAGGCCCATGGTCAGAGCCGCACCATGTTGGGTGTGTGTCAAGGGCCACAACTAATCTGCTCCCTTTTTCCAGGACGCGTGTGAGGTGTACCGTAAACACCACCCTAGTGGTGATGTGTTGGGTCTATGGGGCCCAACTTTATATATGTGTTCTATTGCCCTCTCATTTTAGGGCATGAACCCAAAAATAAAGCAGATCGGAAGCTCAAGTGGACCACACCAAAGTAAACAATGGTAATTGATCGCCTCAAGGCCTGGGGCCGGGCTAAGGCTTAGGGGACTAGAGCTGGGCTAGGGTCGGGCTAGGGCTGGGGGACAGAGACGACAATCCTAACGAGGCCCATTACTACCCTTAATCCAAAATAGAGGTTCCAGAAATGGAGCCCACTATTTGGTAATCTCGACCATTGGTCTGCTGCACCAGCTGTGCATGGACCGGGTGCCAAAAATTTCCTTCATAGGACAATCGTAATCTCGGTATTTGTTGCCTCAAAAGAATAGCTAGGCATACAACAATTTCCCCATTACACCAAAAAATCAAAAAGGATACTGGCCAAATTATTCAAATTTGGAGATTTTTGGCACATGGTCAATCCACGGTGGAACAAACAAACAAGTGATGGCCTAGATTATCGATAGCCATGGGCCCTACTCGTCCAAACTGAAAGGGTAAATCTCATCATTCTCATCTCTAGAGAAGTGTGATGTGATGGTTGCTCCATTGGACTAGAATTGTGAATCACACTTTCCCCAATGGGATGGGTAACGTGTGTACAAGATCATGATTGTTAATCCAGTGGGCCACATTATGAATCTGTGATGGTCCCAAAAGTAGGCCAATCCATAAATTATAGAGGCAACGGTCATGGATTAAACATGAGAATAACAGAGAATCACAACAACATATATTCAACATGCGCATTCTACCCACCTATGGGAACCAGCCCACGAGTTTTATCAAGAGGTCATTTCCGTTCACATGCCACCAAATTGAGAGAGACTAGGCATGCTAGTACACCTATTGGGTCCCTTTCACAACTGTACCACCGCATGATGATCCAAAGATCAAGGTCATCCATCAGGTGGGCCTCAGACACTGAGAGAAGTGCACTGATTGCAGTATCCTAATAACAAAAAAAAAAAGATTTATGCCAGTTCACCATTGACTATAGACCAGTCTAGTTAACTGTCCATTTGGAGGCTACCAATGGGTGAAAATCAGTGGGACCCACTTTGTACGTCCTCTCCTTAACCAACGGACAATCATGTGGTGTTTACAGTGGCTGCAGGCACTAATCTCTTTTGTCAAAACAAGATATCAACAACATCATTTCAATTTCATGGAGTAAGAAGATGTCACAATACCTTCTTCCAGCAAAAATTCATGTAACAAAAGAGGTCAGAACAGCTAATATCATCTTGTGTTTTTGTCAGCAACCGGTATATTCCACAGCATTGCCTGCAGATGTTAGTTATAAACCATGATCCGCTTATACTTTCTTTTTTCTTTTCCTTTTTTTTTTTTTAAATTTCTGTTTTTGTTCATTAGTAAAGGTAAACAGTTTCTACTCCCCCTAACAGGTAAACAGAGAGGATCCATTTGTTGAGGATTTTGGCTTGCAGAATCACACAGATCTAGATCTAGGATAGCAATCCAATGGCACCAAGCATACAAGAGAACACATATATTTAACGTGGAAAACCCTTGTGGGAAAAAATCACGGCACAAAGCGACAGATCTCCACTATGAAAGCAACAATTACAATGAGAAAGGACTTACCCAATTCGAACAACCTCGAATCTCACCCTAGCTACACCCTTTGATAACCCTAAACCCTTTTAGGAACCCTTGGAACTACTTTAGAAAGCCTTCCCATATATTCCCATCCCCTAGAAAAGCCCTAGGAACACCTATTTATAGTTTAGGAAACTTCCCTTCCGCATCCCAGTTGCGAAAGGACTCAAATCCGCAGTTTTACACAAAATCACGGAACAAACTGCGTAACCTACGACTAGTCTAGCCGAGTCTTCGACTGGTCGTAGGACCCCTTCGACCAGTCGAGACATCCCTTCAACCAGTCGAGCAGTTCGGACACCAAAATCCCATGTTGCTGGACTTTGAGTCGTGTAGGCCACGACCAGTCAAACTATTCCTTCGACTAGTCATAGCTACAATAAAAAATAGATTAAAGACTTTTTCCTAACAATCTCCACCAAGTCTTCAATCTTCAACCGTGTAGCTCCTTGACCTCTTCTCTTATCTCTGCATCACATCATAGCTTCTCGTGCACACTCCGTCTTTCTTTTCTGCCATCGCCAAGCCCAAAGAAGTTACACATAACTTAAACTTCTCTGCAGGAACGACCTAAGTGAGCATGTCTGCCGGATCAAAATCCACGTGCTCAGCCACCTTTGCTCCTGTCTTCTCAAAAAGAAAAAACGTAGTCTTCTTACCATCTCACCGCTACCCAATATTGCTTGCCGGGGTACTTGCTCACAACATTGATAGCCTGTGAAATAATCGGTCTAATCCAGACCATGGCATACATTGCCAACAGCATTCGAATAAGGCTCATGAGATATCCTGCTTTTTCTTATCTGTTTTGGGACATGTCCTGAGGAAAACTTGAGGAGAGATGCATAGGGAACGCTCTTCAGCTTTACTTGGCCCATTACATACTTGATCAATAACTACACATAAGGTATTCCTCCTGTGATTACCAAAGCCTACTCCTCCTTTAGTCTCAATGCTGAGAACCATCTTTGCAGCCCCCCGATCCTTCATCCTGAATGTCTCACCATGAAGGAATTAAACCACTGCCTAGGCGACAAGTCGAACCACGACCTCCTGCAAAGTCTTTTCTCAGCCCCTTTAACTTCGAACTACTCTGGTTGCTTCATGTAGATCTGCTCTTCACTTTCCCTTACAAAAGTGCAGACTCCACATCCATCCTTTCAGCTCAAGATCACGTTGGCCAACTAGTACCAATCACGGATCTAATAGACACCTGCTATACCGTCGGTGTGAATATCTCTGAGAAGCTGATCCTTTCTCTCTGAGTATAACCCTTCGCTACCAACCTCACTCTGTATCTATGCTGTATCCTCCTAAAGATCCACCTGCATCCAACCGCTCTCTGGCCCACTGGAAGCTCCACCAGCTCCCATATGTCGGTCTGGTACAATAAATCCATCATATCGCCCATAATCACCTTCCACTTCTTAGCATCAGGTTCACCTAGAGCCATCTGAATAGAAGATGAATCCCCTGCGTTATTGGAGTCGTCCATGTACCTCACCGATATCCTGCAATCATGCCATGTGATTCTTCTCATAGGTGGCTACTTCACCTGCTCTGTATCCATGTCTGCACATCTCAGCCTTCCTGCTCATGTGGCCATGCCCAACATGCCACACATGTGCAGAAATGGAATCCACTACATCTACTGTAGCTCCACCATTTGAAGTGCTCCCGATCAACCTGTACAAGTTACCGAGTCGTTGTACTTTTATGATTACCCGTGCCCCCTTGAATACTGTAAGAGCACCATCAATACTTGTGTACTGACATCCTTTTACCTCAAGCACACCAAGAGAAATCAGATTTTGTTTCAAATCAGGAACGTGCCTGACCTCAGTCAAGGTACGCTCCACCCCATCAAACATCTTGATGCATACAGAACCAATAGCCACAACATTACAGGTAATGTCATTGCCCATAAATACTTGTCCACCATCGCACTCCCTGTAGTTGGTAAACCAACTCCGATGAGGAGTCATGTGAAAAGATGCCCCTGTGTCTAACATCCACTCGTCCATATGATCATTGTATGACAGCCTGATAGTAGACATAGATAAACTTTACCATCACATCCACTCTGACGTGGCAACATTGGCCTCCCTGCATGAAGCCTCAAAATCTTCCTTCTTCGATTTAGGATTTTCACAATCCCTCTTCACATGTCCTTCCTTCCCACAATTCCAGCACTTTACCTTTCCTTTGTCATTGCCCTTGGATTTGGATCTAGAACTTGAAGAACCCGTACCTTGTTTAGAATTCCTACCCACTATAAACAGTGCATCAGAAGATGTCCCCATGTCGCTGTTTAGTTATCTCATAGCCTTCCCTTGAAGAGCTGAGATAACTGTATCGATACTCAGGGTTTTGTTTGTGCTGCACATAGTGTCCTTGAATGCCTCAAAAGATGCCGGGAGAGAATTTAGCAACATACATGCCTGTTCTTCATCTTTCATCACTTTCTCCATATCCAGCAATTTGCAAACCAATTTATCAAAGTTGCTGATGTGAGCCTCCAGATCTCCGCCATCTGCCATCTTGAAATTATACCACTGTCGCTTCAAGTGCAGGCGATTTTTAGAGGATTTCTTCGCATAAACATCCTCTAACTTTGCCCATAACTTAGCCGCAGTTTTCTCCCTCATGACGTTGTAGAGAACCTCATCCGTGAGACATAAACAGATCGATGATAAAGCCTTCTTATCAAGAGTATTCTAATCACCATCAGTCATAGTGGACTTTCGCTCCTCAAGAGCATCATCTTCGCCTTGCTTGATTAAGGAACTCATCATCTTGATCTTCCATAACTCAAAATTATTTTTCCCTGAGTACTTCTCAATATCATACCTAGCGCTTGCCATTATTACTAATCCCTCAGATTCAGATCTGTGCCCCAACCGATTGCTCTGATACCACTTGTTGAGGATTTTGGCCTGCGGAATCACACAGATCTAGATCTAGGATAGCAATCCAATGGCACCAAGCATACAAGAGAACACAGATTTAACGTAGAAAACCCTTGTGGGAAAAAACCACAGCACAAAGCGACAGATCTCCACTATGAAAGCATCAATTACAAAGAGAAAGGACTTACCCGATTCGAACAACCTTGAATCTCACCCTTACTACACCCTTTGATAACCCTAAACCCTTTTAGGAACCCTTGGAACTACTTTAGAAAGCCTTCCCATATATTCCCATCCCCTAGAAAAGCCCTAGGAACACCTATTTATAGTTTAGGAAACTTCCCTTCCGCATCCCAGGTGCGAAAGGACTCAAATCTGCAGTTTTGCGCAAAATCGCGGAACAAACCGCGTAACCTACGACTAGTCTAGCCGAGTCTTTGACTGGTCGTAGGACCCCTTCGACCAGTCAAGACATCCCTTCGACCAGTCGAGCAGCTCAGACACTAAAATCCCATATCATTGGACTTTGAGTCGTGCAGGCCACGACCAGTCGAACTATTCCTTCAACCAGTCGTAGCTACAGTAAAAAACATATTAAAGACTTTTTCCTAACACCATTTAGTCACTTAGCTTCGGTGCACTCCAGCCTGGCAGCGACCCACTTGTCCTCAGTTATGGGCAGCAGGATCACACCTTCGGGTAGCTTCATGTTGGTCCCACATAGGGCTGTACACAAACCGGGCTATCTCGATTAGCTCGCTCGACTCAGCTCGACCCGGAACTGAGTTCGGGTCGCGATGGGCCATTTTCTTCGGCTCGAAACTGAGTTCGGGCCAAGTTCGGATAGGTTCCAGCTCTGCCCGACTCAGCCTATATATATATATATATTCTAAATTCTTACCTAGTTACCCTAACCATTTACAGCAATCCAGGCCGTCCAAATCGTGGGTCCCATTGTAGATAGAGCAAACTCCTAAAAATCTATGACAAAAACCCTTCTTAAAAATCAAGGCCGTTCAAGTTACCTGCCAAAGCTCTTCCCATGGAGTAGATGGAGCAGAGTAAAAAAATCAAGGCTATCCAAATCGTGGGTCCGAAACTAGCCCGAACTTGCCCGATTGTTGACCGGGTCGGGTTCGGGCTGGACATGTTTGCCCGGTGACCGGGCCGGGCCGGGTTCGGGCTGGTTTGGCTGGTGACCGGGCCGGGCCGGGTTGAGCCCAGTCCGACTTGGTTCGACCTGATGTACACCCCTAGTCCCACATGGGTACACCTGAATCCTGCTGCCCAAGACCAGAGGGCTGCTTCTTCCTACAGCCGGCACAGAAGTCAGGTCTGTGACTGATGGTTCGGAGCTTTCGAAAGGCGTGGAAGATGAAGGGGATGATTCCCTGCTTTTCAGCAGAGGATTGGCCGGGGAAGATGGTTCCTTGCACTTTGGAACGACCTCAATATACAGTTCTGAAAGAGGAGTCGATTGGTAGATGTGGGTTTTGTCCCTGTCTGAGGGCTCACTGGATGAAGCATCCTGTTGATCTCTATTTGAAAACCACGGACATAACTCATATGTCATAAATAAAAAATAAAGATAAATAACAAAATTATCTCTTGCTGTTTATAAATTATAATCTATGGTATCAATGTTCAACCATGTCAAGTGCACCCTAAAGACTTGACCTGACCTGACTCATAATTTATAAATTAAAAATATTAGGATTACCAATAGATATCCAAATAGTCAATGTTATTAGTGTGGTGTGTGTGTGTGTGTGTGTGTGTGTGTGTGTGTGTGTGTGTGTGTGTGTGTAATTGAAACTTAAGTTTTTTATTTTTTGAAAATTATTAAAGCATCAAACTACTTGATGATGTCTTTTTTCTTTTTCATTTTTTAATACAAACACACACCCCACATGGGCACTAAAACCCATGACTTCAATGTTGAAACACAGTGCGTCTACCGCTAAGTCATGCATTGAGACTCCTTAACGATGATGTCTTCGTTAAATCTTCTCCTTTATCAACATTTGTTGGATCGATTACCCTCATAAACCTTAACATTTTAAAGAAAATAACATTGTGACTCAATCGGTGACTCAGTTCAAGTCACAGCATGTTGCAACGAGTCTTCCCAAGTGGCTGCGTCGACTCGACAAGCCTTCCCTCGAATCAGTAGTAAGTCAAATTCAGGTCCAACTTTCCTACCAACTCAGGTTGAAATCTCACCGAGTCAAGTTGAGTTAGCTGACTTTCAAGTTGGGAAGTTTTAAAAGTATGGTACAAACCATGCCTGTCCATCACAAAATCAGCATATCTATATGTATATGTAATGCATAAATTACAAGTTTGTATTAATGATAGAAGGAATTATAATGTCCTACTCAGAAGCAAATCTACAGTTTTCCAAAGCATGAGATGCTGTGCATGAGGGGACCATGGTTTAGAAATACATATGTTGACCTTACAGGGTCCACTGGATGGAGAAAGCCTTTGCTGTTTGGCATCCATTGAGTGTGGATCCTCAATGTAGTGCTTGAACTGTCAACTTCTTGGCTACCAGTCAAAGGGTTAGGATCTTCCTATACGTGGGAACATAAGATGGGCCCCACATCTATGAAATCCTGTATGTTGGCTGCTGAGCAGGACCCTGTAATTCCTTCTGCATGCAAATTCTTTTACACAAGCATGTATCGATCACATCAGGAACTTAGAGCAAGATGTCATTGTAAGTGCTATAGTTTATATCCCTGTCTGTTATCAAATTTGTGGTGCCAAAATCACTGTTATATAACTTGCATAAGTGAAGCTCTCTCAAAGATCAACATTCATGAACAAGAAAAGCTCACAATAAGAAAAGCTCACAAGTACAAAGATCAACCTTGACTGCAAGAACTGCTCACAAGACATGACTCAAGAATGCAAGACTTCAAGAAGAGTACAAGGCAGTTCGTAAAGAACTCGAGACACTTTCAAGGTTGAGCTACATCAAGATTTCAAGATTGAACTACATCAAGACTTCAAGGCTTAAACTTCAAGGTCACTTGTTCCTAATGTTTCAATGTCCTTACTTCATGTTTGAGGTTTGACTGACCTTAGGTTGACCTTAGGAGTAGGCCATTTTGGATACATAAGTCATATGTTTAAGTTACATGAGTTTGGGCAGTTCTAAGACTTGTCCTAGGCTTTCTTCGACTAGTCTTAGCTTTGCTTCGACCAGTCTAAGAAATTCCTCGATCAGTCGTGAGTTTGTTACAAAATTTGGATATTTTCTGTTAGGCTTCGACTAGTCCAGGAATCTGTTCGACCAGTCGAAGGAACAGTGTCGACTGCATCTTCGACCAGTCGAAAGTCTTCAACTCAAAGTCCAGCGATGAAATTCAGGTTCTTCGACCAGTCGAAGGTGACCTACGACCAGTCGAAGGAGACCTTCGACCAGTCGTAGAACGGTCAAAGCTTATCGCGCCCGATTTTTTCAAATATCTGTTAATTCTTCGACTAGTCGAAGAGCTCCCTAGACTAGTCGAAGACGCGATCTGCTCACCTATAAATAGAGCATGAATCTCAGAAGAATGAATGGAATTAATTAATCCATTCAAGCTAATCTTTGTTAAACTTCTGAGAGATAATTCTGTGCTCCATCTAAGCTAAGTGTGCTTATTTAATATTCTCTTTCTTTAGCTTTATTTAATTAATTTTGTTTCTGCTATTCCAATCTAATTTGATAAGAGGAATTGTTATTCCCTTTCTTTGGAATCAAAATCAATTAAGGCAAGCCCTATTTGGTTTAATTTAAAATCTATTAGAACTAGAACCATTGTAATTGAGTACTGGACATTGAACTTGGACATTCAATCATCTACTCTGACTTGGTTCTACCGAGCTACTACAACGAAGGAGATAATCAGGTATTTTACATTTAATTGTAAATTCCTTTCTGTTTTGGTTTCTTTTAAGATTTGCCAGAAAAATCTTGTTGTATTGGTTATCTAAGGAGAGCTAGGAAAACTCAGAAGTGGGGTTTTTTAATTGTGTAAGCCCATAGACAAAGACACAATTGTAAAGGTTTTGGGTGAACCTGTGAAAACCTATTTTGTTAATGAACGCTAATATCCCCTGTGTGAGGATATTAGGAGTGGAGTAGCATTTTGTGTGGCTGTTGTTTAACAGTTGGTAAACACACAGGCAAACCACTATAATCCCTTGTGTTGTGGTTGAATGATTTATACTTCTAATCTTTAATTATTTATTTATGGGATGTATGTATGGTGGTGAATGTTGTAATCATTTAATTCAAGCATTGTGGGAATTTTGTAATAGTTTAGAATTTCTTTTCTGCTATTCCTTTACCAGCTTGATATTTAATTTCCTTTAAAGTTGTTCCAGCAATGTTGCCTTGCCATTTTTATGGTGTATGGCTGTCCTTAAAACAATACATTTGTGATTACAATTTATTTCAGTTCAGTTTGTGTTTATTTCTGTATTCCTCTTTGGTTTGAGATTTGATACAAAGATCTTTCTAGAAATAAGGTTGTCCTACCATAAACTCTAGTTTTTGGTGTAAGGTTGTCCTTAGAACAACATTTGTATCAACCTCTCAAGATCTAAATTTTGAGGTTGTTTTACTTTCCTGCATTGTGATTTATTTTGGCTATCATATTCTTTTTAATTCTACTATTATAAGTTTTATTTGGCATAGTCCTATTCACCCCCCTCTAGGACATATAGCTGGGCCTTTTCAAGTGGTATCAAAGCCTAATAGCTCTTTTTTAATTCTTGGATTTAATTCCTGACCTAACGATTTAAGCTATTTTAGATGTCAAATTTTGATAGCCTTTCAGTCACTAGGCCTGTACCCTTTGATGGCTCCAACTATGCCTATTGGAAAGCCAGAATGAGGATCTTTCTCAAATCAATGGATGAGAGTGTGTGGCAAGCCACAGTGACTGAATGGAATCCTCCTATCATGGAAGTTACTGGGGTTGACGGTTCAAAATCTATGAAAGTCACACCATATTACCAATGGACCACACTTCAGAAAAGTCAGAGTAGTGCATATGCTAAAGCACTAAATGCAATCACTTGTGCAGTATCACCGGATGAGTTTAAAAGAATCATTTCTTGTGATACTGTAAAGCAAGCTTGAGATATATTAGAAATGACACACGAGGGTACTACAATTGTCAAAAAATCTAAAGTCCAACTCCTCACAACCAGATTTGAAGAAATTCATATGGAGGAAAATGAAATGTTTATAGACTTTTACACTAGATTGAATGACATTGTAAACTCAATGTGGGGTCTTGGCGATAAAATCCCAGAAAGTAAAGTGTGTGGAAAGATATTACGCTCACTTCCTGAAAGGTTCAATTCTAAAGTAATCGCGATCTAGGAACTTCGTGATACAGATAATAAGAGGGTAGAAGAACTAGTTGGTTCTCTACAAACCTATGAGTTAAATTTAAAGCTCCTAAAGGTAAATCTATCGCTTTAAAATCTTCTAAATGTAATTTAGAAGAAAATTCTGATTTAGAAGATGATATGGCTCGTTTAGCTAAGAAATTTTACAAGATTTTCAAAAGCAAGAAAAGGGTTGATTTTTAAAAGTCGAATGATGAAAAGAAGTTCAGACCCAAATCTCGAAAATCTTTAAAAGATAGTTAATGTTACAACTATCAAGAATATGGGCACTTAGTAAATAGATGTCCTAAAAAGGACAAACCCAAGAAGAAGGGTATGTTGGCTACATGGGATGAATCATCTGATTCTGAAGCTTCTTCTGAATCAGAAGATTTTGAAACTGAGTCGGGCAATGAAATTAAAGCTCTTATGACTCTAGCTAAATTCACATTTTCAGATAATGACTCAACAAGTGAAGAAAATCTGAGTAGTGAATGTGAAAATGAAGATGATCTTCAAGACGTTTACAATGCCCTATATAAGGAAAGTTGTAAAATTGCTGTCAAATTTAAACTTCAAAAAGAAAAGTTTTCTAAACTCAAAGAATGTTTTGAATCACTTGTCTTAGAAAAATCACAAATTTCAGATTGTTTTGAAAAATCAAAATGCGATTTGGAATTTAAAAACTCCCTAATTGTTGATTTGAAATCTGAAATTGAGAAACTCAAAAATGAAGTATCTTCTCTTCTGAGTCTAAAGGACACATGGAAATATGCCTAAGGTGATCCAAAGTTAGAAAAACTTTTATTCGGATCAAGAAAATGTGGCGATCTATCCGGGTTGGACTATGATAAAAATTTATCTCCTAAACAAAAGTATACTCCTCCTATGTTTGTGAAAGGAGAGTCCTCAAACTCAAAAGGGAAAAGGACTTATCAAGGTTTTTCTAGAAATTCAAAAACTTTTCAAAAACCTAGAAGCAGCCATGTCAACATTAATCAGAAATGAAATCCACTAGCTGAAAAGATAGTTGATTTACTCAAGGAGCTCTTAAAATCTAACTCTATAGGTCATTCTTACAACTATAAACAAAAGCAGACTAACTATGTTCCTAAATCCAAAACAGTTATGAAATGGGTTCCTAAAGTTGCCTGCTTGGTTGCTCACACTGCTTTCAAAGCAATAAGTCATTCAAAGTGGTACTTAGACAGTGGATGCTCCAGGCATATGACAGGTGACAAAGCTTTATTCACAGATCTAAAAGATATGGCTGATGGTTCGGTCACATTTGGTGATGGTAGCAACTGCAAGATTATAGGCCAAGGTACGGTTCAACTTTTTAATCTTCCTGTGTTTAAAAATGTTTTATATGTTGAAGGCTTAAAACATAACTTGCTTAGCATATCTCAAATATGTGATAATAACCATAGTGTTCGGTTCTCTAATCAAAGCTGTGAGATACTAAACAATAAGGGTTCTGTAATATTAACTGGACGTAGAACGTATGAAAATTGCTATATTATTAGCGAATCCAGCTCATCTAATCAAACATGTTACATGGTCCATACAGACGAGATTGATTTATGGCACAAACGTCTTGGACATGTACATTATCGAAATTTATACAGATTGAGCAAACGAGAACTTATAAGAGGTTTACCCAAACTTCAGAAATTAGATAAAATATGTGGTGAGTGACAGATAGGCAAACAAACAAGGAACTCACACAAAAAGGTGAATTCAAATACCACATCAAGACCACTCGAACTCCTCCACATGGATTTAATAGGACCTACCAGAACGGAAAGTTGTGGTAGGAAAAAGTATATCTTGGTAATAGTTGATGACTTTACCAGATTCACATGGGTAGTCTTCTTAAGGGATAAATTTGAAACCCTTGAAGAAGTAAGAAAAGTTCTCAAAAGAATTCAAACTGAAAAATCTTCTCAAATCAGTAAGATTCGTAGTGATCATGGATCTGAATTTGAGAATAGCAATTTTGAGAAGTTCTGTACCGACCAAGGAATATTACATGAATTCTCAGCTCCCAAAACTCCACAACAAAATGGAATTGTGGAAAGAAAGAATAGGGTGCTTCAAGAAATGGCTAATGTCATGTTGAATAGCATGAAGCTCTCTAAAAATCTTTGGGCTGAAGCATTCAACGCAGCTTGCTATATTATTAACTGAGTCTACACTAGCAAAGATAATAATAAAACGGCTTACGAATTGTGGTTCAATAAAAAGTCTACTGTCAAATACTTTCGAGTTTTTGGCAACAAGTGCTATATTTTACGAGATCATGAAAATTTAGGAAAATTCGATATGAAGAGTGATGAAGGGATTTTTTTAGGATATTCCTTAAACAGTCGAGCTTATAGGGTTTTGAACAAAAGAACTGGTGTGATTCAAGAGTCCATCAATGTTGTCATTGATGATCACTTAAACACGCCAATCCCTAATTCAGATAATGATGAAGTTCTAATCATTGATAAACCCGATACTTCATCGAATCAGACTAATTCTGAGTTGAGGACTGTTAAAGATCATCCAACCACACAAATTCTTAGAAACCCTCTCACCGGTGTTCACACACGTAGACAACTTGAGGATATATGTAATTATGTATGTTTTACATCCTAAATAGAACCATCTAACGTAAAAGAAGCTCTTGCTGATGAGAACTGGATTGTTGCGATGTAAGAAGAACTCAACCAATTCGTAAGAAATGACGTTTGGTATCTCGTTCCAAGACCTAAAGATAAACACATCATTGGAACAAAATGGATTTTCAAAAATAAGTCTGACGAGCGTGGAAATATAATTAGAAACAAGGCTAGACTAGTGGTACAAGGTTATACTCAAATTGAAGGAATTGATTTTGATGAAACTTTTGCACCAGTAGCACATCTTGAATCTATCAGACTATTTATATCCATTGCATGTTTTAGAAAGATAAAGATCTATTAAATGGATGTGAAAAGTGATTTTCTAAATGGCGATTTACATGAAGAAGTCTATGTTGAACAGCCAATGGGTTTTAAAGATCCCAAAAATACTGATCATGTGTATCGGCTTAAAAAGACACTTTATGGATTAAAACAAGCACCTAGGGCATGGTATGAGAAACTAACAAAATTTCTTTTAAGTCATAATTTTCAAATGGGATCTGTTGATAAAACTCTGTTTGTTAAAAAACATAATGATCATATCTTAATGGTACAGATTTATGTTGATGATATCATTTATGGATCAACTTATATTGACTTAACTACTGAGTTTGCAGATTTGATGAAATCACAGTTCGAAATGAGCATGGTTGGGGAATTGACTTATTTTCTTGGATTGCAAGTAAAGCAACAACCTGAAGGAATATTCATTTCTCAATATAAGTATGCTTTGAATCTAATCAAGAGATTTGGATTTGAGAATAGCAAGAATTTCGATACTCCTATTAGTACTACCCTGAAACTCTCAAAAGACTCTAATGGTAAAAATGTTGATTCAAAACTTTATCGGAGTATGATTGACAGTTTGTTATATTTAACTGCTAGTAGACCTGATATTTCTCCAAGTGTTGGTATTTGCGCAAGATATCAATCTGATCCAAAAGAATCTCACTTGATTGCTGTCAAGCGAATTATTAGATATGTCGCAAGTACTGTAAATCTCGGTCTCTGGTATCCTCATGAGACTAGTGTCCAATTAGTCAATTTGGGTACTTGGATCTTGAAATGGTCGAGTAATCTAGATGATAGAAAATCAACCAGTGGTAGTTGCTTTTACATTGGAAATTGTCTAGTTTCCTGGGTTAGTAAGAAACAAAATTCTATATCACTTTCAACAGCTGAAGCTGAGTATATCGCAGCTGGTAATGCATGTACACAGCTTGTTTAGATGCAACGAATGTTAAGTGATTATGGAATTAAATAAGATTCTATGTTATTATATTATGATAATTCCAGTGCGATAAATATTTCAAAAAATCTTATTCAACATTCTCGTACTAAGCACATTGACATTAGATTTCATTATATTCGGGAATTAGTAGAAGAAAAAGTTATATCTTTGGAATATATTCCTACCGAAGATCAACGAGTTGACATTTTCACAAAACCTCTCGATAAAAGCAGGTTCAAAAAGATGAAATTTGATCTTGGTATATGCATTTTAAAATGATTATTTATGCCTACTTGTATCATAGTGTATATATTTGCTAGGTTGAGTTCCAATTTTTGAATAATTTGCAAGAAATATGAATTTTTGGACATTCTTTGACCAGTCGTGAGTATACTCGACCAGTCGAACTTCGACCGGTCGTAGATATCCACGACTAGTCGTAGATCTCGGGAATCACTTAAAATTTAGGGATTTTGCTTTCTTCCTCATTTCGCTTTTTCTCTTTAAGGAGCCGAGCTTCGACTTGTCGAACTCACTGTTCTTGTTCTTCAAGGTTAGTGTTCCATATACGTTTTTCTTGCAGATCTGTGTCTAGATTGTTTCCTTTTCTAGCTTGAAGCTTTCTATTTTAGATTTCATTGAGATTTGGGGTTTGAATTTTAAAAAATCTGTTTTGAGTAAACCCACTTCTCAATCCTTTGCAACATCTTATTTCCTTGTTATCTTTATTGCGAATGGCTTCTAGAGGTAGAAAAACTACTTCACGTGGTCCTTCTTCCTCCAGATTGACCATTATCACTAAGTGTCATCTTCTTATTCCCAATGACGATCCATCTTATGTTAGGGACATTAGATTACGTAAAGTTATTGTTGAACATCCTGTTGATGTTAATCATATTGCACCTTTTGACATCCTTCCTATGCTTGAAGCTGTAGGTTGGGTTAACTTATTACATTGGGGTGGGCCAGCATACCGATCCATTGCCCAATCCATGTTTGCATGTATTAGTGCTTTCTCACAGGATGATTTAACTTTTAAAATATCTACTAGAGAAGGGCCTTTTGACATTGATTGTCATTTAATTTCAGCCCTTATGGACATTCCTGTGAATGATGAGGGTATTCCTATCCATAACCTAACTGATAAACCCTCAATTTCTGAAAAACGCATGCTCACTAGAGATTTGTGCAACATGGATGTTCACTGGACACAAAAAGGGAATGCGCTTCCCGCAAGGTATTTGTTACCCAAATACAGAGTTCTCCACAAAATCTTTGTGTCTAATCTGTATCCTCGTTCGGGTAATAAAACTGACTTGACCTCGTTTATGGTTCGTGTTATCCATGTTATTGCCAGTGGTACTCAGATTTGTTTACCATCCTTAATCTGTCATTTCATTCTTCAGTTTAGACTCCATCCTGGTCATAGTGACATTCCTTTTACCTATTTAATGACTGTATTGGCTACACATATGTTAGTCGATATGCCGGTTGATGAGGCACCTATCCATCATCTGATTTTCAACAATTCTAATATCAATAAGATGAAGATGGAATTACTTCCTGAACAAGGTGGTGGGGGTGGTGATCATGAAGAAGCTGGTGATGACATTAATATGGATGACATTTTTGAGGAACTGAATTCTGATTCAACAAATGATCCAGATTTTGAACCATTTGATGTTGATGCACGTCTGAGTGCATTGGAGGATAAAGTTGAGAATATAAATGTAAAGATGGAAAACATGTCTGTTGCTCATGATTTACAATTCGTGTACATGCACAAATATCTTAGGCAATTGAACAAAGGCATGCACCAACTTGATCCCTCCATTCCTACTTCGTCATCTGGTTCTGGTTCTGATTAGTTTATATGAGATTTCTGGTCTGTAATAACTTTATAACTTAGCACTAGGTTGACTGATTTTGAGTTGGATACTATCTTTGTTTTATGCTGGGTATTTGTTCTATGTGAAACTATGCTGAGTATCTCTATCTCTGATTTTTGCTATAATCTCATAACTCCTCATGTTTACTCTCATATATCCCTTTATTTAGTTCTCCTTTATTGTTGTTTCCTTTGTCATATTGTGACAAAAAGGGGGAGAATGGTTTGTTCTTAACGATGTGATTGTGAGAGGAGTAGCATTGGTTATGTTACTCAGGGGGAGTATGTTTGAACTAGTTGAATGAACTGGTTGAATGTTGAATGTTGAATATTGAATATTGATTTGCAGGTAAGCCAGTTGATATTAACTGGTTCATGATTCTTTAACCAGTTGTTTTACTTTATGTTTATCTTGGTTATGTGTTTTGTCACTAATTTGACAAAGGGGGAGATTATAAGTGCTATAGTTTATATCCCTATCTGTTGTCAAATTTGTGGTGCCAAAATCACTGTTATATAACTTGTATAAGTGAAGCTCTCTCAAAGATCAACATTCATGAACAAGCAAAGCTCACAACAAGTAAAGCTCACAAGTACAAAGATCAACCTTGACTGCAAGAACTGCTCACAAGATATGACTCAAGAATGCAAGACTTCAAGAAGAGTACAAGGCAGTTCGTAAAGAACTCAAGACATTTTCAAGGTTGAATTACATCAAGATTTCAAGATTGAACTACATCAAGACTTCAAGGCTTAAACTTCAAGGTCACTTGTTCCTAATGTTTCAATGTCCTTACTTCATGTTTGAGGTTTGACTGACCTTAGGTTGACCTTAGGAGTAGGCCATTTTGGATACATAAGTCATATGTTTAAGTTACATGAGTTTGGGCAGTTCTAAGACTTGTCCTAGGCTTTCTTCGACTAGTCTTAGCTTTGCTTTGACCAGTCTAAGAAATTCCTCGATCAGTCGTGAGTTTGTTACAAAATTCGGATATTTTCTGTTAGGCTTCGACTAGTCCAGGAATCTGTTCGACCAGTCGAAGGAACAGTGTCGACTGCATCTTCGACCAGTCGAAAGTCTTCGACTCAAAGTCCAGCGATGAAATTCAGGTTCTTCGACCAGTCGAAGGTGACCTACGACCAGTCGAAGGAGACCTTCGACCAGTCGTAGAATGGTCAAAGCTTATCGCGCCCGATTTTTTCAAATATCTGTTAATTCTTCGACTAGTCGAAGAGCTCCCTAGACTAGTCGAAGACGCGATCTGCTCACCTATAAATAGAGCACGAATCTCAGAAGAATGAACGGAATTAATTAATCCATTCAAGTCAATCTTCGTCAAACTTCTGAGAGATAATTTTGTGCTCCATCTAAGCTAAGTGTGCTTATTTAATATTCTCTTTCTTTAGCTTTATTTAATTGATTTTTTTTCTGCTATTCCAATCTAATTTGATAAGAGGAATTGTTATTCCCTTTCTTTGGAATCAAAATCAATTAAGGCAAGCCTTATTTGGTTTAATTTAAAATCTATTAGAACTAGAACCATTATAATTGAGTACTGGACATTGAAGTTGGACATTCAATCATCTACTCTGACTTGGTTCTACCGGGCTGCTACAACGAAAGAGATAATCAGGTATTTTACATTTAATTGTAAATTCCTTTCTGTTTTGGTTTCTTTCAAGATTTGCCAGAAAAATCTTGTTGTATTGGTTATCTGAGGAGAGCCAGGAAAACTCAGAAGTGGGGTTTTTTAATTGTGTAAGCCCACAGACAAAGACACAATTGTAAAGATTTTGGGTGAACCTGTGAAAACCTATTTTGTTAGTGAACACTAATATCCCCTGTGTGAGGATATTAGGAGTGGAGTAGCATTTTGTGTGGCTGTTGTTTAACAGTTGGTGAACACACAGGTGAACCACTATAATCCCTTGTGTTGTGGTTGAATGATTTATACTTCTAATCTTTAATTATTTATTTGTGGGATGTATGTATGGTGGTGAATGTTGTAATCATTTAATTCAAGCATTGTGGGAATTTTGTAATAGTTTAGAATTTATTTTCTGCTATTCCTTTATCAGCTTGATATTTAATTTCCTTTAAAGTTGTTCCAGCAAGGTTGCCCTGCCATTTTTATGGTGTATGGCTGTCCCTAGAACAATACATTTATGATTACAATTTATTTCAGTTCAGTTTGTGTTTATTTCTGTATTCCTCTTTGGTTTGAGATTTGATACAAAGATCTTTCTAGAAATAAGGTTGTCCTACCATAAACTCTGGTTTTTGGTGTAAGGTTGTCCTTAGAACAACATTTGTATCAACCTCTCAAGATCTGAATTTTGAGGTTGTTTTACTTTCCTACATTGTGATTTATTTTGGCTATCATATTCTTTTTAATTTCACTGTTATAAGTTTTATTTGGCATAGTCCTATTCACCCCCCCTCTAGGACATATAGCTAGGCCTTTTCAGTCATCTTTAATCCCTTCATTGTCATCCATAGATAGTGTTCTGAGTTGAAAGCAAGATGTCACCTGTAATTCCTCCATTGACACCCACAGATTCGGTGCTCCAAGTTGGAAGCGAGTTAGCTCTGGGCCCAGGGTTCTGTAGCGAGTCAGCACTGAAAATCAACTACAAGATGGAAAAAGCACTCCCAAGAGCATCCTGTATTTTACAACGTATAGAAAGATGTGCATGAATCCTCTTCAAAGAACCGAAAGAGGAAAAGCAACGAAGGTGTCAGTGCATTATTTCGCACGCACGCACACACACACACACAATGCAGAATTTCTTAGGGTTATAATGATGCATAGGGGTGTAAAAAGTGTTGAATCATCCAGTCCATAGATTCCATACAGGTGGGGGATCTATGGTTAGAGGTCCAAGACTATTTGACGCGGTCCTGATGAATCCATCACACAACAAAAAGCAAAGAAGATGAGAATCCTTGACCTAATTCAATATGGGATAACCAACTCAGCCAAGCCTGGCGGTGACTTAGATACTGGACAGTGTAAAGCCCACAAAAACATTGAATTTCGACACTTCTCACATTCTGGAGCTTCATGTGACAGCCGACTTTCTGATCAATCATATTCAGATGGGCAAGTCTGAGACCTGATGAGATCCATGGTCCGCACCCACAGATGATGGTGATTGTCCAGATGTGATGTCTTCTTGGTGGGCCAAAGGCTGTTTGTAGTGCCTCACAAGGGGTGAAGGTTCAATTGCACATGACACACTTGGCAAGTGTGAACAGGCACCGTGCCAGAGCATGATCCATCAGAACATGATCTGAAGGGTAGGCCAACTTGCATCCATATCACAGACCATCCAGCGATCAATGTGACAAACTTTTTTCAGCCTCTACATGGCCAGCATCTTCGTTGATCTGATGAGACCATCTACAGATAAATGCCCCAAAAGGAGGTCCCCTACTGCAGGATTTAAGCCCTTCAATCAGTTGGCAACTGATAGATAGTTCACAAAACAAACTAAACAAACAAATAAATAAAGCAGCAATCAGGAAGAAGAGCAAAAAGAATTGGTGGTTAAGATCTTCTAATCTGAAAGGTTTCTGGGACACCATTTGGGGCCCATCAGAAGAACAGTCTGGGTCATCGAAAAATAGGCCCCATTCCTATGGAAATGGAATTCACAGCCCTATTCAATCCAAGTGCAACAGGACCAGTAACTCCTCTAGAACAAATGTTACCTGTAGCCTCTTCAACTCCATCCTTGGATGCAATATTCAGAGAGGTAGATAAACTAGAGTTGGTTATGGGCCCTATGTTTTTTGGCAAATCAATGACAATTGCTGACTGTGTTGCACTTTGGAACTCACAGTTGAGATTCTACTTTGATGGAGACATCTCGCGCACATGTACGCCCCTCTACGCACGTACGCAAGGAGGAGAAGGGCCCCACCATCGATCTAGATTGATGACAACATCCAGGGAGGGCCTCCTAGTTAGAGAGCTGCGTTTTGGTTCGTTGGAGTGGACCCGATAGTCATGTGAATCCCACCATGGGTTCCCATGATCGTGGCTCACTATTCCAATTATTTAGTACTTTAGGTTTTTCTTATTATTGTTATCAGGAGTATCATAGCTAGTTTAGATTGTTTTGATTAGTTATTATTTTTTATTACTTCATCTCCAAGTAATAGGTTGCGCACATGGCGTGAGTTTTGAAGTATAGGGTTTTATTATAAATAGGAACCCCTTGTAGTCTTTTTTATTCAATGAAGGTTAATAAATTTGCTATGTTTTTCTGCTTCTCTAAATTTCTGAGTTGTGGAGATTCAATTGAGTGTGAAACCCTCCCTTCCTCGAAGGGCCAACTACCGTGGTGCAAAGCCACACCTATCCTGATTTGCCCCACCTTCTTCCATCCATATTTTTCTTCTCCTACAATCATCTACATTTTAAATCCATCCTTTATTGCAGCTGTTTTTCTCTCTACAGCAGATTTCCAGAATCTGGCCCTGAAGGAGGGCTAAAACTTCGGCGGAGCACCATGCACAAACCGTGCATTGGATCGAGCTGAAATTTAGGGGTTTTGGAGTCCACCCCTGGCCGACCAGGGCCAAGGTGGCCTTTTTCTAAACAGTGGGCCCCACACACGTGCGGCCGAGATCACACGCACGTGCATCTGGGCCATTGTTGTTGTCCACACATGTGGTACTTCTCTAATCTGTATCTCTCCTCTCTTTCACTCCTCTTTCACCCAAAATTCCTGAACCTAACCCTAAATTACTCAAATTCTTAATTTTATGCCCTTTCTTCAACCTTATGGTTCCCCGAATTGAAATTTCTAAATCTCTTAGATTGGGGGAATTATTTTTGAGCATGTGTGGATGAATTTACCCTCCTTTGATTCTTGTTTGGTCTATAATTTTGATTGATCTGGCCTTAACATTTGTAGGCCTAAATCTGCATAAGATTCCCCTTAATTGAGTATTTGAACTTTTGTGTGGGATGTAAAATTTTGTGTAATTGTTTCGGAACTAGTGTGATCTAAAGCCCGAAATCTTGCACATCATACTTGAATTTCATGTCCTACATCATACTTGCTCTACTTGAAAAGAGAATGCATAATAGAATATCTTAGTACATGAGCATCGGTTTAATAGTTCGCCAGACTACATGTAACTCCTCTTTAATGGCATCACATAATCCTATTTGCTAAAAATAGGGGCCCTACTTCACGCATTGAGAACATTATTTCTGACAAACTACAAAACAATTTCTAGCAATATTTGACTTCGTTCCTCATTCAATCCTCCATGGCTGGTTGCCACGGCTTATTCAAAGAGCTCAGCAAAAAGAAGGTTGATGTCTGTTGGACTGTCGATCATAGAACTTTTACCCATTACCATCTAAAAGCCCACCCAAAATTGTTTGAAGTGTAAGATGATATTAATGGTCAACATTCTTCAGTTCAGCAGAGTCAAGCAAAAACAAGGCCATTTTATAAGGGCTAGGCTTTGGAATACCTATAATGACAATATCATATCCAATCAACCAAGCAAAAGCAAGCAAGATTATTGATTAACCATTCCACCTTAATTACTTGTCTTTCTTTATTACTCCCATTGTAATACCTTCTCCCATTTTAGCTTATTCGGAATGCAGATATTTAGATTGTTCCCTATCTTTTATTACTTTCACTATCCCAAATAGAAATTTTGGAGATCAGAAACTCAGCTTAGAGTCAGCTTTGTCCTAAGTTAGATGCAACTCACAACTCAGTCAAGTACTGAATCTAAGTTTTTCAAGTTTCCAAGTGTTTCTGAGATAATCTGATTATCAGGGGGGGGGGGGAATTAAGATCTCAATGCAGTGTTCCAAATGCTCAATTATTTCTTTTCAGCCTTTATGATGTTAATCCTTTAACTCAATGTAAGCATTGATTGAGTCAACTAAGTTTTCTTTACACTGGCTAGGACAGTGACTAACAAAAACTAATGCAGTACTGATACAGTACAAGGTCAGTCTCGATACACTATAGGAGCAGTGCATTTGTCTCTCTAAGTCAGAATCAATATGTTTTCCTATCTTCTTTTATTTTGAAAGTGGATGTTCCAGCGTGAATCTCAGCAATCAATCACACACGTTCATGTCTTCTTGTTTTGTCGTGGGTACTTCGGTCTCCAGGGCATTTTGGAGGATCCAGGCAGGTATTCAAGGCAGCAGATGATCTTCTTCATAGAGCCCACCTTTTACATGGTTTGGATGTATTACATGGGAATGCACATTAAGTAAGATTCGACAGCTAGCACTGATCATTAGTCAGTTTTAATAACCTAAATCTTTATGGACAAATTTATGCTCTATATGTGATGTGAGCAGAATGTGGTTCTGCAACAAACATGTAAACTGAAACCCACCTGATTTGAGATCATGATTGAAACGGACTTTAGTCATGAACTAAATCCCACTTCAGTTCTAATAACCTAAATCTCCATGAACAAATGCATGCTCTATATGTGATCGAGGCAGTAACCATCATAAACAAGTGAAATGATACTCAATTGACTTTAGAACATGACTGAAGCACACAAGAATAAACGTAGGTGAGTGTCGATGTTGTATTTGCATCATGTTCATGATCCGCATCAGGCATGACAGAGACAATATGAACTGGCCTTTATAGCCGGAAAAAAGAAGAGTTAGATAACCATGGTAGCACATATTAAGAGTGTAGAACCAAAAGAGGCTTGTGTGGAAATTGGCATATCTCCAATTCACTGAAAATAACATAAATACAGAGTTGATGAGAGATCTAGAGAGATCTTACCAGATACACATCTTAACAAATAAGGAAATTTCCTAATATAATAATATTGCTCTAATATACTCTAACAATCCCTACCAAAATCAAGGCTCTCCGAAATGAGAAACATGAGTTTGAAAGGTACGATGAACATTTACGCAAAAGCAGAAGTAAAATGCAACAATAACGTGAGGTGAGCAAATGAGGCAATGAAATAACGAGTAGCATCAGGCAAGTAGATACTTTTAATGACTTTTGGGATGTGAACCATTGACACCAATGACTGATGAATGATCTAGTGGCACTTCTAATGGCCCAGATTTCACCCATTGCTCTTCCGGTGGATACACACTTCCAGTGGCTAGGATATCTACCATTGCTCTTCTGATAGCTTCAGATATTTCGACATAAAAAAATGGTCTAATCCATACACCCGGCACAAATGGGTTCGGTCTATACACTTGACAGAATAATGGGTCTAGTCCATACACCCGGCACAAACGGGTCCAGTTCAAAACGCCCGACACAAATGAGAAAGGAAAAAAGAAAAGTGCATCTTATCAAAAGGCATGTTACGATCAAGATACATTGTCAAAGGCATATAGGCGCAAGAAAGACTGATCAAGGCCCTCGGCACCAATCAAAATCCACAAGTCAACGAATGAGAATACCCCATCCTGCAAATGAAGTGTTGGACATAGGCCCGTGGGGCCCACTTGGGGGCAATCACTAGTAGGTGGGTCCCACGAGGTTTAACCTCTTTTTTATTAATCTTGTTTCTTTCTTCCATCTAAAGTTGAATTACAAATTCAACTTTAAACGAAGATTTAGATGAGGAGATAACAATAAGATTGAATAATCTCTGGTCTCATCCAAACTTCTGGTCCTTCCCTATAAATGGGAAGAGGTCCTCTCCTGAAAATCAAATCAAGAAACAACGAGAGTACAAAAAAAAATGAGATATTAATATTGTCCATCTAGATTGTCCCTCAAACAATATAAGCTGTAGACTGTAATCTGAGGCCATCTATACTGTAGAATCAAAGGGGTGATTAGACTCATATGCTCTAGTAGTGGTTAGGTGGACCGCTAGACCTGAACTGTTCAACATCAACTTTGTGGAGATCCCATATCATGTAAACCGTCGAATCCTGAGGGCCCACTCTTCCACACAAACTTTCATGAAGACCTAAAGTTCCCACAACAGTGGAAACATAGCTCACCAAAAACACAACTCCCCCCTCCAACAACCACTCTAATGATCAAGGTGAAGTGGCAGTGTCGATGTCGAATCTGAACAAAGGATGATGTAGCCAGATTTAGAGATTTGGAGATGGGTTTAGATCTGGCGGCGATGGAGAATCATGGATCTAATGGTCGGACGATGATGGAGAAGAAAACCAGAAAGGATAGATGTGGCTTGTTGGAGTGACTGATCAGAGATTCTCAGCAGGTTGAGACAACATGAGTTTCCTGATGAAGAAGATTTCGATGGAGATGGGAGAGGATTTTGGATGTGGGTTTCGAGTTCTATTAACCACGGCGACTATGATAGCGAATTGGTGGGGAACAGTGGTGCTGATGTTAGAGATGGTGTTGTTATGACATACACTACCGACAAATTGTAGTGTAATCTGATGAAAAAAATCTGTTATATAGGTGTCGGAGACGGGGAAGGCAAATTTGAGATGTGTTGGGTGCATCAGACGATCCCTTCAATGGTGGTCAATCCCTTTTCGATTATAGACAATGATAATGACACAACAATTGGAAGTTCTAGCAAATGGTGGATTCCAGCTGGTAGATTTGATGTAGCAATAGCATGTCCAATAGAGGAGGAGAACAGGAGAAGAAAGAGGAAAGGGAGGTGGGACTAGAGCTGGGCAAGGGGCGACTTGATTCGGTGGACTCAATTTGTCTGACTCGGTCAGATCCGACTCTACCTGAATCGAATGGCAGAGTCGGGTTCGAATCAAGTAGCCCTATCTCGATCCAAAACCTAGGTGAGTTGAGTTCGTGTTACATAGTAACTCGACTTGACTCGAACCGAAACTCAATCCGGTCGGACTCGACCCGAACCAAAACCTGACTCAATCCGGTTATCGGGTACTATATAAACAAAAACAAAAACCCATTCTCTACCCTAACCCAACCAGCCAG
Source organism: Magnolia changhungtana (assembly GCA_030180095.1). Lineage (NCBI taxonomy): Eukaryota > Viridiplantae > Streptophyta > Magnoliopsida > Magnoliales > Magnoliaceae > Magnolia > Magnolia changhungtana. Next base: position 815,053 of record JASAUF010000549.1, read on the forward strand.
TCACCACACCTAACCCGATCATGAGCCCCTTACTGCGACACAAGCGCAAAACAGTACCCGTCCTGCTCCTCCTCCTCTCTCTCTCTCTCCTCCACTCGTCCACATAGACGCACCCGTTCAGCTCAATTTCAAGCTCCTCCTCCCCTCTCTCCTCCACCTGTCCACACAGCAGCACCCGTCCGGCTACCCTGCCCATTCGAGCTCCTCCAATGCTCCTCTCTCTCTCCTCCACCCGTCTGCATGAGAGCACCCGTCCGGCCACCCTGCCCATTCGAGCTCCTCCAGTCCTCCTCCTCCTCTCTCTCTCCTCCATCCATTCGTACAACAACACCCGTTCGGCTCGATTTCATGTATTTTTTATTGTTTATTGTTTTAATTAAATAAATCATCAAATGGATGGCTCTAAGCAGCCCTAGGCACGCTGTGGTGCATCCAGGCAGACTCGGGAGTGGCTTGGGGTCAATGTGGTGCATCCGAGCTCGCTCGGAATAGGTGTGGTGCGCCTAGCCTAGCTCGGGTGCAGTGAGGCCGGGCTCACTGTGGCTTAGCTCGAGTGTGGTGCAGCCGGGCTTGTTGTGGTGTGTCCAACTTGGCTCGAGTGCGGCCGGGCTAACCCTAAACCTAAAACCTAACCCTAACCCTAACCCTAACCCTAAACCCTAAATCCAAACCCTGAACCTTGAACCCAAAACACTAAACCCTAAATCCAAACCCTAAACCCTAAATCGTAAACGCTAAACCCTAAGACCTAAACGGCTAAACCTAATCCCTAAATCCTAAATTGCTAGTGTGTTTTATTTATTTGAATTAAACAATTAATGGTTAATTTTTTGGAATTATGGTTTACATTTCTTATTGCTTTGCTTATTATTGTGCATTAGATAGTTATCTTAATATGTATGGATTACATTGCTTTTTTGCTTAGTTTATTATTGTGCTTGCACATTATATAGTTAACTTAATATGTGTGGATTACATTGCTTTTTTCTTAACTTATTATTGTGACTTGTGAGTTAGATAATTAGTTGTCCATTTGAGGATTTCTATGTGGCCAAACATAGATGTAATGTATTTTTTATGGCATAAAAATCACTCAAATTGTCTCATTTTGGACAGTTCAAGGTTAGATAGATAGTATACTTTCATATAACCTATTTAAATGTTCATGCCTAATCTGTGCTCCATCTCATTTCTCTCTAGATATGTTTCTTCCTTTTCATTTCTAATATCAAATATCTTCACATTGCTTGGATATTTGACATCAGAATGTGATGGAAGATCAACTTATCTGGAGAGACAAGGGGAGATGCTGCCGAATTTTCGGCGTGGTCGTTTAAATGGGAATATGAAAGTATTACAATCCATCCAACCTTAGATAAGTGACTAATTTAGGGTTTAGTATAAATCTTTAAGACATTAGATTGTTAATGCTAATATGATTTAGTATCTTTCAACTATTAGATGGCTAGTGAGGGTCTTTCCAATACCCACGACGGCTTGTCAATTACATAGCTGATGATCTTGGAAGATGAAAGATTAGGTCTAGAAGATGAAGAAGTGCCCATTGATATTAGTACCCTACAACCACAGATCACAGGAAAAGCGAAAAAAAGATCAATAGTGTGGGAAGATTTTGAAGAAATAACCTTGAAAAATGGCACGATGAAGATATAATGCAAGTACTGCAAGGTTCAATATGCTAAACAAGTAGATGGGTCGACCATAACTCTAAAGAAACACATTTTGAATTATCATAGAAAAATGACAAGTCAAACCTCAGGGCAACAAACACTTTCATTTACCCAATCTTTGGTGGGTCCGTTGCAAGGTACATTGTCCATCTATAAGTATAATAGAGACCAGGTGAATGAGTTGACAGCCATATTTATTATTACCAATGAAAGACTATTTCAGATGGTAGAGAGTCCTTTTATTGAATTAGCCAAAGGCCTTAACCTCAGATACAAGGTCTCTTATACAACAATAAAGAGAGTGTACATGAAGATGTATGAAACCGAGAAGCTTAAGTTGAAAGGACAATTAAAATTGATTTTTCAAATTAGCCTGACATCATATTTGTGGACGACATCCAATCAACAAAATGGGTATATGTCACTAACTGCTCACTACGTTGATGACAAATGGAGGCTCTGCAAAAGAATCTTAAACTTTTGTTATCTTGCGCCTCCTCACACTGGATTGATGATTTCAGACTGCATGTACAAATGTCTTATGGAGTAGGGCATTGAGAAGAAAATCTCCTCAAAAACTTTAGACAATGCCTCTGCAAATGATAACGTGATAATGACTTTGCAGAACTTGTTTAGGGCACCGATGACTTGTATTTTGCTGGAAAGATATTTCATGTTAGGTGTTGTGCCTACATCCAATAATTGACAACAATCGAGAACATAAGAGAGAATGTGAAGTACATACCAAGGTCACCTTCACGATTATATACATGGAATGAGATCGTGAAGCGGTTGAATTTGTCATCTCAAAGAACGATGTAGCTGGATGTCATGACACGTTGGAATTCTACTTTCAAAATGTTGGATTTAGCGATAACTTTCAGAGATGCATCCTCTCACTATGCGAAGCGTGATGGTGTATATCTTTGGTTGCCTTCTGATGATGATTAGTTAAGACCTGAATCAGTTCGCAAGTTCCTCTCGGTTTTTAATGACACAATGAAGAAATTTTCAGGAAGCAAGTATCCAATAACAAATATATTTCTTTTAGAACTTTAGAGGGTAAAAGATGTCTTGCACAAAAGCTGTAGTGGACCAGACTTTTTACAAGTAATGACCATGGGTATGCAGTTAAAGTTCGATAAGTATTGGTTTGAGTGCAGTCTGGTAATGGCTGTTGCAGTCGTTCTTGATCCATGATATAAGATGTTCATGGTTGTATTCATCTTTAATAAGTTATATAGTGAGAAGAGTGCCTTTGAGGTCAATAAGATTCATGATGCAGTTGATGAGTTGTATAATTTTTTTGTACAAACGTTGGGCTCCGCAAAAGATAAAACTGCAGCCGCAAGCCTATGTACTCCTCAAGTGGGTTCTAGTTCTGTTGTTGATGAATAACGAGACATAATCGATGATTTCATGTCTTTCCTAGCATAAGTTGAGACTCATATGCAGACAACCCAATCAAAACTTGAACACTATCTCAAGGAGTCACTTATAAAGTACAAGGGTGAAGATTTTGATGTTTTAGACTGTAAAAGTTGAAATCTCGTGATTCACAATACCATGTGCTCTCGTTAATGACACGAGACATTATCAATTCCAATTTCAACCGTGACATCAGAATCTAGGGTCGTGAACTAGTATCAAAGCTCACTTACACCAGAATCAGTTGAAGCACTCATTTCTACGCAGGATTGGCTGCATCCGATCTGGGGGGAAAGGGAACTCTGTTGATGAGGAGTTCGATGATGAGAAGAGTGACAAGCAAGATGAGACAGTAATCCGATCGGGAGGCACCACTAGCGAGCTCAGCTGCACTCACGCATCGCACCCAAGCCAGCCCAGACCACCACAACGAGCCTGAACCACCAATCGAGATTTGAAATAAATAAATAAATAATTAGATTAGAAAATTAAAGTATACCTAAAATGGGCGGGTTATTGCCAGATTGCTACCGGACGGGTAGATTACTGCCGGATGGGTGGATTGTTGCCGGACAGGTGGAGGGAGGAAGTAGACTGGAGATGAGGGAGAGAGAGAGGAGGAGGAGGAGGTGGAGGAGGGACGGCCGCACGACTACTGGGTTCGAGTAGATGGTAGTCTGATCAGGAGCGACACAGGTAGGGTTAAGGTAAGATGAAGGGGGAAAAAAGTAAACTTTTTATATATAGTACCCGATACCGGATCGAGTCGGATTTTGGATTGGGTCAAGTCTGACCGGATCGAGTTTCAGTTTGAGTTGGGTTGAGTTACTATGTAACCTGAACTCAACTCGGTCGATATTCGGATCTGGATGGGGCTACTCGATCCGAACCTGACTCTACCGTTCAGTTCGGGTCGAGTCAAATCTGACCGAGTCGGACAAGTCGGATCTGCCGAGTCGAGTCGGGTCCTGCCCAGCTCTAGCTCAGAGTCAACCCAGAGTTCTCCCATAGTTGAAGCCATAAAAAGATAACCAAAGGATGATTCTAGCGACGAAGGTGGAGGAGGGGGTTACTATTATGGAAAAGGTTACTTAGGTTACATGCAATGAAGGCATTCATCATACAGAGGATATTGAATGAATGAAAGTTTTATTGGTCTGTATGCGGATGTGGTTTATTTACTTTTGATTTTTTACAGTGGTTTTTTTACTTTTAATTTCAAAACAGGATCGGGTAGGGTCAGCCCTAACTCGTTTTATGGGCATGGTTTATTTCCTTTTATTTACTTTGCAGTCGCATTTTTTGCATGTTGCAACTTGTAATGCAAAGAAGACCCCATTGCAGCCTTGTTATAGTAACCCAGCTCAATGACTCGATCTGACTCGGTGCCAACTCGATCCGACTCGGTATTTCTAACCGGGTCGGACTCGGTTCGAATAAGTCCAACCCATACCCAAACTCAGATCAAGTTAGGCATGCTGGACTCGGTACCGAGTCAGATTGAGTTCAGGTCAAGCCTTTTTCATGAACGGATTGAGTCGGGTCAGCCCTAACTCGATCCAACTCGACGATACCCGGCTCTAGGTGCACCTAGGGTTTGAAAACCCTAGTTGTGATATCATGTAGAACCATAAGATGCTGCATTGTGGAAATAGTTATATCTCAAGTTAACTTAGAATAACATGAATATATAGAGTATATGAAAGATTTGGGGAGATCTTTCCAGATACACATCTTAAGAAATAAGGTAATTTCCTAATCTAATAAGATTGCCCTAATATCCTCTAACAAAGAGAAAGTCAACACATTCAATAAGATAATTGAAGTAAATTGTGCTCGAACGTAAGTATCTAGTTACACCAAAATTTATCAAACAAGTACAAGCAATTATTGGGAAGACAGAGGCTTTAAATGGTTCATAGTGCAAACGTCATGAGGGCTTCCTCATTTGTTTGTCAGATAAATATCAGCCAAAAATACGACAATCTAGCATAAAAATATTTTGTAAGATTTACACATCATATTTGGATTCCTGTCACGGTGTGTCGTAAAGGCCGCTGAGGGACCGTAAAGATAATAGTGGCAATTGTTACACGTTATGGGGTCGTAATGGTCATAATGGCCGCTATAGAAAAAATGACTCATAAAGGCCCTTTATTTTATTTTTTTATTAAAAAGGGGACAGTAATGACCATTACGACCCCTATAAACTAACAACCATTACACCCCATATCGTAAAGGTAACGGTGATGGCCATTACAGCCACAGTTACCATTACGGAATACCTTGATTCCTGTTCAAAATGAAGAAAACTTCTTCTTTTTTTCCCTTCTTTAGTGAAGATGGGAGAAGTTTTTATTATGGTTCTTTTATAGATGAATAGAAAGGAAATTCTGTTTTTTTATTCGAAGAGAAGGATAACTGTTAAAGAGGGAGAGCCTGGAAAGTTGAAACATATTTATATTCTTTTAGTTATACACATGCGTGTATGTGCACATGTAAGTGAATGTGTGGATGGATGCAATGCATATGGGCATGAATCTACGCACGAACGCATGGATGTATGCATGCATGCATGCAACGCACGAACGCATGGATGTATGCATGCATGCATGCACAGATGAATATATGAAGGAATTTCATATACCACTGAACGTATGTGTGGAACTGTGAGCCCTCAAGATCTGATGGTCTACACGATATGGAACCTCCACAAAGCTGAAGATGAACGGTCCAGATCCAGCAGCCTGCCTATTCACTATTGGAGCAGATGGGTCTATTCACCCCTCCGATTCTATGGTATAGATGGCCCCGAATCACGATCTATGGTTTAGATCATCCCAAGGACAAGCTAAATGGACAAATTACTATGTACCAACCACTATTCCTTTGTGTACTCCCGGTACTTCTCATATATTTTTTTATTCACGAGAGAGCCTCGTCCTTTTATAGGAAAGGATGGGAGGTTTGGATGAGACTAGATAATCCGGTCTTATCCCAATCTCCCATCCTCATTCAAATTTGAATGAAAACTATCTCTAACGGAAGAGGCCTAAACATATGAGACCCACCCACTAGTGATTGCTCACCAGTGGGCCCCACAGGCCTATGTCTAACAATTTATTTTTTTTGGTACCATGGGACCCTTGCTAGAAGAGCGATAAGAAAGCATGTGTGGTTGGTTCTACCTTTCCTCTTTTGCAATTTTATTTTTGCTTTTCAAATTTCAATAGAATTCTGTCAATTATAGGTCAAAGGAATGTTGTCATTCAACAGGGAAAGTAACTTAATATAGTGTCTGGTGACAAAAGATTGTTGTACTCTTTGCAAACTTTCTAATATCCACTTCGTGAAATTAAACTTTATCTTTCAAACAGGATCAGTTGCAAATTCGTTGCTATTCCCATGTCACTTCCTACTGCATCTAGAAATTAAGTTGTGAACCCAAACAAATGAAAAGCTCATGTAGGCTACGTTTGACTTTTTAATGCTCACTTGGTAGTTGCTCCTACACATTGAGCTGCATATGCGATTTTCTTATATGCAAGTTCTAAATCCTGATCAGTAAATAATGATTGACAATTTTTTAAAGGTTAGTTTGTCACTAACAACTGATTTTGAAACTATTGTGTATTTACATAAGAAAAAAGAAATTTCATTTGACAAATTCTGTTGTTGTCTCCAATGTTCTTGTTACTCATTGCCAGTCTATATAACCTTGCTTTCTGTCAGTATGTACTCACAAAAGTTGCACTTGGTTTTTGTTTTTCTTTTCTTTCTCGAAATGCAATACGTTTATAAGAGCCAGGTGCAGAATTTGGCCTAGAAAAGAAACCTAAGTCTACCCGTTTATTCTAGTCTTCGTGATGGACAGCCTCATGCCCTCCGTTTTAAGACTACAGTTACGGTAGATGGACAGATGATGGGGACATCACGTGCACACGCACACGCATGCCGCCCCCCTAAGCACGTACGCAAGGAGGGCCCCACCGTCGATCTGGATCGATGACGACGTCCCGGGAGAGCCCCCTGGTTAAAAAATTGAGTTTTGGTTCGTTGGAGTGGACCCGATAGTCAAATAAAGCCCATCATGGGTTCTCATGATCGTGGCCCACTAGTCTGATTAGTCTCATATTTTAGGTTTTGCTTATTAATATTATTTAAAATATCATGGACGGTTTAGATTACTTTGATTAGTTATTATTTGTGTTTACTTCATCGCCAAGTAATAGGTTACACATATGGCACGAGTTTTGGAATAAAGGGTTTTCTTATAAATAGGCACCCTTTATACGCTTTTTTCTCATTAAAGATTAATAAAATTTCTTTGTTTTCCTACTCCTTTTCGAGTTATGAAAACCTAGTTGGGTGTGAAGCCCTCTTTTCTTCGAAGGGCTAACTACCGTGGTGCGAAGCCACATCTATCCCGATTCACCCCCATCCTCTACCATCTCTTCTTCTTATCTCATACAATCATCTAGACCTCAAATTAGTCATCCATTGCAGCAATTCTTCTCTCCATAGCAGAACTTCAAAATCTGGCCCTGCAAGAGGGTTGAAACTTCGGCAGAGCACCATGCATAGACTGCATCTCGGATTGAGCTGAAATTTAAGGGTTTTGGAGTCCTCCCCTGGCCGACCAAACCCTAGAACTCGGTTCTAGGAATAGGGGCCCGCTCACACGTGCGGCTAGGCTCCCCCGCACGTGCGTCAGGCCTGGCCCGTTATCGGCACACTCAGCCTATCGATCAGTTCAGGTTTCCTCTTTATTTCACCCCTCTCATACCTGTTTTTCATAGCCCTAACCCTAAATTGCATTATTTTTAATTTGTTTGCCCTTTTTCTTATCATAGGGTTCTCATAATTGAATTGGTGAATCCCTTGGATTAGGGACAATTTGTTGTGCATGTGTGGATGAGTTTGACTTCTCTTTAAGTATCGTTTGGTCCATAATTTTTATCGATCCAACCCTAACATGTGTAGGCATGGACCCGCACAGATTTCCCTTGCTTGAATGTTTGAACTTTTGTGTGGGATGTGAAAATTTTATGTGAATGTTTCTGAATTAGTTTGATCTAAAGCCTGAGATCTTGCATATCATAGTTAATTTTCATGTCCTACATCACTCGTAGTCAACCTAGAGCTCTCCCACAGTTGAAGCCATAAAAAGATAACCAAAGGATGATTCTGGCGATGAAGGTGGAGGAGGGGGTTACTATTATGGAAAAGGTTACTCAGGTTACATGCAATAAAAGCATTCATCATATAGAGGATATTGAATGAATGAAAGTTTTATTAGTTTGTATGCGGATGTAGTTTATTTACTTTTAATTTTTTACAGTGGTTTATTTACTTTTGATTTTAAAACAAGATCGGGTAGGGTCAGCCCTAACTCATTTTATGGGCATGGTTTATTTCTTTTTATTTACTTTGCAGTCGCATTTTTTGCAAGTTAGCAAAGAAGACCCCATTGCAGCCTTGTTATAGTAACCCAGCCCGATGACCCGATCTGCAATGCCAACTCGATCCGATTCGGTATTTTTGATCGGGTCGGACTCAATTCGGATAAGTCCAGCACATACCCAAACTCAGATCAAGTCAGGCATGCTGGACTCGGTACCGAGTCGGATCGAGTTCAGGTCAAGCCTTTCTCAGGGCTGGATCAAGTCGGGTCAGCCCTAACTCGATCCAACTTGACTCAATACCCAACTCTAGGTGCTCCTAGGGTTTGAAAACCCTACTTGTGATACCATGTAGAACCACAAGATGCTGCATTGTGGAAATTGTCATATCTCAAGTTAACTTAGAAGAACATGAATATATAGAGTATATGAGAGATTTGGGGAGATCTTACCAGATGCAAATCTTAAGAAATAAGGTAATTTCCTAATCTAATAAGATTGCCCTAATATCCTCTAACAAAGAGAGAGTCAACACATTCAACAAGATAATTGAAGTAAAGTGTGCCCAAACATAAGTATCTAGTTACAACAAGGGCTTTAAATGGTTCATAGTACAAAAATCATGAGGGCTTCCTCATTTGTTTGTCAGATAAATATCAGCCAAAAATATGACAATCTTGTTGCGCAGCACGCCAACAACGCAGTGAGCCTAGATCTAATCTCAGGTCTTACCCACAAACGATAAACAGGAAGAAATATAAACTAGAAAGGAATACAAGCATTCAAACAAACCACAAGACAAGATATACGTGGAAAAACCCCAAACTAAGGTAAAAAACCACGGATGCAAAATTCCACTATGAAGAGAAACGAAGATTACAAGGCAATATACTAACCTCTCCCTTGGAAGTACAGAGAAAATCCCTTGCCCACACCTTAGAATAATTTCCTAATATTCACCTTAAAAATAGAATAGCCCTAGGGACCCCAATTTATAGTTTTGGCAACTTCCCTTTCCGCATCCCAGTTGCGAAAGGACTTGCGACATGAAATCCGCAAAACTCCTTTCCGCATCCCAGTTGCGAAAGGACTTGCGACACGAAATCTGTGCATGTGGCTCCACTTCTCAACAATCAATCTAACATAAAAATATTTTCTAGGATTTACACATCATATTTGGATTCATGTCACGGTGTGTCGTAAAGGCCACTACGGGACCATAAAGATAACAGTAGCAATTGTTACACATTACAGGGTTGTAATGGCCGCTACGGAAAAAATGACATGTAAAGGCCCTTTATTTATTTATTATTAAAAAAGGGACCGTAACGGCCATTACGACCCCTGTAACAGCCATTACACCCCATATCGTAAAGGTAACGGTGATGGCCATTACGACCACAATTACCGTTATGGAATACCTTGATTCCTATTCAAAATGAAGAAGACTTCTTCTTTTTTTTTTTCCTTCTTCGGAGAAGATGGGAGAAGTTTTTATTCTTGTTCTTTGATAGATGAATAGAAAGGATATTATGTTTTTTTATGCAAAGGAAAGGATAACTGTTAAAGAGGGAGAGCCTGGAAAGTTAAAACATGTTTCTATTTTTTTAGTTATACACATGCGTGTATGTGCACATGTAAGTGAATGTGTGGATGGATGCAATGCATATGGGCATGAATCTACGCACGAACGCATGGATGTATGCATGCATGCACCGATGAATATATGAAGGAATTTCTGACTATAATTATAACAATTTGATGGGGTTCATGTAACATGCAATGTCTATCAAAGAAAGTGAGAAGTTGACACCGAAAGGTGAATTGAACATTAACTTGTGGATTCAGTTTCCCCCTGAATAAAAGATAAATATTACCTGGATGTGCCTGGCCCAACAACTTTGTAAATTCATACACACTATAAATTTAACAGCATGTCTCTCCATATGGTGCACTAAAAAGCTTTGCTTTTACAAACAACATATGCCTCAAGTCAAAAGCTAGCTTACTTTAGAATCAATTTATTACTCCATTTTTTTAGTTTTTCTGCTCTTTCACGACCAAGATTGTTTTTATATCAATTAGATGTAATCTTGGGGTAATCATGAGGCCAATCACAAATCAATTAACAAATTATTATGTCAAATAATGTATTTTCCTTCTCATGACCTTTCAAAAAGAAGAAGAATTCTCATAAAAATAGATAAAAACATGAAAAAAAAAAAAAAAAAAACGTAATGCAGATCAACAAGTTATCTCAATTTTGTTGCACATAAGAAAATCTTAGTAGCCAATTGAACCAAATATTATAATAGTTAACAATAGCCTCACACATTGATTCAGAACCATGAGTTAAGGGATGGAAGATTAAGCGATAACTAACGCTCTTTAAGACAAGACCAAGCGACCTTTACTACAATCATCTCTGCATGCTTCTTGGTTTTTGCTGCTTTTCCAGAGATTACCTCTCCTTTATTTTAACAGTGGAAAAGAAAGTAAGCAAATGAGGTAGACCAAATCTAACGGTCTTATATACCGGTAGCAAAAAGCCTTCTTTCTGAGCTACAAAAGGTTCTTACAAAAACCAGCATCATCCAGTAGAAAGTAGGCCACAAATCAATAATCTCATTCATTAAGATAAATTAAAATGCACAAAAAAAGTAGCTTATAACTAGGCACTAGCTCAATAACATTTAATGAGGAACACTTGCCTCTTAATCTCTTGCTAACAAAGTGTTGCGCAGCACGCCAACAATGCAGTGAGCTTAGATCTAATCTCAGGCCTCACCCACAAACGATAAACAGAAAGAAATATAAACTAGAAACAGATCAAAGCATTCCAAAAAACCACAAGACAAGATATACGTGGAAAAACCCCAAACTAGGATAAAAAACCACGGATGCAAAATTCCACTATGAAGAGAAACGAAGATTACAAGGCAATATACTAACCTCTCTCTTGGAAGTACAGAGAAAATCCCTTGCCCGCACCTTAGAATAATTTCCTAATATTCACCTTAACCCTAGAATAACCCTAGGGACCCCAATTTATAGTTTTGGCAACTTCCCTTTCGCATCGCAGTTGCAAAAGGACTTGCAACACGAAATCCGCAAAACTCCTTTCGCATCCCAGTTGCGAAAGGACTTGCGACACAAAATTCGCGCAACCTCGACTGGTCGTAGGCGGCCCCAGATATGGTTCCACTTCTCAACACAAAGATGCTAGAGCAACTTTTGCAGCGACATGATCTACTTCTCTTAGTGTGCTGAAAAAATCAGGACTCTCAAAGGTCTATCCATCTACTCTAACTTTAGCCTTAAAGTGGAGGGCATGAGGATGTCCATCACAAAGACTAAAATAAATGGGTAGACTCAAGTTTCTTTTTTGGGCCAAATTCTGCAGCTGGCTCTTGTAAATATATTGCATTTCTAGAAAGAAAAGAAAAACAAAAACCAAGTGCAACTTTTGCGAGTACATGCTGACAGAAAGCAAGGTTATATAGACTGGCAATGAGTAACAAGAACATTGGAGACAACAGAAGAATTCGTCAAATGAAATTTCTTTTTTCTTATGTAAATACACAAGTTTCAAAATCAATTGTCAATGACAAACTAACCTTTAAAGAATAGTCAATCATTATTTACTGATCAGGATTTAGAACTTGCATATAAGAAAATTGCATATGCAGCTCAATGTGTAGGAGCAACTACCAAGTGAGCATTAAAAAGTCAAACGTAGCCTACATGAGCGTTTCATTTGTTTGGGTTCACAACTTAATTTCCAGATGCAGTAGGAAGTGACATGGGAATAACAACGAATTTGCAACTGATCCTGTCTGAAAGATAAATTTTAATTTCATGAAGCAGATATTAGAAAGTTTGCAAAGAGTACAGCAATCTTTTGTCACCAGACACTATATTAAGTTACTTTCCCTGCCGAATGACAACATCCCTTTGACCTATAATTGACGGACTTCTATTGAAATTTGAAAAGAAAAAATAAACTTTCAAAAGAGGAAAGGTAGAACCAACCACACATGCCTTCTTATCGCTCTTCTACCAAGGGTCTCATGGTACCAAAATAAATAACTAAATTGGACATAGGCCTGTGGGGCCCACTGGTGAGCAATCACTAGTGGGTGGGTCTCATATGTCTACGCCTCTTATGGCCTCTTCCATTAGAGATAGTTTTCAAATTCAAATTTGAATGGGGATTGGAGATTGGGATAAGACCGGATTATTTGGTCTCATCCAAACCTCCCATCCTTTCCTATAAAAGGATGAGGCTCTCTCGTGAATAAAAAATATATGAGAAGTACCGAGAGTACACAAAGGAATAGTGGTTGGTATATAGTAATTTGTCCATTTAACTTGTCCTTGAGACGATCTAAACCATAGATTGTGATCCGGGGCCATCTATATCGTAGAATCAGAGGGGTGAATAGACTCATTTACTCCCGTAGTGAATAGGCAGGCCGTTGGATCTGGACCGTTCATCTTCAGCTTTGTGGAGGTTCCATATCGTGTAGACCGTCAGATCTTGAGGGCTCACACTTCCGCACATACTTTCAATGGTATCAGAGCAAACTCAACGGCGGATCTCCGATTTATTATTTTCATCTAAACAGGTAAATGGCCCCTTTTTTAATGGATTGGATTCTTGCTCATGGCTTTTGAATGGTATCAGATCAATGTGCACACTGTGACTCTCGATGTGCACATATGCACCGAATTTGTGCTCATGTGGATGCATGTGCACATGTAAAATCTGGACTCTTAGATGTGGATGTTGTGGACAGTGCCCACTGCATTTGATATTTTTATAAAGCCTTGATTATGTTTACATGGAAGAGTTCCACAACATTAATTGAATTAATGAAGATGAATTTGTCCAAACTTGGAGAACCATAATCAAGTGGGTTAGTGTTTGTAGAACATTGGTTCACACCATAGAACTTTTTGGAGCCCTACTCTCATATAAACCATTAGATAAGCAAAAGACGTTTGTGGTCAATGGCTGGCAATTGAGAATGGATCAGTGGACCTAGAAAATCATGTCTGATAGTTTCCACATGCATCACCCGAATCACCTTATGAAAGGGTTAAAGGGAATATCAACGTCATGATATACCAGTTAGGTTCAAATGGTGGGCCTTTCCATCCCATTATTGCTGTGGTGTGGCATGTTTACACCCACATATGATCAGTCAAACAGCTGTCCAAGGACTCTATACAGCCAACAACCAGATTAATATAATTAGTGTATACATATATGGTCCAGACTGTAGACATGTTTCACTCTAAACATGTGCGAGATCTAGACCACTGATTGGATGCACTGTGCATGGATGCAAGATAACTAAATAGTAAAGACAGCACACCTCTAGTTGTTCCATTGGATGCACTTTTACATGTGTATCAAGAACTCAAAAGTTAAAGCCATTTCCCCATAGTATACGTGGCAGGTAGATTCACTGATCGTTGTCGTCAATTTGGCAATCCTTATTATCTTTGGTCTCTTTTCAATAGCCACATATGGGAAAATTCTATCCATTAATTTTTTCCTTAACTGTACTGCATCTAGGTAATGGTGAATCGGAACTGTCCAAATAGAGGTCCCTTCCATGGATGGCTCACATTTAAAATTTCGAACTGACTGGTTGATCCAACTTGTTCAACCATTGTCCTTGAAATTAGCAGTGAACTGAAAATGGTTAATGATATAGATTCAATCGGGAGAAAGAAGGTAGCACCGACAGCTCGGATCTTCTTATTAGCCTGGATTTTAAATGGTGCCCATCTAAGGTGAGGCCCACTAGATGATCATCCCAATACGCCACACTCTGCCACGTGTCGAGTGAAAGGTACGTTGGATGGAAGGTGAGTAGATCCACCGAATGATTCTCCTAAGAACCAGACCCTGCAACTAATAGCTGCTCAAGTAGACCGCACGTTTAATAAGCTACTCCACGACGACACTTGTCTCGCAATTTCTCACGATATGTGAGACGATATGACCAAATTTTCACTGTGACCTTGCTAATGGGAATTACAGAGTTGGATGGATGTGACCAAATCAACGCCGCTCATCCATCTGATCTATACTTTAGTTGGGCCCTCATATCACTGTGGGACCTACGAAGGTTTCAACGGTGAATGCCATTTTTCCATTATTTTCTGTTGTGTGGTCCACTCAAGCTTTTTAATATGCTTCAAACTTGGGCTCATGCCTATAATGAGCTAGCAAAACGAATGAATGGTGTAGATAAAATCTGCTTTGAGAATTACTGATCTAGAAATCATTAGTGATCGAAACGATCATCAACCATGATGATCAATGTTGATGATAGGATCCATCATCAACAATGATCATTAACGGTAATGATCGGATCTATCGCTAATGGACATGATCACTGGTGATAATAGAACTTTCTTTATATCTAAGCACTTTCTATATATATATATATATATATTCTAATGATAATGTTTATATTTATGATATAATTAGGCTTGATGTGATTAGATCTAAGCTCTCTTCATTTTTCATTGAAAAATAGAAAACTTAGTGCTAGAATGCTCCCTAAATATAAAGGTTGTGCATAACCTAATTAAGAATTAATTCTCCTCTACCAAATGATGCATACAACTTGTAATGAAAGGTTACACGCTATACAAATATATTCTTATAAAAGCATCAATTTCATCTTAAAAAGAGAACATGATTGATCCACACCACCCATTTGGGTATGTGGACTTTCAGATCTCGTTAAGATATGTTGACTACTTTTATACCTTGAAATTTTGAATAACACGAAGAAATGCTAATGATTAGTGTCAATACCTTAGATCATAGCTAAGTAGTGATACTTGATGCAATGTAGAGGTGGCCACCAAAGCTTTAATCGTTGAACAACTCAAATGACAACAATTCAATGGTAACAACTACGAGGATTGATCCCACGCGGTGTGAAGCATTTTGGACGAGGACGACATATCGCACACACTCGATGAGGTTCAAGAGGAACTTATATTAGCTGAAAATGAAAATTTAGGAGAACATAGGGCTGCAATGACTCGCTATAATAAGTGACGTAAATAGAATCGTTCGGTTAGTAATGTCTTAATTAGTACTATGCACAAAGAACTCATACCAATGTATGAAGTGCATGACACCGCTAAAAGAATCTGGGAAGCACTGACAAATGCCTATGCGTAGAAGTCAGATGCAAAAGTTTAGGTAATGAAATTAGAATTGCATGAGTATAGGATGTCAGTTGGCTGCCTCATCAAAGATCATATTCGTAAGATGGAGCAGATGATAGGTGCCCTTAGGAATGTTAGGTGTAAATTGACTGAAAATCAAAAGATAATAGCAATGCACCGTTCCTTGCCTGAATCTTGAGCCCCAATCAAAAGAATTCTAAATCATACTGATTTTATCACCACATTCAGAGACTTTTGTGGCCATTTGGTATGAGAGGTTGAAATGAATGCAATTTAACCAGGTTCGGCCAAGGCCTTTACAGCAGAGACCCATAAACGGAAAGCTAACAAGAAACGGTTCAAAGCACTCAAGAAGGCGAAAAAGAATGACAAAGAATAGAAGTCCACAGCATCTCCTCCAAATCCAAAGAAAGGGAATGGAAAGAAGCAAAAAAAGACTAACATAATCTGCTTTGTCTGCAGAAATTTTGGCCATTATGCCCAGCAGTGTGCCCATAAAAAGACAGTAATTCCTAGGTCACTAAATATTTTGTATGTAAGTGTTTGTTCTGAAATCCATTCCTTTGATACTATATCTAACGAGTGGATTTTAGATTCAGGCGCAACAAAACACGTGACACGAAGTCGTCGAGGACTCGAGGAATTCTGATTTGTAGCTAAGGGAAGTTACAAGGTGTATATGAGAAATAACGTTATTGAAGACGTACTAGAGATTGGTGTTTACCATCTCCGTACGCGCATAGGGTGAACAATAATCCTCCATGATACTCTTTATGCACCGGGCATGCGTCGAAATTTAATTTCTGTTTCTAGGTTATTATTTGATAGTTTTGATATTCGTTTTCCCGGGACACAAGTTTCTTTGAGACTAAATAACCTTATTTTTGCATGGAAAAATTTAATTTCAATTTATTTATTCTGGACATAGATTGTGATAATGCACTTCTTGCTTTATCTGCTATATCGAATGAAACTGTAATATCTGAATCTCTAAAATGGCACGCGAGATTAAGTCACATCAGAAAGGATCGTATGACAAAACTAGTACGTTTTGGTTTGTTAGATACCTTATCCAAAGTTGATTTGTCATTTTGTAAACATTGTGCGTTTGGAAAGACTTCGAAGAAACCATTTCCTAAAGGGGTTAGGTCCAAGGGCCCACTAGAAATAATCCATTCAAATATTTGTTAACCATTTCCTAAAGGGGCTAGGTCCAAGAGCCCATTAGAGATAATCCATTCAAATATCCCAAGGAAAAGAGCATTTCAAATCTTCTAATTGAGAATCCATCTTGACATCCTTAAAAAGTTTGATAACAGAAAGTAGAAAACATGCTGGAAAAATGTAAACCACCTAGGGAAATAAAAGATTCAAAGATCAAATTACTGCTTTGAGGTCCAAAAATTTTCATAAAAAATAAGACCATATGTACCCTACAATAAAGAACTATAACCTCACATGGACTCCAATAACAGAAAATCTGTCTCTCTATTCGGAAGTAACTAAAAATTAAATAATAATAATAACACACGCACACGAATGCAACAACATGGTCACCACAGCTAACTTGCGCATTGTATGCTTTCAATCCTTACCCACATACAACCACAAGAGTTGGCATTGAAACAATTACAAACCCTACAAAAGACAGATAAAAGAAAATCAAGGTTTCTACTCAGAAAATCTATAGGAGGAACCCAATGAGATTTGATAATCCTACATGAATGTGTAGCTGAGCCACAGATGCGTCCACATGTTGACTGCATGTGGAAAATAACAGCCATCTATCAAGGCAAGCCAAAAGTGTACGTGCCCTGGGATATCTTTTTTAAATGGTTTCCTAGACCAAAAAAAAAAAAAAAACTCAGACTAGTCAACTTCAAAAAACACATGAAATCAGCCATACTTAGCATTTTAAGACAACTAATGCCAACTTGTGCAAGGTTTGCTCAAGAGCTTATCCATTGCATACTTCTCATTTTCATTCAGAACTACAACATGCAAAAGATATGAGCACTTTGACCTCAGCCTTTCATCCAAGAGTCGTCCTTCATAAGCCTAAGAATAGGATCTTCAAAGCCCTTAAAGGGATCGATGCTAACCTATGGTCAGCATGCTTAGGAAATTATCCTATGGACACCGACACCATATCATCCTCAATTCCAAGGTCTCAAAAAAGTCAAATCATTTAAGATTTGTATCCAGGACTTACCTTAAAACCCCAAGGAATTAGCGTATTAAAATATTTTTAAGGGAAAGCTATGCAAAGGCATTCCTCTAGCCACATGGAGCCTCACATTCATGAATCAATGAGGAATGGTTAGGATCTAACGGTCAGCATGCTTAGGATATTATCCTATGGACACCGACACCATATCATCCTAAATTCCAAGCTCTCAAAAAAGTCAAATCATTTAAGATCTGTATTCAAGATTTTACCTTAAAACCCCAAGGAATTAGTTTTCAAATATTTTTTAGGTAAAGCTATGCAAAGGCATTCCTTTAGGGTCAGTTTGGGCAGTGGGATTAGAAGGGATTAGGTGGGGATGGGATTCATCTGGTCGTATGCCAATTCCATTCCATGTTTGGGAAGAATGGAAAGGTTTGGAATTACATTAAATGAAATTGCATTGGGTCCTGTGCTAATTTCACTCCATGTTTGGAAGGTTGTGTAGGTCCCAACATGATGTGTGGGCTATCTCCACACCATCCACCCATTTATCTAGATTATTTTTGAGCATGGGCCAAAAAATCAGGTAAATCTAATGCTCAAGTGGACCTCACCATAGAAAGCAACAAGGATTGAATACTTACCGTTGAAAACTTCTTTGGTGCTACATAAGTTTTGGATCTATCTCTTTTTTAGATCCATGCCATAAAATGAGGTTATAGAACAAATGAACAATTTATATATAACACATACGTGTAATGCTCAATAATTTCAGGTGATGGTGAGTATATTCATTCAATGTACCACCGTATTATCAACAAAGCAGGGCATTAATTTTATCCCATGGTAATAGTGGACAACCTCTGCCATGAGCAATAATTATGTTTTTTTGAATCCCATCCCACCTAATCCCTTCTAATCCCACCGCCCAGACTGACCCCCACATGGAGCCTCACATTTATGAATCAATGAGGAATGGTTGGGATCTTATCCTGCACCCTTGCGAGATTGCTTTTAGCCTCCCATTCGTTAATGAACTTCAAAAACAATGGAATTAAGGGTTTTCCAAGCATTTTTAAGACAATAAGTGCTAAACTTCACATGCTAATAATCATACCCTAGCTTTTCATTCTTGACCACCAGACTCGAGGAAAAAATAAATAAATAAAAATGGAACGTTTTATGCCCTATTCAAGAACGACACTTAAACCCAAGAAATTAGGGTTTCCATAGCATTTTTAGATAATTAGTACCAACTTTTTCTTTCTTTCTTTTCTTTTTTTTTTTCTTTCCTCTTTTTTTTTTTTTGAAAGATAGTGAGCTTTTATTAAAGGAGAAAAAAAGGAAACCACAGAACAAACAGCAGACAGAGCCGCCAAGGCGGCGACCCAGCTACATCCCAAGAAAAAAAAATACTTACATCCTCTAAGAGTTGGAAGACCAGAAGCCCATTCAAAGACAATTAGTGCTAACTTGCACACAATATGCTTACAAACTCCAAAAAAACATTTTTAAAGGCAATTTCAGTTTAAAGCCTTCACTTCAATAATCGGTCTTCAAGAAAACCTAGAAAGTAGCATCTCCAAAGCAATTTACTTAAGACAATCAATGCTAACAAATGCACAGAATGCTTAGAAATTAACCTACACACCACTTTTAACTCAACAAACTCCAAGATTCTCTGAAAAAAAAAAAAAAATCAGATATTTTTTTCTTAAGACCTTTTAATTCAAGAATCATTGTTTAAAACACCAGGAACTAGGGATTCCAGATCATTTTCAATCAGCTAATGCTAACCTCTGCACAGTATGCTTAGTATCTTATCCTGCACACTCCATTTCATTCAAAAACAAAATTAAATAAATAAATCTAAGATTCTTGATAAAACCGGGAAGTTCAGTTGAATTCCTTCAATGTAACAATCAGCCTTCAATAACCCCCAGAAATTACGGCTTTGTTGGAAGCATTTCAAGACAGTCAATGCTCACCTAAGGGGTCATTTGGATGGCTGTAAATGGGGTTGTGATCTGGACCCTCCTTTGAAGTGGCGTATGTGGGCAAGCTCCATGATTTTTGATGGCAGAGCTCTTGCAGCCGAGATTTATACATTTTTCTTCTTCCTCTCTCTTCTCAGAGAGAGAGAGAGAAATGGCGGGGTAAGATTGAGATTTTTTCCATTTTATAGAGAGACGGGGAGAGGAGGAAGGAAGACGAAGGGAGAAAGGGGGAGCAGTTAGGTACGGCCCCGGCCTGATTGAAGACGGTGCGCTTCTTACTGTGGGTCCCACCTTGATGTATTTATTGTATATCCACACGGTCCATCTGTTTTTCCAAATAATATTAGGGCATGATACCAAAAATTAATCAGATCCAATTCTACAGTGGACCATACCATAGGAAAAACCGGTGAATGACCATTAATGGTCCATAGAAGTTTTCGATCAAGTTAACATTTGTTTTTTCCATTCATACAATTTATCTAACCTTATCAACAGGTAGGATGGAAAATGAACATTACGTATCTGGCCCCTAGAAATTTTTTTAAGGGTAGAGCATTCAATCAACACTTTTTCCTATTGTATGGTCCACTTGGATTTTTCGATATTCTTAATTTTTAGGGATCTACTCTAAAATGATCTTCCAAAATGGATGGACGGTGTGGATATAAAATATACACAACGAGGTGTGTCCCATGGCAAGGGCTGCACTGTCTTGTGTGCAACCGGGGCGGCACCTAATCCGCTCCCGAAGATAGTACAATACATTGATCCACACTATTCATTAGGTTAAGAGAAATTTCCAATTGTACGACCAGTATATGGCCCACAACCTTTTCAAGCCCACTCGCTTTTTACCTTCCAAGAATACTCCCCAGCTGTACGGCCCCATTTCTCAGGTCGAAAATGCCCCTACTTTCCTTCCTGAGGTAGATCGCCTGGTGCTCGAAGACGAGCACTTATGCTCCTCGATCTCTGAGTTGTACGAACGGTTCAAAAGATATCAACGTTGCATGGGCCCCACAGTTATGTATTTATTATATCCACAACATTCATCTATATTTCGAGATCATTTGGGAGCATTATGGAAAAAAAAAAAATCATACCCAAAGATCACCTGGACCACACCACAAAGAACAATGGCAAAATTGATTTTCACCGTTAAAAATTTCATAGGGCCCATTACAACATATATTTTCCATCCAATCTATTCATAAGGTCACAAAGACCTGGATGAAGAGGAAAAACAAATTTTGTAATGATCCAAAACTTCTGTAACCCCTAAAAGGGTTTCAATGGTAGACGTTTAATTCCCCAATGCCTTTTAAAGTGTGGTCCACTTGATAGTTAGATCTGTCTTATTTTCCGTCTCAAGTTGTAATACGAGTTCACCAAAAAGATAGACGGTTTGGATATAACACATACCTCATAATAGGACCACAAAAAGCAGTGGGATTACAATAGTAAAAAATAAAAAATAAAAATAAAAATAAAAAACCAGAAACTTATGGCTACGGGGCTGTCTATGGCTACAGATAATAACCGTAGCCATAGCCCTTGCCCTACCATTTCGATATGTCCTTTTATATGTATCGAAGGTCTTTCGATTAATTGAAAAAGGTCCAGAACTGTCCAGCGAGTTTGCCTCAAAAATCTTGCAATTTTCGGTTAATCGAATGTCTTTCGATTAATCGAAAAAGGTATTTTACCTTTAGCTACGGATTATAACTGTGGCCATAACTGGAGTCTGTGCCAATCTATGAAATTTTTTATTTTTATTTTATTTTTTACATGGAGAACTTTATTCTACCTACAATTTTCTCAAATACATATTTATACAAATATGTATATATAAGCATATAAAAAAAAAAAATTCTCTCTTTTTTTCATTTCTTTCTTTATTCATTTAACAAGAATATCTTCTAAACCAAACTTAGTTACTTGATGTACCCTATATGATTTTGGGGTAGAAGAAGCTACTTTAGCCAACTAACCTAGTTATTTTCCAAGATTCCATCAGGTGGATGGTTGAAAATCCATTTCATTCACTTTGCGGTCAATTTTAATGATGACCGTGAAGTGAAGGGGCATGACCGTGAAATGCACCGGAAATGACCATGAAGTGCATGGAAATGAGTGTGAAGTGAGGCGAATGGACCGTGAAATGCCCGGAAATGACCGTAAAGTGAAGGGGCATGACCGTGAAATGCGCTAAAATGACCATGAATCAACACAGAATTGGCGGGAATGACCATGGTATGCATGAAAATGACCATGAAGTGAAGCGAATGGACCGCGAAATGCGCGGAAATGACCGTCAAGTGAAGGGGCATGACTTGGGCTGAAAGTTGGGCGGGTTCAACTCAACCGACCCGACATTGGGTTGGGATCAGGCAGGATATTTCGGGTCTGATCTTAAGCTTGGGCTATACAAACACCAACCCGATAAAACTTAGGTTGAGCTCAGGTTGAGGTCTCGGGTTGCCCGACCCAACCCGAACCCGATCAATATATAAGTTACTTATAAATTATAATTGAGTGTGGATCATTTGTATCGAAGACACATTAGTGATGTCGAGTCTCATTTGTTCGCGTCATTTCCAAGGACTCAAGCTAACAAGATTTGTTAGATTTCTCTCTCCCAAATAGACTTCGTGCTATGCTACATGACTTTTAAAGGGGTAGCTGTCTTATATTTTAGCTTGTTTTTCAAAAGAAAAAACAAAGTTCTTTATAATGAATAATCACATATATAATTAATAAAATTATAGATACAAAAAATAAGTCTTATATTGAAATATAATAAACTAATGTAATAATGAAAATATTAGCATGTATATACCCGACCAACCTGATCAACCCGACCGAGCCCGCTTGGGTTGGGCATGGGATGAGAATTCCCAACCCGAGATTGGGTTGGGTTGGGTTAGGGTTGAGGTATATGAACCTTGGCTTGGGTTAGGGTTGAGCACCAACCCGCTTGACTTTCAACCCTATGCATGACCGTGAAATGCGTCGAAATGACAGTGAATCAACACAGAATAGGCGGAAATGACCGTGATATGCATGGAAATGACCGTGAAGTGAAGCGATTAGACCGCGAAATGCGCGGAAATGATCATGAAGTGAAGGCGCATGACCGTGAAATGCGCCGAAATGACCGTGAATCAACACGGAATATGCGGGAATGACTGTGATATGCATGAAAATGGGGGTGAAGTAAAGCAATTGGACCGCGAAATGCGCAGAAGTGACCATGACGTGAAGACGCGGGACCGCAAAATACATCGAAATGACTGTGAATCAACACGGAATATGCGAGAATAACCGTGATATGCACGAAAATGGGGGTGAAGTGAAGCGATTTTATCGTAAAATGCACGGAAGTGACCATGAAGTGAAGACGTGGGGACCGCGAAATGCATTGAAATGACCGTGAATCAACATGGAATATGCGGGAATGACCGTGATATGCATGGAAATGGGGGTGAAGTGAAGTAATTGGACCGCGAAATGCACAGAAGTGACCGTGAAGTGAAGACGCAGGACCGCGAAATGCGTCGAAAAGACCATGAATCAACATTGAATATGCGGGAATGACCGTGATATGCATGGAAATGGGGTTGAAGTGAAGCGATTGGACCATGAAATGCGCAGAAGTGACTGTGAAGTGAAGACGCGAAACCGCGAAATGCATCGAAATGACTGTGAATCAACACGGAATATGCGGGAATGACCGTGATATGCATGAAAATGGGGGTGAAGTAAAGCAATTGGACCGCGAAATGCGCAGAAGTGACCATGACGTGAAGACGCGGGACCGCAAAATGCGTCGAAATGACCGTGAATTAACACGGAATATGCGGGAATGACCGTGATATGCACGAAAATGGGGGTGAAGTGAAGCGATTTTACCGCAAAATGCACAGAAGTGACCATGAAGTGAAGACGTGGGACCGAGAAATGCGTCGAAATGACCGTGAATCAACACGGAATATGCAGGAATGACAGTGATATGCATGGAAATGGAGGTGAAGTGAAGCGATTAGACCGCAAAATGCACGAAAGTGACCGTGAAGTGAAGACGCGGGACTGCAAAATGCATCGAAATGACCGTGGATCAACACGGAATATATGGGAATGACCGTGATATGCATGGAAATGGGGGTGAAATGAAGCGATTGGACTGCGAAATGCGCAGAAGTGACCGTGAAGTGAAGACGCGGGACCGCGAAATGTGTTGAAATGATCGTGAATCAACACGGAATATGTGGGAGTGACCGTGATATGCATCGAAATGGGGGTGAAGTGAAGCGATTTTACAGTGAAATGCACGAAAGTGACCGTGAAGCGAAGACGCGGGACAGCAAAATGTGTCAAAATGACCGTGAATCAACACGGAATATGCGGGAATGACCGTGATATACATGGAAATGGGGGTGAAGTGAAGCGATTGGACCGCGAAATGCACGGAAGTAACCGTGAAGTGAAGACGTGGGACCGCGAAATGCATTGAAATGACCGTGAATCAACACGAAATATGCAGGAATGACCATAATATGCATGGAAATGGGGGTGAAGTGAAGCGATTTTGCCGCGAAATGCATGGAAGTGACCATGAAGTGAAGACGCAGGACCGTGAAATGCTTCGAAATGACCGTGAATCAACACGAAATATGCGGGAATGACCGTGATATGCATGGAAATGGGGGTGAAGTGAAGCGATTGGACCGCGAAATGTTTGGAAGTGACCGTGAAGTGAAGACGCGAGACCGCAAAATGAGTCGAAATGACTGTGAATCAACACGGAATATGCGGGAATGACCGTGATATGCACGTGAACGGTCACTTCCGTGCATTTTACGGTAAAATTGCTTCACTTCACCCCCATTTCCCTGCATATCATGGTCATTTCCACATATTCTGTGTTGATCACGGTCATTTCGATGAATTTCGCAGTCCCGCGTCTTCACTTCACGGTCACTTCCATGCATTTCGCTGTCCAATCGCTTCACTTCACCCCCATTTTCATGCATATCACGGTCATTCCTGCTTATTTCGTGTTGGTTCACGGTCATTTCGACGCATTTCGCGGTCCTGCGTCTTCACTTCATGGTCACTTCCGTGCATTTCTCGGTAAAATCGCTTCAGTTCACCCCCATTTTCATGCATATCATGGTCATTCCCATATATTCTGTGTTGATTCACGGTCATTTTGACGCATTTCGAGAACCTGCGTCTTCACTTCACGGTCACTTCCGTGCATTTCGCAATCCAATTGCTTCACTTCACCCCCATTTCCATGCATATCACGGTCACTCCCGCATATTCCATGTTGATTCACGGTCATTTTGACGCATTTCGCGGTCCCGCGTCCTCACTTCACGGTCACTTTCGAACATTTCGCGGTAAAATTGCTTCACTTCACCCCCATTTCCATGCATATCACGGTCTTTCCCGCATATTCCGTGTTAATTCACGGTCATTTTGACGCATTTCGCAGTCCTGAGTCTTCACCTCACGGTCACTTCCCCGCATTTCGCGGTACAATCGCTTAACTTTACCCTAATTTCCATGCATATCACGGTCATTCTCGCATATTCTGTGTTGATTCACGGTCATTTCGATGCATTTCGCGGTCCCACGTCTTCACTTCATGGTCACTTCCGTGCATTTTGTGGTAAAATCGCTTCACTTCACCCCCATTTTCGTGCATATCACGGTCATTCCCGCATATTCCATGTTGATTCACGGTCATTTCGACGCATTTCATGGTCCCACGTCTTCACTTCACGGTCACTTCCGTGCATTTCGCGGTAAAATTACTTCACTTCACCCCCATTTCCATGCATATCACGGTCATTCCCGCATATTCTGTGTTGATTCACGGTCATTTCGACGCATTTCGCGGTCCCGCGTCTTCACTTCAAGGTCACTTCCGCGCATTTCGCGGTCCAATCGCTTCACTTCACCCTTATTTCCATGCATATCACGGTCATTCCCGCATATTTCGTGTTGATTCACGGTCATTTCGACGCATTTCGCGGTCCTGCGTCTTCACTTCACGGTCACTTCTGCACATTTTGCGGTCCAATTGCTTCACTTCACCCCCATTTCTATGCATATCACGGTCATTTGCATATCGTTGATCACGGTCATTTCGACACATTTCGTGGTCGCGTCTTCACTCGCGGTCACTTCCGTGCATTTCGCAGTCCAATCGCTTCACTTCTCCCCCATTTCCATGCATATCACGGTCATTCCTGCATATTCCGTGTTGATTCACGGTCATTTCGACACATTTCGTGGTCCCGCGTCTTCACTTCACGGTCACTTCCGTGCATTTCGCGGTAAAATTGCTTCACTTCACCCCCATTTCCATGCATATCACAGTCATTCCCGCATATTCCGTGTTGATTCACGGTCATTTCGACGCATTTCGCGATCCCGCTTCTTCATTTCACACTCACTCCCGTGCATTTCGTGGTCCAATCGTTTCACTTCACCCCCATTTTCATGCATATCACGGTCATTCCCGCATATTCCGTGTTGATTCACGGTCATTTCGGCACATTTCACGGTCATGCCCCTTCACTTCACGGTCATTTCCGCACATTTCGCAGTCTAATCGCTTCACTTCCCGATAGGACCCGGTTGACCCCGATTGTTTCCACTGTGATGGCATTCAATCTCTACTATTTTCTATTATGGGTCACATCAAGCTTTGAATCTACTTCATTTTTGGGTACATGAGAGTGAAGTAAAGGGAATTGACTGTGAAATGTGTAGAAATGACCATGTTAGTGAAGGGAATTGACTGTGAAATGCATGGAAATGACCGTGTTAGTGAAGGGAATTGACCGTGAAATGCGTGGAAATGACTGTGTTAGTGAAGGGATTTGATCGTGAAATGCGTGGACTTCTTGTCGGCTATTTTGGATACAGAATGTTATAGTAGAGTGGTTAAGGAATCAATTCCATGTGCTTCATGGTCATTTCAATGCATTTCACGGTCATTTTGCTTCAAGTCACGGTCATTTTCATGCATTTCACGGTCATTCCAAACAATTCCGTGTTGATTCATGGTCATTTCCACGCATTTCACAGTCAATTCCCTTCACTTCACGGTCATTTCCGTGCATTTTGCGGTTAATCTACTTCACTTCACGGTCATTTCCATGCATTTTGTGGTCAATCCGCTTCGCTTCATGATCATTTTCATGTATTTTATATGCTTATATATATACATATTTATATAAATATGTATTTGAGAAAATTGTAGGTAGAATAAAGTTCACCATGTGAAAAATAAAATAAAAATAAGTAAAAATAAAAAATTCCATAGATTAACATAGACTATAGTTATAGCTACGGTTATAATCCGTAGCTAAAGGTACAATACCTTTTCAATTAATGAAAAGATATTTGATTAATCGAAAATTGTAGGACTTTTGAGGCAAACTCGCTGGACAATTCTGGACATTTTTCGATTAATCGAGAGACCTTCTAGATATCGAAATACAACTCACTGTCTTTTGTTTCTTTTTTTTTTTTCCTCTTTCCGGTTGTAATCCCTGCCACTTTTTGTGGGTCCCATTATGAGATATGTGTTGTATCCAAACTGTCCATCTATTTGGCGAACTCATATTAAGGCTTGGGATGAAAAATAAGATAGATCTAGCTATCAAGTGGACCACACTGTAAAAGGCAGTGAAGGATTGGACGTCTACCATCGAAACCCTTCTGGGGGTCAAGAAGTTTTCGATCATTATGAAATTTGTTTTTCCTCTTCATCCAGGTCTTTGTGACCTTATGAATGGATTGGATGGAAAATAAATGTTACGGTGGGCCCTATGAAATTTTTAACAGTGAAAATCAAGTTTCCTACTGCTATTTGTGGTGTGGTCCAGTTGATCTTTGGATATGATTCTTTTTTCCGATAATGCTCTGAAATGATTTCGAAGTATGGATGAACGGTGTGGATATAATAAATACATCATCGTGGGGCCATGTCGAGGAGCGTCAGCGCTCGTCTTCGTACACCAGCCAATCGGCTTCCGGAAGGGATGAATGATGGGGGTATTTTGGTCCCTTGAAAAGTCGGCCGTACACGGGAGTATTCTTGGAAGCTTTAAAAGGGGTGGGCTTCGAATGGCTGGTGGGCCATATACTGGCCGTACAGTTGGAAATTTCTCTTAGGTTTAGTGCACATTTCATGACCTATCATGCAAATATTATACAAATCAAACAAATATTAACCATTGATCATTGACCATTAGAATGGACGGTCAGTAATGTTTACATAAAAATAGGATCAAACAAAATCTGATCCATCCATTTGTTGTCCCCCATCAAGACTGTTATGATCTTAAAGATTCATTTTTTTAGATAATCACAGCCATCCTATCTATAGCTTAGAAAAAAGACGGCTAAACAAAATAAGGCCAAATAAAGGATTGTTTAGATCATCCGATCAGTGTCATTTTTGCACAGTGGATCACCAAATTAGTGTAATTTCAGTTTTCAAGTCCAATCTAAAATGTTTTCAATTATTTGGACGGTTCTTTTTTATTGCCTGTGTATCAACCATCACACTCTTCCGGAGCGTCCAAGTTTCCTTATGAGAGATAGCCGTTGAGGAGTACGGTGGGAATAATTTGATACGTGGCCCGTGTTTCTCCACCGTATAATGGGCTTTTACGTCTCAAAAGTAGGACTCGCATGGTGATCTGGACCATTGGTCTGTTTTGTCCCACGGTGGATGAAGATTTCAAAAAAATAAAAAATAAAAACGTTTCAGAAGGTCTAAGTGATCAATAATATTATCTTTATTCTCTTAATGTGGACCGTTGTTAAATATCTATTTATAGGCCATAAATCGAACGGTTAGTATTTTCTTATCAAGATATTTACTTTTAAGATAATATAATCACATTGGGATACAACAAACCAATGGTACAGATTCTTTGAAAAGAGGCTCAATTTTCATACTTGAAAATCGTGTGTAGCATTCGAAGATGAGGACCGCGTATCACACAGTTCTTCTCTGACAGTTACTGGTTGAGAAATTTACGACTGTGGACCCCACCTTTTATCCAGCGGCTTTTTTGAAACAAAACAAACTTAACTCTTAAAATTAGACCTCCACGTATAGGATGAAAATACCCCTACTTTTTAAGTAAGACGGTCTATAGCTATGGATTTGGTGGTCCTATAGCTACCAATTATAACCGTAGTTATAGAGAACATAATCCGTTGTCGTAGATCCAAATCGCACTATTGCTACCCTGTTTGGCGGCTCCCTATAGCTATGGATTATAACCTAACCGTGGCCATAGGTAATTTGCTATCCAAAGAAAACAAATAAAAAATAATAATTTTGGGCCAGCTTGTTAGTGCACACCCATGTCAATGCACACACTCCA
Source organism: Magnolia changhungtana (assembly GCA_030180095.1). Taxonomy (NCBI): domain Eukaryota; kingdom Viridiplantae; phylum Streptophyta; class Magnoliopsida; order Magnoliales; family Magnoliaceae; genus Magnolia; species Magnolia changhungtana. The sequence continues at coordinate 844,390 of JASAUF010000549.1, forward strand.
TGTTAGCCACCCCGTTAGAGATCGATGCCAAGACCTCAAGTATTGAAACAAGGTATCTCCACTCAGTCTGCAAGTTGAACTATGGATCTGGGTGTACCAAAAAAAAAAAAACAAAACAAATAGTCACATAAAAAAAATTCTATTTTCTTTTTCTGCTGTTTAGCACTGAATCCATGGTTTCCAAACATGGTCTAATGAAAAGAAGGTAAAAATAATAGTAAATAAAATAAAAAGATGCAGTTCTTTAAGATGAGATAGTGTTGTTAGCTTTACAGAACAACCGAATGACCTTCATTTTCATGGCTCGCCAGATATTAAGGCACTAACTTTCAATTGAAGATGACTTTTATTGTCTGATTTTCTACATAAAAGAATTCAACTCGTGAGAACCTCAAAATGGCTGATGTGTTACCATTTGGATTAGTATCAAAACAAGAATGTATGGTTATCTTGCCAATATTCTGATCCTTTTTCCTGTCAGCTTAACTGTGTCTATCAAAAAGATTTGGCTATATGATGAAAACCTATCTTAGTGAATAGTGATTATTACTTTAACTTTGGAATGGATTTTAGAATTGAGCGAGGCAACCTAGGACTTGAGCGAGACAACGTAGAAATTAAGCAAGGAAACCTAGGAATTGAGCGAGGGAACCTAGGAATTGAGTGAGGCAAACTACAAATTAAGCGAGGCAACGTAGAAATTCAGCAGAGCAAACTGGGAAATGAGCGAAGCAACCTAGGAATTGAGCGAGGCAAACTACAAATTAAGCGAGGGAACCTAAAAATTTAGTGAGGCAACCTAGGAATTGAGCAAGGCAACCTAGTTATTGAGTGAGGCAATGTAGAAATTTGGTGAGGTAAACTACAAATTGAGCGAGACAACCTATGAATTGAGCGAGGCAAACTAGAAATTCAATGAGGGAACCTAGAAATTCAGCGAGGCAACCTAGGAATTTAGCGAGGCAACCTAGGAATGGAGCTAGGCAAACTACAAATTTAGTGAGGCAAATCACAAATTCAACGAGGCAACCTAGAAATTTAGCGAGGCAACCTATGAATTGAGCGAGGCAACATACGAATTGAGCGAGGCAAACTACAAATTGAGCGAGGCAACCTAGAAATTGAGTGAGTCAAACTACAAATTGAGCGAGGCAACCTAAAAATTCAGCGAGGCAACCTAGAAATTCAGTGGAGCAAACATGAATTTCAGCGGGGCAAACATGAAATTCAACGGGCCAAACATGAAATTGAGCGGGGCAAACATGAAATTGAGTGGAGCAAACTAGGAATTGAGTGGGGCAAACATGGAATTAAGCGGGGCAAGAATAAAATTCAGCAGGGAAAACATGAAATTGAGCATGACAAACTAGAAAATCAGCGGGGCAAACATAAAATTAAACGGGGCAAACTAGAAAATCAGCGGGGCAAAAATGAAATTGGGCGGGTCAACCAAGGAATTGAGCGGGGCAAACATGAAAATGAGCGGGGCAATACTATACGATTTCATATCCAAATCCCCATGTCCAAGTTCTTTTTCTTCAATATCATTTACCTCCCCTCTCATCCTCAACTCCTCACCCCCTTCCTCCATCACAAAACGTCCCCTCTGTGTACAACTATCTTCCTTCTCCTTATTAAGCTCCTCCTTCTCCTTCGCTAACTTTTCCTTGTCCTCAAAAAAAAAAAAATCCCTTTCCCTCTTTAATTGTGCTCTCTCATTCAACTCCTCTCTCTCCTTCTTCAATGCTTCTTTCTCTTTCAGTAACATCTCCTTGTCATCAAACCTTGCTTCTTTCCTTCTCAACTCTTCCCTCTCTTTTCTTAATAGCCCAAAATGATGTGTTGTTGTCATGGGTCTCATGATGTTCTGATTTTTTGTTTCTTATCCAAAATTCAAAGATTTTTCAAGGTGAATTTCATGTTTGTCCCGCCGAATTTCTAGTTTGTCCCCCTCATTTCCATGTTTGCCCCGCTGAATTCCTAGTTTCCCCCGCTGAATTTCATGCTTGCCCTGCTGAATTTCTAGTTTGCCCCACTCATTTCCATGTTTGCATTTGAATTCCTAGTTTTCCCTGCTGAATTTCATGTTTGCCCCGCTGAATTTCATGTTTGCCCCACTCAATTTCACACTTGCCCCACTCAATTTCATGTTTGCCCCACTCAATTTCATGGTTGCCCCGCTCAATTTCATGGTTGCATGAAATCGAGCAGGGCAAACATGGAATTGAGTGAGGCAAACTAGGAATTGAGCGCTCAATTTCATGTTTCCCCAGCTGATTTTGTAGTTAGCCCAGCTCAATTTCATATTTGCCCCTAAATACAGATGGTTTGAGATGATGAGAAATCTCACGAGTTATCTTCTAAATACACCATAATTCTATCTTATTAATATAATGAGTAGAACTAATTCAACGCTTTGAGATGATGGGATTGCTCCTTTCTCTCCATAAATAATCTAATTTTTTTCAAGATTTGACATCAACTGGGTTATGCTTGCCCCGCTCAGGGGGAACTTCATTTTGGGTGGTGGACAGAAGCTTGGTTCCTGTCAATCACCTTTTGTGGATCATCAAGGCTGCCATTTGGAGCATCTAGATCAAAACAATATAATACTAAGATTTATTAGGCTCCATATCAAGAGATGTAGAGGGTCTAATGATTGCTTCCTTAGCATCTCCGCCTCGGTCGTGCTATGTATATAGGCTATTGAAATTTGTAAGAGATGGTCCCTTATAGCATGTACATGTTCAATCTCTACCAACTTGTGAGGCTTGCATATAAGGCAAAATGACTAGAAAACCATTCTTAAAAGAAGTCATTGAGAGAGTAACAGATTGGCTTCATTAGTCGAAATGACTTGCTCGCTCTGTTTTCCCTTCGATCTTCGACCATGGCTTGGCCCCGCTTGATCATGGGTCTCTCTTTCTTTCCCATGAGGGAAAGCACCAAGGAGATAGGGAAATAGGAAGAGATGGTTGCAAGGATGCTCATCCTTTTATCTTGGTAGGTGCTGCTTGGAGAAGAAGGTATGGGTTTTGTGGAAGATGGGTCTTGGGGAAGATGGGTTTTGGGTGTGTAAGGGAGGGAGGGATATTTGAGAACATTCGTAACTGGGAGGGAAATGGAATAAATAGGGTTTGGAATGGCTTAAAAGGGACATCAAATGAGCCCCACACGTGTTAGAAGGACCGTACATTCGTGTGGCGCGGGCATGGACTCTCCAAAATGGGACCGGGCCTTGTTGAGACCAACGCGGCCGCGCCGAACCCCCCCGCCCAAAACAAACCTCAACCGCTCGCGTGGCCTCACCAAATTGGCCCAGCCCCCACCACTCTCTGTGTTGTTCGGCAAGGGTGTGTTGATTTGGCGGGGCCTTGTCCACGTGTTGACTCGCTCGGCAAGGGCTCAATGAAGTGGCCCAGCCCCCGGCACTCCCTAACGTTTCCGATGGGGGCGGGCCGAGCTGGCGGGGCCTTGCCTACCTGCTGACTCATCCGGCAAGGGCTCAAAAACCTGACCCAGCCCTCGCCACTCCCTGTGGTTTCCGGCGGGGCCTTGCCATTTTTTTTTTTTACATCCTATACCTTATTTTATTGAAATGGGACCCATGAAGATCAATGCTTTGAATTATGGGCCAAATAAGACAATTGAACTTAATTTTGTATCTAACTTGGCTCAAAGGCTCATCTGAGATTATCGTGCACCATCCCAATTATCGTGCCAGTTGACTCGCTTAGCGCGGGCCCACCATTTTCATGACTTGTTGTATTGCACTTGCGCTCGATGGCACATAATATAGGATGTTAGGCTAACCTACAACCAGTTGCATTGTAATTTACTTTTTCTTTTTATGGTAGTGGCATCCAACAAGGGATGCTTGCAGCGATTGATGATGGTTCATTTATAAAAGCTATAAATAAAATAAAATAAATTCAATATCATAAGATGAATGCAACGTCCTCAGGTTGTTTGTGTTGAAAAATGCTAACCCAATTTGAATTCAGGTTGGGTTGGGGTTTAGGAAATTCAGGTCAAGTTTAATCGGGCTGAGAATAATCACATGTTTTTGGGTTAGGTAGGGTCGTGTTGGATTAGTTCCGAGTATAGTGAACTTCAGGTTGGATTTAGGTTTGGGTTTGGGTTGGGCACCTGGGGTTGGAATTCAGGTCGGGCTAGGAGGTTCGGTCCTCTAGAGGTCATGTTGGGCTCAGGTTGCCCTCAACCCAACCCAACCTACCACTCACTACAACTTGGGTTTGGATTGACTGGCCCAACTTGAGATGGGGTCAGGTTGACTCAAGTTGTTAGGGTCTTGGGGTTAGGTTAAGGTTCAAAAAATATGACCTAATACGCAGGGCAAGAGTGAAATTAAGCGGGGTAAACATTAAATTCTGCAGGGCAAAAAGGAAATTGAGCGGAGCAAACATGAAATTGAGTGGGGTAAGAATGAAATTCAGCCGGTGAAACATGAAATTCAGCAGGCGAAACTAGGAATTGAGTGGGGCAAACATGAAATTGAGCGGGGCAAACATGAAATTCAACGGGGGAAAACATGAAATTCAGCCAAGCGAATCGCATCCGTTTCCCATTCTCGTAGGGTCGGTTCTAATTTCATTATTACTAATGTCTGCAAGAGAACAAAGAGTATTATTAAATATAAAAGCGTATACCTGTTAGAATTAAGCAAAATAAATGACCGGAGAAATATATTAACTTACAGCTTTATTCTCGAGAATAACATGCATTTTGTTGTACCTCCAACCCTTCCAGCCTCGATATTGAATGAAGCGTGGAATTTGATAGGGAACATACGAAACAACACACTCTTGTAGGGTCGGTAGTATCTCTACTGCCCATACCTGTTAGAATGAAATTGCACCAAGTTAAAAATCCACAATTGAATATAGAGGGTAAACATATAGAAAATAAAAGGTGTTCTTACTTGTAGAGGAATGAGGTAATCACATACAGTGTACTGAGGGGCACTTGATGCGGCAACGCCAGATTCTATTCCTTGTGACATTGTACAGTATCCCAAACTACCCCAAGAATAGCTATAGAAATCATTTAACAAGTCCACCATGTGAATATAATCCATGTTGCACATAGTTTTCGGTTCGGTTCCCCTGAGAAAGAACTCTACAACCAAGAGAAAGGCAACCTTCACGACATCCTCATGCTTATTGGTGTCAACTAATCTATCAAACACGTCTATTAGGTCCTTCTTTAATACTGGATATTGCTTGAAGTATTTGTCTCTTAATGTAATCGTAGTTCAAACGGGCCCTTTAGCAACTGTTTCAAGCCTAGAGAGTCCCAACGCAATGCAATCAAACTGACAGTCTAGAATGACTTTTATAGCCTCGGTTCTTCAAGTGAAGCTAAAAGAACCTTTTTGGTTTTCTTAATTACACGTATTTAGATGTAAAAAGTAATTATTACAGTTCCGCCGCGCATTTGAAAAACGAGCGATTCGGCTGCAGTCTGACAGTAATCGACGGTAAAGAGATCTCGAGCAGAGGCAGTAATTACATCCCCTGCTGATGGTAGTTCGATTTAATGGATGAGTCTGACGGTATTGGTTCAGTGGTCGCATGAGCACCGATCGTTATACATATGTATGATTTCTCAGTTTCAGCTTCTCGAAAGCGTCTCTTTCTCTTCCACTTCTCACCATCGCACTCATCTCTTTCAGAGCGTGAGATCTCCGACCAGGTAAACGGCATACCCTTCCTTCCATTTGCTCATGCCTGTTGACTTTTCTTTCACTTCTCCCTACCATTTACATGATAACATCTCCTTCTCTTCCACTTCTCCCTATGAAATGCAATCGAAGCCTGAGAAATGGAAACAGGGTAATATAAAAAGCATCTCCTTCTGCTTGTGCATCCTCTTTCTTCATAATATATGAGGTATGGAAACAGGGAGAAATACATTTTGAAAAGGCCATTGTGTCTCTGTTCTTCTTCATCGAGATCGCCCAGCATGCTCCATGTCCGTCTGTTCGGTAGGTTGCATGTCACTGCATGTCTTCTGCCATCTAACATATTACCATTTCCATGATCCCACTTGTGTTGCATGTTGTTGGAATGTCATGGTTTCCCTTTGTCGACATCGTGACCCGATTCCGATGTTCATGGCAATCTCCAGGGCCTCATCCATCTACCTTCTGCTACTGACATCTTCTCCAATATCCCACTCAGGTGTTATATGGATTACGTTTTGGTTGAAAACCCTCTATTCCACTATTGTTTTTTTTTTCTTTTATGGTGACAAATCTGTTTCTCTGTCAATATGTAAAAATATCCTCTACTGTCTGGGACTGACATCCACCCCCAGCCATCAGCTACGACAAAGCAAGAAGAGGTAAGTCACGTGGCTCTGTTGAATGTCTGGAGACCATGACATAGTTAGAAGTGGAGCTATGAATTAGAAGTTGATGTCCTGTTCTAGCTTGTTTTGGACAGTGGTGGCCCACACGTTTGACATTGATCCTCTAAAGAAATTATGGTGGGCCATTGTATAGGTGCCGATAGCCAAACTGGCTTAATGTTTTCCTTTCTCTACTTTCATGCTACATATGCGCTCATTGCAAGCCTCTTTCCTTGATACATTCCCACTCCAATATGGCCCACTGTGTGTGTAGATGTCGGATATGTAATATCCTCTCTGTCATGGTTTTCTGAACATTTTGGGGCTGATTTCAGCTGTGTGTATCTTTCATTTGTCACTCCTTCAATGCCAAGTTTAACTGAACATGCGGAGTCTGATTAAATATGTCAGTGTAGCTAATTAATCTCATTTCATCTCTTGCTCTGGATAACTAAACATGGATGAGTCTGATTTCAGCTGTGTGTGGTGTGGTGATTTCCGCCATCATAACATGCTCAGGTTAACTAAACATTTAGAGACAGGTATGGGACATGACAGATATCATTTCTACTACATGCACATGGTTACTTATGATTTCTCATTGTAGCATAGTCATGGTTAACTGAACAAATAGAGACAGTCATCCTCCAGGACTGATCTTTGTTCTACAAACTGGACATGCATACCTATCATTTCTGATATTATCAGTGCCATGGTTAATAGAGTTGCGACGTATACTTAATGACCATAACTGATAGATAGTTCTACTACACAAATATGGTAACCTGTCACTTCTTCCATTATATTTTCAATGGTTAACTAAACATTTGAGACAGCTATCAATAATTTTCAGTTATCTGTTATACGATCTGAACATGGTTACCTATCGTGTGTTATATTAGCATTCACATGATTAACTTAACAAGCTGAGACTGATTTCATTATCTGTAGATCTCATTTGCGCTTCCAACAAAGCCATGGTGAGACTGAAGATGTTGTGAATGATTTCACATGACAGTGTATCTATGATTTCTTACATCACATCCTGCTCAGGTTAACTGACCTGTATTTGGAACTGACTCAACCTATCTATGTATATAATTATTATCATACATTATCTCATGCTCTGGTTATCTGAACATGGATGATATTGATGTCAGCTATGTGTTTTGGGTGATTTTTTTCATCCTCTCGTACTCAGGTTGACTGAACATTATGTGACAGGTAAGAGCCATGACAGATATTTGAAAACGTTGTCGACATGCTTCCCTATCATTGCTTGAATTATCATTGCCATGGTGAAATGAACAAATACAGACAATTACAGTCATGGCTGATATTTGTTCTACTACGTAGACATGGTTACCTATTACTTTCTTCATTATCTTTGCCATGGTTATCTGAACATGTAGAGACTGATTTCATTTATCTGTGTAGCTATTTATCTCTTATCTGATCCTACTCTACTTAACTGACCATTCTCGGACAGTTTGAAATATCTGTGTAGCTAATGACTCTGTCTCATTTCATCTCAACCTCTGGTTAACTAAACATGGATGAGACTGATTTGGAATGTCACAATGTTAGGGTGATTTCTTACATCCTCTCATGCTGAGGTTAACTAAACATTTTGAGACATGTAACCAGAGATGACCGAAATTTCTTCTACTATCTAAACATGGTTACCTAACATGTGTTGTAATACCTTTCCATTGGTTAACTGAACATGGATGAGATAGCTATCAACCATGCTGAGTCTGATTGCACCCAGTTTAAATGCACCTCATGTAGAACATTTCATGTAACCCTGAATGTCTAAGAAACTGTCCCTTCGAAGGACAGCTTGGAAAAAGTTATGATTTTCCGTTGAACCTGTAGCATTAATATAATAATCATCTTTTAAGAAGTTGTAGGATACACATGTTGGTCTAAACCTTTCCAAATTTCATTGGACCAAATTTAAATAGTTGGGGCTGAATATTGATATTTTGATGCTGCTGAATCAGCTGAACAGTCTGTGTGTTCTCCAAGAAAACCAAGCGGAATATGGATGAACATGGATGGACGGATGAAGAAACGACAGCCTTTGCAGCTACACTTGCTGCAGCAACTACAACAATTGTTGTCGGCGAATATTGCAATATTGCGCAACGTCATGTACTTTATCTGTCTTCCTGATTATTCACAGTGAAAATAAGACTGCATTGGTGCAATTGATGGGACTCATATATCGGCCTACGTACCGGCATTGGAAAGTGCAACCTACCGTAACAGGAAAGGGGTACTTTCTCAAAACGTGTTAGGTGCATGTACATTTGACATGAAGTTTGTATATGTGCTCGCCGGATGGGAGGGATCAGCTTCTAACGCACACGTCTTACAGAGTGCTTTGACACATTCCATTGATCGGTTAACTTTGCCTACGGGTACTGAATTAATAAGTGTCTGGTAAACCCAAAATTGATATTATGATTTTTCACCGAATTAGATTGACAATTCATCGCAATTAATTGTAGGGAAGTATTACGTAGTTGATGCTGGTTACGCTCATTCACTGAGTTTCATGGCTCCTTTCCGGGGTGTACGGTACCACCTCAATGAGTACCGCACAGGCCGCAATCCTTGTAACAAGAAAGAACTATTCAATTATCGGCATGCTCAACTAAGAAACATTATAAAGAGAATTTTTGGGGTATTAAAAACCCGCTTTCCAATCCTTAAATCAGCTCCACCATACAACCTTCAAACACAGGTGAAGATAGTCATCGCATGTTGTGTGTTACACAACTTTATCTATATATCTGGCAGAGATGGGTTGCTAGGAGATGAAATCATATCTACAGATGTTGCTGAGGGTGTAGATTTGTCTCCATGCGATATGAACCTGACACAGTAGGAGAAGGACGAATGGGCGACATATCGAGACAATATTGCTACTAGGATGTGAAACGAATTTAATCCTGTGAGTCGTATGGTTTGAAATATGAATTGTAATTTCACTTTTCACAATAGGTAACTAGGATCCTTATGACTGTATTGTGTTGCGTATACAGACTTTGTGAAAAGATCCCTTTATACTTTTGGATGATTGTAATGATGAATATTCTCATTTCCTTACTATATCTTAAGTTTTTGCATTTACATATTTAAGCTTTTGTAAAGTAATGCATCCTCTTGACCTACATGCTTTGGTTGTACTTATCAGACTGAATATGCTCATTGTGCTCTTTTTAGATTATCGAAGTATATAGTGACGACGATATGGATCCAAATAGTGTTGACAACCAAAGTACACTAAAGAAACAGTCTAGGCAAGGTCGGTGTGACACACCCAGAAGGACACCACGCAAATACAAATCGAAATCACTTGATGAGAACGTTATGTCAGGTGGTGTTATGCGGTGGACAGACCAAATGGATGATTGTCTCATAGATACATTGATGGATGTGGTTGCGAACGGCCGTAAGAGTGCAAACGGATTTAAGAAGGAAACGTATAAAACGGTTATGGAAAGTGTCAGGAGTGCACTAGGGATATCAGTTGATACGAAGCATGTTGGTAATCACCTATGAACACTAAAGAAGTTGTATTTTGAGGTTCGTAACACCTTGAATGTGAGTGGGTTCGGTTGGGATGACGACAAGAAGTTAGTTACCATGCCAGATAACGTATGGGATGATTACATATGGGTGAGATGTTATTTTTTCATTTATCATTTAGATTATCCAAAGCTGGTCCATTGAGATTTACTAATCAATATATCTCTCTCTGTGAATAGTCACATCCTTATGCCCAACATGTTCATGGAAAACTGGTAAGAAGGTATGATGACCTGGTGTTCTTATTTGGAAGTGACCGAGCTACTGGACTTTGTGCTATGACTGGAAATATGCATACACAAAGTGGTATGAGAAAGTCTCGTGATGATGATGTTACACCGACTGCATCAGTTGATCTTAATGACGACACACTTGTTCTGTCAAGTGACGATATGGGAGATAGTGGACATAACATCCAATGGTCATTTCAAAGTTACGACGGTGCGCATATTGCAACCAGAAGTCTGATTCAAAATGGCAACAACTCCGCCAACACGGGCAGCACAACTAGTTCTAGGAAGCGAGCCAGATTGGAACGCCCATGCGATGTAATTGGTAAAGGGATGAGTGAGGTGGTAGAAGCTATCAAGTCTCTGGCACTAACTATACACAAAGGGAAAGACGTCATACGTATGGAGCAGATTGTACCTGCACTGGAGAAGATTGATGGCCTCACAAGTAACGAGGTCCTACGCGCAACTAAGATCCTGTCCAAAGATGAAAGCCAATCTGCGTCGTTCCTTTCGCTTCCCGAGTCTAGGAGGCTCGACTTTGTGGTGATGATACTTGCACCAGATCAGTCTTCAGATTGATCTCTTTTGACTGATCTTTTTATCCACTAATCTTCTCTTTTGGGGTATTTTCTACATATGGCTGATCAGCCGTATGGATTGTTGGACAATATTTTGGGTTTTCTGTTCGGCTAATGAAGTGTACTAGCTGTTGAAGTGCTGGACAAAATTTTTATTTTTATTTTTTTGCTTTGGATCACGAGTTTTACCGATAGATGTGTGCTGGGAGGCACCTGGATGACTGTAATTTTTTGGATGATAACTGTTACGATCTTGGATTCAGGCCTGTTATAAATGCTGACTCCTCACTGCTTGAAAACCCATATTATCTGCTATTATACGATACGTACGCTTCGTATGACGTATTTGATTTTTCTTTTCATATCTGCATAGGGTATATACTAACTATGCAGGTCTATTTACTCGCAATATCAGGTATGATGTAATTTTCAAGGTTGGCTCAGGTATTCTTTTTACTAAAGAAGGCCATTTTTCATATTCCTCGACTCTGGTTATCTCAGATTTTCTATACTCTATATCTCCTACAATATTTACGACATATTCATCTGATATTTCCCTATACGTGCAGATGCCTAAGAAGCTGTATGTTGTCTTCAATGGACGTCGTCCCGGCATTTAACACAACTGGGAGGAATGCCGTCAGCAGGCGGTATTCCTGTGCCCACTTCTGTGGATATAAATCCACGGAAGAGGCATTATGGCACTGGAAAGAATATCGCGAGCAGATGGATGTGACAAATGCATCCACACATGAGACGCAAAAGGATCGTGACAGTAGCGGGTCCACGTTTGTACCGGGATCTGTGACTGCTCACATGAATCCTCTACCGACTTTCCATGGACCATCTTTCGAATGTCCATTTGCTACTCGAAACTACATTAGGGAGGACGTTGATGAAGATTTGACGAATGCACTTTCGGCACTGATGAAGATTTTCTTTGCCTGCCTGGTTCTAATCCTCGCCATTCACCTCATGTCTTCGTAGTGCTAATGGCTAAATGCAGTGGTCGTTTAAGTAGGCAGACTGTGTTTGTTGTCGTGGCTTTTCTTAAAAAATACTCTGTTACAATATTTCAGACGTTTAAGTAGGATACATGTATGACTCTTTCATGTATAACAGGATATGTAATATTGCCGTAGAATCTGTTCACATGCTCCAATTTTGTATTTCCTTATACTATCTATTGTGAGCATCATCGGATGCCCATCACTGTTCTTTTAGTCAGCTCATTCATTGTTAATGCTAGGGTTTGGATAGAAGTTATTACAAATCCAATGGTATATCTGGACCATCAGTACAAGCTTCAGCTATTTCAATTTAACTGAGCTGAGACCCTCAACGGTCCTTGTCGTATAAGACCATCACCGGTCTGATGCAGTCAGTTATCACCTTCCAAAGATCCATCGTCATTTTGAAAAAACAAACAGGCGTATTGAGTAGATGTATAAGTGGAATGGTGGACACCATAAGCTTGTGAAGAGATTTGATTTGACTACTACCTTGTATTACTAAACGACAGGTCACACAGTTAGTGTGTATTACACTCTGAAAGTTTGAAAAAACAAGCGTGGGAAAGCAGAATCCCGATACTGCTCCAATGATTAGAAATACATGTACAGAAGTTATTATGATCTCTTTACAGCCAATTACAGTGTAATTCGGAAAACCAAACAGGGCCTAAATTAAAATTTTAGCCTCTATTGTTTCCAACTGAGACTAAATCCAAATTTTAGCCTCATTTGCCTCCAATTGAAGCTAAATCTATTTTTAACCTCGGTTCTTAATAACTGAGGCTAAAGCCTTTAGCCACGGGAGTTGTAGTCTCAGTTTAGATAACTGAGGCAAAACTGAGACTAAAGATGGATTTAGCCTTTGTTGGCATCAATTAAGGTTAAATTCACTTTTAACCTCATTTCTCTATCAACAAATGATTAAACCTGTACATATTTCACCCATTTAACATTCATCAAGACAATAATCAGCACAATATCAACAAAACCATTAATTTACTAAAACAAATTACAAATGTCTTCTTTTCCTAGCTTTCCACCCACAACATCTTTACACAACAAAATGTAGTAATTTACACAACAAATAATGAAAGAATACCACTACCAGCACCAACATCAACCACCACATGACCATGGAAATCTGTACGGTTCTCAACAACTGCAGCATAATAGGTTCCTGAAAAAAGATTGGGTTTACAATGTCAATGGAAGATGCAGTATATTGACTATCAATGCTGACCATAAATCAAAAGCATGCATGCACATGCACTCATGGGAAAAATATATGCATGCATGTAACATGCATGTAACGTAATTATATGTTGGATGAAGAAATCAGGGTATACCTTATAAAGGTCAACTAACATGCATGTAATGTAATTATATGTTGGATGAAGAAATCAGGGTATACCTTATAAAGGTCAACTGGCCTTTGAACGCTTGCACTTTTACGCTCAACCTCTGTTTCCTTGCCTGTTTCTTGTTCAATTTTTGTTCTTCTGACTGAGATACTAGCAATGGTTCTCTCCCAACAACAGCAACAGACTCTTCAGCCTTTGTGGTTTTGACAAGGTCTGGTATAAAAATGAGTGAATCCATCTTGCTCCTCGGTCTTGGTGGGGCCTCACCTAGCATGCCTTGCACACTCCTCGTAATTCTTAGGTAACATCTTGCATGCCTGTTCATTCAGGGCCAATTCTGGGAACGACTCTATCAGTAAACACCTGCCATCATCAATAAAATCACTGACAAAATCAAGAACAGAGAACCAAATGTCAAGGCTACTAAGTAGGTGGGGTTCATATATAGTGGGGGATAGTTGGGCCGTCAGCAGTTAAACACTGTGAACAATGCCTGGCTAAAAAATCAAGGTCCATCATCAGGTATTTCACAAGAGTGCATTGAATATAACCATTATTTCATCTAATTTCATACCATTATCCTTAAACACATGCTGCCCTGCTAGATGAATGGACCAGCCTGGCTTGACAACAGTTTTGTTTTAATGTACCACTTCCATGGTGTCATACCTAAGGAGAATGCTGGATTGGCAATAATATATGGAAACAAGGGAAGCCTACAACGGTCAATGAAACAAAGTCCAAAAGACCTTGATTCAAATATTGGCAATCACATCGCTCTGAGCAACTGATGGGAAGTACTGCTCTAAAGAGCTTGTAGCAAATAATTCATGATAATATCTCTACATAGAAGAATAGACCAAAAGGATAGCTGTCACCTGCTCTGCGAGAAAGTGTGCAGAAATAGAATTCAAAGAATATGAACTTAAGTTATAGTCTTATTGCATAACCTGCAAGCAAAGAGGGATATAGTCAAACAAGCTAGTAATGGTTTAACGAGATGCAAGTACCTTTTTTCTCTTTAAAGGATCTTTAGTTCTTGTTGGATGTATCTCCACTTGTTTTTCTAATAAATCCTTGTTATTCATTAAATTATAATATATATATATATATGGGTTTAGGTACTATGCGCTCGAGCTCACGATAAGCTCCCGTAAGGTCGAGCTGTGTGGGCCCCACCGTGATATGTTTCGACCATCAACACCGTGCATTTGATGGGTACCCTTTAAATTATGGGATATCCCAAAAATTAGCCGTATACGGAACTCAGGTGGGCCATACCATCTAAAATTATGTGTAGACATCGTTAAAACATATAAAAGCACTTGGTGGGGCCCACCTGAGTTTTGCATGCGCCTGAAACTTGGTCTAAACCCTCATTCAAGTGGGACACACATAATGGATGGGCTGGATTTGCAAAATACATCTCGGTGGGCCCTCAAAAATGGTTATGAATGTTTTAATGGTGTACGGCCCCTCTCCACTTTTGTATGTGGTGTGGCCGACACAAGTCACGGATTGACTTGATTTTTGAGACCTGGGCTCACGATGGAATGGTGCATCTGACTGATGGGGTAGATGTTCGAAAGGCATCACGGTGGGGCCCACACAGCTCGACCTCATGTGACGGACTCGTGAGGTTGAGCGCATAGTACCTTTTTCCATATATATATATATATATATATATGGGAAAAGGTACTATGCGCTTGACCTCACGATAAGCTATTGTGAGGTGGAGCTGTGTGGGCCCCACCGTGATGCGTGTCGACCATCAACACCGTGCATTTGATGGGTTCCCTTTAAATTATGGGATATCCCAAAAATTAGCCGTATACAGAACTCAGGTGGGCCATACCATCTAAAATCATGTGAAGACACTGTTAAAACATATAAAAGCACTTGGTGGGGCCCACCTGAAATTTGCATGCACCTGAAACTTGATCTGAACCCTCATACAAGTGGGACACACATAATGGATGAGCTGGATTTGCAAACTACATCTCAGTGGGCCCAAAAAAATGGTTATGAATGTTTTAATGGTGCATGGCACCTCTCCACTTCTGTATGTGGTGTGGCCCACACAAGTCACAGATTGACTTGATTTTTGAGACCTAGGCCCATGATGGAATGGTGCATCTGACTGATGGGATAGATGTTCGAAACGCATCACGGTGGGGCCCACACAGCTCGACCTCATGGGACGGACTCGTGAGGTCGAGCGCATAGTACCTTTTCCATATATATATATATATATATATATATATATATATATATATATATATATAAGAAGAAGAAGAAGAAGAAGAAGAAGAAGAAGAAGAAGAAGAAGATAAGAACTGCATACAAGGCATAAATAAGAAAAAGCAACATGGCATGGGTACTGATAATAATGGAAGTACATTTTAGCTGAAGCGGCCTCTATTTTATCATCAAACTTGCTTTTAACTGAAACAGATCCATTTTCCAATCGAGATCCTGAAAAAGAAATAACATGACAAGACAATCATAATCATTTATCTAATATTCAATGGATAAGACCTTTAGTTTTAGATGAATCTAAAACATTGGCAAGCGATATGCCAGTACTTCACCATCTCATAGGCAAGCCTCCGTTTCACTGCTAGTGTAGCCTTTGTACTATCGATTGTCATCCCAAGTTGAATATCAACACCCTATTTCAGCCAGCAAGAAAAAATAAATGGTGAAAGAGTGCCATGAGTGACTTGTCTATTTACACAACAAAATGTAGTAATCTATTCTGTTTACAAAACGTTACAAAAATATACATATGCACCCCCTAAGGTCAAAAGCTGGCTACAAAAATGATGTAGACCCATCAATTAGAAAAACTTGCATCCACTGGCAAGAAGTCATGGTCGTCATTGTATTTCTATAATTTAAATGTGGCCCACATTGGCAATTGATGAAAACCTATGAAAACCACAATGAATAAATAAATAAACCTCACGAAAGTCACCATGAAGACATCAATAGGGCCTGTTTGGCCAGGCAGGGTGGATGGGATTAGGTTGTATTAGGATGGATTGGAAGGAGCAATCCCGGGATTTGGCCAGGCGTGCCAAACAGGCAGAAGTTGGATATAGCAATCCCATGGGATTGCCAGCAATCCACTGACATCACCATCATTACCTTGAAATCCACCCAATCCCTCTTAATCCCATCTATTTTGCTTGGGACATGTTTAGTTAGACGGAGCAATCCCAGGATTGGCTGACGTAATCCCGGGATTGGCCAAGCGAGCCAAACATACTTGGTGGTGAATTCCCTGGATATAGTGTTGGAAACAGCAAACCCAAACAGAAGAACGTTTCAGCTGAATCTTCTAGGCTCCACCGTTTCAAGCTCTTGAATTCCCAAGTTCTATTACATGTACCTAATGAATGCTAGATGCATTTAGATAGGATATTTTTGTAATTTCACAAGGACTCCAAATGCCTATAAATTGGCTTCCTTGTGTTCGATTATAGCAATGAAAAATAACAAGAGTAAAAATTCCAGCAGCAGCTTCTTTCTTTCAGTGTGACTGGCTAAAGCCAGCAACATCCTTCCTGTTATGCATGGTACAACAACATTTGAGAAATCCTGTCTTCCTGTCTAGGCAAAGCCAATAAGCCACCCTACAAACTGGTATCAGAGCGAGACGATCCTGTGGGACCAGTTATAGTTTGAAGGTTCAGATCATGTGATCAAGGTGTTGCCACTGCTATGTCAAGAAAAAGGCGTTGTTGATCCGTCGTGTGAAGAAGTGATGGCATCCTCGATCCAACCGCAAATTCCAAAGTTATCCAAGGATAACTATGAAAACTGGTGCATCTAGATGAAGGCTTTGTTCAGATCTCAGGATCTATGGGATATCGCCAGTGACGAGTATGTAGAACCCACAATGGAGAAAGAAGCCTCCTATTCTGCTAAACAAAAGATGGCTCTCAAAGATCAAAGGAAAAAGGACAAGAAGGCTTTATTTTTTATATATCAAGGGTTGGATGACTCCACCTTTGAACGAATCGCCGAAGCTACAACATGCAAGCAAGCATGGGAGAGTCTCAGCACTATATTCAAGGGTGTTGATCGTGTCAGGAAGGTTCAACTCCAAACCCTTAGAGCTAAGTTTGAAGCTGCACATATGAAGGAAGGTGAGTCCATTTCAGACTACTTTTCAAAATTGCTTGTTATAGTTAACAATTTAAAAAGAAATGGCAAAAAGTTTGAAGATATTCGGGTAGTAGAAAAAATACTCTGATCTCTCACAACCAAATTCGAGCATGTGGTTTGTTGCGAGATGTCTTAAATCTGAGTCCTTTCGTAACTGGGATGCGGAAAGGAGTTTCGCGGATTTCGTGTTACAAGTCCTTTCGTAACTGGGATACGAAATGAGTTTCGCAGATTTTGTGTTGCAAGTTCTTTCGCAACTGGGATGCGAAAGGATTTTCGCGGATTTTGTGATGCAAGTCCTTTCGCAACTGGGATACGAAAGGGAAGTTGCCAAAACTATAAATTGGGGTCCCTAGGGCTATTCTAAGATTATTCCAAGACTTCCTAAAGGTATTCTAAAGGGTTCTAGGGTTATCAAAGGGTGTAGCAAGGGTGAGATTCGAGGTTGTTCGAATCGGGTAAGTTTTTTTCTCTTTGTAATTGATGCTTTCATAGTGGTAATCAGTCGCTTTGTGCCGTGGTTTTTTCCTGCAAGGGTTTTCCACATTAAATCTGTGTGTTCTCTTTTCTTGTGTGTGTGCTTGGTGCCATTGGATTGCTATCCTAAATCTAGATCTGTGTGATTCCGCAGGCCAAAAATCCCAACAAGTGGTATCAGAGCAATCGGTTGAGACACATATCTGAATCTGAGGGATTAGTAATAATGGCGAGTGCCAGGTATGAGATTGAGAAGTACTCAGGGAAAAATAATTTTGAGTTATGGAAAATCAAGATGATGAGTTCCTTAATCAAACAAGGCGAAGATGGTGCTCTTGAGGAGCGGAAGTCCACTATGACTGATGGTGATTGGAATACTCTTGATAAGAAGGCTTTATCATCGATCCGTTTATGTCTCACGGATGAGGTTCTCTACAACGTCATGAGGGAGAAAACTGTGGCTAAGTTATGGGCGAAGTTAGAGGATGTCTATGCGAAGAAATCCTCTGAAAATCGCCTACACTTGAAGCGGCAGTGGTATAACTTCAAGATGGCAGATGGTGGAGATCTGGAGGCT
Organism: Magnolia changhungtana; assembly: GCA_030180095.1. Lineage (NCBI taxonomy): Eukaryota > Viridiplantae > Streptophyta > Magnoliopsida > Magnoliales > Magnoliaceae > Magnolia > Magnolia changhungtana. Next base: position 862,774 of record JASAUF010000549.1, read on the forward strand.
CACATCAGCAACTTTAATAAATTGGTTTGCAAATTGCTAGATATGGAGGAAGTGATGAAAGATGAAGAATAAGCATGTATGTTGCTGAATTCTCTCCCGGCGTCCTATGAGTCATTCAAGGACACTATGTGTAGCATGAATAAAACCCTGAGTGTCGACACTGTTATCTCAGCTCTTCAAGGGAAGGCTATGAGACAACTAGACAGCAACATGGGGACATCTTCTGATGCACTCTTTACAGTGGGTAGGAATTTTGAACAAGGTACAGGTTCTTCAGGTTCTAGATCCAAATCCAAGAGCAAGGGCAAAGGAAAGGTAAAGTGCTGGAATTGTGGGAAGGAAGGACATGTGAAGAGGGATTGTGAAAATCCTAAATCTAAGAGGAAAGATTCTGAGGCTTCATGTAGGGAGGCTAACACTGCCACATCAGATGAATCGAGTGGATGTGATGGTGATGTTTTGTCTGTGTCTTCTCTCAGATGGTCATACGATGATCGTAAGAATGAGTGGATGCTAGACACAGGGGCATCTTTTCACATGACTCCTCATCGGAGTTGGTTCACCAGCTACAGGGAGTACGATCGTGGACAGGTGTTTATGGGCAATGGCTTTGCCTGTAATGTTGTGGTTGTTGGTACGGTGCACATCAGGATATTTGATGGGGTGGAGCGTCCCTTGACAGATGTGAGGCACGTTCCTGATTTGAAGCAGAATCTAATTTCTCTTGATGTACTTGAGGCAAAAGGATGCAAGTACACATGTATTAATGGTGCTCTTAAAGTATCTAAGGGGGCACGGGTAATCATGAAAGTGCAACGACTCGATCATGTTTACAGGTTGATCGGGAGCACTTCAAAAGGTGGAGCTATAGTGGATGTAGCGGATTCCACCTTTGCATGTGTGTGGCATGATGGGCATGGCCACATGAGCGGGCAGGGCAGGAAGGCTGAGACGTGCGGAAAGGGATACAGAGCAGGTGGAGCAGCCACCTGTGTGAAGAATCATACGACATGATCGCAGGATATCGACGTGGTACATGGATGACTCTAATATCGCAGAGGACTCATCTTCTATTTTAATGGCTCTAGGTGAGCATGGTGCTGAGAAGTGGAAGGTGACTATGGGCGATGTGATAGATTCGTTGTACCAGATCGACATATGGGAGCGGGTGGAGCTTCCAGTGGGCCGGTGAGCGGTTGGATGCAGGTGGACCTTCAGGAGTATAGAGTATAGATACAGGGCGAGGTTGGTAGCGAGGGGTTATTCTCAGAGAGAAGAGATCGGCTTCTCAGAGATATTCGCGCCGACGGTATAGCAGGTATCTATCAGATCCGTGATTGGCGCTGGTTGATCAATGTGATCTTGAGTTATGATGTGATGCAGAAATAAGAGAAGAGGTCAAGTTGAAGATTGAAGACATGGTGGAGATTGTTGCGAGATGTCTTAAATCTGAGTCCTTTCGCAACTGGGATGCGGAAAGGAGTTTTGCGGATTTCGTGTTGCAAGTCCTTTCACAATTGGGATGCGAAATGAGTTTCACAGATTTTGTGTTGCAAGTCCTTTCGCAACTGGGATGCGAAAGGAGTTTCGCGGATTTTGTGACACAAGTCCTTTTGCAACTGGGATACGAAAGGGAAGTTGCCAAAACTATAAATTGGGATCCCTAGGGCTATTCTAAGATTATTCCAAGACTTCCTAAAGGTATTCTAAAGGGTTCTAGGGTTATCAAAGGGTGTAGCAAGGGTGAGATTCGAGGTTGTTTGAATCGGGTAAGTTTTTTTCTCTTTGTAATTGATGCTTTCATAGTGGTAATCTGTCGCTTTGTGCCATGATTTTTTCCCGCAAGGGTTTTCCACGTTAAATCTGTGTATTCTCTTTTCTTATGTGTGTGCTTGGTGCCATTGGATTGCTATCCTAGATCTAGATCTGTGTGATTCCGCAGGCCAAAAATCCCAACATGGTTGTGGCCCTTGAAGAATCGAAAGACTTAGAAAACTTGTCTGTCGAAGAGTTGATGGGATCGTTACAAGTGCATGAGCAACGAATGCAGAAAAACAACGCATCGACGTTGGAACATGTCTTAGAGTCTAAGTTGACTCTAAATGACCAAAGTAGTAGTCAAACAAATCATGGAGGACGCGACACCAACACTAATGCAAGAGGAAGGGCACGTGGATATCATCTGAACCATCCATAAAATCAACTGAAATTTACCAATTTTTGTGGAAGAGGGAATGGTAGAGGTCGATCCATGTGTGGACATGGAAATACAAAAAATATTCAATGTTACAATTGCAACAAGTTTGACCATTATGCTTCAGACTGTTAGAGCAAACCAGTAGATCAAGATGAGCATTTTAATTATGTAGAAGCATCAAATCATGAAAAAGAAGACTCCACACTTCTTCTTGCACAAGAGAAAGGATGTAATCGACCAGATGTATGATATCTCGACACAGGTGCGAGCAATCACATGTGCGGGAACAAAAGCCTATTTGAAGAACTCACAGAAGGAGTTAATGGTGATGTGACATTCGGCGACTTGTCAAAGACACCTGTGAAAGGTAAAGGTAAAATAAAAATCTTTCAAAAGAATGGTGTTCCAAACTACATCTCCAATGTGTACTACGTGCCTAACATGAAAAGTAATATACTGAGTCTCAGACAACTCCTCGAAAAAGGGTATGTCATACACATGGAGAATTCTTCTCTTTCCATAAGAGATATGCATGGACATTTGATTACGAAAGTCCAAATGGCGAAGAATCGTATGTTTTCGCTCCATATAAACACAATGCTTGAGAAGTGCTTTTATGGAAAAGCAAGGAATGATTCCTGGACATGGCATCTTCGCTTTAGCCATCTAAATTTCAGTGGCCTGAAACTTCTGTCGTCATCAAGCATGATGTATTGCTTGCCTACCATTAAAGCTCCAGAACAAGTGTGTGAGGCGTGCACACTTGGGAAACAGCAAAGGAACTCCTTTCCGAGTGGAGTATCCCGAAAAGCAAGAGAACCGTTGCAGTTGGTTCACACTGACATTTGTGGACCATTGGAGCCAATCTCTCTTGGAGGTAATAAATACTTTATTACCTTCATTGACAAATTCAGTAGAAAATTGTGGGTGTATGTAATCAAAGAAAAGTCTGCTGCTTTTACTATTTTTTAAAATTTTAAGGCCCTTGTTGAAAAAGAAAGCGGTCTTAAAATCAAAACCCTTAGATCCGACAGAGGTGGAGAGTACACCTCAAATGCCTTTCGAGAGTATTGTAGAGATCAAAGAATCAAGCAACAACACACTGCAGCCTATACGCCACAGCAGAATGGAATTGCGGAATGAAAAAATAGTACCATTCTCGACATGACAAGGACCATGTTGAAGGAGAAAAATCTATCGAAGAATTGTTGGGCAAAGGCAGTTGCATGTACTACTTATCTGCTCAATAGGTGTCCGACCAAGAGTGTCAGATTCAAGACACCACAAGAAGCATAGAGTGGATACAAGCCAAGTGTGGCGCACTTAAGGATCTTTGGGTGTGTCACCTATGCTCAAGTTTCAGAAGCAAAAAGAAAGAAGCTTGATGATCGTGGTGAGAAGTACATCTTCATCGGCTACAGTGAAGCATTGAAGGCGTACAAGCTTTACAACCCACTAACTAATAAGGTGGTGGTGAGTAGAGATGTGGTGTTCTGTGAGGAAGAAGTCTAGAAGTGGAGCCAGGAAGATTTGGCCAAAGGAAATCAGGTCGAGGCCGAAGAACATGAAGAAGAGAAGCATGAGAACCAAGAGCAGACACCTGTAACACCCTCTTCCGCCGAAACGTTTGCACGCAGAAGTCCAGTGATATGTTCCATCTCCTTTGGAAGTATTCCATCAAATCAAAATTCAGGTAGCACGTCATCATCCAGTTCTCCTTCACCCTTGACTCCTATCAAAATGAGGAGCCTCAATGATATCTACGCCGAAACTGAGGAAGTAAATTTGTTCTACTTGTATGCGGACCACGAGCCTCTTACATTTGAGGAGGCTGTAGAAGAAGAATGTTGGAGGACGGCTATAGAAGAGGAGATCTATGCCATTGAGAAGAACCATACATGGGATCTAGCTTTACTTCCTCAAGGTCAAAGAGTTATTAGCGTCAAATGGGTGTACAAGATCAAGAGAAATGCTGATGGTGAGATCAATCGCTACAAGACAAGACTCGTAGCAAAGGACTACAAACAGAAGTACGGGGTAGACTATGAAGAAGTCTTCGCTCCTGTTGCTCGCCTTGACACTTTGTAACCCATCACAGTTGGATGATCTACCAACTGGATGTGATATCTGCATTCCTGAATGGAATTCTGGAAGAAGAGGTATATGTTGACCAGCCTGAAGGTTTTGTTGTTCAAGGGGAGGACACAAAGTGTATCGACTAAACAAAACCTTATATGGGTTGAAGCAAGCTCCACGTGCTTGGAATGCACGTATTGACAACTATCTTCAAGAGAACGGCTTCACCCAATGTCCAAATGAGCATGCAGTTTACATCAAGAAGAATACTCATGATAATATGCTTATAGCATGCCAGTTCGAGATGACCGACGGAGGTCTAATGTCCTTTTTTCTGGGCATTGAAGTGAAGCAACAACATGGTGGCATCTATATATCTCAGAAGAAGTATACCAAGGAATTACTTGAAAAGTTCAAGATGGCCGATTGCAATGCCGTAAACACGCTTGTAGCAATAGGCTTAAAGCTGACAAAAGAAGGAGAAGGAAGAAGCATTGACTCGACTATGTTCAGTGTTGGACTTCTAAGCAGGTACATGGAAGCGCCAAAAGAAGCACACTGGCTAGCCACATTAAGAATCCTCAGGTACATATGTCAAAGGAACCATGGAATTCGGTCTCATTTATCCATATGATGATGAGGCAATTCTGTATGGATACTCCAATAGTGATTGGGGAGGTGACTAAGATGAAAGGAAAAGCACTACTGGATATGTATTCTATCTCGGGTCAACTGCCTTCACATGGAACTCAAAGAAGCAAAGTATTGTTGCTTTGTCAACATGTGAAGCAGAGTACGTGGCAGCATCATCCACAGTCTGTGAAGCAATATGGTTGAAGAACATGCTAAAAGAGCTGAAACATCCATAGAAGGAATCCACCATTATATACGTGGATAACAAGTCGGCAATCGAACTTGCCAAAAATCCGGTACAGCATGGAAGGAGAAAGCACATTGATATAAGGTATCATTTCCTGAGAGATCAAGTAAAGTAGAAATCAGTAATGCTAGAGTACTGTCATACTACTGAACAAGTGGCAGATATCTTCACCAAAGCATTGCCGATTAATACATTCAAGAAATTTAGATTGATGCTTGAAATGAAGCCTGTTTTGGTTTGAAGGGGAGTGCTGGAAACAGCAAACCCAAACAGACGAACGTTTCAGCTGAATCTTCTAGGCTCCACCGTTTCAAGCTCTTAAATTCCCAAGTTCTGTTACATGTACCTAATGAATGCTAGATGCATTTAGATAGGATATTTTTGTAATTTCGCAAGGACTCTAAATGCCTATATATTGGCTTCCCTGTGTTCGATTATAGCAATGAAAAATAACAAGAGTAAAAATTCCAAAGAAATGACTTCTCTCTTTCAGTAGTGATCATGGTGAAGCCAGCAACATCCTTCCTGTTGTGCATGGTATAACAACATTTGAGAAATCTTGTCTTCATGTCCAGGCAAAGCCAATAAGCCAGCCTACATATAGCAATCCCATGGGATTGCCAGCAATCCACTGACACAACCATCATTACTTGCCATCCACCCTAATACAATCCAATCCCATGGGATGGGCCCATCCAAACACGCCCTAAGATGGTAGCAGACGTCATCAGCAAAGAAACAGTATTATGGAAATTAAATGCACCCAAATTTGACTTTCGACAAAGACAAGCAGATATCTTATCCTTGGCTGAAAAATATAGTCAATCTTACCACATGCATCAATCCAACATGCAACTTGTTATGGGAAGATCCAAGCCTATCCGAGGTCCGAGGGGAAATGTTTAGCTCACTCGACTAAGTACATGAGCATCCAGGGCAACGACCGTCCGATCTGATACGATCACCCTCAGAGGAGATGAGTGGTGTGCAATCATCACCATTCTAGAGGTGCGAGATGGGATGGTCTCTGCACTCCGATCGGATGATGTAGGCTTCCCCCCTTTATCATCCCACAACGACGCCACGGCGACATACGAGCCCCCCCCCCCCCCCCGACGTTAATTGCAATGAATTCCATTCAGCAAGACCAATCCGATATCCTGAGGCAAAGGCTTCCGGGGCCGATTGCAGGAAGTTAGATTTACCACTTCGGGGCAAGTCCTAAGATCGGCTCGGTTCGAAAGACTGTCGCAGCTCAAGGAGTCGATAACAAATGCATACGACAGTCGAGCAAGCTGACCCGAGACGATTAAGTTGAGTCGAGGCGATACGTGCAGGCATTCCATCTGCCAAATACAGAAACACAGAAACAACCACAACTAAACGTGGCAGATAACCTCGCCCGCAAATACGTACAACTCATCACACGATCGACAGATTATACGCAGTATCTCCATGATTCGAAAATCTCCCTAATTGAGCGAATCGTGCCGTGATTGATGGATCCAGACCATCCTACAGTCAAGTATAAATGCGAGAGGACCCCATTGCTACAGGTACACAGGATCTGATGCTCTCCTTCTACACGTTTACTTAGACCCCAATTCCCTTGACCAGACTTAGACATCGGAGGGTCCCCTGCTAAAGCCACTCCTTTGTTCATCTTTTCGTGTAGGATCAGGGCTCACCCGAGGAGTGGAGGGTGATACAGATTTTGACATCAACATTTTTGGCACCATCTATGGGAAACTAATACAAAAATCCAGGTTCCTATTCTTGAGTATAAATGGCTAGAGGAAAGGAGAAAGCAGTAGCTATGGAACTAGAGCCGAACGAACAGACTCGCTCCTCCTCACTACTCCACGCGGAGTCAGCCCGAGGGCCGTCCCAACGTTCTAGCAATCGGGCAAGTAAGTATTGCATCATGCAGGGTGAGATACAAGCCTTACGTGATGAAGTGAATAAGATGAAGCAACAACATGAGCCGCGTTTGCATCAGGCTCAAGGAAATCCTGTCCCCGAACTAGTTGGTCCAGTTGTGGAAGCTCACTCCACGCCAAGGAGTGTGAGGCCTGAGGCACCCCAGCATCCTCAGGTGCCCGTGTCGGGTCAGCATCCTCTTCCGACCCAGATCTGACCCTCGGCTCGGAACACCGCCACGCGAGCTCTGACCCATGCCTCGGTTACTTCGGCTCTGGCACCGACGGATCTTCGCCATCGGCTGAAACGAAGAAAGGGAAGGAGAACCCTGGAGATAGAAAACACCTAAGAAATCATAGCAGAGAACAGAGACCCATAGGAGAAGTGGTTCGAGGAACTCAATGACAAGTTCTCGGCCCTGAAAAAGAAGTAACAACTGACGTTGGTTCCCGCTGCTGTTCAAGCGATGATGGAAGAGACCGAACCTCCCTTCATCTCAGAAATCATGAGTGAGGTGATGCCTCAGAGGTTCCGGGTACCTCCAGTCATCCAGTACTCTAGGTCTGAAGACCCGTCCGAGCACGTGGAATCCTACCGCTCCTGGAGCAGATCCAGACAACGACGGATGCTATGATGTGCCGAGGGTTCTCGATCACGCTCACAGGATCTGCTCGGAGTTGGTACCGACAACTCAAGCCAAACTCTATCAGCTCCTTCGTAGAGTTGAGCCGACTATTCCTTACCCAGTTCATCAGCGGTAAGAGAAGTCGAAAGCCCAACACTCCCTTGCTTACTATCAAGCAAGGGCCAAAGGAGTCACTGAAGGATCTGACGCTCTCCCTCTATACTTTTACTTAGACCCCGATTCCCTTGACCTGACTTAGGCATCGGAGGGTCCCCTGCTACAGCCAGGGTCTCCTTTGTTCATCTTTTTCGTGCAGGATTAGGGCCCACCCGAGGAGTGGAGGGTGATCCAGATTTTGACATAAACATAACTAACCATATTTCTTCTCATCAAAGCTATAGATGAATTATTGAAAATGGCCCGCACGATCATCACAGTTTAGTTTCCTCAAAAGATCAAATTGAAGCAAAGGATAATGTTGATTGTCGAGACTCTAAAATGAAAAAATGTACAACTAGCTATGCTGGGGCCCACTTTGGTGTATGTCAGTCATCCAATCCAATCCATCCAATAGGATTGTACCACCATGAAATAGAATGGCCCAAAGATCATGCCCATACAATCATCATGTGTGCCACAAAAAAAAAAAAAAAAAAACAATGGACAACCATCCAAAAACCTCCAAACCAAGTGGAGGCCCACTTGATGGTTGGATTGGCATGGCTTTCAAGCACTCGCAGAGACCAGAATTCACCCATGTCATTTCTTATAACCACCATTTTGAGCTCTAATGAGAACCATCATAATTTAGTTTCCAACCTCTGACTGATGGCCACTTTCATCTTTTTGTAATTATTTTTTTCCTTTTCTTTTCTAATCAAGTCATAAATAGTTAAATCAGCATTTAGTCCAGCAAACTTGTCTTAACATGACAAAATTTTGCATGAACAATCCACTCAACATAGATTCTAACATAGAAGTGAAAAATCAGAGTACATAAACTAAGAGTATTTATACTTAGACAATATCTACAAGCAGGAACAATGGGCCATAAACTCTAGTGAGAAGATTAAATTGTGACGTAAGAGGAAGGCTATATAAAATTGCAAAGCGACGTATTGAACGATGTTACAAAATTGGCAAGTACCAGGCCTAATGCTTGCAGAGAAAGAGCTCGCAGCACTCCTTCCGACATGTCTACTGGAATACAGATTACACATCAGATCGAAAACATAACAAGTCAAACAAAATCATGAAGATTATCAACCATGTGAGGAGAAAAAAAAGTGTAGTAGGTGAAACACAAGCCAAATTTCAGAAACAATAAGGAAACACAGTCAAAATTCACGTGTTTTCAATCTTTTCCTCCCCACTTTTCAGAAACGGTAGGTGTCTAGGACATTGAGCGACACATGAAATGGCCTCCCCTATGAAGATGACCATACATGAAAGAGGAAACCTTCAACAAGCATTAACAAGAAAGAGGAATTATAAACAAGAAAAAAAATAACTGTCTTTTTTATAAACCATTAACAAGCCAGAAGAATTACATGACAGGCAGCCCAGGTCCTTCAACATTACACATAGGTTTTTCAATCCTGAGAAGCAGGGTCCATGGTACTTGCCAATTCTGTAACATCGTTTTGGCACCTATCAGTTAGCTTTAAACCAACATTTTGGGGTGTGTTTCCAAACGAGCCTTATTTGGGATTGATACAAGTATTTGGTCTCCAAACACCCCTTTTTTTTTTCTATGCATCCAAATGGAACCTAAAACTATTAGAATGAGTAGTCGGTATACTAAACAATCTCATTCTTGGGAATTTCTTGGCTTGAAATTTCTTGGGAGATTTTCAAGTTTTTTTTTTTTTTTTTTTTTTTTTTTTTTTTTTTCATAAAATATCATTAAAAATCAAAAAATAAATAGGTTCCAGAACATTTGCAGACGTACTATTTCCTGACACTTCCAATTTCATACATGTTGATCATGATTGGTGAACCAGACCATTGATCTGATGGGACCGACTATGGATGGGCATGCCCCATAAACCTCCATGTCCTCCGCAATCACCTGTACACACAACATGATATAAAAACCACATAGCACAAAATAGAAAGTGTTTCACAATTGCATTGACTGATCAAATAAAGGCAATATACCTCATGATTCCACTTCACATTGTATTTTCTCTTTCTTTCATCTCTCTCTTCCCTCTTTCTTTCATCCTCCGATCCAACCATAATTAAACACAAGGTAAATTGCTGAAAATCTCTCAAGAGGTTACATAACTCGAAACTTGGTTTGGTTAAGTACTAGATTGAGAGTTTCGGATCCAAAGGTTTATGATCTAATCTAATATTTGGAGTATCACTGCTTGACCAGGGTTTTTTTTTTTTCATTTACTTGGTTGACACTTTCAAGTGCTCAATTGAATTTTAAGAAACGAAACTATAACTTCAACACTTGACCAGGGATTTTTTTTTTCCATGTACTTGGTTGACACTTTCAAGTGCTCAATTGAATTTAAGAAACAAAATTACAACTTTAACCACAGTTTCCATAGAGCCAAGACAAGTTTACTTTCTTTATTTAAAAAAAAAAAAAAAAAAAACTGATAGAGCCAAGCTGACCCTGATATGTTCTTGATTACAAATCCACATTTTGTACATTGCATTATCACATGTCAGGCAGATAGCAAAAATTACCTTCTTGAGGGCATCAACGAGTAGCTTTTGGTCAAGAACCAAATCCTCAGGAACATCAGTTCCCCATGTAGCAAAGCCTTTTCTCTTCCACTGTTGCGGGCTTCTTCATATGATGGAGACATGTTAGTGTATGAACAGGACAATCATATGATAAAAATTGCAGAAACTTCCGTTGTTGAGAAAGACAGCATGGAGTAGGTACAAAAGAAAACTTTTGAGAGAGAGAGAGAGAGAGAGAGAGAGAGAGAGAGATGGATGGTGTGTGTGTGTTGTTGAGGGTCAAATATTGCATATTAGACCCCAGTTATTACATGGATTTATGAACATGGTACTGTTTAAAGGCCCGATTTAATCGTGTTTGATATGCAGGGTATATTTCCAAGCTTGGATTAAAATGGGGTACTAAATGCATGGAATTAATGCTCAAAATTCACCAAGGCAAGGTAAGGACACCAGGGGACTAAGATCAATGAATTTACACACCATAAATCTGAGAAAGTCAGGCCATTCACGTGAAAGAGGCCTGAAAGTTGTCCAGAATGCAAGATCACAGGGTTTCCACCATCCGTTCGGCTCGATACTTCATATATAGCCAGAGGACCATAAATGAACCGTACACTTCAAATTTCAGCCCTCGGATCCCTGCCAAAGTATCCCAACTGATAGATCAGCCCATAAACCGGTGATTCTGGGCCCACCTACAATCTAGATATGTTTCAAATGTTGGATCGACTTCATAAATAGCTAAGGAAAGGGATGAATGGAATGGATTTCTCATATCCATCATCGTGGACCCCACTTGAGTGATGTGTGCATCGTGCACAAGTGCACGCGCTGTGCACGACAAATCTGTTTCGGTCAATAGAGCTTGCACCTGTATCTAAAACGGAAACCTCCATTTCTTCAGCACATGTAGCGGACGGACAGTCCACTTGAACGAAAGATGGGGCCCACCACCATGATTATGTGGCTCATCTGGACCGTCCTTTCATTCCAGCAGGTAAAACTGACCGTACACATGGTTGGTTTTCAGATCTAAGCATGCATACGCATAGAAACAACATCACCGCATCTAACGGACGACACGTTTAAAACTCAATGGGCCACACTCAACCTAATTCAAAACCATCCATATCTGGATGGTTTTTCAACGTGAATCAAATGGATGGAGTGGATTTCCATGATGACACCGATAATGGGCCCACCGACGTTCACAGCGCAAGGGCCATGCGCAGGCTCTACGTCCGTAAAAACCGGCCGCAGTGGGCCACTGTACAATCAAAGGAGTGATCAGATCGATGATCCGATCCGTCTAGAAGATGTAGAGGATCCTGACCCCATCTATGAAGGCTAAACAGACGATGAGGACGGCTAGCTGTCCCAAAATCCATTCAAACACAGGTTGTTTGCATTTTGTTGTGGAAACTCGATCTGCTTTCGCTGTTGCTGCGAAAGAGGAGTGTGTGACTCTTGTTCTCTCCTAACTGACTTACGCACCAACTCCAGCGTCCACCCACCGCCATCTCTGTTGTTTATAAAAGGAGAAGAGATCCATCAGCAGGGGGAGCTTTTTGGGCTTGAACGTGCAGGAGAGAGAGAGAAAGTAATGTTTGTTTTCTTTTCTTTTTCTTTTTCTTTTTATTTTTTATTTTTGTTTAAGGGATCCAGCCCATTCATGTTGGGCTGAACCTCTTAGAGTTTTTAGAGTTTTCATTTGTTGTTCTTTTCCTTATGATTTTTGAGAGTTCTAGTCCAATCATGTCGGGCTAAACCTCTTAGCTAGGGCTAAGAGGTGAAGCTTGTGGCGTGATGGGAAGACCTCTATGGCTTTGATTCATGTTTGAACTGATTTTGATGCTAGTTGATTTTATGGAATGCTTTCAATTTTTAATGGTTTGTTGTGACTGACATTACAATAGATCTGTGATGGCTTTGAGTATTTCCTTTTCATTATAGTGATTATACAGTTAGGAAGCCCTATTGTTCACCATCGCACCTTGGACATGGTTGGATGACGGAATCCTTCCTGACATTCATACATCACTCAGATTGGCTGTGAATTGGTTTAATTCTGTTGTTTGCTTTGTCTCATGGGCATGGTTTTGTGATGGAATCCATTCTAATTTACATCCGTCTTATCTTTAGAAAACTAGATCAAAAGAAGTTCAGAATTGATTTTCATGGTATATCTTCCTACTGGATGAAGATGGGACTCGAAGTCTAATTGAGTTCATGAATCGAACATAGATCTCCCTGATCTTTACAAGTGGATCCTTGGCATCCTAGTTTCCTACCTTTGATTTCTCCCAGTTTTAGTTCTTATTTCACCATTATACACTCATATTCACTTGATTTAGATTTCATTTTATTCTAGTTCTAGTTCTGGTTATTTTCAGATTACGTACAGGTTTCAGTCCCTGTGAATTCGACCTCAGTCTCACCGAGTTTATTATTACATCACAACTGTCACGCTCCAAACCCAGAAATCGGATTCACAGGAATCCCGATCGCCGAATCCGGTGTCGACAGCCTCCATAGTACCCCATTTTCGGCTCCTAGCGTTCATACTCCAGATTCCGATCCTGGGATCCTACAAGAAGGATTTTTTTATATACATTTAACTCGTAATAAGCATAACCACAAGTATACCCAAATCATAAAGGTCATGTCAATCAAAATCGGCAGATAAACAAAACGGGGTCTATAGGTGATGATCCGATCAACTATGGCATAAAGATCAGCACTCAGTCATGGTTATATCAAATCCGATAACATGGATCCATCCGTCTACGGCGAATGGGGCCCACTTATTTGGGTTAACCCATTGAGGGAATGATGAGAATGGGCCTAACAAGGCCTAAGGGAAGGTCACAATGTGGACATTCAACCATCATTGCCCATTAATGTGGACATTTAACCAACTCTGCTCCCAAGGAGTGGCTCACATAGAGTCAAACATAAAGTGGGTCCATGGCCTCACGCAAGGGCCTGATAGACATCATTGTGGGTCGGGTCACATGGACCTCGAATACCTTGGATGGGCCACGTCCCGTGAGCCCCGAATACATTACAATGGGCCACAACCCATGAGCTTAAAACACACAATACGTGGGCCCTATTGTGAGACCCGAACCGAGTTCGCATGTGTGCATGTGTGTGTGAGTATGCATCTTGTCCATCATAGTCTCGCGGTCCTACCGGTCGAATCCCGATGACCCATGACCCTTGGATAGTGTTTGCAGTCATCCTTGAGTTCGGTCATGTAGACCTAACTCAGATTGACCCGATACCCATGATATTGCGACCGCATCATCGCCACGGTTTCAATGCAGTGTCTCGCATATAAATCCGATATGTAGATTAAAAGTTGTGTATATTTCATTTATGACCATTGATCATGTGGCCCACTTAAGTGGAATGCATGTGGACTACCATCACCCATAGTACAAGTCCCCATACACACTACACACACCACCTAAATCTCTATAACTCACACTAGCAAGACCTCACACACCACCCACACCTAACCTACCCTAGAAAATATTGTTTATATCACCATAGGTTATGATTACTTCCCTTAAATAGCTTTTCCTTCTCTTTCCCTCTCATTTCTCTCTCTCTCTCTCTCTACTCTTCTTCTCTAGCAATTTTCCTCCATTTCTCCAGCCCATTTTTCTCCATTTTTTCAGCCACCTTCCTCCTTAATCCCCCACCATCTAACCCTTGAAACCCCATCTCCACCATTGATCAATCTCCTTTGGTGCTAAAGGACTTTGGTGTGAAAGTTTGGTGGTCATCTTTAATGTAGGTGACTATTCTTTTGTTGAATTCCTTTATTTTCCTTAATCTTATTATTTCTTCATGGATGGATCATATGGGACCCACCAATCCATGGTGGGGATCTCATTTGATCCCATGGATGTCGCTCTTTGGCTCATCCTACATGTATGTTATGATCCATGATGGGGCCATTCTCCATGAACCCCATCATGATGTATGTAATGATCCACTCCATCTTAAGGTCATCTAGACCTTAAGGATCATGTTAGAATGACATCCCAACCATCTATAGCAATTATAGATCATGCATGTAGTGATTTTATGTTGCATGCACAATCAATATAATTGTATGGGTATGATTCATTCTTGGGAGGGCCTATTAGTGGTGGGGCCCTACCCTCATGGCCGAATTACCTACTTTTCTTCTTCTATCTTCTCTTATGTGTGGATGATGATGTGTGTGTGGCCCATTTAGTGGGCCTAGGATGTCCCAAAATAAATAAAAATAAAAATCCAGCAAGGTGGGACGCCCTTACCACCCAACTCCATGATCTTTAGACACTTTAATCAATACATGCAAGTGTCCTAGTTTTAGTCTGTGATCTGGACATATATGGGGCCCACTGAGGAAGGCCACACACCCTTTTTTTATGGCTGAGATTATTGAGATATAGGCTGATGTGTCCAGCCATATATTGCTGTACAGAAATTTCTGGACAGATTTTTTTGCTGGACTTTGGCTTGAACTTGGGACTGATTGGGGGATCTTTTGTACCCATCAAATATACTTTTATAAAAGGTGAGGATCTCATCTTGATATCCCTCAAATTTCAGCCTCATCTGACCTTCATTGGGGTCCCAAAGGTGTGATCCAAGTGAGGTGGACAATCTGAATTTTTTGCACTGTTCCAGCAACATTCCACCTTGGACAGGTTGGAATTCTGAAATTTATTAAAATACTTTTGGGTATCCAAAAAATTATGAAAATTTATAGAGAGGTGGTCCACTCATGCTAGGACCCACCCACAAAATTTTGGGGCCAATGGACACCTGTACATACCATGGTGGTGGCTGGACAGGCCCATTACAATATGGTATCCAGATCAGTCCGATTTTCAGGACAGATTGATTTTTTTTAAATAAATTAAAATATTTTTAGATGTCCAAAAATTTTTAAATTTTGTGAAGTTGTTTTCCACCCATGGTGAGATCTACCTACCAAATTTTATGGCCAATGGACCCCTGTGCACATCGTGGCGAGGGCCGGACTGGCCCACCACGTTGGGACGTCCAGGTCTGTCTAATTTTTTGGACAAACTATTTTGTCTAAATTAATTAAAATATATAGGAATATCCAAAATTTTTGAAATTTTATAGGGGTGTGGCTCACCTATGGAAGTATCACTCTATAAAATTTCAGCCCCAACTGACCCCATTTGGGCATACAAAAGAATGGGCCAAGATGGTTGGATTGCCAGATTTTTTTATTGTGCAGTCCAGCAATATGCCTTGATAAAAACTATAATTCAAAAATGTTTCCTCTGATGGTGGGCCACTTTTTTTGGTTTTTTCTTATTGTATGCATAATGAGGGACCTTGACCCTCAATTCCCAGAGTTTTAGAGGCCCTGAGCCCACTCCAATGGAGTGCCCAAATTTAGGACAACAACATGTTATAATTATGCTTGGCCTTTGGGCTGAAATTTCGAGTGGGGCCCACCACATTGTGAAGAATCTTAGAGGTAATAATTTATACCTTTATTTCCTTAAATGTTGGGCTTAATAAATGCACTGTTGAGGCCCACCACAGTTGAATTTAATTGGGTCCATGAATGTGGCTAGTTGTTGAACTCTTTAGGCCCAATTGGGCTAGAACTTTGCAGATAGGCCCATTGAACTCTTGGGCCATTTTTACCATACTATTATGTTGGATTAGTGGGCCGGATTATACAAGTATATGGGCCCTTGGTTGCCCACCAAATTAACTTTATACTTGGGCCGAGTTGTATGCCCAACTTACTTGACTAAGAGCATGACATTTGCCCATGTAATTCGAGCAATGGGCTGCCCACTAGGCCACTATAATATATAGGATTAATGGCCTTTATGTTGGGCCCTAACCTTTCTCCTATGGGCCCATAGTGGTATATATGGGTTGGGTTATGTGTCTTCTCCTTAGACCCATGTTTTGGATAGGCCTTGGGCCGCCTTTCTGAAGCCCAACATGAATGCATGTGGTATGTAATGGCTGCCCATTTCTTATTTCTAATATTGTGTGGGCCTTGGGCCTTGATCCATGATCAATTAGAGATGAACTACCTCTTGGGGACCAATTGTGGTTGGATGTCCACATTGGTGGCCCTAAGGTAGGCTCATGGGCTTTTATGGGTGGTTAAAGGCCCACCATAGACCCTTGCTAGGCTCGTTTCATCTATTTAGGCCCATATCATTGTTCTCCTTAGTCTCGTGGGATACTCCAGGTATATGGGCCCTCACTAGAGGTTGTATTCCTTATGAAGAATTGGTTAAGTACCTAGACCCTTCATAGTTAGGTAGAGAGTTCATCTTCACCTCATTGGCACCCCTATTCATCTTCATGGCCCACTCCCATACGCATCATATGTATGCTTGGTTGAGGTATGTTGGCCATGGTCGTGTCATTATGTAGGACATATTGGTATCTCCCCGAGAGATAGATGTTTGGGATTGATGCATGGGTGATTGTGTAATTCATGCATCTGGCATTGCATAGCTTATGGATATCCGCCCTTACTTCATCAGGGCCTTGCCTCCACAGGGGTATTCGTGGATGGCCGTATGTGTGGACACCAAAAATATTAGTTGAGCATACTGGGTGCATAGGATGCCCATGGGTGAAATTCTCAAAACTTCCATGGTACCAAGGATCTGCTCCAACGCTGTGATCGAGTGGAATATATGAGTGCACGAGGGCCTTATACCATTAAGCTACGACTTCCACTGTCGTGTAGTTGGTTAGATAGGGGTGTGGCCTCACCTGCCTGATGTGAGGAGGCATTGCTAGGCTGAGTTGACCAGCTTGTAAATGGGTTCGCTACCTTCAGGCCTTGTTGGTGATTGGTTGTCCACAAGCGGGTAGTGAGGTCTCTTACACTCGTTTAACTGTGCGGGGTCTATAGAGCGGCAGTCATTCAGTAGTGTAATGGACCCCGGTGATTTCCTTATGATCGAAAATGTACATGACTTGTGGTTTGGATATGAGCAATGACATTACTTGTATTGCATTAGCATTGGTTGTACATGCCCCTTCATGCATTACCTTGGCATGGCACCCAGTACTCATTGCATCTTATTCATGATAAGCCTGAGTAGGGCTAGTGATATCCTCATTGATCATGCTTCTCTCCTTGTATCTCCTACTACTCTTCTATGCACCATTATCACACACTTACACCACCCTCTAAGCTTCTATAAGCTTATGCACGATTGATGCGTGCAGGATACTCTAGGCAGGCGACATAGCAGTAGAGCATGGAGTAGAGCTGAGCATTTGAGGACTCTAGTGTTGCTAACCTTTCTCTCTTTTCCTTTTATCTCATGTATGTCCTTTTGGACCTTATGGATGATTGTAAAAGTTCAAATTTATAGTGGATTTTACGATGTGTGCCTTTGTTATTCTCAGATGTACTTGTTATGATCTTGGGTGCTCTTATTGGTAATGATTATACTATTATGAAAATCCTTCTTGTAGGATCCCAGTATCGGAACCTGTCTCCGTAGCCGAGAATGGGGTACTATGGAGGCTGTTATGGCCAGAATTGGCAATCGGGTTCCTTGGGATTCCAGTTACCGAGTCAGGGCGTGACACTACACATGGGCCTAATATAATCAAATGGGCCTCATACCTGGGCCTCCAATATATCTCGGTGGGTCTCAACCCATGGGCCCCAAATACATCACGTTGGAGCATGCTCATAGGCCTTAAATACACAATAAGTGGGCCCTACACATGGGCCTAATATATATCACAGGTGGGCCCTACACATGGGTCTCATATACATTAAATGGGCCACTTATCTAAACCTCAAACACATCAAATGGGCCACGCGTCATGGGTCCAATACATATCACAATGGGCCACAACCCCTGGGCCCTATACACATCACAGTGGGTCTCAACCCACGGGCCTTTATACATCATAATGGGTCTCAACCCATGGGCCCTAATACATCACAATGGGCCTCAACCCGTGGTCCCTAATACATCAAAATGAGCCTAATCACATGGTCCTAATGTATGTCAAGGTGGCCTCAACAACGGGCCTCATACACAAGACAGTGGGCCTCAATAACGAGCCCTCATACACACCAAGGTGGGCATCAACAGATGACCACAAATGAATCAAGATGGGCCTAATCACATGGGCCATATATATATATATATATATATATATATATATATATATATATATATATATATATCAAATGGGCCACACCACTTGGGCCCCTTGCATATCAAATGGGCCACACCCAAATACAAGTGGTGATAATGATTTCTACCATGAAAATTCTCAAGGCTCACCGTAACATTTATTTTCTATCCAATCTAGCCATAGGGTCACACGGACCTGGATTAAGAGGAAACAAATTTCCTAATGATTTAAAACTTATGTAAATCAGAAGGTTTCAATGGCAAACACTCAATCCCCACTACTCTTTCCTATGTGGTCCACTTGATCTTAGATCTGCCTTATTTTTAGTCTCAAGCTTATTAAGGCAAGCTTACCAAATGGTTGGACGGTTTGGATGCAACACATGCATCAAGGGCGGGGTCCACACGAGCTATGGATCTGACTTATTTTTTTTTTAGTCTCAAGCTTGTGAAGCAAGCTTGCTAAATGGTTGAACGGTTTGGATGCAACATAAGCATCATGGTGGGTTCCACATGAACCAGGGATCTGATTCATTCTTAGTTCATGCCAAAAAAAATGAGTTTACAAAATGGGTGGACAGATTGGATGCAACACGCCACTACAAAAAAGAGGGTTTTTAGCGGTGAAACTTTTAGTGACGAAATGCATTTTCGTCGCCAAAAGTCACTTTTAGCGACGAAATAAATTTTCGTCGCTAAAAGTGAGCTTTTAGCGACGAAAATTTTCATAGCTAAAAATAATGCATTACACTTTTAGTGACAAAAATTTTCATCGCTAAATACTACAAAAAATTTCGCTCCTAAAAGTCTGTATGAGACTTTTAACGACGAAAATTTTCGTCGCTAAAGACTCAGAACATTTTCTTAAACTTTTAGCGGTGAAAATTTTCGCTGCTAAAAGTCTTGTAATGTACAAGACTTTTAGTCATAAAAGTTCATACGCTAAAAGTCTTATCTTATACAAGACTTTTAGCAGTGAAAATTTTCACTGCTAAAAATAAACTAACATATCTTTTAGTGACGAAAGTTTTCGTCGCCAAAGGTTTCTTTTTTTAAAAAAAAATATTCCAGTTCAAAATCCTTACAAAATTCCTGATATTCACCTATTAACAATATATTCCATCATATTCAACCTGATATACACATTTCATCATATTCACATTCACATCAAACTACATAAACTTTTAGCGGTGAAAAGTTTCGTCGCTAAAAAATACTATATAAAACTTTTAGCAGCGAAACTTTTTGCGGCTAAAAATTTTCAACTTTTAGCCTTAAATCTGTAAAAAAAAAATGCCTATTTTTAGCAGTAAAAACTAAACTAACATATCTTTTAGCGACGAAAATTTTCGTCGGCAAAAGTTTCTTTAAAAAAAAAAATTCCAGCTCAAAATTCGTACAAAACTCCTGATATACACCTGTTAACAATATATTCCATCATATTCATCCTGATATACACATTTCATCATATTCACATTCACATCAATCTAAACCAAAACAATATAAACTTTTAGCGGCGAAAATGTTCGTCGCTAAAAAATATTATACAAGACTTTTAGCAGTGAAACTTTTCACTGCTAAAAATTTTCAACTCTTAGCACTAAATTTGTACAAAAAAATCCTTCTGTTTTTAGCAACAAAATGCTAAAAGTCTTATATTTCAAGACTTTAGCAGCGAATATTTTCGCTGCTAAAAGTAAACTAAATCTTTTAGCGATGAAAATCTTCGTCGCCAAAAGTTTCTTTTTTAAGAAAAATATTCTAGCTCAAAATCCATACGAAATTCCTGATATACACCTGTTAACAATATATTCCATCATATTCATCCTGATATACACATTTCATCATATTCACATTCACATCCATCTAAACCCAAACTACATAAACTACATTCATCCAAACATAAACAATCTTATCTGCATCACATTCATTCACGCATAAATACATATAAACTTAACATTATAAATAAATAAACAAAAAATCACAAAGATGAAGGCGGAGGTGGTGGGGCATCGGTGGGTAAGCGTACAACGAAAGCCTGAAACATCTCCGTCATCCGTCGCTCATGCTCCACCCGCATCTCCGCCATCCTCCTCTCCTGCTCCTCCCTTTGCCTCACCAACTCCTCCTCCATCCTCCTCTGCCTCACCAGCTGATCCTCTATCCTCCTCTCCTGCTCCTCCCTCTGCCTCGCCAGCTCCTCCAGGTTTAGGTTTAGGTTTAGGTTTAGGTTCAGGTTATAAGTATAGGTTTTGGGATTTGAGAATAGGTTTAGGGTTTAGGGTTTAGGAAATCGGGTTTGGGTTTGGGATCAGGTTTAAGTTTGGGTTTTCAAATTTAAGCTTAGGTTAAGGATAGGGAGTTGAGATTAGGATTAGGTGTAGGTTTAGGTTTAGGGATTTGAGAATACATTTAGGTTTTAGGTTTAGGTTTAGGTTTTAGGTTTTAGGTAAAGGTTTAGGTTTTAGGATTAGGTTACTGTTAGGTTATAGGTTATAAGTTTAGGTTATAGGTAATAGGTTTTGGTTTAGGTTAAGGTTATAGGTTTAGGTTAAGGTTTAGGTTTAGTTTTAGGTTAAGGTTTAGGTTTAGGTTATAAGCTATAGGTTTAGGGAATTGAGAATTGGTTAAGGTTTAGGTTTAAGGAATCGGGTTCGGGTTCGGGATCTGGTTTAGGCTTGGGTTTTCATGTTTAGGTTTAGGTTTAGGTTAGAGAGTTGAGATTGGGATTAGGTGTAGGTTTAGATTTATGGATTTGAGAATAGGTTAATGTTTAGATATAGGTTTAGGTTTAGGTTTTAGCTTATAGGTTTAGGTTATAGGTTTAGGTTTTGGTTTTAGGTTTAGGTTAAGGTTATAAGTTTAGGTTATAGGTTATAGGTTATAGGTTAAGGTATAGGTTATAGGTTTTTGTTTAGGTTGAGGTTATAGGTTTTGGTTTAGGTTTAGGTTTAGGTTTTAGTTTATAGGTTTAGGTTATAGGTTATAGGTTTAGGTTAAGGTTATAAGTTTAGGTTAAGGTTTAGGTTACAGGTTTTGGTTTAGGTTAAGGTTATAGGCTTTGGTTTAGGTTAAGGTTTAGGCTTTGGGTTTATGTTAAGGTTATAGGTTAAGGTTATAGGTATAGGTTAGGTTTAGGTTTAGGTTATATGTTATAGCTTTGGGAATTGAAAATAGGTTAAAGTTTAGGTTTAGGAAATCGGGTTCGGGTTCGGGATCGGGTTTAGGCTTGGGTTTTCATGTTTAGGTTTAGGTTTAGTTTAGGGAGTTGAGATTGGGATTTGGTGTAAGTTTAGGTTTAGGGATTTGAGAATAGGTTAAGGTTTAGGTTTAGGAAATCGGGTTCGGGTTCGGGTTTAGAAGTTTAGGTTTAGGTTTAGGTTGGAGAGTTGAGATTGGGATTGAGATTAGGTTTAGGTTTAGGGATTTGAGAATACATATACGTTTTAGGTTTAGGTTTAGGTTTTAGCTTATAGGTTTAGGTTATAGGTTTAGGTTTTGGTTTTAGGTTTTGGTTAAGGTTATAGATTAAGGTTATAAGTTTAAGTTCGGTTTAGGTTTAGGTTATACGTTATAGCTTTGGGAATTGAGAATAGGTTAAGGTTTAGGTTTAGGAAACTGGGTTCGAGTTCGGGATCGGGTTTAGGTTTGGGTTTTCAAGTTTAGGTTTAGGTTTAGGTTAGGGAGTTGAGATTATGATTTGGTGTAGGTTTAGGTTTAGGGCTTTGAGAATGCATTTAGGTTTTAGGTTTAGGTTTTAGCTTATAGGTTTAGGTTATAGGTTTTGGTTTTGGTTTTAGGTTTAGGTTATAGGTTAAGGTTATAGGTTAAGGTTAGGTTAGGTTTAGGTTTAGGTTTAGGTTATAGGTTATAGAGAATAGGTTAAGGTTTAGGTATAGGAAAGCGGGTTTGGGTTAGGAAGGTTTGGGTTTAGGCCAAGGGAAAAAGTTCAGGTTTAGGTTTGATAGGATTTGGTGTAGGTTTAGGTTTTAGGTTTAGGTTTTTATTTAGTTTAGGTTTAGGTTAGGTTATAGGATTTGGTGTAGGTTTAGGTTTAGGGATTTGAGAATAGGTTAAGGTTTAGGGTTCGGGTTCGGGATCGGGTTTAGGGTTTCAAATTTAGGTTTAGGTTTTCGGATTAGGTGTAGGTTTAGGTTTAGGAATTTGAGAATAGGTTTAGGTTTAGGTTTTAAGTTTAGGTTTAGGGTTTATAGGTTAGGTTAGGTTAGGTTATAGGTTTAGAGGTTTAGGATTTAGGTTAGCTTAGGTAGGTTTAGGTTTGGGATTTGAGAATAGGTTAATGTTTAGGTTTAGGAAATCGGGTTCGGGTTCGGGGGATTGGGTTTAGGCTTGGGTTTTCATATTTAGGTTTAGGTTTAGGTTAGGGAGTTGAGATTGGGATTTGGTGTAGGTTTAGGTTTAGGGATTTGAGAATAGGTTAAGGTTTAGGTTTAGGAAATCGGGTTCGGGTTCGGGATCGGGTTTAGGATTGGGGTTTAGGTTTAGGTTTAGGTTAGGGGGTTTTCAAATTTAGGTTTAGGTTTAGGTTGAGAATAGGTTAAGGTTAGAGTTTTAGAAATTCGGATTAGGTGTAGGTTTAGGTTTAGGAATTTGAGAATAGGTTTTAGGGAATTTGAGAATAGGTTTAGGTCTTAGCTTATATTTTAATTTAGGATTTAGGTATTGGTTTTAAGTTTAGGTTATAGGTTATAGGTTATAGGTTATGGTTTAGGTTATAGGTTTTTGTTTAGGTTAAGGTTATAGGTTTTGGTTTAGGTTTTAGTTTATAGGTTTAGGTTATAGGTTTTAAGGTTTTATAGGTTATAGGGTTTAGGTTAGTTTAGGTTTAGGTTTAGGTTATAAGTTATAGCTTTGGGAATTGAGAATAGGTTTAGGTTTAGGAAACAGGGTTCAGGTTCGGGATCTAGTTTAGGTTTGGGTTTTCAAGTTCAGGTTTAAGTTTAGGTTAGGGAGTTGAGATTAGGATTTGGTGTAGGTTTAGGTTTAGAGATTTGAAAATAGGTTAAGGTTTAAGTTTGGGAAATCGGGTTCAGGTTCGGAATCGGGTTTAGGCTTGGGTTTTCATGTTTAGGTTTAGGTTTAGGTTTAGGTTAGGGAGTTGAGATTGAGATTTGGTGTAGGTTTAGGTTTAGGGATTTGAGAATAGGTTTAGGTTTAGGTTTAAGAAATCGGGTTCGGGTTCGGGATCGGGTTTAGGCTTGGTTTTCAAGTTTAGGTTTAGGTTTAGGTTAGGGAGTTGAGATTGGGATTAGGTGTAGGTTTAGGTTTAGGGATTTGAGAATAGGTTAAGGTTTAGGTATAGGTTTTAGCTTATAGGTTTAGGTTTTGGTTTTAGGTTTAGGTTAAGGTTATAAGTTTAGGTTATAGGTTATAGGTTAAGGTTTAGGTTATAGGTTTTTGTTTACGTTAAGGTTATAGGTTTTGGTTTAGGTTATAGGTTTAGGTTTAGGTTTAGGTTTAGGTTTTAGTTTATAGGTTTAAGTTTTGGTTTTAGGTTTAGGTTATAGTTTAGGTTATAGGTTTTGGTTTAGGTTAAGGTTATAGGTTTTAGTTTAGATTAAGGTTTAGGTTTTGGGTTTATGTTAAGGTTATAGGTTAAGGTTATAGGTTTAGGTTTAGGTTATAGGTTATAGCTTCTTATTTGGGAATTGAGAAAAGTAATCGATAAGCAATGTACGTATACATATGGCGAAGGGATTTAAGATTTAGCTTTAGGAAATTGAGTTCGGGTTCGGGATCGGGTTTAGGCTTGGGTTTTCAAGTTTAGGTTTAGGTTTAGGTTAGGGAGTTGAGATTGGGATTAGGTGTAGGTTTAGGTTTAGGGATTTGAGAATACATTTAGGTTTTAGGTTTAAGTTTAGATTTATGTTTATGTTATGGATTATAGGTTAAGTTTAAGTTTAGGTTTTAGGTTTAGGTTTAGGTTATAAGTGTCGGTTATAGGTTTAGGTTTAAGTTAGGTTATAGGTTATAGCTTTAGTGAATTGAGAATAGGTTATGGTCTAGGTTTAGGAAATCGGGTTTGGGTTAAGGGATCGGGTTTAGGTTTGAGTTTTCAAGTTTAGGTTTAGGTTTAGGTTAGGGAGTTGAGATTAGGATTAGGTGTAGGTTTAGGTTTGGGGATTTAAGAATACATTTACGTTTTAGGTTTAGGTTAGGTTTAGGTTATAGGGTATAGGTTATAAGTTATAGCTTTAGGGAATTGAGAATAGGTTAAGGTTTAGGTTTAGGCTTGGGAAATTGGGTTCGGGTTCAGGATCGAATTTAGGTTTGGGTTTTCAAGTTTAGGTTTAGGTTTAGGTTAGGGAGTTGAGATTAGGATTAGGTGTAGGTTTAGGTTTAGGGATTTGAGAATACATTTAGGTTTTAGGTTCGAGGAGGGTTTTGGTTTAGGTTATAGGTTTAGGTTTTGGTTTTAGGTTTAGGTTAAGGTTATAAGTTTAGGTTATTGGGTTATAGGTTATAGGTTAAGGCTTTTAGGTTATAGGTTCACGGTTTAGGTTAAGGTTATAGGTTTTGGTTTAGGTTTAGGTTTAGGTTTAGGTTTTAGGTTTTTAGGTTAAGGTTATAGGTTTAGGTTATAGGTTTTTAGGTTTAGGTTTAGGTTTAGGTTATAGGTTTAGGGAATTGAGAATAGGTTAAGGTTTAGGTTTAGGAAATCGGGTTTGGGTTCGAGTTTAGGATTGGGTTTTGAAGTTTATGTTTAGGCTAAGGAGAGTTGAGATTAGGATTAGGTGTAGGTTTAGGTTTAGGGATTTGAGAATACATTTAGGTTTTAGGCTTAGGTTTAGGTTTTTGTTTATTAGGTTTAGGTTATAGGTTATAGGTTATAAGTTTAGGTTTAGGTTTTAGGTTTAAGTTAAGGTTAGGTTATAGGTTATAAGTTTAGGTTATAGGTTTAGGTTTAGGTTATAGGTTTTGGTTATAGGTTTAGGGAATTGAGAATAGGTTAAGGTTTAGGTTTAGGAAATCAGGTTCGGGTTCGGGTTTAGGTTTGGGTTTTGAAGTTTATGTTTAGGCTAAGGAGTTGAGATTATGATTAGGTGTAGGTTTAGGTTTACGGATTTGAGTATACATTTAGGTTTTAGGTTTAGATTTAGGTTTTATTTTATAGGTTATAAGTGTCGGTTATAGGTTTAGATTTAGGTTTTAGTTTATAGGTTATAAGTGTCGGGTTATAGGTTTAGGTTTAAGTTAGGTTATAGGTTAAGGTTTAGGGAATTGAGAATAGGTTAAGGTTTAGGTTTAGGAAACTGGGTTCGGGTTTAGGTTTGGGGTTTCAAGTTCAAGTTTAGGTTTAGGTTAGGGAGTTGAGATTAGGATTTGGTGTAGGTTTAGGTTTGAGGATTTAAGAATACATTTACATTTTAGGTTTAAGTTAAGGTTATAGGTTTAGGTTAGGTTTAGGTTATAGGTTATAGGTTATAAGTTATAGCTTTAGGGAATTGAGAATAGGTTAAGGTTTAGGTTTAAGCTTAAGAAAATTGGGTTCGGGTTCGGGATTGGGTTTAGGTTTGGGTTTTCAAGTTTAGGTTTAGGTTTAGGTTAGGGATTTGAGATTAGGATTAGGTGTAGGTTTAGGTTTAGAGATTTGAGAATAGGTTAAGGTTTAGGTTTAGGAAATCGGGTTCGAAATCGAGATCGGGTTTAGGCTTGGGTTTTCATGTTTAGGTTTACGTTTAGGTTAAGGAGTTGAGATTGTGATTAGGTGTAGGTTTAGGTTTAGGGATTTGAGAATACATTTAGGGCCCATTTGGCCGGGCGGATTGGAAGGGATTGGATGGTATTGGAAGGGATTGGAAGTTAAATCTCGCGATTGGCCGGGCGTGCCACAATCTCATGGATCTTAAGACAATCCACTGACAACACCATCATTACCTTTAAATCCCATCTAGCTCCACCCTAATCCATTCAAATTTGCCTGGGACATGTTTGGGTCGAGGGATTGGAAGGGATGGGAAGGTTTAATCCCGAGATTGGCCGGGCGTGCCAAACAAACTCCATATAGCAATCCTGGGATATAGCAATCCCATGGATATTAAGACAATGCACTGACAACACCATCATTGCCTTGAAATCCATGTCATCCACCTTAATACCATTCAATCCCTTCCAATCCACCCATCCAAACAGGCCCTTAGGTTTTAGTAAATAAAAATGCATGTTGGATTCATTTTTTTCTTATGGGTAAATAAAAAATAAAAAAATCAGTAGTTTCAACTTATAATATCTGATAGTTATCGGCTTCTGAAACTTTCATGACTTGTTTTCACAGTCACATTTTACAGTCGTATAATTATATGCTTTGCTCTCTCTCTCTCTCTCTCTCTCTCTCTCTCTCTCTCTCTATCTTAGCAATTGATCTATTTCCAATGCTACAACACTAATTTCTTTTTGGATTTTTATAATTTGTTTGATCTTCCCATGATTCTTTAACTTTTGCATTTGTTTTTTTTTTTTTTTTTTTGGGCTTAAATCCAAATTGCAGTCACATGTATTTTGAAAATATCTTAGAAAATGATCTTTTTGGACGTTTTTAGGTTCCCTCTCTTAAATTATAGAATAAATGGCTTGAATTATTTAGGATGTTTTCTGAATCAAGAATAGTCTGCAATTTAAAAATTGATGAATCTGGCAAATGCAGATTGTTTCTCTTGTAATGTTTTCCTTTTGCCTGTCAACAGATGTTATCATGTATTTATTTCCTAGTGGATAAAATAAAAAATTTGATGTCCTGGTTTGTGTCCTTTATATATGTGGACATACTAGTGCATCTTTCCCACATGGTAGTGAAGCAACCATTTATGGAAAAATTGAAATCCCTCATAATTTGAAAAAAATAAATAAATTTTGACCAAAAAAGATTGAAAATTAAATAATTTTGACATTCTTGTGTCGTTTGTACTATTTAGGTACCAATTCTCTTGGAGGCTTATATTGGGGTTTTTGCCCAAATGTATCTTTGGTTCACATTTTACTATAAGTCATCCATTTTATTATTATTATTATTATTTTTTGAATAAGAATTTTAGGCTGATGGTCAGTTTGATAGATATCTACATGAGTATTTTAATTGCTTGAGATCTAATTAGGAAATTTGCCTTCCATCCAGGTGGGCCACGACTCTATAAGTCACATTGGAGAATCTCCTTCTGATTAACTAGAGGAAGATAGATAATTTCATCCAATACAATGAACTTCCCATCATTTGTATTGGATGATAGGTTGCAGATGTTGGTTATGATAGATAGGGTGTTGTTGATCATGCAAATAATCTAGCTTAAAAAATTTGTAGTAACTTGACCAATTCAATGGTCTGCCACAGAGTGTATCATTGGCAAAATGAAGGTGGGAAATCTAAAAATCTGCATGCTCCACCATCAAATTTCGACTGTTGTTTCAGCTTTTTCATTTTTGTTTGTTTGCAAACCACCAGTTAAGAAAACAGTTAAGAAGAAGATGCAAGAACAGTCCATGGTTTGGTGAGGTAGGCTATTGATCTAAGCCTGCTACGGATGTATTTTTATAGTAAAATGCTACAACACTAATTGATCTTAACCATTTATGTTTATAAGCTGGCTTATTGTCATTTGGTCATGTTTCTATTCTTAATAACTTCTCTGAACTCTGATCAGGTACACGAATCCTTGACTTCAGGTCCTAAAAAGTATTGAAGGTCTTTAAAGTCCTTTATCTTAAAATTTTGAGAGAGATTTTTCAAAATTTTCACATGTCCTACAACACCACTTGTGATGATCAAATTATCTATGTCAACAACGCAAAGTTTCATTTATATATTTCTTCACAAAAATGCATGTATTAGTCAAAGGGGAAATAAAATCACTTGAAGAAAGTATTCTCTAACCTTTGTAACTAAGCTTTAGATGCTTGTTTTAGATTATGGAGTGCCTTTTTTGGTTTGCATGCATGCCTTAGCTTCATATGATCATAAAATTCCATAGGTTGATCAATATATATGATGAAACCCTACTCTCTCACTGCAATGTGAGAATAACAATACTCCAGATATGCATATCCTTTATCTTTCTTGTATGTAGTTACATGTCAAATTTCATCATTCTTTGATTCATTACACTCAATTCAGGTATGGTTTGCATCAATTCAAGAGACTGTACATTAGACATTCAATATATAAGACTGGAGTGAGACTGATTAGACATTTAAATGTGTTGCAGGATGTTGTTTGAATTGCTTGTCCTAATAGGTGCACAAGTTAGAATGGATTGGACTTCTATCTTGAGAAAATGCCATAATTTCAGGTAGATATTATTGTAATGGAAAGTTAAAAAATTAAAAGAGAGAGAGATAATGAATTCATGGAAAGAAATGTTCTTTATCATTAGGGCTGCTTTCGCCAGGTTTGATGCAGAAATTGTCACCAACTTCACAGAAAGACAAATAGCATCAGTAGCCACAGATTGCAACCTGGATTTAAACAAGGTTCGAGGTGCCATCAACAATGCTAACAGAATCCTCTAGGTCAGATTGTTGATTGGACCTGATTTTATTTAAATGATCTTGATAATCTATTTTATTTAAATGAGCAGACCCAGATGTGCGTCGGAGCTATCCGGATGAGCGGGGGTCCCTAGAAGGTGGGAACCGCTGTTATGACTATGATGAAGCTGTCCATTTTCTATGGACAACATTGGAGGGGCCTAGCCATTTGGACAGGCCGTGTTTATATATTTGCTTGAGATTAATGGAGCAGACCCAGATGCGCGTCGGAGCTATCCAGATGAGTGGGGGTCCGTGGAAGGTGGGAACCGCTATTTGACCATGATGAAGCTGTCCATTTCCTATGGACAGCATTAGA
The DNA here is from genome assembly GCA_030180095.1 of Magnolia changhungtana. Lineage (NCBI taxonomy): Eukaryota > Viridiplantae > Streptophyta > Magnoliopsida > Magnoliales > Magnoliaceae > Magnolia > Magnolia changhungtana. The sequence continues at coordinate 892,225 of JASAUF010000549.1, forward strand.
GGGGCCTGACCATTTGGACAGGCCGTGTTTATGTATTTACTCGAGATTAATGGAGCAGACCCGGATGTCCGTCGGAGCTATTCGGATGAGCGGGGGTCCCTGTAAGGTGGGAACCGCTATTATGACCATGATGAAGCTGTTCATTTTCTATGAAAAATATTGGAGAGGCCTGGCCATTTGGACAGGCCGTGTTTATATCTATATTTGCAGGTACCACACCCTTAACCTAAACCTATAACCCCAAACCTATAACCTATAACCTAAACCTATACTTATAACATAAACCTATTCTCAAATCCCAAAACCTATAACCTAAAGCTAAACCTAAACATATAACCCATAACCTAAGCCTATACCTAAACCTAAACCTATAACCTATAACTTAAGCCTATAACCTAAACTTAAACCTAAACTTAAACTTGAACCTAAACCTATCTAACCTAAACCTAAACCTAAACCCTATAACTTAAACCTAAACCTATAACCTATAACTTATAACCTTAACCTAAACCTATTCTCAAATCCCAAAACCTATAACATAAACCTATAACCTAAACTCAATTCCCTAAACTCTAACTGACAACCTAACCTAAACTTATACTTATAACCTAAACCTATTCTCAAATCCCAAAACCTATAACCTAAACCTTAACCTAAACCTACAACCTATAACCTGAACCTATAACCTAAACTTAATTACCTAAACCTTAACCTATAACCTAAACTAAACCTATACTTATAACCTAAACCTATTCTCAAATCCCAAAACTTATAACTATAACCTAAACCTTAACCAAAAACCTATAACCTATAAGCGAAACCTATAACCTAAACTCAATTCCCTAAACCTTAACCTACACCCTAACCTAAACCAATACTCCTAAACCTATTCTCAAAACCCAAAACCTATGACCTAAACCTAAACCTTAAGCTAAACCTATAACCTATAACCTAAACTCAATTCCCTAAACCTTAACCTATAACTTAAACCTAAACCTATAACCTTAACCTAAACCTAAAACTTAACCTATAACCTAAACCTTAACCTATAACCTAAACCTATAATCTAAACTCAATTTCCTAAACCTTATACCTATAACCTAACCTAAACCTAACCTAAACTTAAACCTATAACCAACACTTATAACCTTAACCTAAATGTAAAACCTAAACCTAAACTTAAAACGTAAATGCATTCTCAAATCCCTTAACCTAAACCTAAAACCTAAACCTATAACCTTAATGTATTCTCAAATCCCTAAACCTAAACCTACAACTAATCCTAATCTCAACTCCCTAACCTAAACCTAAACCTAAACTTGAAAACCCAAAACTAAACCCGATCTCGAACCCGAACCCGATTTTTCTAAACCTAAACTTATAACCTTAACCTAAACCTAAACCTAAATCTATAACCTAAACCTATAACCTAAACTCAATTTCCTAAACCTTAACCTATAACCTAACCTAAACCTTAACCTATAACCCGAACCCGATTTCCTAAACCTAAACCTTAATGTATTCTCAAATCCCTAAACCTAAATCTACATCTAAACCTAATCTCAACTCCCTAACCTAAACCTAAACCTAAACACGAAAACCCAAACCCAAACCCGATTCGAACCCAAACCCGATTTCCTAAACCTAAACTTATAACCTTAACCTAAACCTATTATCAAATCCCAAAACCTAAAACCTAAACCTAAACCTATAACCTTAACCTAAACCTAAAACTTAACTTATAACCCAAACCTTAACCTGTAACCTTAACGTATAACCTAAAGCTATAACCTAAACTCAATTTCCTAAACCTTAACCTATAACCTAACCTAAACGTAAACGTATAACCCGAACCCGATTTCCTAAACCTAAACCTTAACGTATTCTCAAATCCCTAAACTTAAACATACACCTAATCCTAATCTTAACTCTCTAACCTAAATCTAAACCTAAACCTAAACTTGAAAACCCAAACCTAAACCCGATTTCCTAAACCTAAACTTATAACCTTAACCTAAACCTATTCTCAAATCTCAAAACCTATAAACTAAACCTAAACCTATAACCTTAACCTAAACCTATAACTTATATAACCTAAACCTTAACCTATAACCTTAACCTAAACCTAAACCTTAACGTATTCTCAAATCCCTAAACCTAAACCTACACCTAATCCTAATCTCAACTCCCTAACCTAAACCTAAACCTTAACTTGAAAACCCAAACCTAAACCCGATCCCGAACCCGAACTCGATTTCCTAAACCTAAACTTATAACCTTAACCTAAACCTATTCTCAAATCTCAAAACCTATAACCTAAACCTAAACCTATATAACCTTAACCTAAACTTAAAACTTAATCTATAACCTAAACCTTAACCTATAACCTTAACTTATAACCTAAACTCAGTTTCCTAAACCTTAACCTATAACCTAGCCTAAACCTAAACCTATAACCCGACCCCGATTTCCTAAACCTAAATCTTAACGTATTCTCAAATCCCTAAACCTACACCTAATCCTAATCTCAACTCCCTAACCACACCCAAACCCGATCCCGAATCCGAACCCCATTTCCTAAACCTAAACTTATAGGTTAAGGTTTAGGTTTAGGGTATTTTTGTTTATGATGTTAAGCTTATATGTATTTATGCGTGAATGAATGTGATGCGGATAAGACTGTTTGTGTTTGGATAAATGTAGTTTATGTTTGGGTTTGGATTTGGGTTTAGATGGATGTGAATGTGAATATGAATCTGATGAAATATATTGTATAACAGGTGTATATCAGGATGAATATGATGAAATATATTGTTAACAGGTGTATATCAGGAATTTTGAGCTGTATATATATAAAAAAGAGACTTTTAGCGACGAAAATTTTTGGGTAGGCCAAATTTCGCCACAGTTTTCTGTGAAGCACTGAGAAGTAAAGTGATGAGTGAAGGATTTCTAGAAGGTCTCTCCAAGCAATTGCATTTGTCTACACCCGAGAAAATTGTTGTTGGTCTTGCTCTGTCAGATTCAGGAAATACGGATTTCAGAATCAGAGGTAAGTTGAGTTGCTTGGAGGAATGTATCACATGCTCCATGAATGACATGGTGTATTTGTATGACGTGAGTTTTGTTTTTAGCATTCTTTGAGTTGCTTGATTTGGAGATAAGTTTTGAAACATCTGTTCTAAGATACCTTTGTATAAAGATTCCTATTGCATTTGTTTTTTCTCCCATGGTGTTTTGCATTTAAATCTTGGTCATTTTTCCAGGGAAAATTTTCTACATGGCACATATTGAGGAATTATGTACAAAGCCTGCTTCTGTATGCAATGGTTTTTCTTTTCTTTTTTTTTTTTTAAGTTTGGAATGTGTTCTTCACTTGTGTAGGAAGAAGAGGCTCTCATTTCAGCTCATAGAAAAGAAATTGAAGAGACGATGGAGATTGTGCGTGGAGTAAGTCTATCCTACATCGGCTCTCTGCTACCCTTTTAAATCAAGATCACCGAAGGTTTCTCTCTTTTGCTCTCATATGTTTTTGTTTGGATATCCATATGCTTGTACATGTGTCAAACAAGTCTATTTTAGACTTCATATGATAACTATGTTTTTTTTACATTTAAATGCTGAGAAAGAAACCTCTAGAGCTGTTAAAAGTAAAATTAGGAGCCAGGGACTTGCCAGTGGAGCAATCTGAACTGTCGATATGGACTCCACTATAAATTATTGCTAATGGCGAGTTCTTCTTCTTTGCAGATGCTTTCAGACTATCGAACAAGCTGTAGTTGTTCATTAGCCAAGCAAAAGTCATACCCAAATCTTACGTTGTGACTTTGTATTATTTGTGGAACGTAATGTTGTGTGATAGTTTGATTGAGTTTGTTTTGAAAACTTTAAATAGTAAACAAGTGAGATTGATTGTTTGATTGAGTTGTTAACTATTTTATTGGTATTATGGCTTTCATGATTGATTGTTTCATGAGTGGATTGAATGAATGGATTAGTAGTTTAAATAAATATTTAAAAAAATTAAACATTTTTAGCCTCAATTTGTAACCGAGGCTTGGAGGGATTTACTAGTTTTGGGTTTAGTTGGATGTGAATGTGAATATGATGAAATATATTATATAACAGGTGTATATCAGGATGAATATGATGAAATATATTGTTAACAGGTGTATATCAGGAATTTTGAGTTGTATATTAAAAAAAAAAAGATACTTTTAGCGATGAAAATTTTCGTCGCTAAAAGTGGAACGAATTTTTGTGGCAGCGGGAATTTTCGTTGCTAAAAAATCTTGGAAATTTTTTTGGCGGCGAAAATTTTCGCTGCTAAAATCTTGGAAAATTTTTTTTGCAGCGAAACTTTTCGCTACTAAAGTTTTGGATATTTTTTGGCGGAGAAAAGTTTCGCCGCTAAAAAGTCTTGGAAGTTTTATGGCGGTGAAACTTTTCGCTGCTAAAAGTCTTGTAATTTTTTCGCAGCGAAAATTTTTGTAGCTAAAAGTCTTGGAAATTTTTTTCGCGGTGAACATTTTCGCTGTTAAAAGTCTTGGATATTTTTTTGAACTCTTGGAAAATATTTTTGGCAGTGAAAATTTTCGCTGCTAAAAGTTTAGTAAAAATTTTTTTGCAGCGAAACTTTTCGCTGCTAAAAAGTCTTCGATATTTTTTTGGCGGCAAAAATTTTCGCTGCTAAAAGTCTTGGAAGTTTTTTTGGCGGCGAAAAGTTTCGCTGCTAAAAGTCTTGAAATTTTTTTTGGCAGCGAAAATATTTGCTTTTAAAGGTCTTGGAAAAATTTTTTAGCGACGAAAATTTTCGTCGCTAAAAAGCTTGCATTTAGCGACAATTTGAATTTTTCGCTGATAAAAGCCTTGTACATCGATCTTTTAGCGACGATTTTAGCGATGAAAATTTTCGTCGCTAAAAGTGGTGTTTTTTGTAGTGCATACATCATGAGTGGGTTCCATGAAGGCCCACCATCATATATATATATATATATATATATATATATATACAATATTGTATATAATATAATATTATATATATATATAATACACACACATGCACACACACACACACACACACACACACACACACACACGCACACACACACACACACACACACACACACACACACACACACACACCGTCCCCTGGATGGTGGGGATATAACAAATACATCACTGTGGGTTCCATCGTCCAGGCAGACGGTGGAAATGAAACACATATATCATTGTGGGTCCCACGTGGGGCCCACTATTATGTTTATATGAGATCCAGCCCGTCTAAAACAAATTTCATCTTGATCCAAAACTTCTGTGGACCCAAAAAGGGTTTCAAAGGCAGACGGTTAATTCCCACTATTTCCTATGATGTGGGCCACCTGAGCTTTGGATGGGCCTGATTTTTGGAGGGGGCCCACGTCAAGCAGGGGCCCACCTCATGAACGGCTTGGATGACATACATACATCAAGGTGGGGCCCACGACTGGAGCTGTGGGACCCTGCTCGTCCGCACGTCCGTGCGTAGGACGTCTGCGCGTCCTCTCTCTCTGACACCAGCAATAGCAATGCTGCTGTTGTGGTTTTGTTTTTTTTTTTATTCTTTTTATTTTAAGGTTTTTCATATGTGGGGCCCATACCAACTGAATCCAGCCCATCCATTGCACTCCACGGCTCAAGACCAACCAAATGAGCTCAATATTGAGTATTTTTCGGTGTATAGAAATGTCAGGGAAGATTTCAATGGTGAAAACCCACATTTGTTATGCTATGGCCCGCCAGAAAGTCAGATCGGTGTCATTTTTCGGTTCAACGTCTAAAATGAACTGAGGAACAGAATGGACGGCTTGGATTTACAACATGCATCAAGGTGGGGCCTGTATGAGTGGCTCGCCCAAAAGCTTGCCAATCAAGCTAATATTTGTGTTTTCATTACGCATACATACGAGGTGGGTCCTACTCGGTGGGCCACCAAATGATGGATGGTATGGGTAAAACATACATTAAGGTGGGATCCAACTAAGTGGGCCACACATCACACAAATTTTTTTTAAAAAAAGAGAGAGAGAGAAGCACCCACCTTAGATATTGGACTTCTTCTTCCACCAATGTGTTCTAGGGCTCCAAGGGAACAAGATTCAATGGTCAGGATTGATTTTGGAGGGTTGGATTTGGGGGGTGGAGAGCTTACAAAGGGTTGGAAATGAAGAGCTCTTATGGACGTTGGGAGCTCTCTATTGCTAGGGGAGGAAAATGTAGAAGAAGAGAGAGAGAGTAAAGAGATGAGAGAGAGTGAAAGGATGGGTGTGTAAGAGGGTAATAATGGGTTGTAAGAGCATAGGGAAGAGAACCTCATGATGACTTGTAAGAGAGAGTTGACTAAAACTCTCATGGGAAATGGTGCTCCTAGGGTGGGTCCACCTAGGGAAACGTGTGCACCCCCTCAAAGTGGTCCCCACACCAATCAATGGCTCAAATATTACAAATGGTATATCTTTTGATCTACCTGTTAGATCAGCGCATGAGATACGGCATTGGAATCGCAGCGACGATGCAATCACAATGACATAGGTCTTAGGTCAAAGCCGACTCAGAATTACAGGATAACACTCAAGGTCATGCGCAAATGCTATCTATGAGTCGCAGGTCGTCGAAATTCGACCGGAAGGACCGTGGGAGCCTACGGAACGATACAGTCTAGGACACAGGTCTCACAGCTCTCCCCTCCTAATAAAAATTTCGTCCTCGAAATTTACATAACAGACAAGGGAAGAGGAAACATCATCATGTATGTTTGTTAGGGTACAATTAATCTACAAAAGGATGAAGATAACGCTCTCCAATCTCAACCTTGCCCTCTCCAGATGCCTCATCAACGATATGGTAACTCTACTAAACCTTGGATCCTGGATCAGAAATGATCGTAAATGGAATACCATGCAACCTCTCAATTTCAACAATAGGGAGCTATATCAGAAAGTCTCTAAGTTATTCGAACTTAGGGATCTAACCATTCTAGGTTCTCAACAATCATAAATTGAAGAGTAGCTATTAGTAGACATGTGATATTATCTTCAGGTACTCCCAAGTTATGCTCTGATACCAACTTCTGTCACGCCCCAAACCTGAAAATTGAATTCATAGGAATCCCGATTGCTGAATCCGGTGTTGACAGCCTCCGTAGTACCCTATTCTCGGCTCCTAGCCTTCATACGCCAGATTCCGATCCTGGGATCCTACAAGGAAAATTTTTTTATATGCATTTAATTTGTAATAAGCATAACCATAAGTATACCCAAATCATAAAGGTCATGTCAATCGGAATCGGGAGGTAAACAAAACGGGTGATTAGCCGATCAACTATGGCATAAAGATCAGCACTCGGCCATGGTTATATTAAATCCGATAACACGGAGCCATCCGTCTATGACGAATGGGGCCCACTTATTTGGGTTAACCCATTAAGGGAATGATGAGAATGAGCCTAACAAGGCATAAGGGAAGGTCACAATGTGGACATTCAACCATCATTGCCCATTAATGTGGACATTTAACCAACTTTGCTCCCAAGGAGTGGCTCACATAGATCCAAACATAAAGTGGGCCCATAGCCTCACGTAAGGGCCTGATAGACATCACTGTGGGTCGCGTCACATGGACCTCGAATACCTCGGATGGGCCATGTCCCATGAGCCCCAAATACATTACAATGGGCCACAGCCCATGGGCTTAAAACACATAATAGGTGGGCCCTACACAAGGGCCTAATACAATCAGGTGGGCCTCATACCTGAGCCTCCAATATATCTCGGAGGGTCTCAACCCATGGGCCCCAAATACATCACGTTGGGTCATGCTCATAGGCCTCAAATACACAATAAGTGGGCCCTACACATGGGCCTAATATATATCACAGGTGGGCCCTACACATGGGTCTCATATTCAATAAATGGGCCACTTATCTAAGCCTCAAACACATCAAATGGGCCGCGCGTCATGGGCCCAATACATATCACAATGGGCCACAACCCATGGGCCCTATACACATCACAGTGAGTCTCAACCCACAGGCCTTTATACATCATAATGGGTCTCAACCCATGGGCCCTAATACATCACAATAGGCCTCAACCCATGGGCCCTAATACATTAAAATGAGCCTAATCACATGGTCCTCATGTATGTCAAGGTGGCCTCAACAATGGGCCTCATACACATGACGGTGGGCCTCGACAGATGGCCACAAATGAATCAAGATGGGCCTAATCACATGGGCCATATATATATCAAATGGGCCACACCACTTGGGCCCATGCATATCAAATGGGCTACACACAAATACAAGTGGTGATAATGATTTCTACCATGAAAATTCTCAAGGCCCACTGTAACATTTATTTTCTATCCAATCTGGCCATAGGGTCACATGGACCTGGATTAAGAGGAAACAAATTTCCTAATGATCCAAAACTTATGTAAATCAGAAGGTTTTAATGGCAAACACTCAATCCCCACTACTCTTTCCTATGTGGTCCACTTGATCCTAGATCTGCCTTATTTTTAGTCTCAAGCTTATTAAGGCAAGCTTACTAAATGGTTGGACAGTTTGGATGCAACACATGCATTAAGGGCAGGGTCCACATGAGCTATGGATCTGACTTATTTTTTTAGTCTCAAGCTTGTAAAGCAAGCTTGCCAAATGGTTGAGTGGTTTGGATGCAACACAAGCATCATGGTGGGTTCCACATGAACCAGGGATCTGATTCATTCTTAGCTCATGCCCAAAAAAATGAGTTTGCAAAATGGGTGGACAGATTGGATGCAACACATGCATCATGGGTGAGTTCCATGAAGGCCCACCATCACACACACACACACACACACACACACATATATATATATATAATATACAATATTATATATAATATAATATTATATATATACACACACACACACACCCACCGTCCCCTGGACGGTGGGGATATAACAAATACATCATTGTGGGCTCCACCGTCCAGGCGGACGGTGGAAATGAAACACATATATCATTGTGGGTCCCACATGGGGCCCACCATTATGTTTATATGAGATCCGGCCTGTCCATAAGGTCACACAGACCTAAATGAAGGGTTAAAACAAATTTCATCTTGATCCAAAACTTCTGTGGACTTAGAAAGGGTTTCAAAGGCAGACGGTCAATTCCCACTGTTTCCTATGATGTGGCCACCTGAGCTTTGGATGGGCCTGATTTTTGGAGGGGGCCGATGTCAAGTAGGGGCCCACCTCATGAACGGCTTGGATGGCAAACATACATCAAGGTGGGGCCCACAGCTGGAGCCATGGGACCCTGCTCGTCTGCACGTCCATGCGCAGGACGTCTGCGCGTCCTCTCTCTCTGACACTAACAGCAGTAATGCTGCTGTTGTGGTTTTTTTTGAGGTTTTTCATATGTGGGGCCCATACCAGTTGAATCCAGCCCATCCATTGCACTCCACGACTCAAGACTAACCAAATGAGCCCAATATTGAGTATTTTTCAGTGTATAGAAATGTCAGGGAAGATTTCAATGGTGAAAACCAACATTTACTATGCTATGGCCCGCTAGAAAGTCAGATCGGCGTCATTTTTCGGTTTAATGTCTAAAATGAGCTGAGGAATGGAATGGACGGCTTGGATTTATAACACGCATCAAGGTGGGGCCTGTATGAGTGGCTCGCCCAAAAGCTTGCCAATCAAGCTAATATTTGTGCTTTCATTACGCATACATACGAGGTGGGCCCTACTCGATGGGCCACCAAATGATGGATGGTATGGGTAAAACATTCATTAAGGTGGGATCCAACCAAGTGGGCCACACATCACACAAAAGAGAGAGAGAGAAGCACCCACCTTAGATATTAGACTTCTTCTTCCACCAATGTGTTCTAGGGCTTCAAGGGAACAAGATTCAATGGTCGGGATTGATTTTGGAGGGTTGGATTTGGGGGTGGAGAGCTTGTAAAGGGTTGGAAATGGAGAGCTCTCATGGACGTTGGGAGCTCTCTCTTGCTAGGGGAGGAAAATGGAGAAGAAGAGAGAGAGTAAAGAGATGAGAGAGAGTGAAAGGATGGGTGTGTAAGAGGGTAATAATGGGTTGTAAGTGCATAGGGAAGAGAACCTCATAAAGACTTGTAAGAAAGAGTTACTAAAGCTCTCATGGGAAATGGTGCTCCTAGGGTGGGTCCACCTAGGGAAACGTGTGCACCCCCTCAAAGTAAACCCCACACCAATCAATGGCTCAAATATTGCATACGGTACATCTTTTGATCTACTCATCAGATCAACACACGAGATACGGCGTTGGAATCGCAGCGACGATGCGGTCGCAATGACATAGGTCTTAGGTCAAGCCGACTCAGAATTTCAGGATAACACTCAAGGTCACGCGCAAATGCTATCTGTGAGTCACAGGTCACCGAAAATTGACCGGAAGGATCATGGGAGCCTACGGAACGATATAGTTTAGGACATGGGTCTCACAATAACCCTATACTTGGGGAGTGAATAAGTTTTTGGTGCCGTTGCGTTTTCTAAAATTAACTAGTTTTAGGATTAGTTTAAGATTAGGAATTTTCTAACTTTAGGTTTAGGTTTTTCTGATTTCTTGAAACTAATCCGTTTTCCTGTTTTGTAGGATCCTGACATAAACTTCTAATTTGGTAATCCCTTTCTAATTCTTCTATTTTTTCTATTTTTAGAATTATGGTTTGAGTTTTAGAAATTTTCTAAGTCTAGGCTTTCTTTAATTTTAGAAATTTTCTATTTTCTAATTTTAAAATTTTTTCCCTTTTTTGAAATTAACATTACTTTGTATTTTAGGATTAGGTTTTTTTTAGAACTTTCTAACTTTAGGTTGAAATTTTCTAATTATTTTTAGAAACTCTCTAATTTTAGGTTTAGATTTTCTATTTTAGAAACTTTCTAATTCTAGGTCTTCTTTTTAGAAACTAACTTAGCTTCTAAGTTTAAGGGACTTTCTTTTTTAGAAACTAACTTAGCTTCTAGGTTTAGGGACTTTCCTTTTTAAAAACTAACTTTCTATTTCAATTGTAGGAACTTTCTAACTTTAGACTTTTTATTTTAAAAACTAATCTCTTTTATTTTCTTTTGCAGAATCAACATAGGAACTTCTCATTTGGTACCTTCCTTCTAACTTCTCCTCCTCTTACTTTCCATATTGTTGTAGGATCATTTCTTTTGTTTTTCTTAGGATTAGATTTCGGGTTTCACCATGTATATGCACGAGTGGGAACGTCAATATGCTGAGATAGCTTTTGAGTATGCGAAAAAGTTGAAGGGATCTATGATGATTATGATAGAAATCAACCTATGTCTCAGAAGTTTCTTGAAACAATCATCGAGAACCGACTGGAGTATAATGCTCCATCGGTTAAGAAGTCCTTATGCGATCATATGCAGGAGAACAATTACACCCTACGGATTAACAAAACAGTATGTGAGTGTTGGGGTTATCATAACTATAGGAGTGAGAATTATTATCACTCATTCGATAAAAAGAAAACAATGCGTGATTATATTATGAGTGATAATAAGTATTACAAACCATCAGATTCTCCCACCTATGATCCGTATGACTACAACAAGTGGAAACATCAATGTCAGGAAGTTGAACCAACTATATATCATAGTGATAATTCTCTTAGGTCCTCTACCTATGAAACTCAATCAAAAACAATCTAAGAGGATTCACTTCAGAAACTCATGAAAGCACAAGAGCAGTTCAATCAACTTGTCATACAATCATGCGAATTGCTCAAATCATCAATTCCAATAATTTAGTCACATCTTATGGAGAAGGAAGAGGCTAGGTTATCCCAGCCTCATCTCAATCTAGAAGCACAATGTGAGGAAAGTGATCATAACTCGCTTGTGGCAGAAACTGCAATTACGAATGAGGAGTTAGATTCCATTTATGAGCAGATGGTTCAATTTCCTGATGAGTCAATTTCGATGACTATCCAAAGGAATGATCAAGAGACATGGGTGTCTTTCAAATATAATGAGAGTGACACACTTCACTCACATGACACACATGATCACACTGATGAGGTAGAGGTTAGTTTATTCGAACCTCAACCTAGTCTAGGAATAGAATGTGAGGAATGTGATCCCATCCCAAGTGCACAATGTACGGAATTGGACGATGATGAGTATTGGGATTCAATCTCAAGTGTGGCCCCTGCCAATGATGAAGAGGTTCAGGAAGTTATCAACCATAATGGTTTACTCCACCTGTCTGACATGACTGATTTGAATGTGAAAATGAACCACTTTCAACTAACCCTTCTAACCCTTGTGATGCATGTTTGGACCACTGCCCTGAATTGAATGATGATATGATTCGAGTAATGGACGATTTGCTTGATATGACTCTGGAATTTGAAATTACTCAGTTGAGGCCACAATCTGAGATACACACTTTAGATGATTCAATGCCTCCACTGAGAAGCTTCAATGACCAGAGTCTTCACATCAATTTTTCACCTATTGATTGTCCATCTGTCTGTGAAGGGCAAGAGCCAACAAGCATGCGTCCATCCCCCTCAAAAGATGATGGAATCCTTGGACACATCATCACAGATTTCGATGCAGGCAACGAGTCACTCCCTGCTGACTTTCCCACATCTTTAAACTCATGCTTGGCACACCTTGTGGATTCCAACGACCTCATGATATAAGAAAAGGTGGATTCCTTGCATGACACTACCTTGGTGGTTGTCACGGACCAAGCGCACCTTTACTCTGAAGCCCCTTCTTCCCAAAATCTTAATTGTTTACCATTAAGGGAGGAAGAGCTGAAAATTGAACTGAAGTTTGAAACTTCGGAATATGTTGAGGCAACATCACTTCCCGAAAACCTCTCTGAATCTTATATACTTATAGTCTCTAATTCACCATGGGATACTAACATTGAAACTTCTTCTATCGCAGGTGAATTGTATATACTCTGGATACCTCAAGCGAATCGACGAAATTTTTTTGATGAGGTACATAAGTTTCTTTGGAACGCCATGCTCCAGAGCATCCAAGCCTATTGTAAAAAGGGCTTTTGAATGATCCTGTTGAGGAACTTACTGAAAAACTTATCAAGATATTGGCCAGAAGAATCTTACGGCATGATCGAGTAGTTTTTCCCTGCTTTCATAGGACTGGGGTAGTTTGCTTATGTCGTTATAGGTTAGATGGTTTTATGTCACTAGGTTAGTTTACTTTCCAGTTGCTTTAGGATAGTTTGCTTAAACTCTTGTGCTCAACCACTCTCACGCTGCGTTGTCTTTGGAAAAAGCTTCTTGATTCCTTCGTCCAGGTATTATCTTTCCATCATTTCTCCCTTATTTTCACTGTCTCATGTGCGTTGCATGCTTACATCTTTTACATTGAGGACAATGTAGATTTCAAGTTAGGGGTGGCAGATTAGGTTACTTAATCAGTGTTTTCTTAGTCTTGAGCAGAAATTTATGAAAACTTTTCAAATTTTTTTCGAAGTGATTTTGACATCCATCTTTGATTTAGAATTGTGAGATACGTGATGTTGGTAATTTACTTCTCTTGTATTCAGCCATATGTTAGACTTCACAGTTAATTTTGAAATGTTAATCCAAAATTAGAGGTTGTAAACATTGATTGAGTCATGATTTGACATGCCACATCTCGCTTACATATTAAGGTTTCAGTTTGATATGAAGGGTTAACTTAGTAATCACTAAGCATGTAAGGAACCAGCGTGAAAAATTTGCCCTTCATGATCAATTGAAGAAAAAGAGAATACCCAAGAAAAAAAAAACAAATACCTTTGGAAAGGGTTGGGCGAATAATCCTCACCATAGGTTTGCTCCCTTTAGGTGTAGATTTAATTCCACATGGATGATATGTGAAAAGGGTTGAGTGTACAGTCTTCATCGTAGGTTTTCTTCCTATAGGTGCAGATTTGATCCCCCTTCTTAGAGTTACTTTTAATAGAAAAATCAAAATCTGGAAGAATGAAAAGATGATCTGTGAGGCAAGTTTTAGTTATGACAAATTCTCTTGTTGGTTACCCATGATATCCTAAAATAGAGAAGAGAATTTTAATGATGATAAGCCGAGATTACACTATGCACCCCTGGAACTCAATGTTTGGAATTTTTTTTTTATCATTGTTAGATTAATAATTTGAACTTGATTATGAAGTTTACCGTGTGCTTGAGTCTAGGAGAGAGTAATGCCCAACATTCATGAATCTTAAATTTCTAGTATCTGGATTGTTTTTCAAAAATCACTCGAGTTTATAAAAATTCTCTTGAAGTTCTCTACTTATTTTTTGCATACTTTGCTCGGGACTAGCAAAATGCTGGTTGGGGGTTATGTTGAGAGTCAAATATTGCATATTAGACCTCTAATTATTACATGGATTTATGAACATGGTACTGTTTAAAGGCCCGATTTAATCGTGTTTGTGATGCAGGGTATATTTACAAGCTTGGATTAAAATAGGGTGCTAAAAGCATGGAATTAACGCTCGAAATTCACCAAGGCAAGGTATGGACACCAAGGGACCAAGATCAATGAATTTACACACCAAAAATTCGAGAAAGTCAAGTCATTCACGTGAAAGAGGCCTGAAAGTTGTCCAGAATGCAAGATCATAGGGTTTCCACCATCCGTTCGGCTCGATACTTCATATACAGCCAGAGGACCATAAATGAACCGTATACTTCAAATTTCAGCCCTCGGATCACTGTCGAAGTATCCCAACTGACAGATCAGCCTATAAACCGGTGATTCTGGGCCCACCTACAATCTAGATATGTTTCAAATGTTGGATCAACTTCATAAATAGCCGAGGAAAGGGATGAATGGAATGGATTTCTCATATCCATCACCGTGGACCCCACTTGAGTGATGTGTGCACCGTGCACAAGTGCACGCGCTGTGCACGACAAATCTGTTTCGGTTAATAGAGCCTACACCTGTATCCAAAACGGAAACCTCCATTTCTTCAGTGCATGCAGCGGATGGACAATCCACTTGAAGGAAAGATGGGGCCCACCACCGTGATTATGTGGCTCATCTAGACCATCCTTTCATTCCAATAGGTAAAACTAACCGTACACATGGTGGGTTTTTAAATCTAACCACGCGTATGCATGGAAACAGCATCACCGCATCTAACGGACAACACGTTTAAAACTCAATGGGCCCCACTCAACCCAATTCAAAACCATTCATATCTGGATGGTTTTTCGACGTGAATCAAATGGACAGAGTGGATTTCCATGATGACACCGATAATGGGTCCACCGACGTTCACAGCGCAAGGGCCATGCGCAGGCTCTGCGTCCGCAAAAATCGGCCGCAGTGGGCCACTATACGATCAAAGGAGTGATCGGATCGATGATCCGATCCGTCTAGCAAATGAAGAGGAGGATCCTGACCCCATCCATGAAGGCCAAACAGACGATGAGGACAGCCAACTGTCCCAAAATCCATCCAAACACAGGTCGTTTGCATTTTGTTGCGTAAACAGGGCATGCAAAAATCGGATCCGCTTTCGCTGTTACTGCAAAAGAGGAGTGCGTGACTCTTGTTCTCTCCTAACCGACTTACACCACGACTCTAGTGTCCACCCACCGCCATCTCTGTTGTTCATAAAAGGAGAAGAGATCCATCGGTCGAGGGAAGCTTTTTAGGCTTAAACGTGCAGGAGAGAGAGAGAGAGAGAAAGTAGTGTTTGTTTTCTTTTCTTTTTTTTTTTTTTTTTGTTTAATGGATCCAACCCATTCATGTTGGGTTGAACCTCTTAGCTAGGGCTAAGAGGTGAAGCTTGTGGCGCGATGAATGATTTCTATGGCTTGGATTCATAACTGAATTGATGTTTATCTAATTTGATTAATAGGATTGCTTTCAGTTTTTAATGGTTTGTTGTGACTGACATTACAATAGATCTGCAATGGCTTTGAGTATTCCTTTTTCATTATAGTGATTATATAGTTAGGAAGCCCTGTTGTTCACCATCGCCCCTTGGACATGGTTGGATGACGGAATCCTTCCTGACATTTATACATCACTCAGATTGGCTGTAAATTGGTTTAATTCTGTTGTTTGCTTTGTCTCATGGGCATGGTTTTGTGATGGAATCCATTCTAATTTACATCCGTCTTATCTCTTAAAAACTAGATCAAAATAAGTTCAGAATTGATTTTCATGGTATATCTTCCTACTGGATGAAGATGGGACTTGAAGTCCAGTTGAGTTCATGAATCGAACGTAGATCTCCCTGATCTTTACAAGTGGATCCTTGGCATCCTAGTTTCCTACCTTTTATTTCTCCCACTTTTAGTTCTTGTTTCACCATTATACACTCATATTCACTTGATTTAAATTTCATCTTATTCTAGTTTTAGTTCTGGTTATTTTCATATTACATACAGGTTTCAGTCCTTGTGGATTTGACCTCAGTCTCACCGAGTTTATTACTACATCACGACCCTATACTTGGGAAGTGAACATGTGTGTGTGTGTGTGTGTGTGAGAGAGAGAGAGAGAGAGAGAGAGAGAGAGATTTGTTAATAAAAAATGGAAAACATTCAGTGGGAAAGAATTCTCAGTGCAAAGAGCCTCCCTCTCTCACCAAAGAGTAAGCAATGCATAGTTAGCCACTCTCCCCAAATGGAGAAATGAAATGTTTATCTTGGAGCCCGTGTCCTGAACTTCACTGAACACAAAGGAGAGTCTCCAATGTCAGAAGCACAAGAGGCCCAAGGGATGGCATTCTTGCAGTCCCTTTCATGATCAATGGGCCAGAGAATCTTGCTTACAAAAAAATTCTTAACGCCTTCTCTAAAAGTAATAACCTCCACAACAATGGCATCTCCAAGCCTGAGTACTCTAGAGAAAGACATGGAAATAATAGACGATTTGCATAAGAAAGTTGATTAATGGTGATTGTATGCCAATCACAATACGACATAACTCAGACATCAGTTAAATGGATGGCCAGAGACCAATAAGAAATATAACAATCAATTAAAATGAAATCATAAATGTAATTCAGATCCTGGATGATATTTTAGGAAAACCACATTCACTAGTCTCTTTTACTAACCTTCTGTAGTTTCTTTAATTACGAGCCATATTAGCCTTCATGAGATCAGCAGCAGCTTCGACGGCCTCAATTCCAGCAGAGCACTGTCTGAGAGCTTAGGATAATTTACTTGTAGCATTTGTAGCCCCATTGATGATCCTTCCACCATGAACCCCAAATAGTTGTGTGGTTATTGATATAAACATCTTCTTCATACTTGCTCCTTGGAAGGGATGTCACCTACAAATACATCATCATACTAAATAAGCTCCTCCACAAAAAGATTGAGAAAATTGAAAGACAATCACCAACTGTAGAACTTTTGCAGCTACCAACAGTTCCATAGAAGCGGTCGACCTATACCATCAATTTTCAAATAATACAAAGAAATTTATCTTCTTTTTTCTTAGTGAAATGAGCAATACAAAGTTTCTGTCTCAGTTCATTAAGACAACCATAATTCACCTTTTCCTTTGCTTACAGGGATTTTTATTATTCAGCTATATATATTTATGCTGATATTAATTTAAAACTTATATCACAAAGTGTTTGGGGTATAATCAGTCTAACTGAAGGTATAGCCTGTAGGTTGGCATGGCAGAACATGATTCATCTAGCTGACCCCAATTAATTGGGATATGGCTTAGATGATGATGATGATGATAGCACAAAGTTTGAGAAGTGGCCAAAGAACTTGGGAAGTGAGTGTACCTGACTTGTGATTTTCTTTATATCAAGCTTGCTGTTCTTTTCTAATTTTCTAATTGAGCAACCAAAAGGAGCCCAACAAGCATATGTATGATCAGTAACATTTTGGCACCTGGTGTTGCTGATCCTCATGACACTTGGCATGACTGCAAGCTTGATATAAAGCATAATTTCTAGATAAGGAACATTTTGGCACCTGCTGTTGCTGATCCTCATGGTACTTGGCATGACTGCAAGCTTGATATAAAGTAGTGTTTTTCCAGTCAACTTGAAACAATGAAAGGTCTACTTATACACTTTAGGGAATTGCTATCTAACTGTGAATGCTTTCATACATGGGCAAATTTTCAACTAATTAAGATGATTTTTTTCCTAATTTTTTATGCAAAAATGGGATTTGAAATCGTAGCATTTGCAAAATGATGCAAAAATGAATCATGGTCTAAAGAACAAGAAATGAACCATGTTGTTCTCTTTCTTCATGAGAGGTAGACTTCTTTAGATGTAGTTTTATTGCTGATTGTCTTTTCCTTCCGACACCCTAATTAAATTCAAAACCACAATTTTTGACAACGTTATCTGCGGACAATGGCTCTCCTCTCTGCGATGAAGTAGTCATACTCAAGTCTTCAAATAGAGCACACAATATTTTCTCCTACAATACTTACCCGGTACAAACAGTTGAGGTTAACTATAAAATAACACTCCAAAATATAGAGAAACAAACCATGCATTTACAAAAAAGAAAAAGAAAAAAAAAAGGAAGAGTGAGGCCTTCTTAGATGCTACAATTCACTTGCTGACATGGGTCTTGTAATGAGATATTCATCACTGGCACAAAACAAGTCTCTCTATTTGATACATTTACACAAATGAAAATTGGTTTGAGCTTCAAAGATCAAAGATACATTTACACAATTCACCTGCTGACATGGGTCTTGTACAAAGACATTCATCACTGGCACAAAACAAGTCTCTCTGTTTGATACATTTACACAAATGAAAATTGGTGTGAGCTTTAAAGATCAAAGATACATTTCCTATCCAACCGAGCCTGGGAAGGCATAGCTCTATATCCATTTGATGTTTACATAAAAATTTCACAGAATCTAAAGATTCTAACCATTCTATATGTCTCCAGCAAATAATTAGAAAAGAAATACAACAATTGTCTACATTAAGCCAAAATAGGACCATGGACTCAACAGCTAGGATCTTGCAGTTCGTGAAACTTTTGATGCATGGACCATCCTCTGTGTTACCGATCATTAGCATTTTGGATCACTGAACCATGGGCACACATTTGTAGAAACTAAAGGCCCAAGTGTACCATACAGATACTTGATCTAAGAATTGTACAATACCACCTTAAGTTATATAGTATACAGTTCACCATACAAGTATTATTATACTTCTAAATGATAAGAAATCTACTACATGGAAGTCCTCTTCTGGAAGTCTCATTGTACCACCAAAACTATAATTGACTCTACGCAGGGCTTCAGATGTGTACTCAGTACATTTGGTTTTTGAAAGCTGAAATGGAGCCCCCTTTAACTGGGATGTTTTCTCATTTTTCTGGTCCAAAATCACCGTAAGAAATGGGGAAGCCCCATTGTTATCTTAAACATGATTCAATGACAGTGCATCTGATCCACCTAAGGAACTTGGAATGCTCATAATATCTAACAACTGGTGCATGTTTCTTTATTGCCACTTAAACTCATGTAGTGGGTTATATCTATAGCTAAATGAAATCTTTGGCAATGGTTTTTAGGGCCATGGATGAAGCACTCAGTGACTGATTGCTTGTGTTCTTTTTATCAACAACATAGTTCTATTCAAAACCAAAGTGAATAGATAAAACAAATATCCATCAAGACATTTTTTTTCCTTACATTCTTTTTTGTTGGACTATGTATCAATTGGACAATCATCATTAGGATTTGGCACTGGTGGTCTTGAAGCATTTAGTAGTAACTTCTATATGTAGAAGGTGCACATTCCATTAAAAAATTTCCTATGGACAACAGGTGCAGAATCTATTATATGTAGAATGTGCACATTCCACTGTTGTTTTAATTAAGAGAAACATTTGAGGGATTGAGAAATGCAAAATATTAATTATGTAAACATTAAAAGGCATTATTAGATTTGAAATGTAATATGGCCAATATAACTGGATTACAAAAGTACCCACTTGATGATATATTTTCAAAACAAAAACAAAACATATCTATATGAGTATTCGTTGATATCACTTGATGCGTGAACAGAGAACTATTTATAACATTTTAAAGGAAGCTCATGATTTTGATGAATGATGGGGAAAACAAAGCATGAAGCTCATGCTAGGAAGGGACACGAGTTGCATGAACTCACTTAGTGGGCAGTCATTGCCTAGAAATTTGCAATCAGGACAGCAACCATCAAAGGCCATCCTACAAGATTTGCCAAACCAAAGTCAGGTATCTTAGGATTGAGATCCTTATCCAACAGTACATTGGTAGCTTCGATGTCTCTGTGAACAATTTTTAATTTTGATTCTTCATGGAGATATGTCAAACCTATAGCTTTCCCGACACATATCTTGTGCCTCGTCGACCAACCCGATTTCAGCTGACATTCTTCTGGGCCTATAGATATCCAAAAACAAAAATCAGACACATGCATTTTATTCACACATCATACACATCACAACACCAATTAGAAATGTTGGTGAAGCAAATCATACAAAACAGTGCACAAGGAAGTTATTTGATACTCCAGCAGCACATGATGACTAATATGCCTAATCTACTTCACTCAAAATCATTTAAGGCAGAGAGAACTAATAGCCAATCTGTTGTTAGCATAATGGTTAAGAGTAATTGATTTTCAAGAAAGTTGTGGTTTTGAACTTCGACAGATGTAGTTACTTATATTTATTTATTTAAAACATTATCAAATAGCATACAAGGTTTTAAGGTGACCCGGACCATTTTAGTTTCAGGTTTTCGTCCAAATGGTCTGACGGACTCTGACAACAGTCCAATCTGGGTTTTAAAACATCTACAATATTAAATTTTACCAAGTTTTCATATTGGGGGAGAAAAAAAAAAAAAAATAGCCCATATATGGGTCAATACATGTGCAGCGTGCCAACAATGTATTGATGGCGGTAAGTATGCAAACCTGCTGAAATGTATCTGATCATATGTATTTTTCAGCTTCCTCTCAAACTTATAAAATATTCAAGCACAAGATAACTTGAAGTAAATTGCATTATAATACTAATTTAACACATTGATTATTAAAGAAATTAGGAAGAAAAAGAAAGCAGCTGCTGTTGAGTTTCAATCAATTAAGCCATAACAAGATGATTGAATATCGATGGGAAGTAAAACTTGGAGATGATGAATGTACAATAAGAAGTGAAAACATCAAGATAAACATGAAAGAATCTGTAGCTAACCATATGTTAAAACTATCCGTGACCCGCTCTACATCAGAAGAATCCAAAACCATACATGGGATAGCAATTACATTGCAACTCTTTCGATTAGACTCTTGATATTAAGTCCAAAATGCTTCACAGTTCCATCATAGTTCAGCTCAATTTTTTTATTTGTGAATTTCGGTCTTCAGCACTTAATGATTGGGTATGATTGACGATTGGCATGTATAGCCTCTTAAGAGGGTCACCATTTAGGAAGGCCAGCATGCATAGCCTCTTAAGAGGGCTAACAAAGTCCTTCAAAGTTCCATGCCTTGCTTCAATATGTTAAAACTCCGAGGGACTACTCCCAGCAGAAGCTAATGCTGAAGCCATTGCAACTTCAGCCACTAGCAAGAGCTATATCAAGTTGCTTGGCCTCTAAAGAGCACCCTTCAAATAATCCATCAGCCAAGCACCAACTACATACAATTACTAACACAGCCACCAGCCAAGCTCTAATCATGCTTTCAACCATATGATAACTACTAACACAAAAAGATTATACCAAAATAAGAATTTCAACCACTCTTATCAGTCTTATTCTTGAATAAGAATCCAAAAAAAATATACCTTGGAATATTTAAGAGGTGAGTTGTGGCACACTTACACAAGATTCATGCCATGCATTAAGCGGATCCTAAATTCTCCACAAAATCACATCTCTTTGGCATTTTAACAAACAACTCCCCTGCATTGTTTTTTTTAATACTAAGGAAGAGTTAAGATGAAGAAGAAGAAGAAGAAGAAGAAAGAGAAACATTAAGACATGATAAAGAGGGAGATTAAGGCATCATGTGCACCGAATTGGTTTCACCCGTGAGCCTAAAAAACACGTCGATCCAAAACTCAAATGGGCCACATAAAAGGGAACATAGTAAAATTCATGCCCAAAACCTCTAAAATCACATAACAGGGGGGGAATCTGATGAATGGCTTGTATGATACATGCACAACATGGTGAGCTCCACAAACAGTCTGGAAGGTTTTATTGGTTGAGAGTCCCCTTCGAATTGTTCCCTATGGTGTGGCCCACTTAAGTCTCGGATCGGGTGATTTTTGAACCGATGGCATAACTTCAAAGGGCACATCTGGTGGACGGGTTGGATCTCATGTACACATCATGGTGGGCCCTACAGAGGTCGAGAAATCAATCTTCGACAAAGAATTTTTGTATAATTGCTGTAAAAAAAATACAAGTGTGGATGCAACATAAAGCAAGTGCGTGATGTTCTTGAAGAAAAGTTACCACCTGCGCACGTTAGAGAGATGGAGAGAAGAATGCCAGTGCGGCTGCTACTTTGCTTTTGAGTTCTTCGGCATAAGACTTGAGGGAGATTAACCCTAGTGTGGGATTTTATATTCAGAGGACCTGCAACTTGGGAGATCTAGAGTGAGGGAGTAAGAGAGTGATAGGAATTCGCCTCTTCAGACGCCCTAATGCAGGAGCATTTTCACACTGGGCTCGAGTGGGGTCGCTTGTGGGATGCAGGGGCACACTAGGGGTGGGTGTGGCCCACGGAGGAGGTCTCGTGTTCGAGACTGGTCACTAGGGGTGATTAATGTGCACTTCATACCGGCTCGAGTGGGGTAGCCCATGGGATGCGGGGACACACTCGGGGTGGGCGGCCCATGTGATTTGGGGCCCACGAAGGGGGTTCGGCCGAGGTCTTAAAACTCATGAGATGTGGGGCCTGGGCTATAAGATAAAGCAATTAATTTGCCATACTCTAATAGTTCGAGCTTTTAGAGCAAGTGGTTGGTTGTCTTGCATCAAATTGGTATCAGAGCGGGAGGTCTTGGGTTCGAGACTCCTCACCGAGGGTGATTAATGTAGGGGCATTTTCACACTGGGCTCGAGTGAGGTCGCTTGTGGGATGCAGGGGCACACTCGGGGTGGGTGGACCATGTGATTTGGGGCCCACGAAGGGGGTTCGGCCGAGGTCCTAAAAACCCATGAGATGTGGGGCCTGGGCTATGAGATAAAGGGATTAATTCGCCATACTCTAACAGTTCGAGCTTTTAGAGCAAGTGGTTAATTGTCCTGCATCAAATTAGTATTAGAGCGGGAGGTCTCGGGTTCGAGACTCCTCACCGGGGGTGATTAATGCAGGGGCATTTTCACACTGGGCTCGAGTGGGGTCTCTTGTGGGATGTAGGGGCACACTCGGGGTGGGTGTGGCCCACAGAGGAGGTCTCGTGTTCGAGACTCCTCACCAGGGGTGATTAATGTACATTTCACACCGAGCTCGAGTGGGGTAACCCGTGGGATACGGGAACACACTCGGGGTGGGCGGCCCATGTGATTTGGGGCCCACGAAGGGGGTTCGGCCGAGGTCCTAAAAACTCATGAGATATGGGGCCTGGGCTATGAGATAAAGGGATTAATTCGTCATACTCTAATAGTTCGAGCTTTTAAAGAAAGTGGTTAATTGTCCTGCATCAAATTGGTATCAAAGTGGGAGGTCTCGGGTTTGAGACTCCTCACCAGGGGTGATTAATGCAGGGGCATTTTCACACTGGGCTCAAGTGGGGTCGCTTGTAGGATACAGGGGCACACTTAGGGTGGGTGCGGCCCATGGAGGAGGTCTCATGTTCGAGACTCCTCACCAGGGGTGATTAATGCGCATTTCACACCGAGCTTGAGTGGGGTAGCCCGTGGGATGCGGGGACACACTCAGGGTGGGCGGCCCATGTGATTTGGGGCCCACGAAGGGGGTTCGGCCAAGGTCTTAAAACTCATGAGATGTGGAGCCTAGGCTATAAGATAAAGGGATTAATTCGTCATACTCTAACAGTTCGAGCTTTTAGAGCAAGTGGTTGATTGTTCTGCATCACGCCCTATGTTTGCAAACGAACAGCGAACAAGAATAAAATATGTTCCACTTCGAGGGGAACCGACCCTCCAATCTTCTGAGAATAGAAGAGACTGATTGAAAAGTTGTTGTTCTTATTCACATTTAGGCATAGCCTTAAATAAAAAAGAAAATAACAAAATACAAAAGAAAATAACAACCACTTAGGACACGTGGACTCTATCCTTGGACACGTGGACTCTACCCCAAAGAAAACCCCTTAAAACTAGCAAATGGTTATTGACTAAAAACAACCCAAACAACCCAACGTACTGACTTGACTGGGTCATACCTGGCACGTAATAACCCTCCCCCCTTAAGAACCAACCTTGTCCTCAAGGTTGAAGCTTGGAAACTGTTCTTTGATAGACATGAAGCTTTCCCATGTGGCATCCTCAGGTGGAGAGTCATGCCACTGGATCAACAGCTCAGTCACCGTCTTGTTGTTTTTCTTTATCATTCGTCGAACTAGGATCCATTCTGGTACTTTAGGGAAGGAGTCCTCCAACAACAAAATAGGCGGGGTCATTTGTAACTGGACAGCTGGCCCTACCCTTTTCTTGAGTTGAGAAATATGGAAAATGGGATGAATCTTTGCACCTTGAGGTAGATCAAGTTTGTAAGCAACTGGACCGATGCGTTGTAGAATTTTATAAGAACCATAATATCAAGATGACAACTTCATAGAACGGCATTGACCTACAGAATTTTGACGGTAAGGTTGTAACTTAAGATAAACCCAATCCCCTTCATTAAACTCACGATCTGTTCGATAAGTATCAGCATATTTCTTCATACGATCTTGTGCCCTGATGAGATTATCTTTAAGAATTCGTAGAACAACATCTCTTTGTTGCAATTCAACTTCTACAACTTGTACCTTGGTCGTCCCTGGGACGTAGCTCAAAAGAGTGGGGGGAGATACTCCAGAGACGACCTCAAATGGGGTCATCCGAGTGGCTGAATGGGTAGATGTGTTATAAGACCATTCAGCCCATGGAAGCCAACGAGTCCACTCCTTAGGCTTATGACTGCAAAAACAACACAAATACCCTTCAAGGCATCTGTTTAGCACTTCTGATTGGCCATCAGTTTGAGGGTGATACGCTGAACTCATTTGAAGTCGACTTCCTTGCAAACAGAATAACTCTTGCTAAAAGGCACTAGTAAAGATTGGGTGATGATCACTGACTATTGAATGCAGCATTCCATGAAGTTTGAATATGTGGTTCACAAAGGCTTGCGCGACTGATTTAGCTGAGTAGGGGTGGTCAAGTGCTATAAAGTGAGCATATTTGGACAATCGATCAACAATCACAAGAATTACAGATTGGCCTTGTGAAAGAGGAAGGCCTTCAATAAAGTCCATGGCAATGTCAGTCCAAATCTGCGTGGGTATCGGCAAGGGCTGCAGAAGACCCGCCGGTGATGTATTTTCATATTTGTTTCGTTGGCAGGTGTCGCATTCCTTGATAAAATTTTTCATTGAATTTCTCATTCCCAGCCAATAGAACAGTCACTTGATTCGCTGCTAAGTTTTGTGATATCCTATATGACCAGTAGTGGGAGAAGCATATAATTCAGTCATTAACTTGGTTCTAGAATGAGCTGAGCCAATAAAGAGATGTTCCTTGTAAAAAAGAAGTCCATCCTGCAGTGTATATCTCTTAGAATCTAGCTGGCTTAGGTTCCAAAGCTGAATGAGCTCGCGAGTAGCTGGATCATTATGGCAATCTTTCTTGATCTCATCCCACCAATCAGAAACTGGTGTGGACAAGGCTTGGAGCTCTCCCTCTTCATGCCTTTTAGATAAAGCATCAGCTACAAAATTTTCAATTTCCTTTTTATATTCTATTTTATAATCATACTTCATAAGTTTAATGAGCTATTTCTGTTGTGCTGGAGTAGTGACCCGTTGTTCTAAGAGATATTTTAAGCTTTTGTGGTCGGTACGAATAATGAAATGATGGCCAGGTAAATATGGTCGCCATTTCTGAACTGCATGGACTAAAGCTAACATCTCCTTTTCATACGTGGACAATGCCAGATTCTGTCCCTTCAATGCTTGACTAGTGAAAGCGATTGGTCGCTCGTCTTGCATTAAGACTCCGCCAATCCCACCACCAGATGCATCGCATTCAATAGTAAAAGGCCTTGAGAAGTCAGGTAAGGCGAGTATTGGTGGGTTTGTCATGGCTTCCTTAAGATTTATAAAAGCCTAATCAGCTTGCTCATTCCAATGAAAGGAATCCTTCTTAAGAAGGGCTGTTAGTGGGCTAGCGATTTTGCCATTGTCTTTGATGAACTTACGATAGTATCCTGTTAAGCCCAGGAAGCCTCGCAAGGCTTGGGCTTAGGCCAACCCATCATAGCTTGAATCTTTTCTGGTTCCACTGCTACTCTAGCACCAGATATTATGTGCCCCAAATATTCAACCTCCCTCTGGCTAAATCTGCATTTGGACATTTTCACATACAGTTGGTAGTCTCGTAGAAGGTCCAATACAGTGGCCAGATGCTGTAGGTGTTCCTGCCATGATTTGGTATATACAAGTATATCATCGAAGAATACCAATACAAATTTGCGCAGATAAGGACGAAAAATATCATTCATGAGACTTTGGAATATTGATGGCGCATTGATGAGGCCAAAGGGCATCACCCTGAATTCATAATGCCCTTCATGTATTCAAAAAGCTATTTTTGGAATGTCTACTTCTGCCACACGAATCTGATGGTACTCCGATCTCAGATCCAACTTGGAAAAATAATAAGATGCATGAAGTTCATCAATTAGCTCATCCACAACTGGAATGGGATATTTGTCTTTGACGGTCACCTGATTAAGGGCACAATAATCGACGCATAACCGCCAACTACAATCTGCCTTACGTACCAAGAGGACCGGTGAAGAGTATGGGCTTGTACTGGGTCGGATTAAACCGGTTACTAGCATTTCACGTATCATCTGCTTAATTTCATTTTTTTGATAATGTGGGTAGCGGTAAGGTCTGACACTTATCGGTCGAGCCCCATCAACCAACAAAATTTGATAGTCATGGGACCTAGGAGGTGGCAACCCCTGTGGTTCTTTAAAGACATCTTGATAAGTGTCAAGTAGAGTCTTTAGTTCAAGTGATGAAAAGGTTGAGTGAGACAACCCTTCCATGCTGCAAAGACGTAACACCATTCCCCATCCCAATTTTTTGGCCTTTTTACTGAAGGTAATTTCATCTGCCATTTGAAGTGCAGTTAGCTTCGAACCCTTAATAATATATTCTTGCCCCTTAACGGTGAACCACATCCACATGTGGATAAAATCCCACAAAACGGGGCCAAGAGCTTGTAGCTAGTGCGCACCTAGAACCACATCACATCCTCCAAGGGGAAGTATATAGAAATCAGTGGAGGCGATGAAGTCCTGCAAACGCAATGATAATCTTGTGCACTTCCCTTGGCTTTTTAATCAGTCACCATTAACAACCATTACTTCAAATGAATTTTTAGTTGAGGCCACAACCCCGACCTTTTTAATGGCCTAAGGGTTCATGAAATTATGGGTGCTACCAGAATCAATAAGCACCATGACCGGATTTTGATATAGGAAGCCATGAACACGCATGGTCTGAGGAGTCGAAGAGCCAGCTATGGCTTGGAGAGAAATTTCAAGTGGATCACCGGTATCATGGCTGATTTCAATTTTTTCGTCAACCTTGATATCAGTATCAAGTGTTGGCTTACACAACCCATCAATCAAAAAGAGTTTTTGGGTTTTGCAGCGATGTCCGGGGTGGAATTTTTCATTGCAATTGTAACATAGCCCCCAATCTCGCCATTCTTTTACCTCAGCAGGAGTAAGCCATTTGATGGGAAACAATGGTACCTTGGCCTTTCTTTCATTGGCAATTGTGGAAACTGAAGGCTTACTAGAATCAGGGAGGCCCAAATGACGTCTCGTAGCCACCTTTTCTTCATAGAGTCGGGCCAAGACTATGGCTTGCGTCAAGGTAACTGGCCGAAACATTTGGACATCCAAGTGGATGTCATCTCGTAGGCCGCATACAAAACAACTTATGAGAAATGATTTGGTTAGCCCATCGGTCCGATTGGCCAACTTTTTGAATTCTTTTTGGTATTCTCGCAATGAAGAAGTTTGGCGAAGCTTGGCAAGAGCTCCAGCATGATCTTCATACCTGGTTGGTCCGAAACGCTTGTTCAAGGCTAACAAGAACTCCCGCCATGACATGTAGACTTGCGATTTTTCATACCATTGGTACTATTGCAAGGCATCCCCCTGCAAATGGAATGAGGCAATGGTTAATCGCTTGTCCGCCGGTGTATGGTGATAGGCGAAGAACTGTTCTGCTCTGTAGATCCATCTGGATGGGTCACCTCCATCGAAGGTAGGAAAATTAAGCTTCACGATTCTGGATTGAATGGAACCTGTGGGTCCTGAGAGCGAGGATCCGCTGGTGTCATCAGGTCAGCCAGTTACCAGATCTTTCCCTTTCTTTAGAGTATTGGAAATCTCTTCGTAACGGCTATCGAGAATAGATAGTCGTTGCATGATCTCAGAGAGTGTTTGTTGTAAGTTAGCATTGTCAGCCTGGGAATTTCTTAAATCAGCCATGGAGTTTGGCTCTAATACCAAATTGATAGGAATCTGCCTCTTCAAATGCCCTATGTTTGCAAACGAACAGCGAACAAGAGTAAAATATGGTCCACTTTGAGGGGAACCGACCCTCTAATCTTCTGAGAATATAAGAGACTGATTGAAAAGTTGTTGTTCTTATTCACATCTAGGCATAGCCTTAAATAAAAAAGAAAATAACAAAATACAAAAGAAAATAACAACCACTTAGAACACGTGGACTCTATCCTTGGACACGTGGACTCTACCCCAAAGAAAACCCCTTAAAACTAGCAAATGGTTATTGACTAAAAAAAACTCAAACAATCCAACGTACTGACTCGACTGGGTCATACTTGGCATGTAACAGAGAGATAGAGAGACGTTACCGTTCCCAAATGAGGTTTTTAGTGTAGTGAGCGTCTTCAACCAGCAATGAAAATGGAAGCCAATCGGTTATTGAAGGGAGGAGAGAAGAGGGGAGAAGGGTTTTGGAAGAGAAGAGGTGGGAGAGAAGAGGGGAGAAGGGTTTTGGGAGGGGAGGTGCGCGAGAGAGAAAAGCGCAATCGATTTGGGGAGCGCGCATGATTTGGGGTAAAAACGATTTTAGGGACTATTTAAGTTCTTGTAAAACTTACTTACATCCTATTTGGACGTAAGTTGTACCTTACTTATAGGTAACTTTGTTTTTGTGTTTGGATAACTTATAACTTTGTTATAGGTAATAAGTTGGATATTCACACTAGATAGAGTTGAAATGGGAAATCATTGAAAAATCAGATTGACACAAAAAAAAGGATAAAATTGTTTCATTTTATTAAGCCCATGTAAAAGAAAAAATTGGCCGATTTTTAAGCTAAACTAATCAATAGGTGGGCCATAAAAGTGGGCCCATATTTTCAAAATGCTAGTAATGTGGGCAAAAAACTTGAGCTACATGTGTGTTTGACATCCTAGCTAACCATCAGATGGGTCCATTGTGTCCAATGACTAGCCCATAAAATTAGAATGGTCCAACTATAGTGAATTATTGCTCTGGACTAGGTCACGTGGTTTTTACCTCTTCGAGGGTTTTCCACGTAAAAAT
Source organism: Magnolia changhungtana (assembly GCA_030180095.1). Classification (NCBI taxonomy): domain Eukaryota; kingdom Viridiplantae; phylum Streptophyta; class Magnoliopsida; order Magnoliales; family Magnoliaceae; genus Magnolia; species Magnolia changhungtana. Next base: position 922,101 of record JASAUF010000549.1, read on the forward strand.
CTCTTATGTCGTGTGGTTTATGCTTTGATTTATTTCATTGCTTTATTATCTCATAATTCTGGTGTTTTGGAAGGCGAGATCCTAAGGTTTTTGTGCAGCACTCCCAACACTAAATAACTCCCTCACCAGCTTTAGAGATTTCTTCTCTCTCTCTCTCTCTCTCTCTCTCTCTCTCTTAAGGGTTAGCTTGTTCGGGAAAAGATTAGTAGCTAAGAGAAAACCAAGATGTGTGAAAAGCAAAAGAACCTGAAGGATCTATTTGATTTTTATAATCCTATCCTATTACGGTCTTTTAAAACAGATGGATGGAGTAGATTTGTCACAGATATCTTTGTGAACCCCACAGAGCCCTGGGTACAAAGATATCTGTGATCCCGGGGTCACTGGTAGTCCGCTGCCTCTAATGCGTGTAATCATTAACATTTCCTTTTCTACATGGGGCTCATCTGATGGGAGATTAGCTTTATTCTTGGGCCTCTGAATATAGAAAGTGGGACCCAACTGATGAGGGGCTTGGACCTCTCTCACACCTATGGTCGTTTGACAGCATGGATTTAAAATCTTATGTACTTGGTAAATTTTGAAATTGGTAAAATCATATCTATGCTATAAAACGTAAACCATTTCGTGGTGTGCCACACACCACTGACCTCCATGATGTGTCCACGTCACCAAGTTCCGTGGACTCCACCATGATGTGTGTGTTATATCCACACTGTCCATCCATTTTATGAGATCATTTTAGGGAATTTCCCAAGAAGTGAGGCATTTAAGAAGCTTAAGTAGAGCACACCATAGAAATTAGTGGAAATTGAATGTGAACCATTGGGAAATTTTTAGCAGCAACAAAAGTTTTGGATCAATTTTATATTTGTTTTTCTCTTTCATCCATATCTGTGTGACCTCATCAAAAGTTTGGATGACAAATAAACATCATGGTGGGCCTTGGGAAGGTTTAAACGGTGGGAATCATTGTCCCCACTGTTTATTGTGATGTGGTCCACTTGAGCTTTGGATCTGTCTAATTTTTTTAGATCACAGCCTGAAATGATCAAGTCAAATGGATGGAGAATATGAATATAATACATATACAGTGGTGGAGACCACAGAATTTGGTGATGTCAACACACCACAGAGAGTCAACATAATGAGTGGGGGAATTCCATGATGTGCCCCACCAAACCTGCAGACGAGATAGTATCCACTTGTCCAACTTAGAAAGCTTAAAAATTGCATATCCCTAAGTCCTCTCAAAATATTTGGCACCAGATTTGCTTGAATACATCCTAACTTATTACAATGAGATGTACGGGGACACTAACAGTTGCTGGGCTTGGATTTCTTTCACAAGTTGAGATTTCTTTTTTACAGCAGCAAATTCATGAGTTCACTATATCAAATAGGAAAAAATGCCAAGGACCGAGCCAAGCCAAATTAATAATACACCCTAATGGGGTTGATGGGCCTCTAGAGCCAAACCCAGCCTGGTTAGTAGATCGTCGAACTTTCAGGTCCAAGACCTCCTACCCCTAGTCAAGGTTGTTGCAGCTAAGCCTGGACCAGGGGCTGGACCCATAGTTACATCCAACTGCTGCGGGTTCTCCAGTGTATGGTTTTTTCATCCACCTGTGAGGTTTTGCCCAGTGTCTAGTGATTAAGTCTAAGTTCAATGTTCAAATTAACAATCGAAAATGGGAGCAGCCCGTGAGTGACTCTAAGTTCAATTTTCAAGTTAACAAGAAGAAATATCAAATATCCTCCAAAAGACGGAATCATGAGGGTAGTTGTATTAAAACACTTGGGCACTCGAATTCTCCCCCATCCAAATGACTCTGAATGTTCTAATACCACTACCCTTATTTTTGAAAATCAATTAATTGAAAGCATTTTTCATATCTCATCTTCATGGTATTATTCTTAATTTGTGTTCTTTACTTCATTGCTTTCAAAGACCATTATGTGGAGATGGGGTGAAGGTTGTTGCGCCTGCTGCGATTTCCTGTAAAAATTGTTGTTAGAATGCTTTTTAGTTCTGCTGAGCTTTATTCCTCTGTTTCAATGGTGCTTGGGTTTGCTATGAGGGTATTCCTCTTGCCTAGTCTCAGCCTCTTTTTTATTTTATTTATTTTAATTATTTTATTTTATTTTTTTTTTTTATTTTTTGTTATGCGGATGTATGGTGTTGTCATATGATTGGTGTGGGCCATTTATTTGGCGGCGCCTGCCCAACTTTTGTACAGCCATTTTATTATGTCAACAAAATTATAGGCAGTGTTCTCTCATGTATATTGAACGTGCATTTGATGGGTCCCTTTAGGTTATGGGATACCCCAAAAATCAACCGTATATGGAATTCAGGTGGGACATATCATCTAAAACCAGGTGAAGGCGTGCTTAAAACATATAAAAGTACTTGGTGGGGCCCACCTGAGTTTTGTATGTGGTTGAAACTTGGTCTGACCCCTCATCTAATTGGGACACACACAATTGATGGGCTGGATTTGTGAACCACATCTCAGTGGGCCCAATGAATGATTATGAATGTTTTAACAAGAGAGTAACCCTCTCAACTGTTGTATGCGGTGTGGCCAACCCAAGTCATGGATGGACTACATTTTTAAGCCCATGGCTCACCGGGGAATGTGCATCTGACTGATGGGGTAAATGTTCGACACACATCACAGTAGGCCCACACAGCTCTTATATATATATATATATATATATATATATAATGATTTGAAATGATTTCGACACACATGCCAATGGGGCGCACATAGCTCAACCTCATGGAAACTTTTCATGAGGTCAAGTTGTGTGGGCCCCACTGTGATGTGTGTTGAACATATACCCCATTAGTAAGATGAACCATTCCATGGTGGGCCATGGGCTTAAAAATCAAGTCAATCCATGACTTGGGTGGGGCCACACCACATACAACAGTAGAGAGGGGTTACCTTCCCATTAAAACACTCGTAATCATTTATTGGGCCCACCGAGATGTGGTTCACAAATCCAGACCACCCATGGTGTATGTCCCAGTTGGATGAGGGGTCAGACTAAGTTTCAGCTGTTGCGTAGCATGCCAACAACGCAGTGAGCCGAGATCTAATCTAAGGCCTCATCCACAAACGATAAACAAGAAGAAATATAAACTAGAAACAGATTAAAGCAATCCAAACAAACCACAAGGCATGATATATGTGGAAAAACCCCAACAAGAGTAAAAAACCACGGATGCAAACTTCCACTATGAAGAACAAAGATTACAAGGCAATATACTAACCTCTCCCTTGGAAGAACATAGAAAATCCTTTGCCCACACCTTAAAATTATTTTTCCAATATTCCAATACACCTAGAAAAGCCCTAGGAACACCTATATATAGTTTAGGCAACTTCCCTTCCGTATCCTTGCGAAAGGTGACACTAAAATCCACAGTCCGCATCGGATTCGGAAACGAATCTGCTTAACAACGACCGGTCGAGCGACCCCTACGACCGGTCGAGCACCTCAAGACCAAAAAACTATGGTCGCTGGACTTTGAGTCGAACCGGTCCACGATCGGTCGAGCGGGCCCCTACGACCAGTCGAGAATAGCTCACGACCGGTTGAAGACAGCCCCGGATGTGGCTCCATATCACAACAATCTCCCACTTGGAGACAGATCGCCTTAAACCTTCGTCTTCTTCATCCGGAGTGCACCACCTCCCAGTCTTCAAGCCTAAAGACCAATCAAAGCTGAACAGAGCTTCAGCTTCTCTCGTGTGACCGCCTTGGTTAACATATCCGCAGGATTCTCACTTGTATGAATCTTCTCCAGAGCAATCGATCCATCTTCCAGTAACGAACGTATAAGTGATATCTGATGATAATATGCTTGGTCCTTGAATGAAAGGCTGAATTCTTAGCCAAGTGTATTGCACTCTGACTGTCACTGTACAACTTGCAATCTACTTGCTTCTTACCCAACTCTTTCATGAAACCTTGCATCCATACCATCTCCTTGCACGCTTCTGTAGCTACAACATATTCTACCTCTGTCGTACTGATAGATACTACTTCTATAACTGAGAGATCTAACTGACAGTAGCACTACCTAGAATAAAGACATAACCTGTAGTGCTTCTTCTGTTGACGATGTCTCCTGCCAAATCTGAACCTACGTAGCCTTATAGCTTGATTTCCGATCCAGCATAGTACAACCCTACATCCTTAGTACCTACCAAGTATCTAAGGATCCACTTCACAGCTTCCCAATGTTCCTTCTCGGGGTTGTTCATGAACCTGCTAACAACTCCCACTGCTTAAGCAATGTCTAGTCTCTTGCTCACCATAGCATACATGAGACTCCTAATGGCTGACGCATATGGGACTTTAGCCATGTAGTATCATTCCTCCTGCGTCTTTGCACCTTACACCTTAGATAGCTTAAAGTGGTTGGCTAATGGAGTACTAATCGGCTTAGCACCTCTCATATTGAATCGATCAAGTACCTTGGTTATGTACTCTGCCTGTAAAAAAATCAGTTTCTTGTTTTCCTTGTCACGCTTTATCCTCATGCTTAGGATTTGTTTTGCAGCTCCTAAATCCTTCATGGCAAATTCTCTAGACAGTGTCTTTTGAGATCTGAGATGTCCTTCATGCTTGAACCAGCCACAAGCATGTCATCAACGTACAGAAGAAGGATGATGTACGACGTATCAAACTTCTTTAAATAACAACAGTGGTCTGCATGACATCTCCTAAAACCATTTCCCGACATGAAACTATCGAACTTCTTGTACCACTGCCTCGGGGCCTGCTTTAGGCCATATAGACTCTTCTTCAGTCTGCACACCTTGTTCTCCTTTCCTGGTGCCACGTATCCTGTCGGCTGATGCATATATATTTCTTCTTCAAAGTCCCCATGAAGAAAGGTTGTCTTAACATCTAGCTGCTCTAGATGTAAGTCCTCTGTAGCCACTATACTCAAGACCATACGAATCATAGACATTTTCACCACAGGTAAAAATATTTCAGTGAAATCGATACCTGCCTTTTGTTGAAACCCTTTTACAACCAATCTAACCTTGTATCGTTTCGAACCATCGTGCTCCTCCTTCAGTCTGTAAACCCACTTGTTATGAAGAGCTTTCTTACCCTTAAGTAGAGTGACTAGTTCCTATGTATGATTGGACTCAAGAGAGTCCATCTCATCATCCATGGCCTACTCTCACTTAACCCGTGTATCTGACTATAACGCCTCTTCAAAATATTCTGGTTACCATTATCTGTCAGCAGTAAATAATGTAAGGAGGGTGAGTATCGGACTGTGGATCTCCTCTCCCGAGTAGACCTCCTCACAACCGGTGTATGCTGGTCTGCCTCATAATGCTCATGTATATGATCATCCTTTGGTGTTATAACACCCATGTCCGGTAACTCTTCCAACTCTACGAATTCTTTTTCCTCGACCTTATTTTCCTGCACACTGTCCTTATGCATCACTTTTTCATTGAAAACTACGTCCTTTCTTCTGATAATTTTCCTATTTTCTACATTCTAAAACCTGTAGCCAAAATTATGCTACCCGTAGCCTATAAACATACACCTCCTGGACTTCGCATCTGGCTTGTTTGTGCTCTGCATCAATGTGGACATATGAAGTGCAACCGAACACTTTGAGATGTATAAGGTTCACTTCTTTCCCAGTCCACGCTTCTTTTGGTAGCCCATCATCCAATGGTACTAAGGGACTTTTATTGATGAGATATACGGCAGTATTCACAGCATCTGCCCAAAAAATCTTAAGCAACCCTGCATGTAGCTTTATGCTCCTGGCACACTCAAGGATGGTCCTATTAATGCGCTCAGCCACACCATTCTGCTGTGGTGTCCCTGGAATCATTTTTTGATGTTTGATTCCACTTGCTGCACAATACTCCTCAAACCTCGTATCACAATATTCTCCCCCATTATCATATCTGAGACACTTTATTGTTTTACCTATCTCGTTTTCTACCATAACTTTCGACTTCTTAAATACATCAAATACATCAGATTTATGTTTTAAGAAATAGACCCATCATTTTCTATTAGCATCATCAATAAAGGAAACAAAATAACGTGAACCACCAAGAGATAATACCTGTGCCGGTCCCCACACATCAGAGTGTACAAGCTCCAACAGATGCCTCTTTGGAGCGCATCTCATCTTCTTGAAGCTTACCCTCTTCTGCTTGCCATACATGCAGTCCTTGCAGAATTCCAAGTTAATAGACTTCAGCCCTGGTAGCTTCCCTTTTGACAATAGCACTTTCATCCATTTCTCACTCATATGTCCTAACCTCTGATGCCATAACTGCCCATTCACTCCAGTCGATGCGACTGTGAGTGAACTATACAATCCTGAAGTCACGGACAAAGTACCTTCCTTCTTGCTTTGAGATATTACCAAGGCACCTTTTGTGATCTTCCAGGAATCACTAGTGAATGTCGTCACATAACCGGTATCGGCCAACTGCCCTACTGAGATCAAATTCCTTCTCAAACTCGGTACATGTCTGACATCCTTCAATTTCAACATCGTTCCGTCTTTCTGATTTATATGAATGTCTCCCTTTCCAACAATTCTGCACGGCTCATCATCACCCAGGTAGACTCTCCCAAAGTCACCTAACACATAATCACGCAGAACTTCCTTACATGAAGTGGCATGAAACGAAGCACCCAAATCTATAACCCAAGACTCATTCATCTCATCAAGAGACAAGATCAACGCCTCTATGTCGTTCTCCTCAGACAGATTCACAGAATCCTTCCCGCATTGAGAGCTTACTTCTTGTTTCTTGAGCACCCTGCAATCACGTTTTATGTGCCCCTTCTTGCCGCAATGCCAACACTCGTCTTTGTCTTTCGGTCCCTTGGACTTCTTCCTCGACTTAGAACGCCCGTGTTTATTGCCTCCTTTGTTCAGCGATCTTCCTCTTCCTTCAACGTTTAGAGTATTCCCTGAGTCCCCTGAAACTCCTGATGCCTTCCTTATAGATTCTTTGCTAAGAATTAGACCGGCCACATCATCAAATTTCATCTTTGTCGACCCTGAAGAATTACTCACAGCAATCACCAAACCATCCTAACTGTCTGGTAGACTGGACAAGATCAATAACGTCATGACCTCATCCTTAAAAACAATGCCAACGGATTTCAACTGGCTCGTGACTGTGTTAAACTCATTTAGATGTTCAGCTATGCTCCCACCATCTGACATCTTTATGTTGAATAACTGTTTCATAAGATGAACCTTGTTGGTTGCTGAGGGCTTTTCATACATGGTGGCTAGGGCTTCCATTAATTCTTTTGTAGTTTTCACCTTGAATATATTGAAGGCGATGCTCTTAGACAAAGAGAGTCGGATCGTTCCTAAAGCCTTCCTATCCAGTAAAAATCATTCATCATCTGTCATCTTTTCTAGTTTCTTCTCTTTTCCTCCTAGAGGAACATAGAGGTCCTTCTGATACAGATACTCCTCCATCTGCATCTTCTAAAAGGCAAAGTTTGAACCATCAAACTTCTCAATTCTAGTTTTCCCTTCTTCTGTCATCGCTCCCAATAGAAATAAACCAAAAAAGCTTTGATACTAGTTGTTGCGCAGCACGACAACAACGCAGTGAGCCGAGATCTAATCTAAGGCCTCACCCACAAACGATAAACAAGAAGAAATATAAACTAGAAACAGATTAAAGCAATCCAAACAAACCACAAGGCACGATATACGTGGAAAAACCCTAACAAGGGTAAAAAACCACAGATGCAAACTTCCACTATGAAGAACAAAGATTACAAGGCAATATATTAACCTCTCCCTTGGAAAAACATAGAAAACCCTTTGCCCACACCTTAGAATTATTTTTCCAATATTCCAATACACCTAGAAAAGCCCTAAGAACACCTATATATAGTTTAGGCAACTTCCCTTCTGCATCCTTGCGAAAGGCGACACCAAAATCCACAGTTCACATCGGATTCGGAAACGAATCTGTGTAACTACGACCGGTTGAGCAGACTGCTCGACCGGTCGAGCGACCCCTACGACCGGTCGTGCATGGGCCACGACCAGTCGAGCACCTCGGGACCAAAAAACTATGCTCGCTGGACTTTGAGTCGAACCGGTCCACGACCGGTCGAGCGCACCCCTATGACCGGTCGAGAATAGCTCACGACCGGTCGAAGACGGCCCCAGATGTGGCTCCATATCACAACATCAGCAGCATCCAAAACTCAGGTAGGCCCCACCAAGTACTTTTATATATTTTAGTGATATCTTCACATGGTTTTAGATTGTATGGCCAACTTGAATTTCGTATGTTGTTGATTTTTGGGATATCCCATAACCTAAAGGGGACCCATCAAATGCACAGTGTTGATGTTTGACATACATTACGATGGAGCCCACACAACTCAACCTCATGGGAAGTTCCCATGAGGTCGACCTCATAGTACCATTTATATACACACACACATTTGTATGTTGAATGGAATCACACACAAGCATCTTAAAGTTGTGACCCATTAGATGATTAGATGAGGCCAATGGACTCGCCTAGGCTATTTATCACTAGCTTTGGCTTCTCCTGGGCCAATCATAAGGTCTAGATTTCTAAGACCTGGCCTACCCTTGGACGTAGTTTAGGGCTCTACGGGCGTGGTTGCCTGATCCATTGCCTAACTCCTTTGTGGTTTTTGAATTTAAATAAGTGTTAGTGCTATGATTTCATATCTCTTTGGTTGTCAAATTTTGTAGTGCCAAAACCTATATGTCTTGTACTTCTTGTGTTTCTTGTTTGTAACTACACACTGCTTCAAGACAAGATCATGAATGAAGAATGTTTTCAAGACAAGATCATAAATGAAGAATGTTTGCAAGACATGTCATGGATGAAGTCTACAAGAATAGAAGACTTCAAGTTTGCTTCTAACAAGTTCAAGATTAAAAGACTTCATCAAGACAAGTCAAGAAAGTACCAAGCTCTATGAAGCCGTCAACTCGATTCAAGCTTCTACTTCAAGATCATCTGAGAATACAGACCTTCAAGACTTCAATGTCCATCTCACTTCAAGGTTTGTTTGACCTTAGATTGACCTTAGGTTGGTTTATTTGATAGGTCATTCTGGATACATAATCTGAATATTTTAATATACTTGGTGTGACTGTTCTAAGACCAGTCCTAGAAATCTTAAGACCATCCCTAGGTCTGCTTCAACCAGTCTTAGGTTTCTTAGGACCAGTCCTAGGTTGTTATAGATTTTCAGATTTTCCTGGTTGTCCTTCGACCAGTCTTGGACTTGCTTCGACCAGTCCTGGGAAGTCCTACGACTCATCCTTCGACCGGTCGTAGTCCTACGACTCAAACTCTAGTGACCTATCTCGAGTCTTACGACCAGTCGTAGGTGACTCACGACCAGTCGTAGGTGGCCCACGACCGGTCGTAGGCTACCTAAGACCAGTCGTGAGTACAGCTAATCTAATCCCGCGAAAATCTTTCAAAATCTTTGATGCTACGACCGGTCCTAGGGATCCTAAGACCAGTCGAAGATGGGATTTTTTAGGCTATAAATAATGCACGAATTTCAGAGTTTATTCATTCCATTCCATTCAATTCAAGCGATTTAAGGCTATACTCTGAGATAAGTTGTGATTATTTTTTTAAAGCTATTGTGCATATTTAATATTCCTTTTGATAGCATTGTTCTATTGTGATTTTGATCCACATTCCAATCTTATTTAGAAAAGAGGAACTTGTGATATTCCTTCTTCTCGGATCAAAATCAAATAGACCTTGCTCTTCTTAATTTAATCTAAAATCAATTAGACATAGAACCATTCTTTAAGTGAGTATTGGACATTGAACGACGTATCATTCATTTACTCCGATTGGTTCTACTGGGCTACTTCAAAAGGAGATCCAGGTATTTTACTTTGTAATTTACTTTCTCTGATTTTGTTTGAGATTTGCCAGAAAAATCTCATTGTATTGGTTATCTGAGGAGAGCCAGAAAACTCAGATTGTGGGGGTTTTTGGATTGTGTAAGCCCGAGATAAAAAGACACAATTGTGAAGGTTTTGGGTGAACCTGTGAAAACCTATTTTTGAGAGTGCATGCTAATATCCCCTGTGTGAGGATATTAGGAGTGGAGTAGCATTCTGTGTGGCTGTTGGCTAACAGTTGGTGAACACACAGGCGAACCACTATATATCGTTGTGTTGTGGATGTGCTTGATTTCTTTATTCATTTATTTCTTCAGTATTGTGGATGAATGTTGTAATTTTCATTTCAAGCAAGTGTGGTTGAATGGTGTAATAACTTAGAATTTATTTCTGCAAGTTATTCTTGATTTATTTTCCATATCATTTGTGGTTGCTAGATTGTTCTAGAAATAAGGTTGTCCTACCATAAGACATTGGTTTTTGGTGTAAGGTTGTCCTTAGAACTGATTTAGTATCATTCTCATATTTCATGTGCTTTGAGATTGTTATTATTTCAGCATTGTTATTTATATCTTTTATTATTCCGTTGTTTTAAGTTTTATTTGGCATTGCCCTATTCACCCCCCCTCTAGGGCATATAGCTAGGCCCCTTTCAAGTGGTATCAGAGCCAAATAGCTCGTGCTTATTGCTTATTTATTGGATTTATTTCCTGAGCTAACGATCTAAGCTATATTAAGATGTCAAATTTTGATAGCCTATCTGTCACTAGGCCACCACCCTTTAATGGCACAAACTATGCCTATTGGAAAGCAAGGATGAGAATCTTTCTCAAATCCATGGATGAAAGTGTGTGGCTGGCCACAGTGAACGGATGGAAACTACCTATCACTGAAGTAACTGATGAAGATGGTTCAAAATCAATGAAAGTAATATCTTATGCCCTTTGGACCACACTTCAGAAAAGTGAGAGTAGTGCCAATGCAAAAGCACTAAATGAAATTACTTGTGCATTGTCACCAGATGAATTCAAAAGAATCATCTCGTGTGAAAATGCTAAACAAGCATGGGATCTTTTAAAAATGACACACAAGGGTACATCTATTGTCAAGAAATCTAAAGTCCAACTCCTCACAACTAAATTTGAAGAAATTCATATGGAAGAGAATGAAATGTTTATGGACTTCTACACTAGATTGAATGACATTGTAAACTCAATGTGGGGTCTTGGTGATAGAATCCCAGAAAGTAAAGTGTGTGCAAAGATACTACACTCACTTCCTGAACGGTTCAAGTCAAAAGTAACCGCGATTCAGGAACTTCGTGATACGGATAACATGAGGGTTGAGGAACTAGTTGGTTCTTTACAGACCTACGAATTGAACTTTAAAGCTCCAAAAGGAAAATTAATTGCTCTCAAATCATCTAAAAATATTTTACAAGAGAGCACTTCAGACTTTGAAAATTCCGAAGATGATATGGCACTTTTTGTAAAAAGGTTTTATAAATTTTTGAAAAATAAGAAAAAAGGAGATTTTCAAAAATCAAACGATAAGAGACAATCTAAACCTATAGCTCGAAAATCTTTGAAAGATAGTCAATGTTACAACTGTCAAGAGTATGGGCACTTGGCTAACAAATGTCCTAAAAAGGACAAATAAAAAAGGAAGAGTATGTTGGCTACTTGGGATGAATCATCTGATTCGGAATCCTCTTCGAAATCAGAAGATTCTGAAAATGAGTCGGGAGATGATATTAAAGCCCTTATGACTCTAGCCAAAGTCACTTTTTCAGATTATGATGAGGTAACTAGCGAAGAGAATCTGAATAGTGATTGCGACAATGAAGATGATCTTCAGGATGCATACAATGCCCTTTATAAGGAGAGTTGTAAAATTACTGTCAAGCTTAAATTACAAAAGGAAAAATTTTCTAAACTTAAAGAAGATTATGAGTCTCTTATTTTAGAAAAATCTCATATTTCTGATATTTTTGAAAAGACCAAATGTGATTTAAAAATCAAAACCTCCCAAGTTGATGATTTGAAATCCGAGAACGAGAAACTCAAAAATGAAGTAGCTTCTCTTTTGAGTTTGAAAGACACTTGGAGATATGCCCAAGGTGATCCTAAATTAGAAAAATTGTTATCTGGATCAAGAAATTGTGGTGACCAATCCGGGTTGGGCTACGACAAGAATACTTCTCCTAAACATAAGAATACTGCTCCTAAGTTTGTGAAAGGAGAGTCTTCGAACTCAAAAGTAAAGAATACTTATCAAGGTCTACCAAAAAATTCAAGGACCCTTCAAAAACCTAAAAATAGCCATGCCAACTTCAATCTTCAAAACCGAAATCCTTTAGTTGAAAAGATTATTGATCTTCTCAAGGAGCTATTGAAATTTAACTCTATAGGTCATTCATATAACAATAAACAGAAAAAGTCCAACTACACTCCCAAACCCAAAACGGTACTGAAATGGGTTCCTAAAGTTGGCTGCTTGGTTGCCCATACTGCTTTCAAAGCTACAAGCCATTCAAAGTAGTACCTTGATAGTGGTTGCTCCAGGCATATGACAGACGACAAAGCTTTATTCACCGATCTAAAAGATAGGACTGATGGATCAATCACTTTTGGTGATGGAAGCAATTGTAAAATCATTGGCCAAGGTACAGTTCAGCTTTATAACCTTCCCTTATTTAAAAATGTTTTATATGTTGAGGGCTTGAAACACAATCTACTGAGTATATCTCATATATGTGACAACAACCATAATGTAAAGTTTTCTAATCAAGGTTGTGAGATTATTGATAAAGAGGGCTCTGTTATATTAACTGGTCGTAGAACTTCTGAAAACTGCTACATCGTTACTGATGCTAGCTCATCTACTCAATCGTGTTACATGGTCCATACTGATGAGACTGAATTATGGCATAAATGCCTTGGATATGTACACTACCGGAACTTATTTAGATTGAGCAAAAGAGAACTTATAAGAGGTCTACCCAAATTACAAAAAGTAGACAAATGATGTTTTATTTAAACCAACACGATTTAAATGATTTTTAAACTCGCAAGTATACGAATCAGATGTAGATACGGTACGTATTACGAGATCGTTCCCACGAGGACTGGTCGTCACAATTCAAATCTATGATTCTCCTTAACTAATCCAATCAAATAATGGAATGAACTACTAAGCACAATTCTAGAAAAAAAACAATTAAGAACAGGGAAGAGAATTCAATCAGAGAGAGAGCACTAGGACTTTCGAATCCACCCCTAATTATCCTAACCCTTGTTTTGTCTGTTGATTCACCTTGATCTAGATTGATACCACTTATATAGAGAAAGCACAGTCTGTGTCCTTAATCGGGCATACAGAATGTCTAATTCCTTTAAGCAATGCCATGAATAACATATCCCATGTCCTTGGTCGGGTACATGGAATGTACATTCATTAAAGCACCCTGTTTCTTCCTCTATAGGAAACTTGTTCTTGATCAGACCCAAGCACCTATAATAAACATCCAAACAACATCCATATATATACTTTGATCAAGTTCATAGATGGAGAAGTATAGAATTTAAACCATTCAAGCCCACTTAGAGAAAGAAACAAATTAATTAATATTCAAAGTAAATCAACCAACACAAGAGCTAATCAAATTAGGGGTTTCATCTCAGCCCTAGCTGAGAGATTAGTGACCCATAAAATCCATCAAAAATATTAAATAAAATTCATAAAAATTAAACACCAAACCAATCGATCTCTCTCTCTTCTTCCTTCTCTTTCTTCTCTTTCTTCTCACCCTTGCTCCAGATCTCGAATTCCCTGGTTCTGAATGCCTTTCCCAAGTCCAAAACTCCCCTTTTATAGCTGCTGGATGGCTGGGATCGGTGGCAAAGTCGTAGAAGGACTCGGAGCACCAATTTTCGCAGCCGTGATCGGTGGGCCCCACAGAGGTGTTTTCTGGAAAATCCACCCCATCCATTAGATTCAGGACGAAATTTCAGTCAAGAATGGGTGGTTTTGAACGTCCATTGACGCGGCCCAGAGAAGAAAATATAAAAAGATCAGTTTTTAACGTCCCGGAGCAGTCCGTTTGTGGCCTCTGTATCACGCACGTATGCACGCATGGGAGTGGAATATCAGCATGGTTTTGTAGTATTCGTGGCCCTCTACACGATGGACGGATCAGATCTTCCGGAAGGTTGACGAGTGGGGCCCACTGTCCTCCGTAAAAACGGCCAGCGGCCGTGCGTTACGGGGGCGCGAACCTCCTTCCGCTGACAATGGTGGGTCCCATTCCGATAATTGTATCAATCATCCACTCCGTCCATTGCATAGAGAAGGAAAAACCGGTTGGGAATGCAGATTTCCGCCTTTTGTTGATGAGGTCCACCCGACTTTCTGCCCAACCGTTCGTTTGGTGTTTGAACGGTTGGAACACCATCTTCTGCTCCAGACTAAGATTCTGCCATCTAGGCAGTGGTAATGAACGCCCCAGGAAGCGGATGGACGGTCCGGATCACTCATTTGGGCGATGTGTGGGGCCCACAACTGAGAACCGGCGGTTCGGCTTCGGACGCTGGAACGCGAGAGCTTGTTTTGAGAGACGGGCGCGGGTCAGCCACTCGCTGACCGTCTTAGGTGGTCCGGTGCAGCGCCAGCGCATGTATACACTGCGCACACGCGTCGCGTGTGCGGGTCCCATGGCGATGTATATGTGAAATCGGTCCCGACCATCTGCTATATCATATCATTTTAGATGTTGAGACCAAAATTGAAGTGAATCCAAATATCAGGTGGGCCTGAAATCATCAGTTTAAGGACTGATTTATCAGTTGGAGCACTTCCTGAGATCATCAATGGCTGAAATTTAATATGTACGGTTAATTTACGGCCCCCATCATATGTATGAAGTTTCGAGTTGATCGGATGGCGAAAAATATGTGATATTGCATTTTGCACCAATTTCAGGCCTCTTTATCGTGCTTTCCTCAGATCCCAGGCGTGTATATTCTTCACCATTGGTTTTCTGGAGTTCATCCCGTGCTCTGGTGACTTCAGAACGTCAAATCCATGCCTTTAACATCAATTTCCAATTAACGCTCCTGATTTCATCCTGTAATAAAAACACGAGAAAAATCTGGCATTAAACATTATCATGTATGTAAAATTAGGCAATTGCTGGGGTCTGATATGCAATATTCGACCCTGATCAACAAAATATGTGGTGAATGCCAGTTAGGCAAACAGATTAGGAGCTCTCACAAGAAAGTGAACTCCAATACCACATCTAGACCTCTCGAGCTTCTCCACATGGATCTCATTGGACCAACCAGAACGGAGAGTCGAGGTGGCAAAAAATACATCTTGGTTATCGTAGATGACTTTACTAGATTCACTTGGGTATCATTCTTAAAAGACAAATCTGAAACCCTAGATGAAGTAAAGAAGATCATCAAATGAATCCAAAATGAAAAAGGTTCTCAAGTTTATAAGATCCATAGTGATCATGGTTTCAATTGAAAATAGCGTTTTGAGAAATTCTGTAGCGATCAGGGAATATCACATGAATTCTCTGCGCCCAAAACTCCTCAACAAAATGGTATAGTTGAGAGAAAAAATAGAGTGCTTCAGGATATGGCTAATGTCATGTTAAATAGTATGAAGCTCTCCAAAAATCTTTGGGCTGAAGCAATTAATACTGCCTGCTACATTATTAATCGTGTTTATACTAATAAATCTGAAAATAAGACTGCTTATGAGTTATGGTTCGAAAAGAAACCTACTGTCAAATACTTTCGAATTTTTGGCAATAAGTGTTACATTTTACGAGATCGTGAAAATTTGGGAAATTTTGATACGAAGAGTGATGAAGGTATTTTCCTTGGATATTCCTTGAACAGTCGAGCTTATAGGGTTCTAAATAAAAGAACAGGTGTGATTCAAGAGTCCATCAATGTGGTCATTGATGATCATTTGAATACACTTGCTCCGAGTTCAGATGAGGATGAAATTCTTATAATCGAAAATCAAGATACCTCTTCATCTCAATCTGAACCTAGACTGTCAAAGATCATCCAACTAATCAAATCCTTGAAAACCCTCTCACTGGAGTTCGTACACGCAAACAACTTGAAAACATATGCAATTATGTTTGTTTTACATTCCAAATAGAACCGGTCAATGTAAAAGAGCTCTTTCTGACGAAAATTGGATAGTAGCTATGCAGGATGAACTTAATCAATTTGTTCGTAATCATGTCTGGTATCTTGTTCCTAGACCTAAAGATAAACACATTATTGGAACAAAATGGATCTTTAAAAATAAGTCTGATAAACTTGGAAATATTATACGAAACAAGGCTAGACTGGTTGTACAAGGGTACACTCAGATTGAAGGCATCGATTACGATGAAACCTTTGCTCCAGTCGCCGCCTTGAATCTATCAGACTTTTTATTTTCATCGCTTGCTTTAGAAAGTTTAAAATTTATCAGATGGATGTAAAGAGTGCCTTCTTAAATGGCGATTTACATGAAGAAGTTTATATAGAACAACCCTCTGGGTTTGAAGACCCCAAGCTTTCTGATCATGTATTTCGTCTCAAAAAGGCTCTCTATGGTCTGAAACAAGCGCCCAGGGCATGGTATGAAAAATTGACTAAATTCTTACTTAGTCATAGTTTTCAAGTGGGAAGTGTCGATAAGACGTTATTTGTTAAGAAACATAATAATGAGTTTTTAATAGTTCAAATTTATGTAGACGATATTATTTATGGATCAACTTGTTCTAACATGTCTATTGAGTTTGCAGAGTTGATGAAATCAAGATTCGAAATGAGCATGGTTGGTGAACTAAATTACTTCCTAGGGTTACAAGTAAAACAACAACCTGATGGAATCTTCATTTCTCAAACCAAGTATGCTACAAACTTGGTTAAAAGGTTTGGATTTGAAAATGGTAAAAAATTTGATACTCCTATGAGTACAACCTTGAGACTCTCAAAAGACTCTACATGTAAAGATGTAGATCCTAAGCTATATCGTAGTATGATTGGTAGTTTATTATATCTAACTCGCTAGTAGACTTGATATCGCTTTTAGCGTTGGTATTTGTGCGAGATATCAGTCTAATCCTAAAGATTCACATCTCACTGCTGTCAAACGGATTATTAGATATGTCGCAAGTACAACTAATTTGGGTCTTTGGTATCCTTTTGATACTAATGTTAAATTAGCTGGGTATTCTGATGCTGATTGGGCTGGTAATATTGATGATAGAAAATCAACCAGTGGTGGTTGATTTTACATTGGAAACTATTTGGTTTCTTGGTTTAGCAAGAAGCAAAATTTAATTTGCTTTCCACTGCTGAGGCTGAGTATATCGCAGCAGGGTATGCATGTACTCAACTCATATGGATGAAATGCATGTTAAGCGATTATGGAATTAATCAAGATTCAATGATCTTACATTGTGATAATTCCAGTGCTATCAACATTTCCAAAAATCCAATTCAGCATTCGCGTACTAAGCATATTGACATTAGGTATCATTACATTCGTGAATTAGTTGAAGAAAAAGCTATCTCTTTGGAATATATTCCAACCGATGTCCAACTTGCTGATATATTTACTAAACCGCTCAACAAAAGCAGGTTTACTAAAATGAAATTCGATCTTGGTATGTGCATTTTAAATTGAATATATTTGTCTGCATGTATCATAGTGTACTATATTTTAAATTTTTATGTGTATAAATTTCAATTTTTGCATAAAAATATTTATTTTTGTCGATGCTCGACCGACCATTGCCATACACGACCGGTCCTGACTCGACCGGTCGTGGACTGCACTGGACCGGTCGTAGAGATCGTGAGCATCATATAATTTGGGAAAAATCACTTTGTTCTTCATTTCCTCTTCTTCCTTCGACGAGTCGTGGCTCGACCAGTCTTGAGATTTCATGATTTTCTTCAAGATAAGTCATTTTTCTTCATTTTTATTGAAGATTTATGCTTTCTAGGCTTTGATTTGTTTATTCCATAAGCTAGATCTCGTCTTTTGTTGATTGTTTAGGGTTTCCTCTCTAAAAATCTGATCTAGAAAAACCCACCACTTCTAGTGTTCTTTGTGCTTGCTCCTTGGTAAATCTTGTTGAAAATGGATGTTAGAGGGAAAAAGAAAACATTTCGTTGTCCATCTTCATCTAGATCTACATCTATAACAAAACGGCACCTTTGGTCACCTGAAGATAATCCCAATGATGTACGGGATTTACGTAGCCGTAAAGTTATTGTTGAGTGCCCTGTAAGTATCAGTCACATTGAACAATTTGGGATTGTCCCTTTCCTTGAATCTGTTGGCTAGGCTAACATTTTATTTTAGGGTGGGCCTGCATACCAATCCATTGCACAATCTATGGTTTCATGTATCTCTGATTTTTCCCTTGATAATTTAACGTTTTCAATTGCTACTAGAGAAGGGAAATTTCTAATAGATCGACATTTGATTTCAGGTATTATGGATATACCTGTCAAGGATGAAGGTATTCTGATTCATACATTATATGACAAACCATCAGAATCGGAAAAACAAATGTTGACAAGAGATTTATGTAATATGGAAGTACAATGGACGCACAAAGGAAATGCGCTCCCCTCAAAATTTTTATTACCCAGATACAGAGTTTTGCACTAGATCTTTATTTTAAACTTGTACCCTTGGTCTGGCAATAAAATCGAGTTGACTGCTTTCATGGTTCGGGTTTTGCACTCTGTTGTGTCCGGCATCGTTGTCTGTTTACCTTCTTTGATATGTCATTTTATCATTCAGTTTCGTCTTCATCCGGGTCATAGTGATATTCCATTTGGTTATCTTATGACTTGTTTAGCCACAAATATGCTTGTTGCTTTACCTGAGAATGAGGCACCAATTCATCATCTTTCATTCAATAATACTAATTTAAATAAGATGAAGTTGGATTTGCTTCCCGGTCAATTCTATGAAGGTGGTGGTGAAGGTGCTGAAGCAGAAAATGAAGGGGATGCAGCTGATCTTCCTCCACAGGTGGATATAAATATGGATGATATATTTGAAGACATTGAAACTGACTCCCAAAATGATTCTGATTACGATCCATCTTCTGGTTATGATGCACGTCTAAGTGCATTGGAGGAGAAGGTTGATAACCTGAGTGTAGCCCATGATATGCAATTTAAATATATGCGGAAATATCTTCGTCGCATTAATAGGGGCTTACATCAAATTGATCCACCCATCCCTACTCCTTCATCTGGATCTGATTAGGTGGATTATCTTTTTTATTTAAATATGATGGATTCTGTATTATTATTATGGTTGATGACTTTTGTTTTATGTTTGGTTTTATTGTATATCCTTTATTTGGATTGATGGTATTGAAGTGTTGAACTAATTTGATAATTAATCTTGACTCTTCATATGGTGTTCTCTTTTCTCCTTTGGCCTTCCCTTGTCATTTTGTGACAAAAAGGGGGAGTAGTATTGGAAAGGGGGAGAATGGGAGAGAGAGTGGTTGATTGTTGTTTCTACTTACTAAGGGGGAGTAGAGAGTAGAGTATTTTGATGGCTCTAATGACTCATGATTCTTTCTTCATTTTACTCTTATATTTATAAATGTGTTTTGTCACAAATTTGACAAAGGGGGAGATTGTTAGTGCTATGATTTCATATCCCTTTGGTTGTCAAATTTTGTAGTGCCAAAACCTATATGTCTTGTACTTTTTGTGTTTCTTGTTTGTGACTACACACTGCTTCAAGACAAGATCATGAATGAAGAATGTTTTCAAGACAAGATCATAAATGAAGAATGTTTGCAAGACATGTTATGGATGAAGTCTACAAGAATAGAAGACTTCAAGTTTACTTCTAACAAGTTCAAGATTAAAAGACTTCATCAAGACAAGTCAAGAAAGTACCAAGCTCTATGAAGTCGTCAACTCGATTCAAGCTTCTACTTCATGATTATCTGAGAATACAGACCTTCAAGACTTCAATGTCCATCTCACTTCAAGGTTTGTTTGACCTTAGATTGACCTTAGGTTGGTTTATTTGATAGATCATTTTGGATACATAATCCGAATATTTTAATATACTTGGTGTGACTGTTCTAAGACCAGTCCTAGAAATCTTAAGACCAGTCCTAGGTCTGCTTTAACCAGTCTTAGGTTTCTCAGGACCAGTCCTAGGTTGTTACAAATTTTCAGATTTTCGTGGTTGTCCTTCGACCAGTCCTGGACTTGCTTCGACCAGTCCTGGGAAGTCCTACGACTCATCATTCGACCGGTCGTAGTCCTACGACTCGAACTCTAGCGACCTATCTCGAGTCTTACGACCAGTCGTAGGTGACTCACGACCAGTCATAGGTGGCCCACGACCAGTCGTAGGCTACCTAAGACCAGTCGTGAGTACAGCTAATCTAATCCCGTGAAAATCTTTCAAAATCTTTGATGCTACGACCGGTCCTAGGGATCCTAAGATCAGTCGAAGATGGGATTTTTTAGGATATAAATAATGCACGAATTTCAGAGTTTATTCATTCCATTCCATTCAATTCAAGCGATTTAAGGCTATACTCTGAGATAAGTTGTGATTATTTTTTTAAGCTATTGTGCATATTTAATATTCGTTTTGATAGCATTATTCTATTGTGATTTTGATCCACATTCCAATCTTATTTAGAAAAGAGGAACTTGTGATATTCCTTCTTCTCGGGTCAAAATCAAATAGACCTTGCTCTTCTTGATTTAATCTAAAATCAATTAGACATAGAACCATTCTTTAAGTGAGTATTGGACATTGAACGACGTATCATTCATTTATTCCGATTGGTTCTACTGGGCTACTTCAAAAGGAGATCCAGGTATTTTACTTTGTAATTTACTTTCTTTGGTTTTGTTTGAGATTTGCCAGAAAAATCTCATTGTATTGGTTATCTGAGGAGAGCCAGAAAACTCAGATTATGGGGGTTTTTGGATTGTGTAAGCCTAAGATAAAAAGACACAATTGTGAAGGTTTTGGGTGAACCTGTGAAAACCTATTTTTGAGAGTGCATGCTAATATCCCCTGTGTGAGGATATTAGGAGTGGAGTAGCATTCTTTGTGGCTGTTGGCTAACAGTTGGTGAACACACAGGCGAACCACTATATATCGTTGTGTTGTGGATGTGCTTGATTTCTTTATTCATTTATTTCTTCAGTATTGTGGATGAATGTTGTAATTTTCATTTCAAGCAAGTGTGGTTGAATGGTGTAATAACTTAGAATTTATTTCTGCAAGTTATTCTTGATTTATTTTCCATATCATTTGTGGTTGCTAGATTGTTCTAAAAATAAGGTTGTCCTACCATAAGCCATTAGTTTTTGGTGTAAGGTTGTCCTTAGAACTGATTTAGTATCATTCTCATATTTCATGTGCTTTGAGATTGTTATTATTTCAGCATTGTTATTTATATCTTTTATTATTCCGCTGTTTTAAGTTTTATTTGGCATTGCCCTATTCACCCCCCCTCTAGGGCATATAGCTAGGCCCCTTTCAATAAGTCAGGCTGTTTGGGAATCCCTTGCCAACAACGGTAAAATAGGTTGCACTACCCAGCCTAGCCAAGGTGGCCCAACCTTTTAGGACCAAGACGTGGTTGGGCCAAGCTCGTAAACTAGGTCCGTGTAGGCTGTTGCACTAGTCAGGCTCATCAAGAACAGGCCAGGCCTTACCTAAGCCTTGTTGGGTCAAGGACAGGCAAGGCATTTTTGCCCCCATTTGGGCCAATGCCAGACCCAAGACTGGGAGCTAGGGCCCGGCTAAGGCCGATCCAAACCCACCTGGCCCTAGCTTGACCCATTGTCACCTCTACTTGCCAATGTGTGTGTGTGTATCAAAACACAGACCCAACCCATTTGGCTATTGGATTCACTCCCGGCCCATGGCATAGTACTGCCAGAATGAACTGTGTAGGCCTAGTTGGGCCCATCCCACTTTCCTGCTATTTGTGGGACACTTTAAAAGCTTTTCTCTTTCATCTTAAGCAAACATCCATTGATTCTTCAACCAGACAAACCTGTCTCAAGCAAGAGTTAGAAAGAGGAGAAGGTAATGGCAGAAGTGTAATTTTCATATGGAATATACAATATTTTTTTAGCAGGAAAGAACAATTATTTGAAGCATACTTAGAAAATATTGTCTCAATAAAATATTGATATGGACTACTGATGGGAACAATGTAAAATTGCTCCTAAAACCACTAAGTTCACATGTTGCAGTTCGCTTGAGGATTTGAACAGGCTGATTTTTGTATCTTCTCTTTATACCGGTGAGTTAAACCTGATTAATAGGGTTGATGAAAGATACACCACATGGTAGCCCACACACAAACCTATGGTCAATGTCCCCATCACACTATTCCATATGGTCTAGTCCATCTGAGTTGTGGATCTAGCTGATATTTTTCGTTAAGACCTGACATTGAGTATTCCACTTGGTGCGTACCACTGTATATATGTCACTCTGTTCGTTAGACGGGCCACACATACGCTATGAACTGTTGGTGACCTTTCTTAAACCGCACCACATATTGCCATCCTCAAAGTAGGGTGGCACTTAGGCTCCACTCAAATGTCCCATCCACTTGCCTAATTGGGGCATTTGGACCAGTTAAATGATCCACTTCTAAATTTTTGCGCCATAGATGCTCATGAAAATGAAGTTTGGGTAGGCAGAGAAGGTTACTCCCACTTCAATTCAAATAAGATGGAAGAAAACAACAATGCAAGTGCTGTTGTAGTGGCTAGGGCCATTCATCTGATCTAAAAGAGATGATGCTAATCCTAGTAGCAACAAAGGCTGGAAACAGAACAAACGCAGGAGAGCCTATATATGTAAACTAAGTAATAAGGTCTTGTTCTGTAGATGTCTAAAAATTAATTGAGCTCATTCTAGTTAACAGTAACTATGATCTGTAGTAATATTAACTGTTATGTTTGTAACAAGTAATCAGATGGTTTAGTTGCATGTGCAGTACTTGTATATCCAAGTAATCCATCTGCCATTCTGTTTACTCTTTGTTTGGGTATTTATCAGTTGTCTGCAGTTTGACATTAGAGAAAAGGAATATGATTACCCATTTATGTTGATGAGAGGCTGCACATTGGATTGTTTAATAGTTGAGGCTTTTGGGCTGTGGGCCATCCCTGGTAGGACACATGATATGAAGCATACATGCCGATGGTGGTATCTCAAATTGTGACCCATCAACAAACACATGGCACAAAAACCTGAACAGATGGGTTTAGTCAAGTGACTTGTTGCAATCATGATCACCATACATGTCTATGGTGGAGATTGGATGATCATGATTTGAGGTGTCCTTAAGGGAGAGCTTTCTTTCCTACTGAGATATAAGCAGTTAAAAGCTAGTCCATGTCCTGCATTATCAAGGAAGGTGGCCCACCAGATTGATGTTATGAAAGCAACAACATTGGCAGTTCTTGATACTTTTCATTTGCTATTTTGTCCTTCTCTCGTCTCCTTTCTCTACCACTTCATGGAAAATAAAATACATAGGCCACAGTTTCATCATTTTCCATTCCACATTCACTTTTTTCAGTTCTTTAGCATTTCCACCTATGTGAAGAGAGAGAGAGAGAGAGAGAGAGAGAGAGAGAATTCCTTCTCCCTTTTAGTCTTCTGCTTCGTCTGTCTTTTTCTTCCCAATCATCACAAGTGTGGTGTGGTCCTGTGAACAGATTTTGTTGTCCTCCCCTCTTATCAAAGGATTTGATGGTGCTCTCTCACCTCCCTTTACTTGCAATAGATTGGGGAGAAACCTCTTGATTTAGAGAATCGGCACCAAACTCTTCATCGTCAAAGATTGTCATTGTGATTGTGATCACAACAAGGCAAGATCCTAACCATCTATGTTTAGATCATTGTTAGAAATCTGACCTCATTGCACGTGTTCCTGAGAGTTGGATCATTAAAAATACTGAGTTGCTGCTGCGTTTATACTCAAAGAATCCAACACAGGCTCACCCCACCAACGAAATTACATGCCCCAAAAATCAAGCCAATCCAATCATCAAGTGGGCCACCATGTGAATTTGGAGGCTTATGTTGTGGCCCACGTAAGGATTAGACTAGCCTAATCTTTTAGGTAATCTGATTTTAATGGTGGAGCATCCTCCCAAGAGTTTAGATGGCATACATGCACCGTGATGGTCTGATTCTTATCTAGTGTTTCTATACCCTATAGAAGGCATTAGGGTCATTTGATACATATTCCTCCAAGCCTCCTCCAACCCCTCCAAAGATATCAATTGTATATCCAAACGCAACCTTAGCCAATACTTAATATTGATCTTGATGGGTACCTCAACAGCATGACTTAGGTTTAAAGTGTTGAGATGTGGAGCCACATCTGGGGGCCACACGACCGGTCATGGGCCCTACTCGACCAGTCGTAGCCCCTGCTTGACCAATCATGGACTGGCTCAACTTAAAGTCCAACGAGCATCAGTTTTTTGGTTCCAAGGTGCTCGACTGGTCGTGGCCCATGCTCGACTGGTCGTGGGGTCCGCTCGACCAGTTGTGCAGTCTGCTCGACCAGTCGTGGTTATGCAGATTCATTTTCGAATTTGATGTAGACTGTGGATTTTTTATTCGCCTTTTGCATGGGTGCGAAAGGAAAGTTGCCTAAACTATAAATAGGTGTCCCTAAGGCTTTTCTAGGTGAAAAAATGGGAAATAATTCTAAGGTGTGGGCAAAGGATTTTGTATGTGCTTCTAAGGGAGAGGTTAGTATATTGCCTTGTAATCTTCATTTTTCTTCATAGTGGAAGTTTGCATCCATGGTTTTTTACCCTTATTGGAGTTTTTCCACGTATATCTTGTCTTATGGTTTGTTTGGAATACTTTGATTCTTCTTCTAGTTTATATTTCTTCTTGTTTATCATTTGTGGGTGAGACCTGAGATTGAATCTCGGTTCACTGCGTTGTGAAGGTGCTTTGCAACAACTAGTATTAGAGCTATTGGTTTAGTTTTATTGGAAGCGATGACAGAAGAAGGGAAGACTAAAATTGAGAAGTCTGATGGTTCAAACTTTGCCTTCTGGAAGATGCAGATGGAGGATTATCTATATCAAAAGGACCTTTATATTCCTCTGGGAGGAAAATAGAAGAAACCAGAAAAAATGACAGATGATGAATGATTTTTATTGGATCGAAAGGCTTTAGGAACGATCCGACTCTCTTTGACTAAGAGTGTCGCCTTTAATATATCCAAGATGAAAACTACAAAAGAATTAATAGAAGCCCTAGCCACCATGTATGAAAAATCCCCTGCTTCCAATAAGGTTCATCTTATGAAACAGCTATTCAACATGAAGATATCAGATGGTGGGAGCGTGTCTGAACATCTAAACAAGTTCAATACAGTCATGAGCCAGTTGGAATCCGTTGACATTGTTTTTGAGGATGAGGTCAGGGCGTTATTGATCTTATATAGTTTGCCAGACAGTTGGGATGGTTTAGTGATTGCTGTGAGCAATTCTTCAGGGTCGACAAAGCTAAAATTTGATGATGTAGCCGGTCTAATTCTCAGCGAAGAATCTAGAAGAAAGGCATCAGAAGTTTTAGGAGATTTAAAGAATGCTCTAAACATTGAAGGAAGAGGAAGATCGCTGAACAAAGGAAGCAATAAACGCGGACGTTCTAAGTCGAGTAAGAAGTCTAACGGACCGAAAGACAAAGGCCGGTGTTGGCATTGCGGCAAGAAGGGGCATATGAAACGTGATTGTAGGGCACTCAAGAAATAAGAAGGAAGCTCTCAAGGCGGGAAGGATTCAGTGAATCTATTTGAGGAGAGTGACACAGAGGCATTGATCTTGTCTCTTGATGCGAGGAATAAGTCTTGGGGTATAGACTTGGGTGCTTTGTTTAATGCCACTTCATGTAAGGAAGTTCTGCATGATTATGTGTCATTATGTGTCAGGTGACTTTGGGAGAGTCTACTTGGGTGATGATGAGCTGTGCAGTATTGTTAGAAAGGGAGACGTTCATGTCAATCAGAAAGATGGAACGGTTTTGAAATTGAAGGATGTAGGACATGTACCGAGTTTAAAACGTAACTTGATCTCAATGAGGTAGTTGGCCGATATAGGTTATGTGACGACATTCACTAGTGATTCCTAAAAGATCATAAAAGGTGCCTTAGTGATATCTCGAAGCAAAAAAGAAGGTACTTTGTACGTGACTTCAGGATCGTATGGTTCACTCGCAGTCACATCAACTAGAGTGAATGGCCAGTTATGGCATCAGAGGTTGGGACATATGAGTGAAAAGGGGATGAAGGTACTATTGTCAAAAGGGAAGCTACCAGGGCTAAAGTCTATTGACTTGGAATTCTGTGAGGACTCCGTGTATGGAAAACTGAAGAGGGTAAGTTTTAAAAAGACAGGACGCACTCCAAAGACACATCTGTTGGAGCTTGTACACACTGATGTGTGGGGACCGACACAGGTATCATCTCTTGGTGGCACACGTTATTTTATTTCTTTTATTGATGATGCTAGTAGAAAACTGTGGATTTATTTCTTAAAGCACAAATCTGATGTATTTGATGTATTTAAGAAGTGAAAAGTTATAGTAGAAAATGAGATAGGTAGAACGGTAAAATGTTTCAGATCTGATAATGGGGGAGAGTACTGTGATAAGAGATTTGAGGAGTATTGTGCAACAAATGAAATCAAACATTAGAAAATGATTCAAGGACACCGCAGCAGAATGGTGTGACTGAGCGCATTAAAAGGACCATCATTGAGTGCACTAAGCGCATGAGGTTATATGCAGGGTTACCCAAGACCTTTTGGATGGATGCTGTGAATATTGTCGCATATCTCATCAATAGAAGTCCCTCAACACCATTGGATGGTGTAACAGCCCACGCCCACACTGTATGATATTGTCCGCTCTGGGCACAGCCTGCACAGTTTTATTCTCGGGGAACTCCCCCAAAAGGCCTCATACAGTATAGGGTGACAACTCTACATATAACCACCACAACTTCAGACGGCACTTCCGATGTGGGACAAAGCTTCACTTTCACTGTGTGCATAGTAGCCTGCCAGCCACAGTAACCTGCCAGCCATACAGTAGCCTGTCAGCCATCTTGAGGCCCGCCCACATGTGTGCCTGCCCATATGTGCCCGCCCACATGTGACCACAGTGACGGGGCGTCACAATATCCCCCATCGAGGGCAGAGCCATCCTCGGCTCTGATACCATTTGTAACAGCCCACACCCACACTGTATGATATTGTCTGCTCTGGGCACAGCCCACACAGTTTTATTCTCAGGGAACTCCCCCAAAAGGCCTCATACAGTATAGGGTGACAACTCTACATATAACCACCACAACTTCAGATGGCACTTCCGATGTGGGACAAAGCTTCACTTTCACTGTGTGCATAGTAGCCTGCCAGCCACAGTAGCCTGTCAGCCACACAGTAGCCTGCCAGCCATCTTGGGGCCCTCCCACATGTGTGCCCGCCCACATGTGACCACAGTGACGGGGCGTCACAGATGGTGGGCTAACAGAAGAAATGTGAACTGGGAAAGAAGTGAACCTTGTATATCTTAGAGTGTTCGGTTGCACTTCATATGTTCACATTGATGCAGAGCACAGAAAAAAGCTAGATGCGAAGTCCAGGAGGTGCGCGTTTATAGGCTACGGGCATCATGATTTTGGTTACAGGTTTCGGGATGCAGAAAATAGGAAAATCATCAGAAGCAAAGACGTAGTCTTCAATAAAAAAAAGTGATGCATAAGGACAGTGTGCAATAAAATAAGGCAAATGAGAAAGAATTCGTAGAGCTGGAAGAGTTACCGGACATGAGTGTTATAGCGCCACAGGATAATCATGCACAAGAACATTATGAGGCAGAGCCATAGACACCGGTTGTGAGGAGGTCTACTCGGGAGAGGAGACCCACGGTCTAATACTCACCCTCCTTACATTATCTACTACTGACCAATAATGGTGAACCAGAGTGTTTTGAAGATGCATTACAATCAGATACACGGGTTAAGTGGGAGCAGGCCATGGATGATGAGATGGACTCTCTTAAGTCTAATCGTACATAGGAGTTAGTCACTCTATCCAAGGGTAAGAAAGCTCTTCATAACAAGTGGGTTTACAGACTAAAGGAGGAGCATGATGGTTTGAAATGATACAAGGCTAGATTGGTTGTGATTGGGTTTCAACAAAAGGCAGGTATTGATTTCACTGAAATATTTTCACCTGTGGTAAAAATGTCTACGATTCGCATGGTTTTGAGTATAGTGGCTACAAAGGACTTACATCTAGAGCATCTAGATGTTAGGACAACCTTTCTTCATGGGGACCTTGAAGAAGAGATATATATGCATCAACCAATAGGATACGTGGCACCAGGAAAGGAGAACAAGGTGTGCAGACTGAAGAAGAGTTTATATGGCCTAAAGCAAACTCCGAGGCAGTGGTACAAGAAGTTCGACAGTTTCATGTCGAGAAACAGTTATAAGAGATGTCATGCTGACCACTGTTGTTATTTGAAGAATTCGATACGTCATACATCATCCTTCTTCTGTATGTTGATGACATACTTGTGGCTGGTTCAAGCATGAAGAACATCTCAGATCTCAAAAGACAACTGTCTAGAGAATTTACCATGAAGGATTTAGTAGCTGCAAAATAAATCCTAGGCATGAGGATTAAGCGTGACAGGGAAAACAAGAAACTGGTTTTGTCATAGGTAGAGTACATAGCCAAGGTACTTGATCGATTCAATATGGGAGGTGCTAAGCCAGTTAGCACTCCATTAGCCAACCACTTCAAGCTATCTAAGGAGCAAGGTGTAAAGACTCAGGAGGAACGAGACTACATGGCTAAAGTCTTAGACACGTCAGCTATTGGGAGTCTCATGTATGCTATATTGAGCACGAGGCTAGACATTGCTCAAGCAGTGGGGTTGTTAGCAAGTTTATGAACAACCCTGGGAATGAACATTGGGAAGTTGTGAAGTGGATACCTGGTAAGTACTATGGATATAGGGCTGTGTTATGGAGGATCGTAAATCAAGCTACAAGGCTACGTAGATTCAGATTTGGCAGGAGATATCGACAGCAGAAGAAGCACTACAGGTTATGTCTTTACTCTGGGTAGTGCTGCAGTCAGTTGGGTCTCTCAGTTACAGAAGATAGTATCTATCAGTACGATGGAAGCAGAATATATTGCCGCTGCAGAAGCATGCAAGGAGATGGTATGTCATGCCCCAAACTCGAAAATCGGATTCACAGGAAGCTCGATCGCCGAATCTGATACCGACAGCCTCCGTAGTACCCCATTCTCGGCTCCTAGCGCCCATATGCCAGGTTCCGATCCTGGGATCCTACATGGAGGATTTTCAATATGAATTTGTCTCATAAGAAGCATAACCACAAGTATACCCAAATCATAAGAATAACATCATCACCACATATCCACTAATATAATCATTTGAGTACAATACTGAAAAGGAAATACATGCATATAATAAAATCTTCAAAAGCTCTGTCACACGCTCCTGCCTCAGCTCTACTGCGTCCTATCATCACCTGCACGCATCTATCGTGCATAAGCTTATAGAAAGCTTAGAGGGTAGTGTAAGTGTGTGCACAAGATAAGTGCCAAGTATTCAACACAATGCTTTAATCATACAATATCGGAATTACTAGCATGAATCATACGATATCAAAGTAAGAAGAAATACTGCAAGTCCATAAAAATATCGTCAACCTCATCCAGGATATGCGATAAAAAGACATAGCAAGCCAATGTCATATACTGAGAAAGTAATGTAAATCGGTTATGTAATGCGGAAACATAATGAACCAAATATCAGATATCGGGGATGCAAAAAAATATCTAATTTGGAAGAGTTATTAATACCATCAGTCTTATCTAGGTCATATAAATGCAGAAATATAGTAACCTAAAATGCTAAATGTTACGGATGCAATGTAATATGCGGTGCGAATGAAATGACCAAGCTGGAGTAAAGTCTGGATGATAGGACATAATATCATAGGCTACGGGGTCCATCACAAGGGACTTCTATCCAAACTAGTCCCATACCTAAATTTGGATAGATAGACTCATTATGATAAACTCCTGGTCTCGAGTTAGTAGCGCGCCCAACCAAAATTCTGTCCATGCGAAGGTACACAACAATTAGTTGCGCACCACCAGCTCGAGTGGATAGTGAATGAAATGAATGCATGAGTATGCGACTCCTACTCAAAAAGTCCACATATCAGTTATAGGTTATAGGTTATAGGTTTAGGTTATAGGTTATTGAGTTTATGTTATAGGTTATATAACCTAAACTCAATTATTATAGGTTTAGGTTTATATAAGTTTATAGGTTACAGGTTTATGTTATAGGTTTAGGTTTAGGTTAAGGTTTAGGTTTAGGTTATAGGTTATAGGTTATGGGTTTAAGTTATAGGTTAGGTTTAGGGAATTGAGTTTAGGTTATAACCTAAACCCTAAATTATTATAGGGTTATAGGTTATAGGTTATAGGTTATAGGTTATAGGTTAAGGTTAATGTAAGACTCGTATCCTAGTCCGTACTATTCTGTCGACTCCCGTGATCATTTTCGTTGAATTTCGGCAACCTGTGAAGTATAATCGATGTTTGTGCGTGACCCTAAGTCGTATCCCGTAGACTCAAGTCAACTTAAGCTGAGACTTTTACCATTGCGACCACACCGCCGCAGTGGTTCCAACGCCGCGTCTTGCATACCAATTCGATACCCTGGCAGGAGATGTGGGCCAACGTTTATTTTGAAGAAAATGCCTCTCGTTTGCAATCCCAAGAGAATCTCTACAACATGTCCCATCAATCAATCAATCAATCCATCACCTCATGTTAAGTACACACACCCATGCTTTCTTTCTCCCCAAGTTAAGCAACCACCAAGTCAACTCTCAAGTCAAGTACACTATCACCTCACATCCATCACCCATCTCTCTCCTTACAACCCTCTCTCTCTCTCTCTCTCTCATTTCTCATCACATTTCCCAAGCAAGCAAGAGAAACACACGTTGAAGCTCTTCCAAGGTGAGAAAAAGTTGTGTATGGCCCACTTTCCCATCCCAAATCCTTCATCCTAGCCTTTCATCCCTCATCACCCTCCATCAAAGTAAAGCACAAGGAGACCGACGTTCCAACGGATCGAAAAGATCAAACGGTGGGTGCTCTATTAGGCCTAGATTTCCTTTTTGATGAAGAGCCAAGTGAGGCCTACCGATTGATGGTATGGATCTCACTTTTGACCCTAGGTGTGGCCGATGGCTCACCTTAATTCTCATGATCATTCCATGGTGGGGTTATTCTCCATGGACTCCATCATGATGTTTATTTTCTTTACATGGATAGAGGTCATCTAGACTGTCCATTTGGGTGGAGAAAGGAACCTCCACCGTTGATCTTTGATTTGGTGGGCCCACGTGTAATGAGACCCACTTGACGTATGATTGATTTCAAAGGAGGGCCCATAGTGTCGGGGTCCCTCCATCACACGTGTCTCTCTCTCTCTCTCTCTCTCTCTCTCTCTCTGTCTTTCATTTTTTTGTTGTTGTATGTGATTGATGTGGTCGTGTGGCCCACCCGGATGGACCCCACCATAAGGCATGTATTTTATCCAAGTCATCTATAGGTGGGCCCCACTTTATAAGTGTTGTATCCACACCACCCATCATTTGGTGGCCCACGTGGGCAGCCCACTTGAAAGGCACAACCGTCCAGCGTCCTTAGACCCTGGACGTTGAATGGAAAACACAAATATTAGCCTTGGCTCAAGGCTATTTGGGTAAGCCACTTGTATAGGGCCCACATGGATGTATGGATTCAATCCACGCCGTCCATCCTATTTACCAACTCATTTTAGGCGTTGTGCCAAAAAATGAAGCTGATCCAACTGTCTGGTGGGCCATACCTTAGCAAACAGTGATTTTCACCGTCTAAATTCACTTAAATTTTTCTACACGCCGAAACATGCCCAATATTGAGCTTGATGGATTGGTTATGGACTATAAAATCTATTAGGTGGGTCGGATTCACATAATGCAGGCCCTACCATGGAAAAACTGTGAAAATATAGATTTTCTTTACAAAAAAAAAAAAACTAAATAATAAGGCAGCAGCCGCTGCTAAGGTTGCAGCAGCGTCGTGCTGCATTTGACGCTGGACGGGTAGGGAACACGGGTCCCAGTTGTGGGCCCCACATGATGTGTGTGGGACATCAACACCATGCAATTGGTGACTCCTTTTCTGGTCGGTGGCCCCTCCAAAAATCAGCCATATACCTTACTCAGGCGGCCCACATCACAGGAAACAGTGTGATTGGGCATTTGCCATTGAAACCCTTTCTGGGTCACAGAAGTTTTGGATCCAGTATGAAATTTGTTTTTCCTATTCATGTGGGTCCGTGGGACCGTATCAACAGATTGGTTGTCAAATAAGCATTATGGTGGGCCCCACATGGGACCCACAATGATGTATGTGTCTTATTCACACCATCCAGGTGGACGGTGGAACCCACCTAAATGTATGTGTTTACCATGTCATTCAGTCATTTTGTTGGGCTGCTAGACGGCTAGTGGACCCCATGATGTATGTGTTCTATCCACACCGTCCACACCTAGACGATGGAACCCACAATGATGGATGTGTTGCATCCAAACCATCCAACCATTTGGCCAACTTATCTCACAGGCTTGAGACTAAAAATAAGACAAATCTAGGGTCAGGTGGACCACATTATAGAAAACAATGGGTTTGAACGTCCACCATTTTGGGCCAATACGATATTTATTTTTCCTCTTAATCCAGGTCTTTAAGACTTTATAATCAGATTAGATGGGGCATAAATGATACGGTTGGCCTTGAGAATTTTAATCGTAGAAATCATTCTCACCACTATTATTTGGAGTGCAGTCCAGTTGGTCTTTTGATATGATTCATATATATGTATATATATATAGCATATATGGACTTACTGCATATTTCCGCATTACTCTGATATTGTACACTTGGCGCTTACCTTGCGCACACACTTACACCACCCTCTAAGCTTTTGTAAGTAGAGTTGGACAGCAGCAATGCTGAGGTAGGAGCGTTGGACAGAGCAATGCTGAGGCAGGAGCGCACATCAGATTATTTTAGAGTTTTTGATCACTCTGTATTTCCCTTTCCGCATTGTACTTAAAGTTTTTAATATAGTGGATATGTGGTAATATTGTTTTGTGACTTGGTTATGCTTGTGGTTATGCTCCATTATAAAAAAATAAAAATAATAATAATAAATTCACACTGAAAATCCTCCTTATATGATCCCAGGATCAGAATCTGGCATACGAATGCCGGGATCCGAGAATGGGGCACTACGGAGGCCGTCGACGCCGGATTCGACGATCGAAAATTTTGTGAGCCCATGTTCTGAGTTTGGGGCATGACAGTTAAGGTTAAATTTATAACCTATAAGTTTATAGATTTAAGTTATAGTTTATATGTTATAAGTTATAATCTAAACTCATTTGAGTTATAGTCATAGGTTATAGGTTTAGGTCTTAGGTTATAAGTTATAACCTATAACATATAGGTTATAGGTTATAGGTCAAGGTTTAGGTTATAGGTTATGGGTTGTAGGTTATAGGATTGAGTTTAGGTTATAGCTATAAATTTAGGTTTATAGCTATAACCTAAATTTATGACCTAAACTCAATTCCATAAATTAAGTTTAGGTTGTACGTTATAGGTTTATAACCTAAACATTATAAGTTATAGATTATAATGTTTAGGTTATAGGTTATAGGTTTAGGTTTATAGGTTATAAGTTATAAATTTAGGTTATAACCTATAACCTATAACCTAAACCTATGTTATAGATTAAGGTTATAAGTTTAGGTTATAAGTTATAGATTTAGGTTATAGGTTTAGGTTATAACCTATAAGCTAGGTTATAGGTTTAAGTTATAGGTTATAGGTTATAGGTTAAACCTATAACCTATAACCTAAACCTAAACCTATAGGTTACAGGTTATAGGTTATAGGTTATAGGTTAATAACCTAACCTATAACTTATAGATTTAGGTTATAGGTTTAAGTTTATAGGTTATAGTTTAAGTTATAGGTTATAGGGAATTGAGTTTAGGTTATAGGTTAACCTATAACCTAAACTCAATTCCCTAAACCTATAACGTATAACCTATGACTATAACCTAAACCTATAACCTATAACCTATGACCTATAACCTGTCACCTAAACTCAACCCTAAACCTAAACCTATACCTATAACCTATAACCTAAACCTATAACTTATAACCTAAACTCAATCCCTAAACTAACCTATAATATAACTTATAACCTAAATCTAAACCTAAAACCTTTAGATTTAGGTTATAACTTAAAACCTTTAGGTTTAGGTTATAACCTAAACCTAAAGGTTTTATTGGTTTAGGTTAGGTTATAGGTTTAGGTTATAGTTGTAGGTTATATGTTATGGGTTAAGGTTATAGGTTAAGGTCATAGGTTTAGGTAAAGGTTTAGGTTATTGGTTTACGTTATAAGTTATAGGTTATTGAGTTTAGGTTATAGGTTTAGGTTATAAGTTACAGGTTTAGGTTATAGGTTATAGGTTATAGGTTGTAGGTTTTAGGTTATAGGTTATAGGTTTAGGTTTAGGTTATGGTTATAACATAATTTCAATGGTGGAAATCAATATTTTCACTATTTCTTGTGGTATGGTCTACTGGTTTAGGTTTAGGTTATAGGTTTTAAGTTATAAGTTGAGGTTTAGGGAATTGAGTTTAGGTTATAGGTCATAGGTTTAGGTTATAGGTTATAGGTTATAGGTTTTGGTTTAGGTTTATGTTTAAGTTATAGGTTATAGGTTTAGGTTATAGGTTATTGAGTTTAGATTATAAGTTATAGGTTTAAGTTATAAGTTATAGGTTATAGGTTATAGGTTATAGTTTATGGAATTGAGTTTAGGTTATAGGTTATATGTTATAACCTATAACCTATAACCTAAACTCAATTCCCTAAACCTAACCTATAACCTAAACTCAATTCATAGGTTATAGGTTATAGGTAATAGGTTAAGGTTATAGGATATAGGTTATAGGTTATAGTTTAACCTAGCCTATAACCTAAACCTATAACCTATAACCTATATATAACCTATAACCACTTCGTCCATCAATTTTGAAAGACCACATTAAGATAGTATTTTAAAACTCATGTAGATCCAAAAGTCATCTAGGCCATACCACATGAAATAGCGGGGATTGAATGTCCACCATCGAAAGCTTTTTGGCCCACAAAAGTTGTGTTAGGATAAAATTTGTGATTATGATTTATTTGAATTGTAATAACCTTATGAACGGTTTGGATGGCATATTAACATCTTAGTTAGCTCAAGAAAGGTTTCAACGTAGACGTTTTCGTTACCACTGCCTCATTTGGTGCGGTTTATTTTTATTATGGTCTTTCAAAACTGACCAAATGGATGGTGTACCACACCAGATACATAGCTGGTGTAAATACGTGTCGTGGGAAGACGAGTCGAGCCCGAGTTGTACGAACGGTTCAAAAGAGATCAAAGTTACCTTACCCCACGATGGTGTATTTATTATATCCACACCGTTCATCCATTTTTAGAGACCATTTTAGAGCATAGGAAAAAAATGAATCATATCCAAAGCTCAAATGGACCACACCAAAAATAACAGCAAGGATAATGATTTTTACTGCTAAAAATTTCAGAGAGCCCACCATAATGTTTATTTTCAATCCAATGTGTTAATAAGGTAAAAAAAAATACATGGATGAAGCTGGAAAACAAATTCCATATTGATCCTAAACTTCGGTGGCCCCAAAAAGATTTCAATGGTAGACGTTCAATCCCCCACTATTTTTTGTAGTGTAGCTCACTTGATATTTAGATTTGTCCTATTTTTTGACTCAAGCTTTAAGACGAGCTCATCAAATGGATGGACGGTTTAGATATAACACATACATCATGATGGGACCCACAAAACTTGTTGACATCAATACACCCGCTATATGGCTGATGTGTGGTACACCAAGCAATAGGCTTTCGGATCCCACGTAGTTTTTGAAAAAAGGGGGTACGGGAATTTCTCCTGGCAATCCACGTCTGCAACACATGGGTGTAGGTAGGGGTGTACATCGAGTCGAACCGAGTTGGCTCGGCCACTAGCTGACCTTAGCTTGAACTCGGCTCGACTTAGCCCTTAAGCCTGACTGGCCGGCTTGGCTTGATTTGGTCAGCAGCTTGGGCCAGATCAAGCCAAGTTCAAGCCAAGTTCGAGCCAAGATCGAGCCGAGTTTGCCTGTGCAATATTTTCACAAACACCTGGACTACACCTTCAAAATCTCACTGTATTTGACACAGCAGCAATAGTTTTGTTTTATCAAACACCTTCTAAGCAACATAAATTTTTTTTTTAAAAAAAGGGTATTGATTTCATATACATACCTTCCTTGCCACCAGCCACACTTCGTTGAGTCATGTCATTAAACACTTGATGAACAACATCAATATCAAAGTAATCGAGTCACCGAACTAGTTTGATCCGAGTTCGATTCGAGCTAGGTTCGATCCGAGTTGAGTCGAGCTGGGCCAACTCGAACTCGGCTCAAACTCATTTTCAAGCTTAAAAAATCATCTCAAACTCAGCTTCAAACTGAGTTGAATTGAGCTTGTTTCAGTCGAGTCGAGCAAGCTAACAGAGCTAGCTCGGTTCGTGTACACCTCTAGGCGCAGGTTAGGGGAGGCAGGGTAACATATTAATTGGTGAGGCCCTCAACATGGCCCACCTGTATATATGAGCTTTCATTTTGTCGTTCATTCACTTTGCCAAAACCATATCAAGGCATGCCCATGGATTTGGAGGGATTTGAGGGGATTTCTGTAACACCCTGCACCTCTGGTACATAGGTGTTACCATTAAAACCTATGTTAGCATAACTGTGAGCCTAATTGCTAAGTAAGTTTTAACTTGAACTAAGGCAAAGAGAACTCAGCACTCAAACACAAGAACTAAGTAAGCCAAGTAGCTAGGACACACCCATAGCGCTAGGACACCTTTTTTGGGCCATTGATACTCGTACCTAAAGCGATCTGGCCCTCGCATTGGTAGAAAGCATTGGTAGAAAAACCACAAGTAAGCAAAACAATCATAATTTATGGGCCACACGCACATGGGATTGTGCCGATCATCGGTATAACACCTCACATAGGACCACCAAGGAAGATGGACAGTGTGGATTGAAATATCCCATCACAGCAAGGTCCACATCAGCAGGATGCACACCATAAGCACGTGGATGCGACATGCACTGGATAGCCAGGACTGGTGGAGTAGGACCAAAAAACCTTGCTGGACTTTGAATCAAGCTTACACGACTGGTCTAGCACTATTCACTCACTAGTCGAGCAGTCTCCATGACTAGTCGAAGGTCCAATAGAAAATTTCAAAAATTCACAACAAATCTTGGACTGGTCGAAAAACTCTTAGACTGGTCAAACAAAGCTTGGACTAGTCGAGGAATTGACCTATAAACTTATGAAATGACCCACATCGCATATGCAATGAATATGACCTAACCTATGGTCAATCTATGGTCATCCATACTTTGTTTATGAGTTTGAACAATTGAAACATCGTTCACTTTGCTAACTCATACACTTGAAATACTTGAAGCTTGTCTTCAAATCTTGAACTTGAGCTTGAACTAGGACTTGAGTTCTTTAAGGTACCGAACTTGAATATTAAAATTGAACTTGAGCCTTGAAGTTGTACTTATACTTGAGCTTCTTCAACTTGAATACATAGAGAAGTTCAACGAAGACTTGGACAACTTTGAAGTGCACGAAGTTGATCAATTCATCTCATTAACACATGATACAGATTCCAAATGATTTGGCACAACAAAATTTGACAACTCTGGGTGCTAGATTTACAATATAGCATTTACATCCCGCCAATCCCAAGAAGCTTCTAACTTTTGTAACTGAGCTCGGCCGCTTCCAGTCTTGTATTGCTGCCACTTTGGCCAAATCCATAGAGATGCCTTCTTTAGACACCACGTGGCCCAAAAATTTCACTTCTTCTTTCCACAAGTCGCATTTTCATAACTGAGCGTACAACTTATTCTGTTTGAGCGTTTCTAGGACCGATCGTAGATGTTCTTCATGTTCCTCGCGACTCTTGGAATATATCAAAATATCATCTATGAACACGATGATAAATCGATACAGAAAAGGTCTGAAGACTCTGTTCATTAGGTCCATGAACATAGTCGGCGCATTTGTGAGTCCAAAAGGCATAACCAAGTACCCATAATGTCCAAAGCTGGTCCTGAACGCCGCTTTCGGCACATCTTCGGGTTTAATCCTTAGTTGGTGGTACCTAGATTGTAAGTCGATCTTTGAGAAGTATTGAGCACCTCTCAATTGGTCGAACAGATCATCGATTTGAGGCGGGGGGTATTTGTTCTTTATGGTAACTTGGTTCAGTCTTCGATAGTCAATACACAATCGCAGAGAGCCATCTTTCTTTCTCACAAATACGACTGGGGCTCCCTACGAGGACACACTATGTAAGACCCGTATCCTAGTCCGTACCGTTCCGTAGGCTTCCGCGGTTCTTCTGGTCGAATTTCAACAGTCCTCGACCTGTATCCGACGTTTGCACGTGACCCTAAGCCGAGACCTGCATGCCGAAGTCAGCTCAACCCGAGACTTGTATCTTAGCGACCACACCATCATCGCGGTTCCAACGCCGTGACTCTCGAACTGATCCGATACCCGGGGTAGAAGATGTAGGCCCATGTCCAATTCGAGGAAAATGTCGCCCGTGTAAATTTTGAGAGAATCTCTACAACATGTCCCATCAATCAATCAATCACTCATGTCAAGTACAAGCAACCCATCTCTCCCATTCCCAAAGTCAACTCTCTCTCTCTCTCTCTCTCTCTCTCTCTCTCTCCACCTATCAATTTCTTATAATACATCACTCCACCCATCACCCATCACACATCATCCCATCCCACCATAACCTCTCTCTCTCTCTCTCTCATTCCATCTCTTCACTCCCAAGCATCCCAGGTCCAACCTCTCTTCTCTCCCAAACAACAACGACAAGTGTGGCCCAGTTTCCCTACCCTCTCACCTCTCATCCACACCATCAAAATCCCATCAACTTCCATCAAAAGAGAAGGCAAGGAGCTAAGGAGGCTAAGGGACCAAGGAGAAGGCCGATAGGTGGGTGATCCACCGTTGATTTCAACTTTAGGGCCACTTGATGTGAGACCCAAATAATGTATGCAATGTAGAGAGGGGCCCATAGTGGCGGGGTCCCTCTATCACCGTGTCTTTCTCTCTCTCTCTTTATCTCTTTTTTTCTCTCCCTAGGATGTAGTGGGCCCCACCGATTTATGTTAAATCTACTCCATCCATTAGACGGTGTGGTCCACCGCATTTTGGGAGAGATCCGCCATCTACATAATATAATATAGGATATTATATTAATATTATTTTAATATATATATATATATGCATGGTGGGCCACGTCAATGTGGGGACCACCATGATGCCTGTGTTGCATCTAAATGTCCAGCGTTTAGGGACGCTGGACGTGGCCATAGTGAAGTTAGAATGGGCGTGGGTGGTGGCTAGCAGTGAAGTCTGGACTGATAGTGAGGTGTGTCTGACGCTGGGTGGGGACTAAGAGTGGGAGTGTGGACCTCTCATGCAGGCCCCACCTTAATGTATGTATATAATCCATGCCGTCTATTCCGTTCCCCAGCCCATTTTAGACATCGAGCCCAAATATTATGCTAATCCGATTATCGAGCGGGCCATACCATAGGAAATAGTAGTGCTTACCGTTAAAACCCGCCTTGATATTTTTTATTCGCCAAAACATGCTGCATATTGGGCTTGATGGGTTTGTATTGAGCCATACGGACCAATAGCTGGGTTGGATTTGTCTGAGGCGGGCCCCACCTACCAAAAACCACAAGAATTTTTAAAAAATAAAATTTTTAGGCAGCACTGACAGTGGACACAACAGCGCCCTCTGCCGTGGATGCCGGACGAACAGGGACCCACGGTCCCAGCCATGAAGTGTGTTACCATCCACACCGAGCATTGGGTGGGCTTCCCTCCTGGCTACGGGCCACCCAAAAAAATTCAGCCATATAAGTGACTCAGGTGGCCCATGTCACATGAAACAGTGAGGATTGAAAGTCTGCCATGGAAGCCCTTTTGGATTCCAAAAGTTTTGGATCAAATATGATATTTGTTTTTACTCTTCACCAGGTCCCTATGACCTTTTCAACAGTTTGGATGACATATAAATGGTATGATGGGCCCCAGGTTTGAGTGGCCTTATCAAAAGGTTGGGTGCAAATAAACATTACGGTGGGCCCCTAGGTCTATATGACCTTATCAACAAGTTTGGATGGAAAATAAACAGTACAGTGGCCCCAGGTCCACGTGACCTTATCAACAGGTTTGGGTGGAAAACAAACATTATGGTGGGCCCCCCCATGTCTATGTGACCTTGTCAACAGGCTGGGTGGGAAATAAACGTTATGGTGGGCCCCACATGGGACCCACTAATGTATGTATTGTATCCACACCTTCCATAGTGTGGGCCCCACCATGAGGTGTGTACCTCATCTATGTCGTCCACCCTTTCCATCCCTATGGGATCCACCATGATGCATGTGTTACACCTAAACCGTCCAACCTTTGGCAAGCTCATTTTTAAGGCTTGAGACTAAAAATAAGACAGACCTTGGATCAGGTGGACCACGTTATAGAAAATAGTGGGTTTGAACGTCCACCATTTAAACTTCTTAGGAGCCGTTGTGATTCCCACTCAAGCTGATATTTGGCTTTCACTTTATTTAACTCTATGTTAACTTATAAATTGGTCAAGTCCCAAATATATAAGGGTGGGCCCGATTTGATGTGCATGGGGCCCATCGGTGAGGCCTATTTAATATATATGAAGCCCAATTAAGCTGGCCCATTTGATAGGCCCACCTTAATTTGTATAGGGCCCATTGTTGAGGCCCATTTTGATGTATTTGGGACCCATGTTGTGAGGCCCATTGTGATGTATACAAGGCCCATGGGTTATGGCCCATTGCAATGTACGTAAGGCCCATTGGTGCGGCCCATTGATACAGCCCACTTGATGAATATAAGACCCATGTGATACGGCTCATTTGATGTATTTGGGTCCTTGAGTCGAGGCCCTATAGGATGTACATAAGGCCCATTTCAATGTGTGATTCATGGCACGCCGTGCCTTAGGAGCAATAATGGTTTGATGTCCATATTGTAAGTATGATGTTGGTTAAATGTCCACATTGTCACTCTCCTTATGGCCCATTAATAGGCCCATACTTACAGTGTGTAGGCCGTCTAGGCCCATCTTCGTTATGAACAGAGCCCATCACCACATAACATGTTTAGTACAGATCCACGATTCATGATCATACGCATCATATGTATGCCTGATGTGAGGAGGGAGTGATCATAGCATATGCCTTCGGGCGGATCGTTTTTACGCTCCCTGATAGGTGGAGTTACCATACATGATCATACGATGTGGCAGGGTTGTTGCATGACTGGTAGTATGATTTATGTACTTGCATTTGTGTGATTGTGATTATTGTATGCCCTAGCGACATCAGGGCCATAGCCTCCGCAGATACATCGTGGGTGCCTGGATTGGATACCGGAAATACTGTTTCTAGCACCGGGGCGCCATAGATGTCCCTGGGTGAAAATTCCTAAACCCGATGATACCAGAGGATAACTCCAACCTCGAGACCGAGTGGATATATGAGCACATGAGGGCTGAATACCAGGAGACTGCGTCTCCCACTGTGTCGTGGTCGGTTGGAAAGGGGTGTGGCCTTACTCACCCGAGCGTAAGGGGCATTACTAGACTGAGTTTGACCAGCTCACGAATGGATCCGCTATCGACATGCCGGATAGGTATTGTCAGACTATTGGCCAGGTGAATAGTGAAGTTTCTTACGCTCACTTGGACTGTGTGGCTAGGAGAGCGACAATGCCATTTGGAGTGTACTAAACTTCGGTGACTTTTCAGAATGAGAACTGTACTGATATATGATGAGGATTGGCATGCTTGAGTGGCATCTCGCATCGCATGGTCTTGTAATGGCCTATAGCATTCATATCCTGCACCACATAGCCTTGGTATGGCTGATTGCATTCATGTACTCATCAGTATGATTCCGTATTACTTTGACCTTACATTCTAAGCACGCTTATATTGTTCACACACTTACACCACCCTCTAAGCTTTCCATAAGCTTATGCATGATCGATGTGTACAGGTGATGCCAGGACGCAGCCGTAGCCTAGCCACAGTTGGAGTGTGCAGCCGAGCTTCTGGAGTTTTTGTTACTTTCATTATATTGTATTTTCCTTTCATATACACTATATTCAAAAGTTTTTTATTATAGTGAATTTTGTGATAGTGTTCTTGTGGTTATTGGTCGTGGGTTATGCTTATGATTATGCTCATTACAAATCAAATTGATATTAGAAATCCTCCTTGTGGGATCCCAGGATCGGAACCTGGTAAATGGGTGCTAGGAGCCGAGAATGGGGTTCTACG
Organism: Magnolia changhungtana; assembly: GCA_030180095.1. NCBI lineage: Eukaryota > Viridiplantae > Streptophyta > Magnoliopsida > Magnoliales > Magnoliaceae > Magnolia > Magnolia changhungtana. Next base: position 964,884 of record JASAUF010000549.1, read on the forward strand.
GAGGTTGTCGATGCTGGATTCGGCGATCGGAAATTTTGTGAGCCCGGTTTCTAAGTTCGGGGCGTAACACACTGGGTCGGATAAAACCCTCGTCTAACAATCCATAAATTTAAAGTCAGAGTTCCTCCATTTCATATGGAGGCATCCGATAAGTTGGGAGAGAGATGGGCGCAGTGCCCGGCACCAGATCAATGGTGAAGTTGATCTCTCACCTAGGAGGAAGTCCCGGACTGTTCTTAAACATGTCAATAAAGTCGCTCACTACGAGGGTGCGAGTTAATGAAATATCTTTGCAACCTTCTTCTAGCGAAGCATAACAGAAGACTCATTACGGGTAGCTGACCTATACTGTGAATGAAAATGGAGAGCTACCGTCTTCATATATGGTCACCGTTCGGTCCTCGCAGTCAATCTCGGCTCTTATTACAGAGAGCCAATTCATACCCAAGATTATGTCGTAGTGGAAGACCTTCGTGACTATGAGATCCACGTGTATGATTTTTCTTCCAAAGTCGACGGGACAACCTCGGCAGATGGATGTAGCTTCAGTGAATGTTCCGGCTACCGCTATAATTCTTACTCCCAACATGGGAGTAGTTGGTAGTCCTAGATTCTTGACGATTGTGAATGATATAAGTGAGGTTGTGGACCCCATGTCCACAAGAAGAAATACGGGAGTACCTTGAACATGAGTCGTAACCTCAAATGTTGCAGGAGTGGTCGCGGCTGCATCAACGCCCTCGGTTGTCAAAGCGTAAAATCATGCTTGCTTAGGTCGATTGGGCTGATATGTAGGTCAAGACAGCGGCCTAATCTGAGGGGACGGCGGATGGGCCTGCGGCACGTTGAGGGGGTGTAGGTGATGCTAGCTACGGTGGACGACTCATGCACTGTGGGGGTACATAACCATGATCTCTCATTCTTGAAAAGAAGTAGGCTTCTGAATGGCCCACCTTCCGACAATACCCTCACACACGGTTGGGACGAGCGTAAGCAGGTGGAAGAGGCATGTGCTGGGGAGGCAGATTGGGTGGCAATCTCCTTCCTGATGAGGATAAAGATTGTCCTCCAGTTCTTCCTCGGGACTCGGCTTGTATACGTGCCCGAGAAATCCTTTCGCCATCCTACTCTGACCACAAGTACATCTCCACCAGTTCTGTATAAGTCTGAATATTCGCACAACACATTTTCGTGCAAATCCCGGCTCTCAAACCCTCAGCAAAACACCTCATGCGCGTCTCTTCATTGGCTACAATCTTCGAAGCATAACGAGATAATTTGGTAAACCGATTTTCATATTCAGCCACCGACATACCTCCCTGCTGGATGCACAAAAATTCATTCTCTTTCTCTATTCGGTAGGTGCATGGGAAGTATTTCTGGAAGAACAATGTCTCGAAGTCCTCCCACGTCCACGCAAAATTCACGAGGACCGTTCTCAATACACTGTCCTACCAAACGTCAGCTTCCTTCTCGAACAGGTAGGATATGAACTCTACTTGCTCGGCTTTCGAGCAATGAAGAGGCCAGATCGCTTTTGTAACCCGATTTAGCCAACTCTCGGCCTCCTCAGGTCTGAGTACCGGTAAAGTAGGTGGTCTTAACCTTTGGAAGTGCTCGAAAAGTTTGTATGGTGCGACTGACATTATGACTTGGCTTGGCGATGGTGTATTCATATGATGGGCCATTGCTCCCACCAAGGTATGCAACGACTATTGTTGTTGTTGAATCACATGCAACATTTGATCCATAGTGCCCCCAACTGAGGTGATCTGGTGAGTAGAGGTCTCGCCTTGGCTTGGTGGCACCCCAGGAAGTTGGTTCGGCATTTCATTGTCCATGTCAAGTTGACTGGCTCCGCCCTGACTAGGAGACAGTTCATTTGGGGCAAGTCGCTCACGGTCGTCTCTCCTGTCCAAAGCTAGGCAAACAAGGCGGCTGTCCCCTTGGGGCCTCATCGTCCTGAAAGATAATTTCTTAATATTTAGATATCAAACATCCACAGACGTAGGGTACGATATTCATAGAGTTAGAGCGATATCATACATACATCATCAATTCTCCAAACATTCCACACATTACTTAACAAAAGTAGTTTCATGCATTTCATTAAACAAAATTTTTCACTATTACATATACTATGGTATTACGTGTATAATGATAGAGAACGCATGATTGCTGACTAAACAGAAGAACTTCAGTATTTACAACCCCAAACTAAGCCTATCCAAGGCTATTACAAAACAAAAGAAACAAACACATCCCGACACTCCTATTCCTCCGATTCTAGTGATGGAGGAGGTGCTCCCTTGTCCTATATGCAGTACAGGATCTCCTTCAAGGTACAAGATACCTTCTTTAGCTTCTTATTTATGTATGCTTAATCTTCTTCTAGCTTGGCCAGACAGTCATCGCAAGTGACCTGATCCTAGCGTCCAGTGTGAGTTGTGGGAGGCTCCCAGTCGGAGTCCTGAGCCTTCACTTCTTCTTCCTGCTCTTCATCCTCACTTTCTTCTTCCTCTTCAATCTCTTCCTCTATCTTGTCCCCCAGCTCCTCCAGTTGGGCCATGCGCTGCCTGGGGCCCATCTTCATATTGTTGAGGGTGTTTTCATTAATGAAGCGGATAGGGGTGAGATGGTCCATCTGTAGGCGAAACTCAAAACTACGGGCAATCTTGCAAATCAGTCGGCCGAATGGGAGGGACTAATTCTCCCGAACGATTGCGTTGCCTTCACAATCTAGGTCAGGACAAGAATGGGCAGGCACACCTTTTCTCCTTGTCCTACCCGGTACAAGAAGTTCACCATGAATTTAGTGCACTCCGTGCGGTTACTCGACCTGGGATACACATTAAACGTGCATATATGGTGGAACAGGCGGTAGTCAAGGGTCATCCTCGTCGTCTTAAGGCTATTTTCTCACCTCCATTCGACTAATTGACCGTATAAGAAATGCATGCAGTAATCTCTCTCCCTCCTCTCAGTGAAATTAGACTCACTAGCATGAACAACGTCTCGCTCCACTCCCATAATGCAGGCAATAACATCAACATCAACCCTGACTTCCTGTCTACCCAGGGGAATGATAAACTGGAGAGGTTCATGTAACGCCCTGTGTTTTCAGGACCCGAGTATATAACCCGTTTCCCAAAAACCCGAGTATTAGCTTATAAAATCCAGTGTAAATTTGAATCGTTTATCATTAGTTAGAGTTAACAGCAATGAAGCTAGAATAAACCATGCATTGATAAGAACATTCCAACCATAATGAAATTTCAAATGTAGCACCCATACAGGACTTATACAATCACAAATAACCAAGTTCATTAAGCACAAACAGAAATCTATCAACTAGTGGTGAAGCTCAATATGAGCCGCAGGAACCCCATCTAGCTCCTCAGCTACCCGATCTGCCCTATCAACCCAGTGAAAAGCATCGGCTCGCCCTACACCTGCATCAACTATTACGATTTGATAGCGTCCATGGCTATCGCAGTGAGGAGCACCCTCTAAGATTACGCACTTATCATTCATAATACAACATATATCGCAATATATGAGAAGGGGCATTTTAAACAACGTAATTCAAGAATCATGATCATGCATTCAGAATTAAGCTAGTTAACACAATTTCAACATTAAGGGAATGTAATGAAAACCGCAATGCAAAGGGACGTGTCCAGATAGTCAAGTGGTAAATCTTACGACGTTCATAAAATGACTAGAAAACCAAGCTTCAGACGTCTGCTTCACCCTGAAATCATATCGTACGTGAACACTGCAAGATAGCTAGGAAATCGCTAAGCGAACACCCGCTCCACCCAGAAATCATGGTACGACTGAACATCGCAAGATGAAGAGACAAACAACATACAAACTCTAGACCACTCAAAAATCGTATCATATGCGAACACCGCAAGATGGCTAGGAAATCGCTAGGCGAACACCACTCCTCCCGGAAATCACAGTAGGACTGAACACCGTAAGATGGCTATCAACCCAACATGCAAAACTCTACTTCACCTGGAAATCATTTCGTACTTGAACACCGCAAGATGGCTAGGAAATCGCTAAGCGAACATCCGCTCCACCCGAAAATCACCATACGATTGAACACCACAAAATAAAGAGAGAACCAACTAGCCACAAAGGGCACCAATGTTCCATTAAGGCCACCAAGGGCAAATTAACAGTCCGAGTCGCATGGAGTAATTGTCACACCCCAAATCTGGAAATCGAATTTACTGAAATTCCGATCGCTGAATCCGGTGCCGACAACCTCCGTAGTACCCCATTCTTGGCTCCTAGTTCCATACGCCAGATTCCGATCTTGGGATCCTATAAGGAGGATTTTTCAATGTACATTTAACTCATAATAAGCATAACCACAAGTATACCTAAATCATAAAGGCAACATTATCATCACATATCTACTAATATAATCATTTGATACAATGCTGAAAGAAAAAATACATGATATCAAAAATCAAGCTCCAGAAGACTGCTGTACGCTCCAAGCTCAACACTGCTACAACCTAACATCACCTATACGCATCTATCGTGCATAAGCTTATAGAAAGCTTAGAGGGTGGTGTAAGTGAGTGCACAAGGTAAGTGCCAAGTATTTAATGCAATGTCATAATCATACAATGTCGAAATAAGCGCAAGGTCATGAATCGTACGTTATCGAAGTAAGCGAAAATACTGACAAGTCCACGAGTCAAATAATAACAGAACATACGATACAAATCAAATATAGAAATGAGGAACAATATTAGAATACGCAATACAAATCAACTATACAAATGAGGAGTCATAAGAGTCAAATACCAAATGTCGTATCTAAACCATATAAATGTCATATGCCGCGAATGAAATGTAATATGTGATGCGAATGGAATGACCATGCTGGAGTGTGAAGTCGAGATGATGGTATATAGTATCGCAAGCTACGGGGTCCACCACAGGGGACTTCTATCCAAACCAGTCCCATACCTAAATTTGGATAGTCAGACTCAATGTGATAAACTCCTGACTTCAGGTTAGTCGCGCGCCCAACCGAAATCCTTGCCATAACAAAGGTACACAACAATTAGTTACGCACCACCAGCCCGAGTGGATAGTGAATGAATGAATGAATGAGTATGCAACTCCTACTCAATAAGTCCACATATCAGTACGGTTCCTCTCTTGAAAATCACCGGGGTCTATTACACTCCAAACCAGATTGCCGCCCTATCGTGCGCAACAAGGTGAGTGGAAGAGACCTCACTATCCGCCTGCCAATATCGGGCCTAGCTCGTCGATAGCGGATCCATTCCTCGAGCTTGTCAGACTCAGCCTAGCATTGCCCCCTTCTCTCGGACAGGTAAGGCCGTACCCCCTTCCAACCGACCACGACACAGTGGGAGACGCGGCCTAACGGTATACGACTCTCATGCACTCATGAATCCACTCGGTCTAGACGTTGGAGCAACCTCTGGAACCAAAAGGGTTTAGGGACTTTCACCGAGGGATATCTATAGCACCCTATGTAGAACGGATTTTCGGTGTCCCATCTGGCCATCCACGAAATACCTGTGGAGGCTACGACCCTGATGTCGCTAGGGCGTACAGTAATCACAACACACAATGCAAGATGCATGAGTCATACAATCCAATCATGCATTAATCCTGCGCATACCATGTACTCATGTGAGACCATCTCCACCTATCAGGGAGTCTCATAACAACATAACCAATGACATATGCAATGGTCAACCAATCTCATAACAAACATGCAGATGATGCGTATGGGCATATATCGTACTGTTATGCTATCACATACTCACAATCGGTATCAATAACTGGCATCAGCAACCGGCCTCGATAATGTGGACATTTAACCAACATTGCCCCCAAGGAATGGCCCACAGAGTCTAACATGAAGTGGACCCATAGCCTCACACAGGGACCTAATATATAACACCATGGGCCTCACTTAAGAGTTTAACATACGTCACGATGGGCCCCTCACATGGGCCTAATATACATCACAATGGGCTCCATCACCTGGCCCTCAAAAACATCACAACGGGCCTCATCACATAGGCCTCATATACATCACATCAGGCCTTAAACACAGGCAAAATGTACATCACAACAGACCTCAAATACGAGCCACATATACATCACATTGGGTCTCGACAATCGGCCTCGATAATTGGCCTCGATCGATAATCGGTCAATCGACCACGACAATCATAATCGGTAATCGGCCACGATAATCGATCTCGATCGATAATCGGTCAATCAGCCACGACAATCATAATCGGCCTATACAATAAGCCTCAACAATCAGAATCGACTTCGATACTTGGCCTCGACAATCAGAATCGATTGATAATCAGAATCGATAAATCAGTCACGTTAATCGGAATAAAAAATCAGACACCACAATCAGGATCGATCGATAATCAGAATCGGCAAATCGGTCACGTCAATCGGAGTCGATAATCGGTCACGACAATCGGAATCAATCGATAATCAGAATCGGCAATTCGGTCACCGATCGGAGTTGGTAACCGGTCACGACAATCGGAATCGATCAATAATCAGAATTGACAAATCGGTCACGTCAGTCGAAGTTGGTAATCGGCCACGACAATCGGAATCGATCAACAATCAGAATCGGTAAATCGATTATGTCAATTGGAATTGGCAATCGGCCATAACAATCGGGATCGATTGATAATCAGAGCCGGTAAATCGGTCACGTCAATCGGAATCGGCAATCGGCCACGACAATCGGGATCGATCGATAATCAAAATCGGCAAAATTGGTCACGATAATCGACCGAGTAAGGCCTAAGGGAAGGTCACGATGTGGACATTTAACCATCATTGTCCATCAACATGTCCACTCAACCAACATTGCCCCCCAGGAATGGTCCACATAGGGTTGAACATATAGCGAACCCACGACCTCATACAAGGGTCTAATATACATCACAGCGAGCCTTGCCCTTAGGCCACAAATAGATTTCAAAGGGCCTTGCCCATAGGCCTCGAATACATCACAATGAGCCTTGCCCATATGCCTCATATTTAAGCATGTGGGCCCCATCATATGGGCCTTAAATACAAGGTGGGCCCTATCACATGGGCCTCAAAATATAAGGCAAGTGGGACCTGTCACATGGGCCAAAATACCAACAAGTGAGCCCCACACATGGGCTAAAAAAAATACATCATGATGGCCTCATAGATTGGCCGCACCAATGGGCTTTAAGTGGGCTTGGATTACACCAAATTCATTTCAATAGTTATAGGTGTATCATGTGTATCAATCAATCCAGGGGGCTCATGGCCCATCAATGAGGACAAGCACTGCCCAAACATTGTCCATATAAATTAGCATCATCCAAACTATGTCTAGGTGCATCAGCACGAACCAGATAGTCCCCAAATAAATCAGTAGCACCGTCCAGTACAAATCTGAATGGTATGGATGAAATAAATACATCAGGATGGGTCCCACCCGCTGGCAGAGAAAACGGATGGACGCGTGAATATACAACACATCGTCAAGTGGGCCCTGCCCGTCCAGAACACAGATGAGCGGCATGGCTAATAAATACATCACGGTGTGGCCCACATAGCACCATCCATTAAGTACAGCACCGTCCAAATGACTTGGACGGTGTGGATGAAACGAATACAGCGCGTGGGACCTACAGAATCTGCTGACGTCGGTCCAGCGGCAGGTCCCACCATCTGGACGACTTGGATGTAACATATACATCCCGTGGAACTCACAGAACCTGATGACGTCAATTCCACCAACAGTTTGCTGGTGTGGTGTACACCAGCCAATCAGTTGCCAATATCAAGGTGGGTCCCACGTGGGGCCACCACCACATGATATTATATATATTATATTATATTATATTACTATATGCAATATTTAAAACCATCCAGCATGTCCAGCGTCCAAACGCTGGACATTGGGATGGACGGCATTGATATAAATTCATACATCAGCGGCCCCAAAACTTGGTGACGTGCAGGGCAGCAGCAGCTGCCCGCTGCACGGGACCTAGCAGATGAACGGCTAGGATCAATACATATCAAGGTGGGTTCACGAATGCACAGCGTGGATGACGTACACGCATCATGGAAGATCCCACGGTGAGGATAAAATACAACATTATGGTGGATTCCACCGTCCAGAGAGCTCGACGGTGAGAATATAAGGTACATACATCCTGTGGTGTCCACGTGGACAGCACTCATCAAGAGAACTTCCACCTGTCCGTAGATGGACGGTGGAGATATAAAACAAATACATCTGGACGGTCCCACACCTGCTGGACGATGGATCTGTCCAGCGGGCTAGCCCTGCAATGATCTCTCTAAATGGACGGATAGGATATAACACGTACCTCCTGCTGACGCCCATACAGCTATGCAGCTGGACAATTGGATATACAATGTATACATAGGGTGGGTCCCACACCTGCTCCAGCACGTCCCCTGACGTACGGATGGGATGAAACATATCACAAGGTGGACCCCACACGTCCAGTAGATGGACGGTGTGGGTGCATAACGCACACATCAAGGTGGGGTTTCCACCGTCCACAGCTGTGGACGGTGTTATTAAAACACATACATCAATGTAGGCTCCACCGTCCACAGCCGTGGACGGTGTGAATAAAACACATAATTCATGGTGGGTTTCATGTGGGGCCCACCATCATGTCTATTTGCAATCCAACCCGTTAATATGATCACACGGGCCTGGATGAAAAGGAGGAACAATTTTCATATTAATCCAAAACTCCTGTAATACCCAGACAGGACTACAATGGCTGACGTTCAATCCCGCTGTTTACTATGATGTGGGCCACTTGAGTATCGTATAAGGATGATTTTTGAAGATGACCCATTTTTTTTACGGGACCCATCAAATGCATGGGGCTGATTTTCGACACACATCATGGTGGGGCCTGTAGTGGAGCCCACCTCCTTTCAGCGTCAGCAGAGACGCTGCTTGCTGCAGCGTCAGCTGGCAACGGCAGCGTCAGTGCTGTCTTCTTCTTTCTTTTTTTTTTTTTTAATGGGGCCCACAACAGGACGATCCAGTCTATCTGTTGTGCGGGTCCCACGTAGTGGAGGGGTCAGTCCAAATTTTACATGCATAAAAATTTCAAATGGGCCCAGTAAGTACTTTTATATGCTTTAGCATGTCTTTACATGAGTTTTGATGGTGTGGCCTACCAGAAAACTGGATTGGCTTCATTTTTCGACTCAATGCCTAAAATGAGTTAGGGAACGGAACAGACGGCTTAGATTAGAAACATATATCAGGATGGGGCTTGTATGAGCAGCCCACCCAAAACTTTTTTTTTTTTTTTTTTTTAACGCTAGTACACCCACTGTCAGCCACACTTCACAGTTGCAACGTCTAGCGTCCCTGGACCTTGAAGGTTGCTTGAAAACATACATTTAAAGGTGAGCCCCACCTACGGACATGCTGTCCAAGTGGGCACCCAAATGGTTGGATGATGTTGGTAATACATACACCAAAGTGAGGTCCATTTGATGAATGGTTTGAACATCTCACAACTCATTAAGTGGGCCACACCATCACATCTTCACACACAAAACAAATGAAAAAAATAGAGGGAGAGAGAGAGAAGCACCCACCTGAAAATATTCTTCTTCATTCTTCTACCAACACGTTGTAGAGCTTCAAGGAAACAAGATTCAACGGTTGAGATCAATTTTAGAGGTTGGGATTGGGTGATAGGAGGGTGGGCCACACATAGCTTCTCCATGGAAGCCATGGACGATTCTTCTCTTAGGCTTGCTTGGGAAGAATAAGAGAGAATGAGAGAGAGAGAGAGAGAGAGAGAGAGAGAGAGAGAGATGATGGAAGAGGAGTGATGGGAGAGAAGTGAGGGTGGAGTGACATGAGAGGTAAGGTGCTTGTTGACTTTATGGCACTTGTGTAAGAGAGAGGTAAGGCTAGGGTATGGGTTGCTTGTACTTGACTTTGATTGATGGATTGATGTGACACTTGATGTGATTGATGAGACATTTTCTTGGGATTTGCAATGCACAGCGTTTTCTTCAAACTGAACGTGGCACACATCTCCTGGCCTGGGTATCGCCTCGGCAAGCGAGACGCGACATCGAAACCGCGGCGACGGCGCGGTCGCTAGGGTACAAGTCTTGAGTTGAGTCGACTCGGGTTGACGGCGCGTGACTCAAGGTCATGCGCAAATACCGATTAAGGATCGAAGGTTGCCGGAATTCGACCGGGAAGTCTACGAAACGGTACGGTCTAAAATACGGGTCTTACAGTAATTATGTGATCCAATCCATGTAAGACAAAGCGTGGTCCGAGCTATTTAAGGCAGGTATGTGATCAAGCCCGTATAAATCAAATAGGGCCCGTAAGATGGTAAGTCTTTAACATGTTATATTCAATCCATAAGATAATCACAAACAACCACATTTGGTTAATTAGTAAACTATACAACATGTGGCAACCGAATCATTCATGTTACTAGTATTAAAGAGACATGGATGCTTCACACACAAAACAAAGCAAGATCTTGCCTGACAGAACATTTTCAACCGTTTGGTCAAGATTCAACATCATACGTTACATAAGCCAATCATACACCATATTAGCATATTCTTGAAATGAAATGGGTAAACTAAATAATTTAGATATACTACTTACATAGAATTAAAGTATCATTTATGTCCAAGTTAGTGAATTTAAGTGCGAAGCTCAAAGGGTGAGTCCTCACCTTGGTCAAGTAATCTAGTTGTGTGTAGCCCGCTAGATAGCACGAATGAAGTCTGCTAGAGTCAATCCTGGTTGTTACTTGTGTGTCTACGACCTGGTCAAAATGCTAATGAAATTGCTAACAACCAACTATCTATAAACAATGGGCTCGGTGAAAAACTACCAAGTTAACTCAGTAACAAAATGATTAAAAATGGGTATGAATTTACCTCGACTTAATAGCTTAACTTGGCAACTCAGATTTGGCCAAACGACAAGTTGTGGAAACAACTACGACCCGCCGAGTCGACTCACTCCCACTCTCTCTTTTCTCTACCCTCTTTCACTCTCCTTCTCCCCTCATTTCTTTCTTTTCTTTTCTTCTTCCTAGTACTCTCTCTTCTTTCTTTCTCTTATCCCTCTTCTTCTTCTACCCCTTTTTTTCTCTTATATTGTTGGAATGTGTAGCAAGCACCCGGACCGAGTCAACTCGAACTCAACTCAGCAGCGAGTTGACTCGACTACTATAACACCCCATACTTTCTAGTACTCAAGTGTTACCATGTGATTTAATTTAATGTAAATACAAAAAATATATATAATACAACCTAAATTTATATACTATGAAATTTTATTTATATATTTTATAAATATTTGAAGTTTCATGTTAAAGGGATATGTAACTATAATCCATATCATGTGCATATACTTACAACGTCATTAGTATAAATTACAAACTATAGATTTTATAATACATAAAAATAACATATACTAGAAAATTTTATAATGAATAACATGTTTTAAACAATTTAATGATTTATATAACTTAAAAAAAAAAAAACCTAACGCATATATGACCATACAAATAATATATAAATAACACATATGCATACACACACACACACATTAATCTCTGCTTACTGACATTCATATAATTTACATATATTAACAATTTGTGAGAATATAAATTATATATAACAAAATATATAAGGAAAATAATTTCTAATAATAATAATAATGATAATAATAATAATAATGATAATAAAATGATAGTGAAAAATAATAATAATAATGGTAATAATAAAAATAATAATAATAATTATTATTATTACAACAGTAAATAATATTATTAAATGTAGTATAACATAATATTTAGTGTCATAAAATTAGAATAGGCCATATATCCATAACCTGACCATTGGGTCTTAGCTTAAATAGTCTCTTGGACTGTTTTAATCGTTGACATTCAATTTCGGGTTGATCCGACCAACAAATCAGTGGAAAATCTATAAACGACACCCGAATCAGGTAGTGGGGCCCACCTGAGCCTCACATGTGCCCCAAACTGGGCTAGGGCCCCTGTATAGGGACCCCAAACCAGTTGGACGGGGTAGATCCAACGGAAACATTATAGTAGAACCCACATACAGTGCATGTGCACCTTGGACTATGAGCACGGGACGTGCACTGGATGAAGTTGCTCGGTCAAACAGCCTTTGATCGAGCAAAAGTTTCAAAATGGCTGGAATCTCTTCCGCCATTGAGGGATTTGAATATGTAAGACTTTAGACCCCAAAGTGAGCCCCACTAAACATTTTCTGAACGATCCGCACTGTCCACCTCACTTATAGTGGCCCACTAAACAAAACGTATAGGTTTCCTTGACCCACGCACTGAAACAACAAAGATCAGCCCCAACCGTCTATTTCCTTCATGTGGGGGGCTGAGATTCAATAGGAAAGACCATCAGGTAGCTTGTTGGGCAAGCCAACATTCCATGGACCAGAGGTTTTCAACCTCCCTCCTTGCCAGCGGAGGGGAGTCCTCTCACAACCCAAAAATGGCTGACAACTAAGATGGCAGGAAAAGGAGAGTTTCCTCTTTTGTTGGCAATGATTGTCACATCAGTAGCCGTCCGATGGGCCACGTGGCTTCATCTCAGCCCTCCTGCATAGAAGGTATGAGAAGAGATAAAGGAGTTTCTCATCTCATGAGAATAGGGAGGAAAATAGAAGAGATTTCATGAGATGAAGCAAGATCTCATCCGGGATCCTAAAAGTGGGCCCCACACCGCTAATGGCCCATCCAGACCAATCAAACGGTCCGGATCGCCCAAATATCCCTTGAAGGACAATCCACCATTAAAGGGTGGGTCATCTTCCCCAACGACCCACCAAGCCACGGCTGATAGATGGGCCCCATTAGGTGTGGAAATTTTACTCTTAGGGAGCCTTGGGCTTTACAAACACATCCCCAAGCATGGATGAGCCCCATGCATGGCCGTCCTTAAATCCTAACCATTGCATTTGGTGGGTTTTTCCAACCGTTGGTGGCTCCTCTCACAGCCTATAAATAAGACCCTGTTGATGGATTTTTTTAACCCGTTGTCCTTTCGCAACTGGGATGCGTAAAGTCCTTTCGCAACTGGGATGCGCAAGTCCTTTCGCAACGGATGCGCAAAGTCCTTTCGCAACTAGGATGCGGAAAGGAGTTTCCTAAAACGATAAAAAAAGGGTCCCTAGGATTTTTCTACGTATGTTGAGTTGATGAGAAAAATACAAGAGGGCTATCAAAGGTGAGAAAGAGGGAGAAAGAGAGAAAGGAAGCTTATAGAAGGGAGGTTACTGCTCGTGGAGGTTTTTCTACTTTGCAATTTATATCTCAGCGTTTCTATGTCCTCATAATCAGTTAGATCTCTTCGTTTCCTCTATTTCTCTTATTGTTTATCCACTCCCGCGTGAGTGACGAAGATTGTAACGTTCTACTTCATAGTAGATTGTTGATCTGGACGAGGTCCTGTGGTTTTTACCTTTTTGAGGGTTTTCCACGTAAAAATCTCTTGTGTGTTGTGTGATTGATGCTTTGATTTATTTCATTGCTTTATTATCCATAATTCTGGTTTGTTTCGGGAGGCTAGATCCAAAGGTTTGTGCAAGGCATCCCAACACCTGTTGCTTCAGGAAATTCCACACCAGAAACAGAGAGAATAGAGAGCGAGAGAAAGAGAGAAAAAGGAAGGAGAGAGAGAGAGAGAGAGAGAGAGAGAGAGAGAGAGAGAGAGAGAGAGAAAAGAGAGGGAGAGTCTGTGTTGGAGGACGGTTTAGCCAAGCAAAACCAGGTCCTCCTCCTTCCATTGTTCCTCTTCATTTTTCATGTAGTTATGAGGTCCGTTATAAGCCACATTTGGGGCCAAAAATCTGACCATAGAGAAGCCTGAATATGGCTTGAATGAAGGCTCTGTTTTGTGACTAAAACATGGCCTGAGTGCAGGCTCCAATTGAGGCCGAGCATGGCTTGAGTGTAGGCTCTGTTTGAGGCCAAACAATGGCCTGTGAATGGGGCTGAAACTCAGACAAAAAATAGCCCATAAACAAGCCCTGTTGGAGCTACAACATGTCCCAGGAATCAGACTGATAACAGTTCGAAAAATCGGGCCGTACAAAGTGTTGTTTCTCAGCCTGAAAACAGCTGGAATCACAACCTGTAAACAGCTGATGTTTCTGCCTAGAGACAACTAAAAATACAACCTGCAGCTAGCTGGGTATCCAGATGGAAACCAGTTGGGAATTCCAGCCTGAGAACGGCTGAAGTTTCAGCCTATGAGCAGCTTAAAACGGTTCCCTAGCTGGACCGTTAGTGGGTCTGGAAACAGGGTAAACCTGCCCAGATGACGGCCTCTATGTGGGGCTCTAGAGGGACCCAAAAATCTGGCCTCAGTTAGGCTCCTACCTGGACCTTAAAAACCAGCAAACACCACGTCTGCAGGTGGGGGGCTGCACCACACTGACTGGTGGGCCTCACGATAACTTCCACGTGGACCACACCATATAAATCATTGTGGACCACACCACGCCACCATGGGCCCAGTACCATTGTTGGTGGACCTCACCAAACTCCAAGTGGACTACACGCATGAGGGACATCCCAGTTAGACAGAAACCTGGACGTGCCTCCTTGCTAAAAAAATAAATAAATAAATAAAATAAAATATATAATAATAATATTTATTATAAAGTATAGCATATACTTGTGAAATATACAGCTGGTGGGCCACACACATGACCCACCTTGACGCATGGGACCCACCTACACCGTTCAGCAGATCTAACGGTGGGTGCCCACCACAAGCTGTGTTGTGATCCAAGCCGTCCATCTGTTTAAACAACAGATGGGGGCCCCACCTAGGATGTATTTGGGACCGACCCAGTCCATCTGAACATGGAAAACTCTTCCACGTACGAGACCACCTTGATGAGCCTATTCGAATCCAGACTGTCCCACTTGTTGTGATTGTTGAAGTATCCCTCCAGCACATCTAAAGTATGATAAAATACTTATATATATATACATAGTGTTATGATGGGCCCTACATGAACCACGTTGATAGGATATTTAAATGTATATCAGATACATATGATAATACATGAGATGCATGTGACATTAATATAATATTTAAATATATATCAAGTACGTGTGGCATTGATATAAGATATTAGATACATGTGGTGGGCCCCATGTGGGATCCACGTTGATATAATCACATTTACACCGTCCCTTTAGACCGTGCTAATGAAAACCACCAAATGCAGGTGTTAAAATCAGACCGTCCAAGGTCTGGCCATGGCTCACCTCACTGCAATGAACTCATGCCCCATCCAGACCCTCCAGGTCAGGGGGCATGCAAGATGGTGTGGTTCATCTAAACTATCCATCCTCCTTATAGGCTTGGGATAGAAGATAAGGCAGATCTGTCCATCAGGTGGACCACACTGTGAGATCAGTGAAAGATTGACCAACCACTGGTAAATCCATTGGGGTCACAAAAGGCCTTAGATTATTATGAAAAATTTTCCTTCCAGGTCTTCATGACCACGTGAATAGATTGAATGGAAAATAAACATTATGGTGGGCCCGACGGATTTTAGAACAGTAAAAATCATTACCTCCATTATTAATTTTGTATGATCTAAATAATCTATAGATAGGATTCAGTTTTGAGGAATGCTATAAAATGATCCCCGAATGGTGTGGATGTAGTATGTAGACCTCATCTTGACGTTATATACGTTGGCCCTATATGACGTGTGAGGCCCGGTCTAGCCCACAATGATGATAAGCATGAGCCCAGTTGGGCCACCTTACTTAGGTAAGCATAAGGTGGGCCCATTCCCTCTAACGTAATCCTAAAGGGCCTTGTTATGATCCCTTCAGACCCTCATGTTAGTTAGGCAAACCATGGAAATACCGACTAACATAAACCGTGCTTTTAGGAGATTCCTTGGGTAACCTGGGACTGCAAGAGAACTTAGATCAGGAACACGAATGCAACCCTACAGGTGATGATTCTTCCCCTTGAGCTTTCCATCTTCTCATTAGCCTAAGTTATAGTTTTTATTTTAATTTATAATAAATATCTCCATTTCATAGCTACATGTGTTAATTGTTGAAATTGAATTGTTACATCACATGCTTAATGTTTATCATGTATATTTGATTTATGTTATTGGACTATTTGTGGATTGCTTCTGGGATTTAAACTAGTACATTGGTGGGAAACCTCCACTTATAAATGTACACCCATACTTGGGATGTAACTTGACTGGTTGTGATAGTAATGGACCTTGGGCTTAGTGGTTATTGAATGATGATTTAAATTAACCATTGATGTGGGCCTACCATCCAGGGTTGTTGTGTCCAACGGTTTTCAAGGATAGTCTTTTATCACATGATTTTGATATTCACCCTACGTGGTTTTATTTTGATATTTTTCCTATATGGGCTCAATGTCTTATACTGTGCAACCATGCGATAGTAAGCCCCATATGTTGTAATATGATTGACCACTAATCGACAGTTTTCCATTAAACATCCTAAGGTGGTAGTCTCATGAGCCAGGGATGGTGGTAATGAGACACTATGCCCAAGCTGTCGGCCTACGCTGAGTTATACGCTCCTGTAGTGACCTTGAGCTTACCTAAATTGGCTGATTGTAACTGGACTAATAACGGTTTTGCTAATCATGCATCCATAGCATGTTGGCGATGACGGGTGGCTATTCTAGATGCTGTAACACGTGCCCTTAGAATCTTCGGAGTATCATTTCGCTAGCTCCTAGACCACCGACTATCGACCCCTGTCCGACTGGATGATTTTTCCAGGTCAATGATTTGCATGGGTGACAAGCCCAAGTCTGGCTGGATGTGCATCTCCAGGCCGATGTGCATTCATACATCCATGCATTTAAAAAGACTGCATCATGTATTATTTTGATTGCTTGTTGTTTTATAACTATGCTTACCTAATGCGGCGGTGTATAATCTTGAGGGGAATTCACACTGAGCTGGCCACTCATCCATCAATTATACAACTGTACAGGTAGAACAGGTGACCCAGATGATGTATATGATCAGACTTGATGGGAGTTATGCTGGTGCCATGGATGCACGACTGTATTGCTAAGAGGAGTTGTGTGGTCATGCGGTTTACATTTATATGCTTTCTATTATTTCTTATGTATGCAGATCTTATAATCGTTAATGTTGAGACATTGGTTTATATAAGTCATTATGGGCTACTTGTATATTTGAATGATAATGAAATTTCCCTTATGTTGATTTGTTCACTCTACGCTCATCTGCTTACTCTGATAAAGGAAAAATATATATATATACTCGAATTTGACCATCTTTTAAAGTTAACACTCGGGTTTTCGAGAAACGAGTCATATACTCAGGTCCTGAAAACACGGGGCGTTACAACTACCAACCCTCTTTTTCTCTCTCTCTCTCTCTCTCTCTCTCTCCCTCTATTTTCCTTCTTCTCTACTCTCTATCTCCCTCTTCTTCTTCTTTTTTTTTTTCTTTAAAAAAAAAAACGTCCAGCAACCCTGGACTAGACCAGGAGCGGACCCGACCCAGCCACTGTTGGCTCGACTCGTCTAGGTTGGGTCGGGGCAGCAACCACTGACCCAAATCTCCCTCTCCTCTCTTTTGTCTTCCTTCTACTTCCAAGAGGACCCAAGGGGCCCAAAACTCACCCCATGCTCGGACAGCAAGAATGAGAAAGGGGCAGCGCCCTCCCTCATGTTTTCTTTCTTCCCCTGCTTCTTTCTCTGCTCCTCTCTTTCTCTCCACTTTCTTTTCCTTTTCTACTGTTCTCTCTCTCCTTTTCCTTAGAAGAGCACGGACCGAGTTGGGACTCAATCCAGCCCGCTGTGATGCGGAAGGAAGAGAAGACGCTCTTGGCTCTGTTTCTCTCTCGTGTTTTCTTTCCTCTTTCCTTTTTCTCTATTTTTTTCTTTTTAGATAGCTGCCCTAAAAGGAAGCTTATATAAGCCACATTAACTCTATCTTGGAGAGTCCAAAACAACTAATCAACAAGGTAGTGGAGTTATTAGTTAAACTCGTTTAAACTCTGTTGCAAAAGATTGGTAAATCAGAGGTTGATTTGAAGGCATGGATAACATCTATTGATATAGATGGTCATCTGGTGTTAGGGGCCACCAGATGGACACTTCTTATCTGATAATGGGGCCCACTGAAGGGTGGTGGGTTTCCTGGGCAACCGAAGAAGATGATGGCCATGATCATGGTAGATTTTCATTGGACGGCTCATTGCCCAATCTGAAACTTTTGAAAGGACTGGATTGGTCCCTAGGTACTTGTGGAACCCACCAAATAGACGACTATCAGCACATTTAAGTGATCTGGTTTCAACAGTAGTGGCGCGCGCAACTCGAGCTAGCTATTGAGGAAGCCTTAGTACGAAGGGTTAGGATGATTTTCAATGAAAGGCTGAGATCTCAAGAGAGGCTTTCACGTGGATTGCCAGCGTGGAATGCAGAGGAAATGGAATCCTTTCCATTTTGGAAAGAGATGTGCTTGTTAGCCTGATTTGTGGTCGATTTGGTGTATACTTGTGCGCAATCCAATGACTGAAACCAACAGGGCTTGGTCAGACCAATGCCGTGGACATTATGAACAGTTCAAATCATCTGATAAGGGCTAGTGGTGGGTTGTCCCGTGGCAAAAGGAAAACGGGTTCGGTCTGTTTAAAAATCCCAGCAGTGGGAAGGAGAGGGAAATTTTCCTTTTTAAGGAGATTGCGGGTTAGACGCGATTTGACTCGTCTCCCTGATCCGATGCACCTCGGGTGCACTCCAACCGTGCACACCCACACTTGTGTGGGATCCACCATGATGAATCTAGCAAATCCATTCCATTCATTTGTTTTATCAGCCCATATTAGGGCCCAGTCTAAAGAATAAGGCAAATCCAAGGCTTAGGTGGGCCAAATTTTGTGATTTAGGGGCCTTAATGGTAGGTTTTCATCAATCCAATGGTTAGATTGCATCTGAACGTGTTCATCAATGGTTGCAAAGGTTTGTAGTTCATTTTAGGGAAAAATTTCATTTACTTCTATGATCCATGGATCCTATAACTAAATTGAACGTATGATCGTGAGTTTTAATGGACAGATCACCTCAACACGGATTGATAGTGGTCCACAAAGTTGTTTATACGAAACCTAACCTGTCCATTAGCCCAATTAGCTTGAGGTGGACCACTAATCTGACCGTGAGGTAGGTCCATAGCCCAAGTGGGCCTTCCCTGATGTTTTACATTCCCTTTGGTGATACTTGATGGTCTAACGGTCGGATCATGACCTAATATGTTCATTAGTGGTTCTTAGTACTTCTAGCCCTGCCTATATGGAAATATTCAGTGGGTTTGATGATCTCAAGGTCCAATCACAACAGTAGAGTGGTGGATCGTCAGATTGAGTGAATTGACTCGATAATCTGTGGATTGGATGTTTGAAACGACTGCTTGGTGTAACCTTTGATAGTCAGTCCTTGATACCGACAATCTGATGGTGAGATCTACTCAAATCTCTAGTTCATAGTCTTATGAATATTGGAATGCATCTAGTTAACATCTATTTTAGCGGTTGGATCATTTCGAAGTTGAACATCAATCGTCTGAATGTCCTAGGCTCCATTTTGAGTGAGAAATCAAGTTAGGGATTGTTAGGTTAAGGGATCTGTATTCAGTGAACGGTGGATATAATGATTTGGTCCTAGGTCTAAGGTGTTCTAAGGTCTAATGGTCCACTAGGTGGACAATTTTGATCCTTACAAGATGTCTTCAACTTACCGATCTATTTCGGGTGGTTTAGACTTGTTTTGATTCCAAGACAAGGGTTAGAGGTCCCAGATTTATGATTTGATTGCTATCTTGCTAAATAGACGTGTCCCTTATGATGTACACAAGGGATTATTGGGTTGTCTTATTTTTTTTTATTAGGTGATTGGTGAGTAGGACCCTTCCTACATGTCATTGGACCCATAAGTTACAAGGATGGTCTCTCTGTGAATTATTTGATGATAGTTCTATAGTTTTATTCCGCATTTCACATGTGCCTGAATGCTTTCTATGACTTAAACGGTAACACCCAAGTGTTCAAAGTACGGGGTGTTACAGTTCAAGGGTTGGGTCTTCATGTGTGCGTAAAAGGTTCGCACAAGGCCCTCACTAGCATGAGATTTCCCTTCAAGCATAAGGCCCCAACTATTCACCAGAAGGTGGTCGATCACTGGATATTCTCCAAATAACCTCTCATTCACATGAGCTTCAAAAACAACCTTGCGTTGGTGAAACTTACCGAGCTTAATCCCGCCAGTAGAGATCTCTCTATTGGGATTTGGGGATCAAGGTCTCGCTTTGACCTTTTCTCGGTGCTCGAACTCGTACCGGCACTCATCTTCTTCTTGGATTCTCTCGGACGGCTTGCCCCAGCTTCATCCGGGGCCACTCGCTTCTTTCCCACGAGGGAAAGGAGCATAGAAATGGGGAAGATGGAAGTCACCACCTCAAAGAAAGCCATGGAGGTGGAAAGGTGTATGGAATGGAGAGATTTTAAGGAGATGGAGAATATAGGACCTTAGAAAGGGGATTTTTGTGTCCAAATGAGAGGAGTCTGTGATGTGTAGGGAGGATTTAGGAAGGTGGAAAGTAAGGGGAGGTTAAAAGGGAAGCATGCAAGGAAGAAAGAGGTCCTACAAGCATGAAGACGGAGATTTGAGAGTGGAGAGTTTAGGGAGGGTTTAGATGAGTGAAAATGATGGGAAAAAGGGTAAATAGGGTTTTTAAGGGAGTGTAGGGCCGTGCAAAGGGACTCCCACACGTGGGAGGAACCCACATGGTCAGGCCGGCGGCAATGCGCCACTGTCATGGCAGTGCCGTCGCAATCCTCTGGGGCATGCGGTGCACCACCGATCTGATGGCGTCGCCACTATTTGGTAGTGGCCACTCCCCTCGAGGCCCTGTTCACGCTCCATGGGACCCCCTAGGCCCCACTAAATGCCTTAGTTTGACCTCTGTATTGAATGTGGTCCACGTACTGCGGTCCAAGAGCTATTTTCTGCCTAAACGGGTTCCTAGACCGAGTGCACTAACTCAGATGATTTTGATTTGTTACAGGCAAGTCCTAGGTTCATACTAGTTAAGGTTAAACTGATCCCGTGCTTAGCGGAACCTGTTAGGCCCATAAACCGGGCTAAGGAATCTCTTGAGCTGCTCGAACTGCTCGAACTTGTGTTGTTCGTTCTGGTCAGTTCAGGTCATCAATTCTCTAATTAGAACTGATTTAGATCACTTTATCTATCCCAATTTCTTCTACTAGTGCCCTAACTAGGTTACAAGGGTCGATTTCGGCATCTAGGCGAAATCCTGGGTTCCTAATATTTGTTTCTAAATTTTCGTCGCTCCCTCCTAAGTAAGAGTGCGTCGTGTTAAACCTGTTACCTTAGGCCCAGTTTCATCCAAATCATACTCTAATACCAACTCTGTGGCGCCCTGAAATTTAATGACTGAGTAACTACTCAACTCTCGAATTCTCGAGTGCCACATGTGTAATGATAAGTCACATATGCATAAGTTAATTAGGTATAAGCAAGCAATGATGAATTAGACTAAGCATGTTTAATCGTTAATCAGATAATTAAGTTCTAAGTGCTACTAACCAAAGAAAGTTCCATCGAAAATTCATAACCAACCTAACAACTTAATAAATTTGAATAACAGATATCAAGGGATCCAATCTCATACGCTCATCACACCCCAAAATAATCTGGGCTCTAGCCTAATCCCGCCGACATCCACCTCACTAATATGCCCCATCAAACTCCTGGTAGTACGCCCGCTCCTCGTTGTCGTCGACACCGACATCATCCAATGCGTGCTCCTCCAGGGTACATGCATCTATATCGGGTTCTGGTTGGTGTTTTAGAACACCGTCCTAGAGTAGGAGTGAGTGATCAACTCAATGGTACCATTACCAATAGGCATACGAATTATCATACATAGGATACATTTAACGAACATCAAACAGCATAGAATCTTAAACACCGTTGTTAATGCAAATGCATGGTTATGATATGATGCATGCTCCTCACCAACCAGTGCTCCCTTAAGCGACGACATCTAACGTCCGCAATGAAACAACACTCCCTTAAAAGCGACCTCGACTACATAATCGTCAACAAATATAATGCAATGTCGTGAAATATGTTAGCCTGGTTGATTAATTAAGTTCATTCGTCCAGCAAGTTGGGGACACTGGAATACCTTAATGAAGTTATTGCCCTATCCCGATCGTGTGGCTCAAGGGCCGTGGTCATGTGACGCTCCCAACCCTTAACCCTATATTGGGGTCGTCAATCCGGAAAAGTAGTATAAACATAGATGAAATAGATTGGGACTCAAATGTCCTACTCACGGTCATTGTAGGGAGGTCGTCACCCCAACATAGGCCGACAGCACAGGTACAGTGTCCCATACCACCGTTCCCGGCTCACAAGTCTAAGGGCTCAATGGACACTACAGGGAGGCTCGTCACCCCAGTGTAGGCCGACAGTATAGGCATAGTGTCCCATACCACCATCCCCGACTCATGAGACTTTGTGGGCCGTACATAATAATTAGAAGTGGGTGCAATGGTCTTAGGGTACTTCAGGTTCATACAAGCGTGATCAAACATGGTTAACATACAAGGATGGTTGACTTATAGTCAATATGCCCCGACGGGCTGAACCGTAGCTAATCGACCTGAGAGCATTGTCTCGTGTAGTCCAACTACGGCCAACAACCTATAGTTTAACTATTCAGGCTAGATTCACTCACGGACAGGTCCAAAAAGGACCGCCCAAGAAATTCCAGGTAATCGGCTAATCCATAGGGGAATATGCAACAATTCACAATAAAACATGGATTCCTTAGATATAATTCATATATGACTGACACAATTTCAGTATAATCAGTACATGGACAGCCACACACAAAGTTCTACTAAATTTTACAGGTTTTACACAACATATTCTAGCCTATACAATTTGTGGACAGCCATATAGCAATACACTAAACTAAATCTTCCACAGGTCAACATACATCATATAATTCTGCCATGCATTGAAAATCTAGACAAGTGACTCGACTCATTCAACCAATCCTCATCGTTACATGCCTACACTCAAGCATATTCGACACAAATTGAGGAAATCAGAGAATCAAACATCAAACAGCAATTCATGTCTTCTTTCCAAGAAAATTAATTCCAAATTAGGGAATCAACAGTAAATTAGCAAAAATTTGGGGAAAATCAAATATTTGCATCCTACATGACATGTAAATCATTAAGTCATATGATTGGGATATTAGGGTCTCATCCCTTTTTATAATTTTAGTAATTCCTAGTCTTTTATCCTAGTTATATAATCCAAACATAAATTCGGCCACATGCACTAACAATTCACCAATCACATTAATTAAACCTACTCTGGGGGTGATAACCGGCTACCTAAAGGTAATGGTCCGTACCTATTCTTAATCGGAGGTTGTTGAGATGGTTCTAGCAACGCCGGGTTCGCAAGCTCGAGGTGTTAGGTCCTTGCATCGGTCAACAATTACATGCATGTTGCGGGAAATTAAAGAAATAGGGTGTATACTCCTAATTCACCTTAGATGGGTTGGAATTTCTATTCCAACCATGAAGAATGATTAAGGTTACCAGCAGAGGAGGGGAGAGGACGTTGAGATTTCCTAAATTTGAGAACCGAGACCACATGCAAGCACAATGGCCCCCTTCTCTCTCTCTCTCTCTCTCTCTCTCTCTCTCTCTCTCTCTCTCTCTCTCACTCTGCTACTAAGAATTGGATTTGAGAGAGGATAGAACTTTTATATGCTCAAGATTATTTCAGTTGACCCTAGCTTTTGGGCAATTCCCCAAATAGCCAAGTGGGGCCCATCTTATGTTATTAGAGCTGCTCTGATGGACCCCTGGCCATCTGACACATGGGATAGGTGCCCCATGGCTTGATGAAGGGTTAGGCTAAAAATAGCGGTGAAGACCGCTTGAGTTGAAGCGGGAATATGTCAATATGTCCTAAAGGGGGGTGAATAGGACTTTTTAAAGTTTTTATGATTTATTTAAAATCCTATCACACTAATCCTAACAACGGACACATATTAGGATTACTCAAAAAAAATAACTCTACTGGCTTCCAAGCCCGATAGAGGATCCAATCACAAACTATGAAAGAAGTAAACAGTATACAAACTAGTTTATGATGGATATGACTGTATAAGTGTGTGAGGTGTGATATCAGATATATGGATATGAAAGCATTGACATAAACCACACACATAGAAGAATAGCAATTGCAAACACAGTCATTTTTATAGTGGTTCGACTACTTGTCTACTGTAACATCCCGGATTTTTGCCAACCTGGGATTAGACGTCCTTAGACAATGGGTCGATCCTAAAACTTTATTAACTTGTCAGAACTGAATCCCACAGTCTAAAATTACTTCAGAACTCATTTCCTTCACAAATCCCACCCTTCACCACCTTGTTCTTTCAATTTTTTTAAGTACTTTCACCCTAGACACTATCTTAAACTAGCTAAGTAGTATAAGTTGGATTACTTTATATACAAACTACGAAGGCCCAGGTACCACCTTAGGCAGAAATCACTTAAGATCAAATCCTTTAGAAATGAGATAAAGTAACTAAGTGCGAAACTAGATTAGCTACGAAATCCGCTTGATCCACTTTAAATACGATCTGCAAGACCCAAAACTTGTAGAATCATTGACGTTAGGTTACCCTAAAATCTAGGATCAATCTCATTACTTGGCTGCTCTCGGGAGCATCTCGAAACTCCGTATCAGATCTGAACCACCCATCGAAAGTCCGATTAACACAAAGTTAAGGACTTAGGACCGCCTCGCTGGGCTTGACAACCATCTCGGAACTCAAATCCAGACAGTGTCCCACGGCTGTTCGCTTAAGTCCGGAGCGAGGAGTGTGAAAACACTTGGCTTTCTTTATAAATAAATATCTCAAATAGTAATTTGAGACTTGACGCTTGCAAGTCAGTATTAAGCAACCTGACCGTCAGAATCGGACCAAATTACACCCCCGGATCCGGAAAAATTTTATACACGTGTTAGTGTACTCGAAATCTCCGATCGAGATCCGCTAACCGTTGATCTGAAACTGGTCCGCCATTTACGATCTGGGAACCCGACTGGAACGAAAACTTAACTCCACCTAGATCCATAGTTAGTGAGCTTAAGTCCGACCTTTGGCTCAAGGGGGGGGCTTTGGAAATGCTCCGTTGAGTTAAAACAGATGCCCTTTAGACAAAACCCAAGTATACCTTGACCATAAGTCTACTTTAGTGTATTGTTAGGCTATATAAGGACCTTAGAAACCTCTCTCTCACAGCCATACGAATTTGAGAGAAACCCTAGAGAGAGAAGAGAGAAAAGAGAGAGAAATTGTGGGAGATGTGGGAGGATCTCCCTGCCATGCTTCCCTGCCACTATTCGTGCTTAACCACTCCGTTCTTAGCGCTTTCCCGGCGATTCCGACGTCATTTCTAGGTAAGAAACCCTAAACCTAACTTGCTTTGGGGTTTTGTAGGTTGTAGGTTATGAAATAGCTAACCTATTTCATTTTATAGGTTACCAAACTGCCGTAGATGAAAGCTTAGTAAACCTATTGGATTCGTTATGATTCTACGACAAAAGGTGCGGACTTTAGGTGTATAGGTTATGATTTTCAATGCTTTTAATGTCAGATAATGATATATTCATGATCTGCATGCAATTGCACATGTACAAAGTGCTCTCTGTTTTCCATTTCGATTAAAGATGAAGAATATGGAATTTTACATACTCTAGGTATTTGTAGAAAGTACCGTATACGTATAAATTTTGAAAATGTGTTTGCCATGATTATTTGTTATATGAATATATTATATATGGATAAAATAATTATTTGGCGAAAGGACTCGCCCTAATATATGTTTTGCTAATATACACTATGTATGTTGAAATAGTGTATTCTAGAAAGTACCGTATACGTATAAATTTTGGAAATGTGTTTGCCATGACTATTTGTTGTATGAACATATTATATATGTGTAAAATACTTGTTTGGCGAAAGGACTCGCCCTAATACATGTTTTGCTAAGATGCACTATGTACGTTAAAGTAGTGTATTCTAAGTGTTTGTGAAAATGACTGAATGAGTATAGAATTTTCATTCGTGCTCACCATGACTAATCGTCATGGATATATGATTGTTGTATTGGCGATACCACTTTGACGAAAGAATTTGCCCTAAATCACGCCACGCCCAATATACACTATATATGCTAAAATGTGTAGCCCAAGTGTTTGTGGAAATGACTGAATGAATATGGAACTTGGATTCCTACTTTCCATGACTATCCATCGTGGGTGCACGCGTGTTATAATTAGGCCAACTCCCTAGTGAAAGGATTTGGCCTAATACCTATGTGATCAACATATGTCATGTATGTTGATGTATGTAGTCTAAGTGTTTATTGAAGCATTTGAATGAGTAGTAGTTAGCAAATTGTAATGTATAAGGGTGTTGAGATATGATTCTCAACTCCTTTAAATATGTGTATGAATTCCTTGGATAACCGTGTGATTAGGAATTGAATTTGTACAAACTCATGCTTGTGTTGTGCTTCATAACATGTTCAACTGATTTTATGATTTTATCTATGTAATGCATATGTTTAAATTCATGTTTAAGTTGTATGATCCGTCATGGGTGATGGGGGAGTGGAGCAATGAGTGCGTGCAACAACCCTGGCAGCCCTAAACGGATATTATTAGGCTTTGATTGTATGATTTGAATCTTGATCCATTATTGCTTTAACTATCTGCAATTGAATGTGATTGGGGCTATGATTATAATCCAGGCAATCAGTAACGGGATTAAATTCGTGGCTGGGATTCATTTGCCACGTGAGATGTGTTCGATGAACCCGAGTTGTACTTCGGTTGGCGATAGTGGTTGGCCACGCGAAGTGCTTATGCACTTCATGTCGCCCGACTTATCATGCACTCGAGCTAGCCGAGCTTGTCAAGTAACCTGATCTGTCTCATGTGTGTTCACCATGTTTGGACGCTACTGCTTGAACCTAGGGTACCAAACTTACTAGTGAAATTCCATTAACTATGGTACCTCGATCCGCTAAGACTCATGAGCCGGGCATGGTGGTATAGGACACCGTGGTCGAGCTGTCGGCCTACGTTGGGGCCACGTGCCTCCCCGTAGTGACCAGTGAGCAACCAGAATTGTGAGCCAATTATGGTGGTATGGGACACTATATTTGTGTTGTCGACCTACATTGATAAGGTGATGGGGGAGTGGTGCAATGATTGCGAGCAACAGCCCTGGCAGCCCTTTGTAGTGACCTCGAGCATACTTTGAATTTGCGGTGAGGCGATGAGTTTTGTCGCAGTGTATAGAGTATGAACTAGGCTTGTTTTAATTTAGTGATGAACCGTTAAAGAGGTGATGGGGGAGTGGTGTAACCATTGTGCGTAACAGCCCTGATAGCCTCTGCAACGACCTAAAAACACACCATCGTATGAGATTAACTAGGACTGACAACCCTAGATTGGATCATGTTTGGGAATGATACAAGGGAGGTACCTTAGTTTCCCAATACTGCTGTTTGAAATGGACTAATAACAACTCGGTAATCATGCTCATCATCGCATTGCATGTGCCTGGAAGATGTGGAGCACTGAAGGATGTAAGCATGCCGTGAACGTAAGATGGTGTCGCACGAGGGTGGTAACATGTTAACCTATACTTTATTGTTCCATTGAGTTGATCACTCACTCCCACGTTACGGGACAGTGTTCCGAACATCCACCAGACTTTGTCTGATTACAGATGGCGACGCTACTCCTGAAGCAGAGCCAGACTACTACTATAATGTTGAGGAGTTCTCCTACACGTAACTCTCTGACAGGTCTATGAAGACCTGGTATTGTATTGACAGGGCTATGGTACTTGGGATAGAAGACATTACACTTACACATTTGGTATATTGTAGAATTGTACTTGTAATTCATTAACCTGGTAACCTTATCACACTCTAGAGACTCACCACAGTTTTTATATTTTATATATCTATCACAGTCTTTCGCTTGCAATTTAACTGTCTCTGGAGTATGATATCCTGTTTTGGCTTAATCTAGCTCATGTTCAATGCACTAATACAGACAACATTTAATCATCATTCATTTTGTTGCATAAGTGATGCGTTGGAACTCGGGAGTTGAGTTTATGCTCAACCCCCGATTTTTAAGGCGTTACATCTACTCCACTCCCGGCTGCCGCACTCAACCCTTAAGTGTACCGAATTTCACTAAGGAGGTTTCCCAGGGTTCACCTCAAACATAAGGTTTTAAATCAGGTTCACCTTCAACCTTTACATAGAGGTTTCTACTCGGTTCACCTTTAACCCTGGAGTTTTACTGGTTCACTCCTAACCAGATATTTATGCTCTTCATAGAGCAAGGGTCCACACAACGCACCCGGATGTTTATGCTCTCCATAGAGCAAGGGTCCACACAATGCACCCACCACGTACACTCCTGCCGGAGGCCTCCTTGAGGACTTCAAAGGGTGAGAGCCACTTAAGACCCAATCCTAGAAAGGAATGATCACAAGTGTCCTCTTGAACTCTGAATACTTACAGATAAGCTGATGAGTCCCGTTAAGCACAATGCCAAAGATCTCCTCTTCCTTGTTGACGAAGAGTCTTCTGCTCCCTTGATCCGCAACACAAGATGATATACCAATACTCGGCTTCAGGTTAGGTCAAGGTGAAGATGGAATCCTACTCTCAAAATATTTAGAGCGATTCCAATCTTATGCATTCAAGGCATCCCAGCTTAATGATTTGCCATTAAGATCGTAGCTGGAGAATCCTTGAATGTGGAAGTTCATTCCCCAATCCACTCTATTAAATGTTAATGGTGAGAGTGGATTGGAGGATGAACTCCCTTGAGAGAAAGGGCTTTAGATATAAGATATAAGTTGAAACACTCAAAAGATGTCTCTTCTTTCTCTCACTGCAACAAAAGACAAGTCCTACATATATAGGCAAAGAGTTCCAATGGATATAAAATGGTCACATTTATGACAGAATTCAATATCATCGAGCAGGGTCGATATCATCGAGCGTATACTCTTAATAGCATCGATGGTCTGCTCGATGACTCGGACTTAATGTCATACGCTTTTGAAACTCTTTGCCAATTGGTCGATGAATTGAAACTATTGTCGATGTCATCGGATTTCGAACTCCGATTCCATCGATGACAGGTTCGATTAATCGACACATGAAAAATGAGAGAGACTTGACTTTGAGATATTTCAGGTTTTCATGAATGATCGGGAGAACCATCGAGATCATCGGAATTTGAATGTCGATGATATCGAGATCAGAGTCGATGCATCGATAAATCCAGCGGATTTGTCTTTAAGCTTGCTAGACAATTTATGATCTTGTTCGATGCAATCGACCTAATGCCGATATCATCGATATTTGAATATCGATTCTATCGAAGGGCCCCCAATCATAGTTAAAAACAACCTGAAATATTTGCTGTAAGAAATGCGTGCCCACGATCGATATCATCGATGGACCTCCGATCTTATCAATATTTGAATTCAGATCATATCATACGGTCATCGATATATCGAAGGAATTTGAGATTTTCATAAAAAAATAGGGGCGCCGGAAATCTGCCTGTTGATCTTATCGAGCCACTCTCGATGGACTCGAGATTTGAATATCGATGATATTGGTATGTGTATCAATACATCGATAATTCGTCCAGATATGTTGTGAAGTTGTTGGACATATTTAGTGCTTATATCGATGATATCGATAGGTATATCGATACATCGATAAATTTGTCTAGATGAAGATTTAGTTGCTTGACATTTTTGGTCCTTACAACGATAATATCGTTAAGGTATCAAGAACATCGACAGTGCAAGTCGATCATATTGAGGGTGCTTCAATAAAATCGACAAGGCGAGAAAAACTTAGAGATTTTCCTATTTTGCAAAAAGTTTTCTCACCCTAAAAATCCTAAGATGTATATCTTGTTTTTAAGGGTTTTTCTTTACCTAGTGTTTTGGGTCATGGGATGTGAGGCTATGATTTACCTATGGCGAGCTTCCACACATCCGGTTGAGGCAGACACTTGAATCGATTTTCCTATCGAGCTTTGTAGATAGTCTGACCCACCACTCACGTAACTTGACAAACCAGTGCACTTTCAATCTCCTCCTTTGTCAATTACGTGACAAAACCCCCAAAATACCCTAGAACACTTCTAGGCAAACATACCCTAAATTGTGTGTACATGCTTTTACACAATTTTACAATTTTTCCTAACCCACATGTACACAACCAGTAGTTACTCCCCCTTACTTCAAAACTCCCCCTTTCTTGGTGCAGTTGCTCCCCCTATCACCCGCAACACCATTAGATATACAATTTTTTCGCTCAGGGTGTTTTGAACTGTTCTCCCTCTTTTTGTCAATCATTGACAAAAATATCACAGTTGATATTGACTGAAGAGTGCATGGGAGAACCGATCAGGTAGAAGCAGATCATTGATGTATAAAAGATTTAATTCAATTCAATCAAACATCAATTTTCAGAATTCATGAATGCATATTAGATAAGATAAAGCAGTTGTATAGCAGTTTTTAATCATATGCAATCTATAACTTGATAAACCATGGGATTGTAACACAAAAAATATGGCATTAATGATAAGCATTCTATTCAATCATATTCAAAATGAAACCAAGGTTATCCAATTATCCAAAATAGACTGCACAAGATTAGCAGCAAATTAACAGTTATCCTAGTAAAAGCACCAAGCCCCAAAAAAATGATATGCAGTTAGCACAACCAGCTTCTACCATCTTCGCGAGTCACCACGTGTGAGTAAATCAACTACTTGC
Source organism: Magnolia changhungtana (assembly GCA_030180095.1). Lineage (NCBI taxonomy): Eukaryota > Viridiplantae > Streptophyta > Magnoliopsida > Magnoliales > Magnoliaceae > Magnolia > Magnolia changhungtana. The sequence goes on from JASAUF010000549.1 coordinate 996,057, forward strand.
TGATTTGTTTGTTGAAGAGAATCGACTTTTTCTTCAATCACGGTAAGACGTCTCTCACAATTGTGAAGTTGCTCCTCCATGCTCGCCATACCGTTCAGTAGGTGATGTTCAAGATGATGAGTTTGGTGATTTGCGATTGACTCCGGACTCAGCAATGGCGTTCGGTTGGATCCCCATGGATATGACGGAGGGGCATATGGAGCAGCCGACTGCAGGGGAGCATTGTTCTTAGGAAGAATTGAAGGAAGACAAAGTTGTTGTGCCACCTGAGCCAAATCACTGTCAAACCACTTCTCTGGATAGACTCTATCAGATGAGGCAGGAATACCAACATGATGAGCTAATTTACAAATGAGTACAGGAAAAGCTAGTGTATCCTGATGATTTCCTTGAATGACCCGAATTAGCTGCTTAAGAAGAAGTATAGGGAGGCATACCTGAACTTCCTGATATACATCGTACAACACATTTAACACAAAGGGAGACAGATGATTACCATTCACATCACATGGATAGACATTGGACCGAAAAATGTCATGAAGGATTTTAAAAGTGGGTCCAAGATGATTAATATGAAGGGAATTATCATCGTTCCGAGAAATAGTAGTTCCCTGACATAGTGCATGAGTTATCTTGCCCTAAACACCAAGACCATTTAGATTCCGACTGGTAATAGGAATACGAGTGACTTGGAGATCTAAAAGGTGACTCAAGGTGATGAGAGTGATGTGCTTGGAGTAGTGCAATAATTCTACTTGAACACAGGGTGGATCGTCACAAATAACATGACTTTTACTGAGGAAGTCATGGATCACTCCAATTTGATAAGTACCACCAAGATTCAGAATATTTTGCCATCCTATTACTTCTAGAAGCAGGTCTACACCAAAAGACTCGATGGTGCTGTTAAGAACCAGACGTTCAACAACAGTGTCTGGATGTCTCACCGATGGAGTGAGTTGATGCAAACTGAGTTGTTTTGTTTTCCCTTTTGAAGACTGAGAAAGAGACTTACCTTTCCCTTTGTTCATGATTTTTCAGTGTAAGAGGCAAGTAAAGGTAAGGAAGGTCAACCAAGAGAATGGAGGGTGCACGACCAAATGTGAGATTTAACTCTGGAGTGAAAGGGATGGAAGGATAATACCCGTTTCTTTTGAAGCTTCTGGGACCCATTGATGGTCTTCTGGCTGAGGATTCGAGCAGAGAGCAAAATAGAAAAATTTTCAGAGAAATCAAATTCTTTCACTCGATCGCCTTTTATCGGCCAGGAGTCTTCGATTTTATCGAAATTACTTTTGATTATATCAATGTTCCACATCCGATGTTATCGGCAATTGCTTCAATAGTAGTCCCGATCAGTGACTTTTCACATTCTGAAGAGATGTCGATGATATGGACCTATGATCGATTAATCAGGAATGACAAATCGATAGGCATGAAGAGGAATATTTTTCTTTTTCGACCCATCAAGTATACTAATAGCACACTCAGCAAAATTATGTACAATTATTGTACATCAAAAATTGTAAACATTTGCATGTTTATTTACAAAAGATTGAGGTGAGGAACCTCAGATATATCATTGAAGCTCAATAAAAAACATAAATTCTCATTTTAGCACTGGTTTAGATTCTGATACATGATCTGAACTAATTCTTCCTTACCCATTTCATTTTGTTGATCAATTTGAGTGGTGGTGCAGGGGCATTACTTCTATCCATATCCTTAAGAGAACTTTTGAAGTTTTGTATTTCTCTGGTTGATAATTCGTTAACATGATTCTGACCAAGTTAGGTTTAGTCCTCCTAGGTGTTATGCATTCATCCTTATAATGACCTGAATCACGACACAAATGACACACTGGAGTTGTTTTAGTTTTACTCCCAGAAGCAGCAGATTTTTCAGCTCTGAGAGCTGCATTTCTAGTCTTTGATTTATATTTTTCATATCCAAGACCGCTTTTATCCTTTCCATGTCTTTCCATTCCTAACAGTTTTTCTAGCTTTTCACCACTGTGGGAAAACTTGTAGTTTATCTTGCTATCTTCTTGGATTCTTCCAGATCAAACAGGAGTGTATGATTTTCACTATAGAGAAGTTTATTCTTATCTTTTAGCAATTCAAACAGGAGTGTATGATTTTCACTATAGAGAAGTTTATTCTTATCTTTTAGCAATTCAACCTGTTTGTTCAGTTTAATAGACTCGTTCTCAAGAAATGTATTAATTTGTTCAAGTCTATCATTATCCATATGATATTGCTGCAGATCATTTATCAATTGTGTGTTGATTTCCAATGTTTTATCCAAATCTTTTTGCAGCAACTTACCTTTGTTTTATTTTATTCTAAGTCTCTTAAGGATATTGATGCTATGAATATAGAGTTGATTATACGCATCTTGCAGTTTATCCTTTTCGATCTCTTCTTCTTCTTTTCCATTGTCGGATGAAGATGATTTCGTGGCTAGCTGTTCTTTTTCGCTTTCTGATTCAGTGGGAATGATTGAAGCAGTGGAGACCATGAGTATTATCAATGATTTCTGATCTCCATTGCTTTCTGAGTCACTAGATTATGAACTTAACTCCTCAGTATCATCCCACGTGGCAGCCATAGCCTTGCCCTTAGTTTTTCTATTTGGGCATTCAGTAGACAGGTGTCCATACTCGTGACAGGCGTAGCATTGTGGTTCTTTGGTTCTTTTACCAAATTTGCCCACAGAAGGTTTATAGTTCACCTTTCTCCCTTTAGAAAGACGGCGCGATTCTTCTAAATTTTTGTGCCAGCAAGGCCACTTCTTCATCTTCATCTTCCTTTTCACTTTCACTATCCTCATGAGTTGTTTTCTTTGAGGTTTTTAGGACAGTGTTTTTGGATTTTTGGGGTTATGTGAAGTGTAGTTCAAAGGTCTGTAGGGAACCTACCAGTTCTTCTACTTTCATTTCATCTATGTTCCTACACTCCTCTATTGTTGTAACCTTGGGATTGAATCGTTCCAGTAGGGATCTCAGAATTTATCTACAAATTTTTGGTACCGGAATTTTCTCTCCCAATCTACCCATGGAGTTGCAAATTATATTTAACTTCATGAAAAACTCCATAAATGTCTCATGCTCTTCCATTCTGAGACTTTCGAACTGTGAAATAAGGAGTTGAAGTTTGGATCGCTTCACAGTACTTGTGCCTTCATGAGTTGTTTCCAATAAATCGCATGCTCCTTAAATGTCCCACACACACTTATCTGATTAAATATATCCTGAGACACGGCACAGTAGATAACATTCGTAGCCTTGGCTTCATATGTCTACCTTTCTTTGTCGAATGCTGTCCACTTTTCTTTGGATTTGGGTTTTGTGATGGTTGTGCCACTATCAAGTACAATTTGTTCAGTACGTGGCACATATCCACTTTCAACTATATCCCAAACATCATGATCCAAAGATCTCAGAAAGTAGTGTATCCTAGCCTTCCAGTATGCATAGTTTGAGCCGTTATATACTAGAGGTCTAGTGACTGATGAGCCTTCTCCTTTGGCCATATTCCCAACTTCAGTCAAGATCACTCTCTAGGCGGTGAAGCCCTTAAAGAGAGACCCGCTCTGATACCAATTGAAAATAGCAGTGAAGACCGCTTGAGTTGAAGCAGGAATATGCCAATATGTCCTAGAGGGGGGTGAATAGGACTTTTTAAAGTTGTTATAATTTATTTAAAATCTTATCACACTAATCTTAACAATGAACACATATTAGGATTACTAAAAAAAATAACTCTACTAGCTTCTAAGCCCAGTAGAGGATCCAATCACAAACTATGAAAGAAGTAAACAGTATACAAACTAGTTTATGATGGATATGATTGTATAAGTGTGTGAGGTGTGATCTCAGATATATGGATATGAAAGCATTGACATAAACCACACACATAGAAGAATAGCAATCGCAAACACAGTCATTTTTATAGTGGTTCGACTACTTGTCTATTCCACTCCCGGCTGACACACTTAACCCTTGAGTGTATCGGATTTTACTAAGGAGGTTTCCTAGGATTCACCTCAAACATAAGGTTTTAAATCAGGTTCACCTTCAACCTTTACACAGAGGTTTCTACTCGGTTCACCTCTAACCCTGAAGTTTTACTGGTTCACTCTTAACCAGATGTTTATGCTCTCCATAGAGTAAGGGTCCACACAACGCACCCGGATGTTTATGCTCTCCATTGAGCAAGGGTCCACACAATGCACCCACCACGTACACTCCCGCCGGAGGCCTCCTTGAGGACTTCAAAGGGTGAGAACCACTTAAGACCCAATCCTAGAAATGAATGATCACAAGTGTCCTCTTGGACTCTGAATACTTACAGATAAGCTGATGAGTCCCGTTAAGCACAATGCCAAAGATCTCCTCCACCTTGTTGACGAAGAGTCTTCTGCTCTCTTGATCTGCAACATAAGATGATGTACCAATACTCGGCTTCGGGTTGGGTCAAGGTGAAGATGGAATCCTACTCTCAAAATATTTTCCTATCAGGAATGTAGAGCGATTCCAATCTTATGCATTTAAGGCATCCCAGCTTAATGATTTGCCATTAAGATAGTAACTGGAGGATCCTTGAATGCAGAAGTTCATTCTCCAATCCACTCTATTAAATGTCAATGGTGAGAGTGGATTGGAGGATGAACTCCCTTGAGAGAAAGGGCTTTAGATATAAGATATAAGTTGAAACACTCAAAAGCTCTCTTCTTTCTCTCACAGCAATAAAATACAAGTCCTCTATATATAGGTAAAGAGTTCCAACGGATATAAAACGGTCACATTTATGACAGAGTTCGATATCATTGAGCGTATACTCAATAACATCATTGGTCTGCTTGATGACTCGTACTCAATGTCATACACTTTTGAAACTCTTTGCCAATTGGTCGATGAATCAAAACTATTGTCGATGTCATCGGATTTCGAACTTCGATTCCATCGATGACAGGTTCGATCAATCGACAGATGAAAAATGAGAGAGACTTGAATTTGAGATATTTCAGGTTTTCATGAATGATCGGGGGAACCGTCGAGATCATCGAAATTTGAATATCGATGATATCGAGATCAGAGTCGATGCATCGATAAATCCAGCGGATTTGTCTTTAAGCTTGCTGGACGATTTATGATCTTGTTCGATGCAATCGACCTGGTGCCGATATCATCGATATTTGAATATCGATTCTATCGAAGGGCCCCTGATCATAGTTAAAAATAACCTGAAATATCTATTGTAAGAAATGCGCGCCCACGATCAATATCATCGATGGACCTCCGATCTTATCAATATTTGAATTCAGATCATATCAGATGGTCATCGATATATCGAAGGAATTTGAGATTTTCATAAAAAATAGGGACGCCGAAAATCTGTCTGTCGATCTTATCGAGCCACTCTCGATGGACTCGAGATTTGAATATCGATGATATCGGTATGTGTATCGATACATCGATAATTCGTTCAGATATGTTGTGAAGTTGCTGGACATATTTAGTGCTTATATTGATGATATCGATAGGTGTATCAATACATCGATAAATCTGTCTAGATGAAGATTTAATTGCTGGACATTTTTTGTCCTCACATCGATAATTTCGTTAAGGTATCGAGGACATCAACAGTGCAGGTCGATCATATTGATGGTGCTTCGATAAAATCAACAAGGTGAGAAAAACTTAGAGATTTTCCTATTTTGCAAAAAGTTTTCTCACCCTAAAAACCCTAAGATGACTATCTTGTTTTTAAGGGTTTTTCTTTACCTAGTGTTTTGGGTCATGGGATGTGAGGCTATGATTTACCAATGGCGAGCTTCCACACATTTGGTTGAGGCAGACACTTGAATCGATCTTCCTATCGAGCTTTGTAGACAGTCTGACCCACCACTCACGTAACTTGACAAACAAGTGCACTTTCATAGGCGAAGTTTGATCATAAACGGATGGGGGGTTTTGTCGCAGTAGCCCGATTCGAGATCAACGGTCACCGTTGTAAGACCCGTATCCTAGTTTCTACTGTTCCGTCGACTCCCGCGGTCCTTCCGGTCGAATTCCGTACCTGCGATCTATTACCGGCAGTTGCGCGTGATCCTGAGTCGTATCCCATTTTCCAGAGTCGGCTCGACTCGAGACCTGTATCATTTTGACCGCGCCGTCGCTGCGGTTCCGATGCCGCATATTACGTGTCGAGCCGGTACCCAGGTCAGGAGATGTGGGCCCACGTTCAGTTCGAGGAAAACGCCGCATGTTGCAAATATCGAGGAAATCTCTACGATACATCACGTCGGTCACATCAATCAAGTACACATCACTCCCATCACTCACACCCATACCCAAGTACAACCACCCTCCCCAAAAGTCAACTTCTCTTACAACAAAGTACCCCTTACATCACTCACCATCCCTCTCATCCCATCACTTCACCTCACCACTATCTCTCTCCCTCTCTCTCATTTCTCTCTCACTTCTCCCAAGCTCCATGGGAGCAACTCACGTCCATGGCATCCATGGGAGAGAGTAGTGTGGCCCACCTTTCTACCATCCGATCCCACCATCCTAAACCCATCTTAACCGTTGAAATTGTCCCTTTGGGACCCTATCATGCATTGGCGGAAGAAGGAAGGAGAGATCTCGAGGTGGGTGATTTATGATTTGATTTTTTTTATGATTTGAGGGCCCACTTATGGTGGGACCCATCTTGATGTATGAATTGTAAAGAGGGGCCCATAATGGCGGGGTCCCTCTATCTCATTGTCACTCTCTCTCTCTCCATATTTTGTGGGCCACCTGGTGTAGGTGAGAGGGATCTAGACCATCCAGTAGCAAGGATGTCTTTGTTGTCCAAATGCTGGACGTCCAGTGGTCGAACAGGCCCATTTTGAATGGAAAACCCAAGATATGTTGGGTCCCGGGGACTGTGTGGCACACTAACGTGGATACCACTGTGATGTACATGATCTACACCCCCACAGTCCATCTACAACGGTGCAGATCTGTTGCGGTTGTGGGCTACACCATAGCTGCAGCAAATCGTCTCTGCTGCTGACCGTGAATGAAAGGAAAACATGAATATCAGCTTGACCCAGACGTGTGGCCCACTAGACGTGGGACCACCATCATTTATGCATCTTATCTATGCCGTCCGTTAGACGCCACCATCCAGACCTTGGACGGTGGGTCATCCAGCTCATATCCCAGGGCTGTATATATATATAATTAATAGAATATGATAGCTGGTGGGTCCCACACGTGTGGACCCACCCTTTAATATATATGTTTCATCCCTACCGTTCACATGGGACGGTGGGCCAGGCGTGCCAGGATGTATGTGTTTCGATCTCCACCGTCCAGTGATCTGGATGGTGGAAATCACCGTGATGTAGTGTGTGGTGCTCAGCACACGCACGTGGACACCACCAGAAGTATGTGTTGTACGCATACCATCCATTCCTGTGGAAATCACTGTGATGCACGTGTGGTGCTCATCTGCCACGTGTGTGGAGCACACCTCGAAGTATGTGTTTTATCCTTACCGTCCAGATAAGCTGGACGGTGAGGCTCGCTGAGATGTATGTCGTGGCATCCACCTGCCACGTGTGTGGGACCAGGTGTGATGCAAGGGCTTTATCCAGGACCGTCCATCCATGGACCCCGTTGGTGCACACCGTCCAGGCCGTCCAGTCCTGGATGCTGACTGTTTTGAAAAATAATAATAATAATATTATTATTATTAAAATGAAATAAATAAATATATATGGTATGTAAGATGAGTCCCACGTGGGATTCCATCATGGTGCATGGGTTTTATCCCTGGCCGTCCGTTCTGGACATTTTATATACATAGATATATACATATATATTTATAAAATAATACTAATAATATTATATTAATATAAAGAGGTGGGATGGCCCACCTACGTGGGACCCACTGATGACAGTGTTTTATCCACAACATCCCACTACGTGGGACCCACCCACAGCAAAATGGATTGGCTGGTTGACCGCACACCAACTATAGAGCTGCTGTGTGTGGCATGTGGGTTTGATCCACACCGCCCATCTGTGCGGCCCACCTAAAGGATGTATTATATATCCTCACCGTCGAATCTCTGGACGGTGGGAAGAGGATCCGTTGGTGTACCTCACTCCACTTATATAGCTGCTGTATTAGCTTGGCCCGCTTATACTGTCCAGGCACACCTTGATGTATGTGTTTTAGCCTCGCCATTCGGTTCATTGGACGTGCGACCCACAATGATGTATATGTTGTAATTCCATGTCATCCAGCCACATGGACGTGAGACCACCTTGATGAATGTGTTTTACTCCACGTTATCCACTCGATGGAGCCCACCTTCCATGTATTTGGGACCCAGATATGAAGCCTATTGTAATGTATTTGGGGCCCATGGGTTAAGGCCCATTGTGGTGTATTAGGGCCCGTGGGTTTAGGCCCATGGGTCGAGGCCCAATGGGATGTATACAAGGTCTATTGCGTTATATGATTCCATCGTGGGTTATGTGTTGCCCTTTATGGCAGTCATGCTTTGGGAGCAATGTTGGTTTGAAGTCCACATTGTAAGTACAATGTTGGTTAAATGTTCGCATTGTGACTCTCCCAAGGGTCCAATGATAGGTTCATACTTGCAGTGTGTAGACCGCTTAGGCCCATCTTCGTTATGAACATAGCCCATTTGCTACATGTGCAGGGCTCACCTATTGTTCATTGATATGGCCCACCTGATGTAATGTGGCCTACTGTGATATGTTTCCGGTCCATATGATGAGGCCGATGTGGTGTATTATGGCTCATGTGTTGAGGCCCATTGGGATGCATATAAGGCCCATTGGTGCGACCCAGGTGGTGCGACCCATTGTGACGTATATTCGGCCCATGTGAGGTAGACGATTGTGATGTAATCGAGGCCCACACGATGGGGCCCACCTATTGAGTATTTACAGTCCATGGGTTGTGGTCCATGCAATGCTTTTGAGGCCCATGTGCATGGTCCACATATTGTGTAATTATGTCCCGATTGGTAAGGCTCATTGATATGTATTTGTAGGCTGTTTGGTAAGGTCCATTGGTACAACCCAATGATGCGGACCACTTGATGTATATGAGGTTCATTGGCATGGCCCATTGATGTGGCCCACTTGATGTATTCGAGACCCATGTGCAGGGCCCACCTCCCACTTAGCGAGACCCATTGTGACGTACTTCTGACCCATATGCCATAGCCATCGTGATGTATTTCCAACCCATATGTTGTGGCCCATTGTGAGGTATTTTCGGCCCATATGGTGAGTCTTGATGTGATGTGGCCCTTGGGTGAGGCCCATTGCGATGTATATTAGCCCTTTGTGTGGGGGCTGTGGGGCCTACTATATGTTCGACTCTATGTAGGCCACTGTTGGGAGCAATGATGGTTAAATGTCCTCATTGTGACCTTCTCTTATGCTGATTATCGATGTTAATTATTGGTACTAATTATCGGTTTCGATTGACGTGGCCGATTGTCGATCCTGCTTGTCGTGGCCGATTGACCGATTACCGATCGAGGCCGGTTATCGTGACCGATTACTGATCATGGCTGATTATCAATTGACGTGGTCGATTGCCGATTCTGCTTGTCGTGGCCGATTAACCGATTACCGATCGAGGCAGATTGTTAATACTGATTACTAGCATGTGACAGCATAGCATCATGATACATGCCCATACGCATCATCCGCATGTTTGTTATGAGATATAGTTGATCATTACATATGTCAGTGAGCATGTTGTTATGAGACTCCCTGATAGGTGGAGGTTATCTCACATGAGCGCACGGTATGCGCAGGAGTGATGCATGACTGGATTGTATGACTCATACATCTTGCATTATGATTACTGTACGCCCTAGCGATATCAGGGCCGTAGCCTCCACAGGCATATCGTGGATGGCCAGATGGGACACCGGAAATGTTTGGTTCTAGCATACGGGCGCCATAGATGTCCCTGGGTGAAAATCCCTAAACCTCCGTGGCCAGGAGATGACTCCAACGTCAAGACCGAGTGGATATATGAGCGCACGAGGGCCGAATACCAGGAGGTCGCGTCTCCCACTGTGTCGTGGTCGGTTGGAAGGGGGTGTGACCTTACCCGCCTGAGTGAGGGGGCAATATCTAGGTTGAGTTTGACCAGCTTGAGGAATGGGTCCGTTATCGACGAGTCGGGCCCGATATTGGCAGGCGGATAGTGAGGTCTCTTTCACTTACCCAGTTGTGCGCTCGGATAGGGGCGGCAAGCTGGCGTAGAGTGTAATAGACCCCGGTGATGATCCCAGAGATGAACCGTACTGATATGTGGACTTATTGAGCAGGAGTTGCATACTCATTCATTCATTCATTCACTATTCACTCGGGCTGGTGGTGCACAACTATTTGTTACGTGTACCTTCGCATGGCTAGGATTTCGGTTGGGCGCGCGACTAACTTGAGATCAGGAGTTTACCACATTGAGTCTGACTATCCAAATTTAGGTATGGGACTGGTTTGGATAGAAGGCCCTTGTGATGGACCCCATAGCCTGCGATACTACGTACTATCATCCCGACTTCACACTCCAGCATAGTCATTCCATTCGCACCGCATAGCACATTACATCTACTGCATATGACATTTCGGGTTACTATGTTTATGCGTTTATACGGTCTAGATACGACTGACGGTATTCGTGCACTCATCGGGAATTGCGTACTGCATCGCATCCTTAGCATCTGATGTATGGCTCTTTTGACTCCTCAGTTGCATAGATGTTCTATAATGCGTACTCTGATATTGATTGACTCATGGGCTTGTCTGTATTTTTGCTTACTCTGTTATCGTATGATTTATGACCTTGTTAATAATGTTGTTTACTCGGATAATTCATGCTATTGTCAGTATTTCTGCTTATTTCTGATATTGCTTATTTGACACTTACCTTGTGCACACACTTACACCACCCTCTAAGCTTTCTATAAGCTTATGCACGATAGATGCGTGCAGGCGATGTTAGGTGGCAGCAGTGTTGAGCTTGGAGCGTGCGGCTATCTTTTGGAGCTTGATTCTCAATATTATGTATTCCCCTTTCAGCATTGTATTCAAATGATTATATTAGTGGATGTGTGATGATGATGTTGCCTTTGTGAATTGGGTAATCTTGTGGTTATGCTTATTATGAGTTAAATGTACATTGAAAAATCCTCCTTATAGGATCTCAGAATCGGAATCTTGCATATGGACGCTAGGTGCCGAGAATGGGGTACTATGGAGGCTGTCGGCACCGGATTCGGTGATGGGATTCTTGTGAATCTGATCTCCGGGTTTGGGGCGTGACAACCGTTCCACGATCAGCAGTCAAATTTGTAGGTAAGGGCCAAGAATTATTTCCAACCTTCGGTGTGAATTTAGAAGAGATCTGACGGCTGGAACGCCTGGATTTGCAGACTCAAGCAGCAGGGCCATTTGATTTAATTTCAGGATTTTATTTCTTTAGGCCAGGCGACTTGTGGTTTGCAAGTGTCGGCAGGGCAGCATTGATCAACCATTTTTGGGCATCTTCTAGGTTCGACATCGACGGGGGACCACAAGCCCAGCGAGACCTAAGGCCTGACAAAGTTTCAAAATTTTTGGACCTTCCTCGGGCGATACATAGCCTATACGGACAGTCACCAAGTATGGCTCGATCGTCTGGCTCTACGGCCTGTGCTCGGCCCGGGCACAATTTGATTTAATCTCATTAGTGGTCAAGTTGTCATTAATTAGTCTATAGTAGGCCCACACGTGCGACTGAATTATTCGATCCTGCGTCGACTCGCACGTGCGCCTCAGGACACTGACCAAACCAAAGATGTATAACAAATCTAACAGATGACACCAATGAACTTCAAGTCAATGAGACCATGCTGCGAGCAACCAACAGAATTCCACGAAAAGAACCTGACTTTAGGTTAAACAAAATAAGTATATTCCTTGCTTGAAGAAGGAATCCATCTGCATATATCTGGATTGAATCCAAAGGATAGCATCAAAACCACTGAAGACAAAAATTTTCATATTTTTTTTAAGAAAAAACATTTCTTCCTGTATATGAACTAAGAAACAATTTCCATATCCAAACTGAATGTCCACGTAAGAATCTTTGCACAAACAGACCACTTGACAAATTTACCTTGAGCCGAAAATACCAGCATCATTCCATGCCATATGGTAGATGGGTGGGAATGTAAAATCTGGAAATTTACTGAGAATACATTCCACCTAACATATGAGTTCACTACAATTTACTTAACATAATCCACAGATGATTAACTTTCAGCCAATGAAGATTGTTGAGGCATAAAATAAGCAAGGAAGAGAAGAAGAAAAAGATCAAGAAATCACTTTGAAGATAAAAGAAAACAGCTTCAAGACCACTTTCTTGGTGGTCGCGCAAAGTGAAATAGCTACCCAACGATCGCGCAAAGTGAAGAGTTTGCGCGGATTGAAAAAATGAAGAGTTTGCGAGATTGACGGTTTGCGCGAGGTCGCGCAAAGTATATTGTTTGCGCGTCTCCGCGCAAAGTCTAAAATCAGGTGATGAAAATAGCTGGATGATATTTTTGTCCCACATCGGCCAGATCTGAGATTTCCACTGGTGAAAACATCTATAAATACCCCATTCCTTCTCTGAAAAGGGGTTCGAAGATTTCAGAAGTGAAGTAAAGACGAAAGAGAAGACAGAAGGTGCGGAGTATTGGACTCCTGCACTTTGCGCGATCCCGCGCAAAGGAGTATTGGACTCCTGGAAGATTGCGTCGGTCAGCGCAAAGCAATTGAAGAATTTTATAGTTTGCGCGGACCCGCGCAAAGCATATCGTTTCTGGACCTCGCGCAAACCTATTTCTTGGCAGTTTTGACAGCAATGGGCTGAAATGCTGTTGGAATGATTGGAGTCCTCAAAGCTTCAAGTTCTTCTTGATCAAGAGAAAGGAAGAGTCATCGACGAAGAAACGTATTCCTCCTAAGTTTCAGGAGATGACCAAAATAGTGCTGAAATGCTGCCGGAATTTCCATTCTCTTGAAGACTGTTGAACGACTTGTTTATTTCCTCCTAAGTCATAGGAGATAATTGAAATCATTGCTGTTATGCTGTCGAAAATTACATTTAGCTATAATAATTGACATTTGTAATGAGTTCTTTGTAAGCTATCTTAGAATCAAGGGATACCAGAGGATGTAAATGAATTCAGAATCAATAAAGTATGACGATTGTCTTTGTAATTCTTTCATTGTTATGTCTGAATAAGATTATTCTCCCAAATCAAATACTTTTGTTTCCTTGTCGAAACAAAATGGCGACTCTGCTGGGGAAATTATCTTATTTAACACTAACATTGGGAAAGTTGCAAGACTCTCGTCACTATTTTTGGCGTCTATTAGACGCCAAAATGGCGACTCTCAGTGGGAACATCCTCCCCTTCCTCTCCAAGGTAGTTTACTTAGTCTTTCACGTACTAATTTCAGATATGTTTTGTTATTGAAGGTACTCAAATTCAATCACACAACACTGCTAATGCTAACACTTGTGAGAAAGGTGAACTTCCGATTCATCGCCATCTTGGGTTTGTAATTGAGTATGCGCCAAGCGAAATTCCTGAGCATACAAAAGCAAGCACTTCAAGCGGGTGCAATGTGATTCAAGTGACAGCGGGAGTTATTTCCGTTTCACCTCAACTACAAGAAAATGATGAAAACTGGACTCTGGTTTTATCCAAAAGGATAAAAGCGAAGGCCTTAAAGAGTCGCAAGGCAAAATTGTTTGCACCAAGAACTGAGGGACCAATTACACGGAGCATAGCAAGAAGAAAACCCGAACTCGCTCCCCGTGATTTATCTGAACAAGTTGCTTCAGCAATTCTCGTCGCAGGATTTTCCAGCTTTGGTCGCTCCAAAGACCAAATGGACACAAGCGCAAAAAGGTAAAGCGCTGATGATAGGATCACCGATGCCAGTATCACCGCAAACAAGCTCGCCTATAACTGTATCACCTCGATCGGTTAAAAGCACAGAAAGTACACAAGAGTCAAATAAGACTCCAATTTCTCCCCTCTTTATAAGTCCTGTTATATCAAAGCATACTCTCGTTCTACTCCAAAAGCAAGTTTCGACAAACAAATCAAGGAGCCGCAGATATATGGCGAGAAACGGGTCAAGGAAATAGACCAACTATCGAAGAACGTGTTGATCAAATGGCGGAGGCACAAAGAATGCTAATGGATGAATGCCGGAATCTCAGAGAAGCTTTGACAACCCTAGCACATAATGTAGCCCAAATAGTGGCTCCACCCATGATGGGAGCGACAAATGGACAGGAGAACCAGCCTGAAGGTTCCCGTCCGCAGGGGATAGGATCACGAGGTTCAGTTCCAGCAACAAGAGCTATAACACAAGATGACGTAAGACAAGTCGTCGAAGAAGCAGTTAGCATAGAGAGAGAGCGCGCGAATACCGGTCGTTTCAGATACCGAACACCCTACCCGAGAGAGGTAGAGGATGTTCCATTTCTAGCTAATTTCAAACACCCAGATTTTCAAAAGTTCAATGGGGAAGGATCGCCGGAAGAACACCTGATGCATTTCATCACCAGCATGGGGAATTTTTCCACGATACCTCAATATTGCTTACGCTTATTTGGGTCATCGTTGACAAGCAAAGCTTTCAGGTGGTATTCAAATTTGGCACCAGGGTCCATACGGACATGGGAAGAAATGCAAGATGCTTTCATGTCGAACTTCTTCTCGTCAGAACGTGACGTTAGCATCACAGAACTAGCCTCAGTACGACGAGAAGGAGAACCCGTTGAAAAATTCATAGACAGATGGAAAACACTGGGGGCATCGTGCAGGCAGTTGCCAGAAGAAAAGGAACAAGTCAAAATGTGTCTGAACTCTATGGAGACAGGAATTGCGTTCGGACTCACTAGCGCTGATATTGGAACTTTTCGCGATTTGGCTACCAAAGCCCATGCATTGGAGCTAATGACTCGCAAGATGCCGGCATTTCATCATGAAACTGTCAGAAGAATGCCTGGCAGGACAACCGTCAATACCATTGACCGGGATAAAAAGAATCAAGATGTGAGGGGTTCAAGAGATAAAAGGCCAGAAGGAAAAGAAGGCTGGAATCAAACAAGAGACAGATTCGGTGGAAAAAGCTCAGAATGCTCGATTCTCATGAAGGATTCGAGTTCGATAAAGAAGATGTGGTACCTATGATGCAACAATTGTTAAAGGCGGTACCTTGGAATTACGAACCGAAACGTCATGAAGATGTAACGAGGACTCGAGAAAGAAACTTTTGTCAATATCATCGCCTAGTAGGGCACCGACGGAAAATTGTTATACGTTAAAATGTATCATACAAATGAATGATAAATAGAGGTGACATAATAACCCGGCGGAAGCAAAGAAAAGAATGCAAAGGCAACAAGATAAATGTATTGTCAATACAAGAAAGCACGCGGGAGATGAAAAAAGGAAGGTCAACAGAAATGCAACAATGATTACGTTGCGATCAGGCAAGCAAGTAACAAGTCCAGTAAAGCAAAAAACAGGAATCATAAGGAAAGAAGTGATTGAAAGACAGAGCACTGAAGACAAGAATAGAAATGGAGATGCAGTGACAAAAGTGGCTTATGATGTAGTCAGCCACTTGAAGGGTATACCAGCACGATTAAGTATTTATGATGCACTCAAGTTGTCGAAGAATTTACAGAGTTTGATTCAAGCACTATCGACCACGATGTCGAGAAACTTTCTTGAGAAATGAAGAATGAAAGGAACAATGAAAAGATGAATTGTCTACCAGTAATATCTTTCTCTGAAGATGATTTAATTGGTGAAATGGAACATAACAGGCCACTGATGATAGAAGGGTATATTTGCGAAAAGAAGATAAAACGAATTATGATAGACAATGGGTCTGCGGTGAACCTTTGCCACTCTCAATGGTTACTAAATTGGGTTTTCGCCGATCAGACTTGCGCCCCAGCGGAATGATGATACAGGGGTTTAATCAAGATGGGCAACGTGCACTCGGTAAAATCACAGTAACATTGGAAATAGAGGAATTAATCACTACTGTTGTATGTCATGTTATAAATGCTGTGACGACATATAACCTTCTCTTGGGAAGGCCATGGATACATCAGTATCATATCGTACCTTCTACTCTACACCAATGTTTCAAATACTGTAAAGATGGGGTGCAGTGTAAAGTAATGGCTGATGCAAAACCCTACACAGAAGCTGAGTCTTTCTTTGCAGACGCCAGTTATTACAAATGTTTCTCTGAAGAAATGAGAAATGATTATGAGAAGAGAATCGTAAAAGATGCCAGGTTAAATAAAGTTAAAGAAGAAAGAGCAGAATCTTCCGGGTCTGCAGAAGCAAGAAAGAAATTCTATTTTGTACCAAAGCGCCTGAGACAACCGGGACAACGCCGTGCCATTTAACTTGTTGTCGATAGAACAAAGTGAAAGTTTCTGATCCAATTACGGTGCCATTACCCAATATCGAAAGATGTAAGCCATTTTGCCGCTCAAGAACATTTCGAGTCAAAGCCGGTGCCAAATATCCTGAACCGATAGAATTCCATGCTGCATCGAAGAGAAGAGTGAAAATGCAAGCAATGTATATCATGGAGAATTAGCACCGCAGAATTTAAGAAAATACAGTGCAATAAGCAAGAAGATCATGAGAAACATGGGTTTTGATTGTGATAAACCCACTGGTTTGAATAATGGGAAAGGAATTCAAATCCCACTCGGGGTTAATCAAGAAAAGCGAAGAAAATTCCAAGGATTGGGAGTAGAATCAGCAGTAAACATGATATCAGTTAATATGACTTCAGCCACGCAAGATACTAAGATAGTTGAATATCCTGAAACCGCTCCAAAGCAAATAGAAGACGGGGGGCAACCGACGATAGATGGCCTGCAAGAAATAAATTTGGGAACAATAGAAGAGCCAAGGAATACATTCATCAGCATCAGTCTTTCAGATCAAGAATTTGAGAAATATGGTCAACTTCTCAAAGAAAATAAAGATGTCTTCGCTTGGACATATGAAGAAATGCCGGGACTGGAACCCTCCGTGGCGATGCATCGGTTAAATATCTCCAAAGAAAAGAAACCAGTCAAGCAAGCGCAAAGGCGATTTCACCCAGACCTTATTCCATTAATCGAAAAAGAAGTAAATAAGTTAATAAAGGTTGGGTTCATCAGAGAAGTTAAATATCCCAAGTGGATATCAAATATTGTCCCGGTAAAAAAGAAGAACGGACAGATCAGAGTATGTATTGACTTCAGAGATCTGAATGAGGCATGTCCAAAAGACGATTTCCCCCTCCCGATAACAGAATTACTAATCGATAGCACTACTCAATATGCTATCATGTCCTTTATGGACGGATATGCAGGCTATAATCAAATCAGGATGGCGCCTGAAGATGAAGAAGCAACGGCTTTCAGAACGCCGCTTGGAATTTACTGTTATAAAGTTATGCCTTTCGGTCTCAAAAATGCTGGGGCAACATATCAAAGGGCAATGAAAAATATCTTTCAAGATATGATGCATAAACATGTCGAATGCTATGTTGATGACTTGGTAGTCAGATCCGGAGATCATCAAGAACACCGTGAACATCTGGCATCGGTCTTCCGACGACTCAGAAAGAAGCAATTAAAGATGAATCCGGCTAAATGTGCATTTGGAGTGTCTTCCGGCAAATTCCTCGGCTTTGTGGTACGACATAGAGGAATCGAAATTGATCCAGAAAAAGTTAAAGCTATTCAAAATATGCCACCACCAACAATATTTGAAGGAATTAAAAAAGCTTACAAGGAAAATTGGCATACATTCGCGTTTTATTTCAAACCTCGCGGAAGGTGTCGACCATTTTCTGGTTAATGAAGAAAGATCTGAGAATTCGTATGGGATCATGCTTGCCGAATGCCTTTGATTCAATTAAAGAATTATTAAAACAAATTGCCGGTGTTAACAGCTCCAGTAAAAGGTAAGCCACTTATTTTATATACATCTGCCGCTGCAAATTCTTTGGGTGCTTTGTTGGCACAGGTAAATGAAGCCGGGAAAGAGACTGCTCTTTATTATCTAAGCCGAACACTGATGGGGGCAGAATCCAATTATTCTCCGATTGAAAAAGAATGTTTGGCGTTGGTATTCGCTGTGCAAAAGTTGAGGCATTATTGTCTCTCTCATGATATAACTCTGATCTCGAGAGCAGATCCGATAAAATTCTTAATGACCAGGCCAATGCTATCAGGGAGACTAGCCAAGTGGATGCTATTGTTATCTGAATATACTATTTCATATAAGCCTGCGAAAGCAGTGAAAGGACAAGCTATGGCAGATTTTCTCGCAGCACATCCTATAGCAGAAAATGAAGAAATCAATGATGAATTCCCAGATGAACAGGTTATGTTGGTTGAATCTCAGAATCTTTGGCAGATGTATTTTGATGGTGCTGCTCGAGTATCGGGAGCGGGGGCAGGAGTGATATTCATTACCCCTCAGGGCGATTTATTACCATACTCTTTCACATTGGGTATCGCATGCACAAACAATGAAGCCGAATATAAAGCTCTTATCATCGGAATGGAAATAGCACAGCAAATGGAAATAAAATCATTGCATATCTTCGGAGATTCTAAATTGGTTGTAAATCAGTTAACCACAGAATTTGAGGTAAGGAAAGAAGAACTTTTACCTTATTATCGGAAGGCACAACATTTGCTTGAACAGTTCTATTATGTGGAAATTAAACACATACTGCGGTCGGAGAATGCAAAAGCAGATGCTTTTTAGCGGTTTAGGTGCTTTATCTGCACAAACCGGAGTCCTCTTCAGGTAACTATAGAAGAAAGAAGATTCCTGCCATCTGCAGAAGTTATTGAAGAAACCGTTGAAATATTGCCTATATCCTGTCTGGAGATAATAATGGATGATTGGCGTCAGCCTTTTGTTGATTATCTCAAATATAATATCTTGCCAGAAGATAATGCACAAAGACAGCAAATTAAACAGCGATCAAGAAAATTTGTCATATGCAGCGAAGTATTATATAGAAAGTCTTATAATGGAACGCTGTTAAGGTGCTTGGACAAACGAGAAGCAAAACAAATGCTGCGAGAGGCACATTCAGGTGAATGTGGAGCACATCAAGCTGGCCGGAATTTATGCCATAGAGTGCATCGAATGGGTTATTATTGGCCTACTATGTTTAAAGATGCAATAGAATATGCAAAGCGATGCCATGAATGTCAAATACATGGAGATATAATACATACTCCTCCAGAAGAATTACATCAGTCTGTTGCCTCTTGGCCTTTCTCAGCTTGGGGGCTCGACGTTATTGGTCCCATAAATCCTCCTTCGTCCAAAGGAAAACAGTATATTCTAGCAGCAACGGATTATTTCTCCAAATGGACTGAAGCAGTCACCTTGCGTAACGTCAAAGAAAAGGACGTGGTCAATTTTATCCGTCATGCTATAATATACCGTCATGGTATTCCGAAGAAGATCATCACTGATAATGGTACCCCTTTTAAAAACAGAGGCATGAAAAAGTTATGTCAGAAGTTTGACATCCAACATTCTTTTTCGACACCTTATTATCCTCCGGCCAATGGATTAGCGGAAGCGTTTAACAAAACGATTGTAAAAATAATGAAGAAAACAGTGACAGGCAATAAGCGCGATTGGGATGAAAAGTTACAAGAAGCGTTATGGGCCTACAGAACCACTCATCGTACAGCAACAGGGGCGACGCCATATTCATTAATTTATGGTATGGAAGCAGTTATCCCAATTGAAATCCAAGTGGCATCACTCAGAGTGGCAGTACATCAGTCTATAACAGATGATGAAAATGCAAAAATAAGGCTGAAAGAATTAGACTTACTCGATGAGAAACGTCTCGCAGCACAGCAGCGGTTGCAATCATATCAGGCCAGAATATCGGCTGCATTTGATAAACAGGTTAAATACCGTTCTTTCAAAAAAGGGGATATGGTGTTAATGTTGAAAAGACCTATAGTGGTCACTTTCGTCACGGACAGGGGGCAAGTTTGAGCCTAAATGGGACGGCCCATATGTGGTGAAAGAAGTATACTCCAATGGGGCATATAGAATCGTAAATCAAGAAGGACAGGGTATCAGTGTACTTGTCAACGCACGTTTCATCAAAAGATACTATCCTTAAAGATAGAGATGTGGATTTTGACCCAGAATATTATCAGCATAATGATTCTGTATCAAAAGGGGGCAAAAATGAATAAGATCATGTCTATATTCATGTCTATAGGCCAACAAAAGAAGCTATAAAGAAGAGATTCACAAGCATATCAATTATCAAAGCAGCAAATCTGGAAAATATATATATATGATCATCATCATCAAAGAAGACATTGACAAAAAGTTATATTGCCTTACAAGGCACAAATTCTTGAAGATTCTCCTGAAGATATTGGCAAAAGTTATATTGCCTTACAAGGCACAAATTCTTGAAGATTCTCCTGAAGATATTGACAAAAGTTATATTGCCTTACAAGGCACAAATTCTTGAAAATTCTCCTGAAGATATTATCTAAGCTAAGAATATTATCGCCTTACAAGGCATGGATCTTCTTGAAGATAAATATCTGCCATATTTGCAAATGATGATGATCATATATATATTATCGCCTTACAAGGCATGGATCTTCTTGAAGATATTATCAAAAGCAAGGATATATCAATATCAATCAAAGAGGCAGTATAGCCAAGCCAAAATCCTAAAAGAGCCAAATCGAGCAAAATCAAAAAGATCAAGCTCAAGAAAAAAAAATGCTCTCAAAGGATCAAGCTCTAAAAGAGCCGGCCAACTATACGTAAGACCCATGAAGATCGCCATTCGGGCAGCGGCGAGGAGTCAGTGGCCCTAAAAAGCCCGCGAAGACTATCGTGCGCACCCATGCGGGTAGCTGACGAAGTCAAGGATTCAAAGCCTAAAAGGCCATAAATCCGCGAAGACTAGTCACCGTAATTCCCATGCCGTCTGTATAGCTTTTAGCGGCGACATCACATACGGGAACGGATGAAAATGCCCTCCTGTGAATGGGCTCGACCTTGCGACGAAGAAAACAGGGGGCGGAAAGGCAAGCTTTATGCCAACCGTGCATAAGACCCTCCAGTCAGGGTTTGATTCGGTAGTAACTCGTGAGGAAGGGCTTAAACCTACTCATTGATGGATGGCGACCCTAGATTTGGTGCCCAAAGGTAGCCTTGCGAGCCTGCGAACTCTAGAGAGTTACCGTGGCCAACCCGCGCGTAAATCCAGCAGTTCACCGTCCGGTAGCGTCAATGGGCCCCTCTGATGGACCGTGACCGTGAGCTCAAGGCGGTGAGAAGCCAAAAGCGAACTCTAGAGAGTTACGATGGCCATCACATAAGACCCATAAATGCTCCACTACTCACGAGCTTAAAGCGTGTGTGTGCGCACGCTCCACTACTCATGAGCATAAACTGTGTGTGGCTAATTGAATTGAAACTTAGTACCGCCAATCTAAATACTCACCTAGAGAATCCCTTACTAACAAAGCATAAAAGGTTTAGAAATTATAAAAATGTGTAATGAAAATTATTATATAAAGAATAAATATAACTTGATAATATTAATAAAAGTAAAAAGAATAAATATAATAAAATTATTACATAAATATAATATGATAATATTAGTATAAATATCATCAATATGCAAGATAGAAAATATATACCATCATAAAACATCCCAAAATATTATCATGAAATATATGATAAATTACATCCAAGAAACATAAAAGCAAATATCACATGTTTAAAATTACATGATTCAAAGATCTTCTGTAATTCCCATTGCTTCTGAATATTTAAGCAAATCTTCTTTCAATTGTGCCTGAGCTGCATCATGTCTAGATTTTTCTTCAAAAATAAGTCTCGCATGATCAGGAACGCCAGCAAGTTTATTCTCCAAAGAAGCGATCATTTCTTTACCTTGAAGTTGTGCAGATTTTTCAACAGCGATAGATTGAGCATTCACCTGTATTTTCTCTTCAATATCCTGAATGCTTAAAGCTTGCTCATGATTCTTCCTCTCCAGCTGCAAGATTTCTTCCTTTAAAATTGCAATGCGGTCTTGAATAGTCTTGCTTTCATCAACATGAATCTTTAATTTATCCTGAAGAATTGTATGCTCTTGTTCAAGTTTGGAAATTGATGAAGCTGTTAGAAGAGCTTGCTCTTGTGATGAAGCCAACTGCCTTCTACACTCTAAAATCTCAGGAGCAATTGTAATATTCTCTACCGATGCTAAAGAAATTACGGAATCACGAAATTTGAGGAGTGAATCCCGTAAAGGAGATATGTTGATTCTGGCCATCTTAGCAGAGCTTTCCAAAATGTCTATAGCAACATCCAAATCCGACCACTGATCAGGATTTCTGAAGATATGGATTATTGCTAATAAAGAATGTTTCACCATAAGCATTTTGTGAGCAGGAATCTTTGCAAAGGATGATAGTTCGGAAGTAGTGGTTACAGAATCAGAACTAGCCGCACCGCTACGGGGATAAGTTCCTATAGTAAAAAAGAAGAATATTCAATATATTATTATGAAATATATATAGTCTTGAAGGAAGGTAAGCAATGCATATATATACCTGTCACTGGAACACGACTAACAGAAGGAGAAGCTTTTTGAGTTATGGAAGGACCAAGTCCCACCATATCAGCGAAAGATGGTGCTCTAGCTTCCGTACTGGAATCTCTAGTAGCCGGAGTTGGCAAGTCAGTAGTTTCTGTAGGAAATATAATTTCACGAGCCACTATTCTCTGTACTACCAACGGAACTACAGATGCTCTTGGTGAAGATATTACAGGAGGGCTCGCTGAAGAGATAGTACCTATTTCTGCAACTTGGGCACCTAAAAAAGGGAGATGCAATGATTTTAAATAAATAATAGTTGTTATAATATAAAATAAGATATATATATATATATATATGAAATTTTCCTTTACCTGGTGAATATCCATATTCTCCATAATCTAAAGGCTCCTCTTCTTCTTCCTCAGCTGCAGGAGATTTAGCAGGAACATTAATGCTAGAAGGAGTCTTAGCAGTTGCAGGGGAAGATTCTATCTCAACTTCTTTCGCAGCTGTTTCCTCTTCTTCGCCAATATCAACTTCTCCTTCTTCAAAGTCATCATCTTTATCTTCGCCATTATTACTATCTTCACCATCTTCATCCTGCGAAGATCCGGTTGTACTTGATGATGAAGTAGAACTTTCATCTCCCAAAATTTCTTCGTCAACTTCTTCAACAATAACTTGCTTCCCTTTATAAGAAATGTGTGTTGCTCTCGGTGTAAGCTCTTGGACTATAGGAGAAGCAGAGGCTGGACGAGTTCCTTCTGAAGGGATAGGGGATGATGATTGTAAGCGCGTTCTTGATCTAGTCATTGGAGAAGACGGACTAGGACCAAGGGGCTGCGGAGGAGATGTGGAAGTATCAATAGTCGGTCCTTCTTGAACCACTGCAGTCTCTGCAGGAATTGGAGAAGATGTACCTGCAGCATCATCCATGACTGGTTTGAAGAATCCCGACGAGATTTCTCAAATTCTCTCAGAACTCCGTGGGCAAACCAGCCATCCAAAGTGTTGATAGGCATGATTTCACGGATGGGATCTTCTAATGATATCTTTATGCAAATCTCTCCTGGATGAGATGCATGGCTCTTCTCAGGAATGTAGCCAATCCCGCTCTCTAAATTTATGCCCTTGACTGGGTGGATGAAGAAAGATGGAAGAGTCTACTGGCAGGCATTTATTGACCAGGTATGATTGATGATCCCACCATCGCATCCAGCTATATGATGTACGGACTATGCGATCACAGCTTGGAATTATGAAGGAGGAGCCAACACAGCTATTCAGCAATTGTTTCCATATCATGGCCCAGTTAAGAGGACCAGTTCCATAACAGCGCATTTGTCTGGTAACCAACCCGCAGTCTTGTGGCACAGTTTGATCATAACCAAATTGACGAGCAAAACGACTGGGGTAGTAAGGTTCTCTCCAGAATTCTGTCCCTTCCCGCAGAGGTAAACTGCATGAGCGAATAGAAAAGAAGAAAGCTCTCTCTGCTGCAGTAAGAGTTTCGTCGTCCACCATGTCTGTGTCTGCAGGATAGCGATAAAGGCGGAACTGAAAGAAGTTTATCTGATCATCATCCCGAATCTTATTTATAACCCATTCATATGCTCTTCTAGCCATTGCCCTCTACTCTGGAAGAACCAGAGTGGAAGATGAGAAGGATGAGAATATGCTTGCTCTGAAACCTCAAAAGTCCAAGGGAAGTAGACTCCAAGCCAGCCTGTAAAATAGTGCCAAGAAGTATGCGCAGATGAAGTTCCAAGAATGGGGTCTTTTATATGAGTCGCTATTTCTCCAAGGGCCCGGTAGATAGAACATAATACTGGAGGAGCAAGTGAGTATTTATGTCCCTCCGTCAAGGCACCGGCCACAACAAAGACACTTGGACGGATAGCATCTGCCCATTTAGAGCTGGGCAATACGACCAAGCTTAGCCAATAAGCCAGGAATGCTGCAAGCTCTCCAAAAGAGCTATATTCCGGCTTTCCTCTTACTGCATCTCGAAGTTTTGTTAGTTCTTTGGAATGGCAGTCGCGAAACCTTCAAAGGAAATAAAAAGTGAGGAGATTAATATGCAGAAATGGCTAAGAATACAAAAAGGAAGATCGATTATCAGGTTGATAAATACCTGAGACCCCTAGAAAAATGGGCCAGCCATTGAAGAGGGGGAATTTTGTGGAAATTGGGGAATTTGCCCATCTCTTTGAATAGTTCTATGGTAGTCTCTGAGATGGAAGGTTTGCGGTCCGGAGAAGATACAAAGGCTAATTCTCTGTTGGTAGGAATGAATTCATCGTAGAATTTCCCCGTTATTGTGAGACCAGCTATGCGATGAAGGTCCCAAAGAGATATGCTCATTTCGCCATAAGGAAGATGGAAGGAGTTGGTTGTAGGCGACCAATATTCGAGGAAGCCTTTCAGAACGTTGGGTTCCCGATAGAAGTATTTTGAAGTTACTTCTATTGCATCATATAGGCCTATCTTTGCAAGAGTACTTGTATGTTTCAGCAAAATAGCCTCCGCCCATTCAGAGTAATAGCGACGAGCAATTAGCAGGCCTCTGATGCGGAATTCTGCCTGGCCCCAGAGTTGCTCTCGATCTCTGAAACGCTGTCTCACTGTCTCATAGAAATGAGAAGGAAAGAGATCATGAGGACTGTGGAAGGGAGTCAGGAAAATCATGGGGCGAGCTTCTCCGACATTCTGTCGTGGCTTTTGAGCTTGAATAGTGCCTTCTAAAATGCGGGGTTCTCTTGAGGCCCATGATTCGGTATACATAAGCCTTTCGCCATGAACATAATCTCTGGATTCACAGTCTAGCATAGACTGATGGCGATATACCTTGATTGGAATGATAGTCATGCCCTCTGCATGAGGGTTGTCGAATTTCATGACTCCTTCTACAACTCGCACCGAATCCCACGAGTTCTGAAGTCGTTTCTTCTTGTGTTCCTTGATCTTTTCTTCAAATTCCTTCGCCTTATTGCGGCGAGTCTTCTTCGGACGGGAAGCAGGAGGGGTATTTTCGCGAAAGGGCGGTCTCTCACTGTCAGTACGAATGTGGGCTGTGGTCTTGAGCCACTCATCCCAGTCGTATTCTCTCCCATGCTTTGGCGGGCATTTAATATCTCCCAAGGAGATGGATCTGTGAATAGGAGAGGGTAAAGATTTGATACGGTCAGAGAAATCGAACGTAGGAAGAACGGGTTCTTTGAAGTAAGCTGGGTTTCTAGAAGTTGTCTTCATTCTTTTGGTAGGCGGTTGGTCAGAAGGAGGTGAGTTTGAAGGAGATATAAGACGAGCAGTTTGTTTAATACGAGCCATAAAGAAAGGGCAGATGACAGAGTCAGAAAATGGCTAAGTGTTGGAAAAAGTTCGAAAAATTTTCTAAGTACAGAGTACTTTGCGCGAGGTCGCGCAAAGTCTATGGTTTGCGCAGGAAAGCTCTAAGTTCAGCGGACGTCGCAAGCAGTTTAAACGATTCTTGTGGTCGCGCAAAGTGGAAGCTTGCGCGGAATAAAATCGCCAGAGCAAGTGT
Organism: Magnolia changhungtana; assembly: GCA_030180095.1. Taxonomy (NCBI): domain Eukaryota; kingdom Viridiplantae; phylum Streptophyta; class Magnoliopsida; order Magnoliales; family Magnoliaceae; genus Magnolia; species Magnolia changhungtana. Next base: position 1,022,375 of record JASAUF010000549.1, read on the forward strand.
CACAGAGGGAAGTTCGTGAAAATGACTAAGTCGTTGGACTATTTATAGGCTTTATGGCCGAGTACGGTACTCGAGTAGGACTTTCTTGTGAGGTCGCGCAAACCTTGGAAGAAAGGAATAGTTTGATCCTTTTCTTTGATTTCTGAACAAACAAAGAACGGATCAAGGGGGCATCTGTTGAGGCATAAAATAAGCAAGGAAGAGAAGAAGAAAAAGATCAAGAAATCACTTTGAAGATAAAAGAAAACAGCTTCAAGACCACTTTGCGCGGGGTCGCGCAAAGTGAAATAGCTACCCAACGATCGCGCAAAGTGAAGAGTTTGCGCGGATTGAAAAATGAAGAGTTTGCGCGAGATTGACGGTTTGCGCGAGGTCGCGCAAAGTATATTGTTTGCGCGTCTCCGCGCAAAGTCTAAAATCAGGTGATGAAAATAGCTGGATGATATTTTTGTCCCACATCGGCCAGATCTGAGATTTTCACTGGTGAAAACATCTATAAATACCCCATTCCTTCTCTAAAAAGGGGTTCGAAGATTTCAGAAGTGAAGTAAAGACGAAAGAGAAGACAGAAGGTGCGGAGTATTGGACTCCTGCACTTTGCGCGATCCCGCGCAAAGGAGTATTGGACTCCTGGAAGTTTGCAACGGTCAGCACAAAGCAACAGAAGAATTTTATAGTTTGCGCGGACCGCAGCCAAAAGCATATCGTTTGTAGCGGACCGCGCAAACCTATTTCTTGGCAGTTTTGACAGCAATGGGCTGAAATGCTGTTGGAATGATTGGAGTCCTCAAAGCTTCAAGTTCTTCTTGATCAAGAGAAAGGAAGAGTCATCGACGAAGAAACGTATTCCTCCTAAGTTTTAGGAGATGACCAAAATAGTGCTGAAATGCTGCCGGAATTTCCATTCTCTTGAAGACTGTTGAACGACTTGTTTATTTCCTCCTAAGTCATAGGAGATAATTGAAATCATTGCTGTTATGCTGTCGAAAATTACATTTAGCTATAATAATTGACATTTGTAATGAGTTCTTTGTAAGCTATCTTAGAATCAAGGGATACCAGAGGATGTAAATGAATTCAGAATCAATAAAGTATGACGATTGTCTTTGTAATTCTTTCATTGTTATGTCTGAATAAGATTATTCTCCCAAATCAAATACTTTTGTTTCCTTGTCGAAACAAAGATAGCTCTGGTAACCAAAGATTCATATACGTAGCTAAGTCATAAAATTTCATCACTTGATTCCAAGGAAACCAAAACCACTAAATCCATCTGAGATCACTGGTAACAAGAAGAACAGAATGAGATTGAATACGAACTTATTCGACACATGAGATTCAATCACAGTAAGTCTCCAAGGAAATTAACAGCAATACATGAAGAACAATCTACACACTTCCTCATAAATTAGTAGAGACAGATAAATTTCCACTTTATGCAATTCGAAGAAAACCCATATGATAAAACATTCAAAGATATTCAGATGAGTCATCAATCGATATTAAATGAAATTCCACACAATATGAAATTAAGCATCGATATGCCCACATTCTGAGAAACAGTAAAGTAGAAAAAAAAGACAGGTGTGAAAAATAGGATAATTGATAACAGGTGACAAAACATATAAAGATATTCTGAGAAAATCCACAGTCTAAACTGAATGTGAAAAATGGGGAAATTTCAATGCATACATTCCACAAAAAAAAAGAAGATTTCATCTCATTTGATTTAAAAGAAAATACGCAAGGATAGAGATCAGCAAATGAAGATAGCATTGATCAAACAGTGATTAATATACATATCCATTAAAAAAATTCATAACTCAATTCCAAGGAAAACCAACCAGAGTAGATCCATCTAAGATGTACCAATATAACACTCCAATTTAGTAAATTGAGATTCTCAGAAGAACAATCTATGGCGAATAGTCCATAAATTACTAGATTATATAACATATGAGATCTACGAAACCGAAGAAATCTCAAATAATCAAATTCCTCATATATATTCAGAGAACCCAAAACCCCATGGATCATGATATTGCCAAGACATTTTATAATCTGAATCCAGAAGGCCTAAACCTAAGAATCGATATAGAAGAAACCCCACACGGCCATACTCCTACGACATCTCATCCATCCGAGTTAACAGAACTTGAAGACAATAAGACGATGCAGTGACCTGTTACGCAGCACGCCAACAACGAAGTATGCCTAGATCCAATCTCAGGCCTCACCCACAAACGATAAACAAGAAGAAATATAAACTAAAAATAGATCAAAGCAATCCAAACAAACCACGAGACAAGATATACGTGGAAAAACCCCAAACTAGGGTAAAAAACCACGGATGCAAACTTCCACTATGAAGAACGAAGATTATAAGGCAATATACTAACCTCTCCCTTGGAAGTACAAAGAAAATCCCTTGCCCACACCTTAGAAATATTTCCCAATATTCACCTTAACCCTAGAATAGCCCTAGGGACCCCAATTTATAGTTTTGACAACTTCCCTTTCGCATCCTGGGGTTGTGAAAGGACTTCTGCATTTCTGAAATCCGAAACTCCTTTTGCATCCCAGTTGCGAAAGGACTTACGACATGAAATCCGTAAAACTCCTTTCGCATCCCAGTTGTGAAAGGACTTGCGATATGAAATCCGCGCAACCTCGACTGGTCGTGGGCAGCCCCAGATGACTTCTCAACAATCTCCCACTTGGAGACACATCGTCATAAACCTTTGTCTTCTTCATCTAGAGTGTACCACCTCCCCGTCTTCAAGCCTGAAGAGCAATCAAAGCTGAACAGAGCTTCAGCTTCTCCCTTGTGACCGCCTTGGTCAGCATATCCGCAGGATTCTCACTTGTATGAATCTTCTCCAGAGAAATCGATCTATCTTTTAGTAATGAACGTATGAAGTGATATCTGATAGCAATATGCTTGGTCCTTGAATGAAATGCTAAATTCTTAGCCAAGTGTATTGCACTCTGACTATCACTGTACAGCTTACAATCTGCTTGCTTTTTACCTAACTCTTCCATAAAACCTTGCATCCACACCATCTCCTTGCATGCTTATTTAGCCGCAACATATTCTGCTTCTGTCGTACTGATAAATACTATCTTTTGTAACTGAGAGACCCAACTGACTGCAGCACTACCCAGTGTAAAAATATAACCTGTAGTGCTTCTTCTGCTGTCGATATCTCCTGCCAAATCTGAATCCACGTAGCCATGTAACTTGATTTCCGATCCACCATAACATAGCCCTACGTCCTTAGTACCTACCAAGTACCTAAGGATCCACTTCACAGCTTCCAAATGTTCCTTCCGGGGGTTGTTCATGAACCTGCTAACAACTCCCATAGCTCGAGCAATGTCTGGCCTCGTGCTCACCATAGCATACATGAGACTCCCTATAGCTGACGCGTATGGGACTTTAGTCATGTAGTCCTGTTCCTCCTGCGTCTTTGCACCTTGTTCCTTAGATAGCTTGAAGTGGTTGGCTAATGGAGTGCTAACCGGCTTAGCACCTCCCATATTGAATTGATCAAGTACCTTGGCTATGTACTCTGCCTGTGACAAAACTAATTTCTTGTTTTCCCTGTCATGCTTTCTCCTCATGTCTAAGATTTGTTTTGTAGCTCCTAAATCCTTCATTGCAAATTCTCTAGACAATTGTCTTTTGAGATTTGAGATGTCCTTCATGCTTGAACCGGCCATAAGCATATCATCAATGTACAGAAGAAGGATGATGTAAGACGTATCAAACTTCTTCAAGTAACAACAGTGGTCTGCATGACATCTCCTAAAACCGTTTCCCGACATGAAACTGTCGAACTTCTTATACCACTTCCTCGGAGCCTGCTTCAGGCTATATATACTCTTCTTCAGTCTGCACACCTTGTTCTCATTACCTGGTGCCACGTATCCTGTCGGTTTATGCATATATATCTCTTCTTCAAGGTCCCCATGAAGAAAGGTTGTCTTAACATCTAACTGTTCTATATGTAAGTCCTTTGAAGCCACTATACTCAAGAACATGCGAATCGTAGACATTTTCACTACCGGTGAAAATATTTTAGTGAAATCGATACCTGCCTTTTGTTGAAACCCTTTCACAACCAATCTGGCCTTGTACCGTTTTGAACCATCGTGCTCCTCCTTCAGTCTGTAAACCCACTTGTTACGAAGAGCTTTCTTACCCTTGGGTAGAATGACTAGCTCCCATGTACGATTAGACTCAAGAGAGTCCATCTTATCATCCATGGCCTGCTCTCACTTAACCCGTATATCTGACTGTAACGTCTCTTCAAAACACTCTGGCTCACCATTATCTGTCAGTAGTAGATAATGTAAGGAGGTTGAGTATCGGACCGTAGGTCTCCTCTCCCGAGTAGACCTTCTCACAACCGGTGTATGCGTCTCTGCCTCATCCAGTGGCGTTGTAACACCCATGTCTGGTAACTCTTCCAACTCTACGAATTCCTTTTTCTCGACCTTATTTTCCTGCACACTGTCCTTATGCATCACTTTTTCATTGAAGATAACGTCCTTGCTTCTAATAATTTTCCTGTTTTCTACATCTCAGAACGTGTAGCCAAAATCATGCTACCCGTAGCCTATAAACGTGCACCTCCTGGACTTCGCATCCAGCTTATTTCTGGGCTCTGCATCAATGTGAACATATGAAGTGCAACCGAACACTCTGAGATGTGCAAGGTTCACTTCCTTCCCAGTCCACGCTTCTTCTGGTAGCCCACCATCCAATGGTGCTAAGGGACTTCTGTTGATGAGATATGCGGCAGTATTCACAGTGTCTGTCCAAAAGGTCTTGGGCAACCCTACATGTAACCTCATGCTCCTGGTGCATTCAAGGATGGTCCTGTTAATGCGCTCAGCTACACCATTCTGTTGTGGTGTCCCTGGAATCATTTTCTGATGTTTGATTCCATTTGCCGCACAATACTCCTTAAACCTCTTATCACAGTACTCTCCCCCATTTTCAGATCTGAGACATTTTACTGTTTTACCTTTCTCATTTTCTACCATAACTTTCCACTTCTTAAATACATCAAATACATCAGATTTATACTTTAAGAAATAAACCCACAGTTTTCTACTAGCATCATCAATAAAAAAAATAAAATAACGTGAGCCACCAAGAGATAATACCTATGTTGGTCCCCACACATCAGTGTGTATAAGCTCCAATAGATGCGTCTTTAGAGCACGTTCTGTCTTCTTAAAGCTTGCCCTCTTCTGCTTGCCATACATGCAATCCTCGCAGAATTCCAAGTCAACAGACTTCAGCCCTAGTAGTTTCCCTTTTGACAATAGTACTTTCATCCCTTTCTCACTCATAGTCTCAACCTCTGATACCATAACTGCCCATTCACTCCAGTTGATGCGACTGCGAGTGAACTATACAATCCTGAAGTCACGTACAAAGTACCTTCCTTTTTGTCTCGAGATATCACCAAGGCACCTTTTGTGATCTTCCATGAATCACTGGTGAATGTCGTCACATAACCGGTATCTACCAACTGTTCCACTGAGATCAAGTTGCATTTTAAACTCGGTACATGTCTGACATCCTTCAATTTCAAGACCGTTCCGTCTTCTGATTTACATGAACGTTCCCCTTTCCAACAATACTGCACGGCTCATCATCACCTAAGTAGACTCTCCCAAAGTCACCTGACACATAATCACGCAGAACTTCCTTACATGAAGTGTCATGAAACGAAGCACCCGAGTCTATAACCCAAGACTCATTCCTCGCATCAAGAGACAAGATCAACGCCTCTGTGTCACTCTCCTCAAATAGATTCACTGAATTCTTCCCGCCTTGAGAGCTTCCTTCTTGTTTCTTAAGTGCCCTGCAATCACGTTTCATGTGCCCCTTCTTGCCGCAATGCCAATACCCGTCTTTGTCTTTCGGTCCCTTGGACTTCTTCCTCGGCTTAGAATGCCCGTGTTTATTACTTCCTTTGTTTAGCGATCTTCCTCTTCCTTCAATGTTTAGAGCATTCCCTGAATCCCATGAAACTCCTGATGTCTTTCTTCTAGATTCTTCACTGAGAAATAGACCGGCCACATCATCAAATTTCAGTTTTGTCGACCCTGAAGAATTGCTCACAGCAATCACCAAACCATCCCAGCTGTATGGTAAACTGGATAAGATCAATAACGCCCTGACCTCATCCTCAAAAGCAATGCCAACAGATTCCAACTAGCTCGTGACTGTATTGAACTCGTTTAGATGTTCAGCCACGCTCCCACCATCTGACATCTTCAGGTTGAATAGCTATTTCATAAGATGAACCTTGTTGGATGCAGAGGGTTTTTCATATATGGTGGCTAGGGTTTTCATTAATTCTATTGTAGTTTTCACCTTGGATATATTGAAGGCGACTCGGATCGTTCCTAAAGCCTTCCTATCCAGTAAATACCATTCATTATCTGTCATCTTTTCTGGTTTCTTCTCTTTTCCTCCTAGAGGAATGTAGAGGTCCTTTTAATACAGATAATCCTCCATCTGCATCTTCTAGAAGGCAAAGTTTGAACCATCAAACTTCTTAATTTTAGTTTTTCCATCTTCTGCCATCGCTCCCAATAAAACTAAACCAATAGCTTTGATACCAGTTGTTATGCAGCACGCCAACAACGCAGTGAGCCTAGATCCAATCTCAGGCCTCACCCACAAACGATAAACAAGAAGAAATATAAACTAAAAATAGATCAAAGCAATCCAAACAAACCACGAGACAAGATATACATGGAAAAATCCCAAACTAGGGTAAAAAACCAAGGATGCAAACTTCCACTATGAAGAACGAAGATTACAAGGCAATATACTAACCTCTCCCTTGGAAGTACAGAGAAAATTCCTTGCCCACACCTTAGAAATATTTTTCAATATTCACCTTAACCCTAGAATAGCCCTAGGGACCCCAATTTATAGTTTTAACAACTTCCCTTTCGCATCCCAGTTGCGAAAGGACTTGCGACACGAAATCTGCGAAACTCCTTTCGCATCCCAATTGCGAAAGGACATGCGACACAAAATTCGCGTAACCTCGACTGGTCATGGGCGACCCCAGATGTGGCTCCACTTCTCAACATGACCTCCATCATCAAACTTTTGTAAGAAAGGTAAGGGCAATAGGAATAAAAACACAGTATATAGGACCTATGAAGAAGAAATCCAACTACACATGTATATCAGAACTCCAAAAGAAGCCATCGCAGCCAGCCAAACAGGCCAACTCCATCTCGGAGGGCTTGTTTCACCGGTGATGACAGGTTTATATCAGATGCATGAAAACCCTATATGGCCCTCTTAGACGCTACATAAATCATCAATATCTGAAACATGCAAGACCTATGGACAGTACAAAAGGGCATTTCTTGCTCAGTGTGTGAGGAAGAAGACCTACCTCAGCCCAACCAAACCGTCAGCTCGTGATGGTAGCGCCCGATCGATGAAGACAGCCATCGCGACCTAATTGTGGTTCTTATAAACCCGATTTCGCGCCAAACAAAACCATCCCCCTACCATCTCTCCGGCCAAATCAAAACCCTGTGACATCCCATCCCGCAGTTTGTACAATGGACTACAGATAAGCATGGGATGGGATCGAGAAGGGATAGCAAAGATCAACGATTTTAACTCCACGAGATTTCATAATCCAGCAAAAAGTCTCCTGAATCCAACGATACCTCCCATTCGTCTTCAATCTCTCGCTGCCCAAATAGACCTACATACGGACGGGATCGGAGTCGAGAACCCTATCCCACCTACTCCACCCTACTCCAGCGTAAGACGCTCGTCCAAACACGCCCTAAGAGGCAATAACAAGTTGGATGTCAAATAGACATTACATTGGGCCTGAGACGTTTTTAATGGTGGGCTTTCAATCACTAATGGGGGCATTTGGCGGATGATATTAGATAAGATTAGGCATGATAGAATTGCATTTGGTCCCTTACACTTTCTTCCATATAATGGAGAGGATGGGAAAGATCAGGATTAAGTGGGATGGAATTTCATTTAGTCCCATGGAATTGCATTCGGTCCCATGCAGGATTTCAATGAATTTTGAAATCTACTACACATGTGGGCCCCACATTGATGCATTCGTTTATCCGTGTTGTCCATCCATATACACCGTTTACATGTGACAGTTTGGTTATATATGTGTACAAGAAAATGACATCCTATTTAAATTTGGTCCATTGATTACAATTCCATGGTCCACAAAACATGATTTTACTTAATTGGGTGTTTTCCCGAATCAAAAATTTTGTCTCACGTAGGATTGGATGGTCACAAATCCATGGAATTTCCAGACATGTAATCATTATGCAAAAATCATGTTAATAGCATATAGTGATGCAATAAATGTTTTCATGTGGTGTGGTCTAACTGACATTTATATTTTTCTTTTTCTTAAGATTAAGCAATGAAATGATATTGAAAAATAAATGGACGGCGTTAAACACGTACATCATGATGGGGCTAACACAGAACCGACCACTGGCTACTTGTGAGAAATTTAGGACTGTGGACCCCACCTTTTATCCATCTGTTTTAACAAAACAATACAAACTTAGTTTTGCAACTTAGACCTGCTTGTACGGACAGCGAATTTGAGGACAAAAATACCCCTCCCTTCCTTTCGAAGACGAGCGCTAACGCTCCTCCAACCGAGAGTTTGTACGAACGGCTCAAAAGAGATCAAAGTTACATGGCCCCACAGCTATGTATTTATTATATCCACAACGTTCATCCATATTTTGAGATCATTTCGGAGCCTTATCCCCAAAAAAATCATATCTAAAGATCAACTGGACCACACCACAAAGAGCAGCGGGAAAATTAATTTTCACCGTTAAAAATTTTGTAGGGCCCACCATAACATTTATTTTCCATCCAATCTATTCATAAGGTTACAAAGGCCTGGATGAAGAGGAAAAACAAATTTCATAATGATCCAAAACTTCTGTAACCCCTACAAGGGTTTCAATGGTAGACGTTCAATTCCCCACTGCCTTTTATAGTGTGGTCCACTTAATAGTTAAATCTATATTATTTTTCATCTCAAGCCTTAATATGAGCTCGTCAAATAGATGGATGGTTTGGATATAACACAGACCTCATGATGGGACCCACAAAAGCAACACAGGGAAAAAAAAAAAAAAAAACACAGATTTCTGGCTACGGTTATAATCCGTAGCCATAATGTATCAAAAATTGCAGGATTTCTTAGGCAAATTCACTGGACAGTTATAGACTTTTTCAATAATATCGAAAGACTTTCGATGTATTGAAGCTACAGTATCGCTACGGTTATAATCCGTAGCTATAGAGTCCAATACAAAGAGAACTCTTTATCCCTTACATTTTTCTCCAATACATAATTATGTAAATATGTATATATAAGTATATAAAAATATTTTTCTATCTTTTAATTCATTTCTTTGCCTATTTATTTAACATGCATATCTCCTAAACTAGAATGATTTACTTAACATACCACATATGATTTTGGGGTAAGAGAAGCTAATTTAGCCAACCAACCTAGTTATTTTCCAAGATTCCATCGGGTCGATGGTGGAAAATCCATTTCATTCACTTTGTAGTCAATTTCAATCACTTCGGGGCCAAACTAGAAATTGAGCGGGCCAAACTGGAAATTGAGTGGGACAAACTGAAAATTAAGCGCGCCAAACTGGAATATGTGTCAAAATTCTACTTGATAGGACAATATTAGCTTTTCCGTTTTGGTTTACCATAGACGGTTCACATTCAACTGAAAAAAAAAAAAAGAAAAAAAAGAAATAAAGGTCTAGATATTGGTAGCTGGGAGGTTCAAATGACAGATTTTCTGGGACCTGTTCTATCCACCGTTAGACACAACAAACCAACAGTCTGGATTAACAAACTATGTGCTTCATTTATTTGAGATGAAAGACGGTTTATACCGTCGAAAGATGTGTGGTAATCAATTCCTCCTCCACTGTGATGAAACACGTGGGAGATGTCAACCATTCATCAGATGGGTCTAGAATATATGCCCCACCTGCCCCAGAAAGCCATCTCTATCTCCTTATGTGGCGACCCACGCATACAAAGATTAACTATAAGGGTCAGGTCTATTTCATGACCCAACCAGTCTGATTTGTGAAGATGTAACACCCAATCTTAAAACGATCTAGATATAAGCATGTCAGCATCCCAATCTTAAAACGGGGTCAGCTACAACGGGTCATTGATGTATTGTAACAGCACAAGTAGGATTATAGCTGTTAGATTTGGGTCATATTAGAACGATCTCAGTTTGGCCTGCTTAATTTGCAGTTTGTCCCACTCAATTTCCAGTTTGGCTCGCTCAATTTCCAGTTTGTCCCGCTCAATTTCCAGTTTGGCCTGCTCAATTTTCAGTTTGTCCCGCTCAATTTCCAGTTTGGCCTGCTCAATTTCCAGTTTGATTTGGCCCACTCAATTTCTAGTTTGTCCCACTCAATTTCCAGTTTGGCTTGCTTAATTCCTAGTTTGTCCGGCTCAATTTCCAGTTTGGCCTGCTCAAGTTCCAATTTGTTCCAATCAATTTTCAGTTTGGCCCGCTCAATTTCCAATTTGGCCGTCTCAATTTCCAATTTGGCCCGCTCGATTTCCAGTTTGTCCTGCTCAATTTCCAGTTTGGCCCGCTCAATTTCCAGTTTGTTCCACTCAATTTCATGTTTGCCCCGATCAAAGTTACATGGGCCCCACAGTTATGTATTTATTATATCCACAACATTCATCCATATTTTGAGATCATTTGGGAGCATTATATATATATATATATAAAGAATCATATCCAAAGATCAATTGGACTACACCACAAAGAGCAATGGGAAAATTGATTTTCATTGTTAAAAATTTTGTAGGGCCCACCAGAACATATATTTCCCATCCAATCTATTCATAAGGTCGCAAAGACCTGGATGAAGAGGAAAAACAATTTCATAATGATCCAAAACTTATATGACCCCTAAAAGGGTTTCATAGCAGACGTTCAATCCTCCACTGCCTTTTACAGTGTGGTCCACTTGATAGCTAGATCTGTCTTATTTTTCGTCTCAAGCCTTAATACGAGCTCGTCAAATAGATGAACGGTTTGGATAGAACACATACCTCATAATGGGACCCACAAAATGCAGGGATTACAATGAAAAAAAAAAAAAAAAAGAAGCTAGTGAGTTAGGGTCAGTGGGACCCTATAGCTATGGATTATAATTGTAGCGATAACCGTAGCTTCGATATATCGAAAGTCTTTCGATATTATCGAAAATTCTAGAACTGTCCAGCGAGTTTGCCTAAAAAATCTTACAATTTTCGATACACTATAGCTACGGATTATAACCATAGCTATAACTGTAGCCAGACTACACGGCGGCAGTGTCGCGGCTGTCTGTGGCTTTTTTTTGTGTTGCTTTCGTGGGTCCCATCATGAGGTCTGTGTTATATCCAAACTATCTATCTATTTGGCGATCTCATATTAAGGCTTGAGATAAAAAAATAAGATAGATCTAACTATCAAGTGGACCACACTGTAAAAGGCAGTGGGGAATTGAATGTTTACCATTGAAACCCTTTTGGGGGTAATAGAAGTTTTGGATTATATGAAATTTATTTTTCCTCTTCATCCAGGTCTTTATGACCCTATGAATGAACTTAGACGGGGAGGATTTCTCACAAACATTATAGTGGGCCCCTTAAAGGTTTCTAATGGTTGACACTCATTCAACACTGTTTCCTGTAATGTGATACACTTGAGATTTGGATATACTCATTTTTGGTCTCATATCATAGATTGATGTGGAAAAATATATGGAAGGCATGGATGAAAAGCATACATCATGGTGGGGCCCACAAACCACCGACCATCCGCCATTGGCTGGTGGCAGGGGGAGTACCCAATCCATTTCCGTAAAAGGAGGGGTATTTTCATCCTAAAATTCGCTGTCTGTACGAGCAGGTCTAAGTTACATAATAAAGTTCGTCTTCTTTAATAAAACCAGCTGGATCAAAGGTGGGGTCTACAGTCCTAAATTTCTGGCTACTTGGCGCGTCTGCTAGCAGCATCAGTGCGTCACTACTCACTGGCCCAACTGCATCATTTTATCCACTAAATAAAACAGGAGTTGTTGGGTATTCAGGTTGGCATCGCAGCATACTACGCTGGACACGACTTCCCTGCAACACATCCTCTGACACAAAATCCTATTGGGGCCACATGATGTCTTCGTAGAATTCAATCCGTCCATTGGTTTCTTCAACACATTCTATTATGAAAGACCAAAAATTAACAAGATCCCAAGGTTGAGTGATCCACACCATAAAAAAGAGTGGGCACTGAACGTTATCCATTGAAGCATATTTTGTATAGGTCGATATTTATTTTTTTTCCTTTAATTCGGTTGGAATCAACCTTATGAACGGCTTTGATGGCATATAAACATCACGGCAATCCCGGAAAGATTTCAACGGTGAATGTTTCCATTATCACTGTTTCCTGTAATATGGCCCACTTGGACAATGGATCTCTCTCATTTTTTAGATCTCATTCTATCATGATTCGAAAAAAATGATGGATGCATTGGATTTTACAAGGTATTATAGCGGGGCCACATTACTTCATATAGCGGCAAATCTGTAACCGGTGTGCAAAACTCTCATCGTATGTCCGTGGTCGTAAAGCATGCATTCCCTCTTCTGGCAGTTTGTCAGTTGTCAACTCATGGTGAAAAAAACGCAGGAAACTTTAGTAGGGATGGGTACAGATGAGTGTATTATTTTTCCTAACTTTGTATGGTATATTTGTATGAGAGTGAGATCCACACGCATATTAGATGCTCCACTTTATATTTGGATCAAGATCCAAAGATGAGGAGGATTTAGCGGTTAAGTAAGCTACACCGTGGGAAACAATTAAGATTATAAATTCTACCATTAAAATCTTCTAATTTGTGAATAGGTAAGTGTGTTATGAATATTCCATCCGACCCTTCATTTAAGAATGTATAAATTTTCCAAAATTCGGTATATTCAAAGGCTAATGTGTGCCACGGTGTGTGAATCTAAAAGTTTTATTTAAAATTCTACTCCATTCCATATTGTATAGTCCACCTAAGATTTATACTTTAAAAAACAAAACAATACTCACAGGATGGAAACTCTCATACAATTGCTGTCAAGAGGAATTGTATATATATAGCAGTTTACAGATTTTATAAAAATCACAAAAGATTCTGTCCTAGAGTAATTTTAGTAATTGGCAAAATCATAGGAAAGATTAGCGTATAGCTGTAATTACAATCTTTACATAAATGAAAAGGAGTGAATGAATAAAATCCCTCAGATCATGGAATGGAATCAAGCTTGCTGTCATCTGTTGACTTAATCCTGCTATCATTTGTTTTGGAAGATGTTTCCTTAATACGCCCTTGCAAGCTCATCGAGGAAGACAGCACGTTGAGCTTGGACCGAAGATGGGAAAACCTTGTAGAGTCTAATGCTTTTGTGAGGCCATCGGCTAATTGGTCTTTGCTTGATATTAAGCAAACTTCTAATGATTTCTGCTGAACTCTTTCACAAACGAAGTGGTAGTCGATTTCCACGTGTTTTGTATGTGCATGAAACACTGGGTTTGCTATGAGATAGGTCGCCGCTATGTTGTCACACCAGAGAACAGGGCGCTGGGAAAGAAAAATGCCGAGCTTACGTAGTAGAGATTGGAGCCAGATAGAATCAGCCATGGCATGAGCAACTGCTCAGTACTCAGCTTCTGTGCTTGATCAAGCCACAGTCAGTTGCTTTTTAAAGCTCCATGAGATTAAATTGTCACAAAAAAATGCAAAAACCAGAGGTTGATTTCCGATCGTCGGGGCAGCCAGCCCAGTCGGCATCGGAATAAATTGAGAGTTGTGTAGACATGTTAGGCCGAATGAGTAATCCAAAATTAATGGAAAACTTGTGGTAACATAGTATCCTTTTAACCGTTGTCCAATGTTCATCGGTGGGTTTGTGCATAAATTGGCACGCTTTATTTATGGCGAAGGAGATATCGGGTCGTGTCAAAGACAAGTACTGCAAGGCTCCAACTATGCTTCGGTAGGTAGAGGGATCAGAGTATGAAGCACCCGAAAATAGTGATAGTTTCTGGGATGAAGACATGGGTGAAGAGACAGGCTTGCAATCGAGCATTTTCGTTCGACTGAGAAGATTATATATGTACTGACTTTGAGCTAAGAATAGCCCCTCTTTCACGTGATGAGCTGCAACGCCCAAAAAGAAACTTAGAACACCCAGGTCTTTGACAACAAATTCACTGGCGAGGGCAGAGATCAATTTAGATATAGCTTACGAGGTGGAGCCAATGATGATTATATCATCAACATATACCAGCACAAAGAGAGTAACTGAAGCTTGCCCAAATGTGAAGAGAGAAGTATAGGAGCTTGAGTTGACAAAGCTAAGTGATTGAAGGTGCTCATGCAAGCGGTGGTACCATGCCCGTGGGGCTTGTTTCAAGCCGTAGAGTGCTTTGTGCAGTCGACATACTTGATTAGGAAAATTGGGATGAACATATCCAAGAGGTTGATGCATATATACCTCCTCCGATAGATTCCCGTGAAGAAATGTGTTTTGTATGTCAATTTGATGAATTGGCTAGCGTTTGGAGACTGCAATGCTTAGAACAAGCTAGATGGTTGTGGGCATGACCACTAGACTGAATGTGTCATCGAAGTCGATTCCAGGCTGTTGGTGGTAGCCCTTTGCAACCAGCCGTGCTTTACGGCATTCGAGAGTACCGTTGGCATTGAGTTTGGATTTGAAAATCCACTTGGAGCTGACAATGTTCATGTTCGATTGTGATGGCACTAGAAACCAGGTGTCATTCTTCATAAGAGCTGTGAATTCCTCATCCATTGCATTGCGCCACTCATTGTATTTACTTGCTTCTGTATAATTCATGGGAGAGTCAGGAGCACCACCTGCAACAAAGAAAGACTGGAGAAGGGGGTAGCGAACTGTTCCATCAGAGAAGGTCTTTGGTTTCACGATGTGGTTCTGGGACCGTGTGGTCATTTGGTGGGAACGGAGAACAGGAGGTTCTATAGCAGCGGCAAGCTCTATTAACGGTTGGGTGGTGGACATGTTTAAGGGAAGAGCAGGGGAAGGTGGTGACGAACCAGAAACAGGGGAGTCATTTGAGGTGGGAGACGACATGTGATTGGATGCAATGGAGTGGGATGACGTCGTTGCATTAAGATGTGAGACAATGGGGAACATGTCGTTGGCATTAGGATATGACTCATGGGAGGATGAGTGGGTGTCGTTGATGGTTAGGGGAAAAGGTAGAGCAACAGTTGAGATATATACAGGCTGGGTGGGAGTGGGTTTGTGTGATGTACTGGCAAATGGGAAGATGGTCTCATCAAATATAACATACCGGGATATGAATATTTTACCACTTGAAATGTCCAAGCACTTGTATCCACGATGTATGTTGCTAAGACCAATGAAAACACATCGCTTTGAGTGAAAATCAAGTTTGTGTTGATTAAAGGGACGGAGGTAGGGAAAGCAAGCACACCCGAAAATTTTAAGTAGTGAAAAGTCGAGGGCATGTTTATAGAGTTTTTCAAATGGTGAAATACCAAGTGGAGTTGTGGGGAGACGATTTATGAGATACGTTGCCATTAGAAAGGCATGATCCCAATAGGCATGGGGAACACTACCGTGAGATAGAAGAGAGAGTCCCGTTTCAACGATGTGACGGTGTTTCCTCTCAACGGACCTATTTTTTTGTGATGTGTGAGGACAAATGACACGATGTTGAATGCCAATTTTGTCAAAGTATTTGTGGAGGGAGCAGTATTCTCCTCCCCAATCCATTTGTACTTCTTTTATTTTGCTTTCAAATTGGCATTCAACTAGTTTTTGGAATGAATGAAAAATTTGCATCACATCTAATTTGTTGGGTATGGGAAAGAGCCATGTGAATTTACTAAAATGGTCAACAAATGAGACATAATATTTATTTCCAATGGTTGACATAATAGGAGATGGCCCCCATACATCAGAGAAAATTAATTCAAGAGGAGAATGGGAAATAGACGTTGAATGAAAAAATGGAAGACTGTTGAGAAAAAAGTCTTAAATCTGTTTTTTAGGTGTCGTTCGACTGGTCGTGGGTCAGCCACGACTGGTCGTAGGAGCTGGTCGACCGGTCGTAGCCCGTTCGACTCAAAGTCCAGCGGCTATGTTTTTTATGTCCGGACCGCCTTCGACTAATCGAAGGGTTTGTTCGAACAGTCATAGCTTCGACTAGTCGAAGCTCCCCTTCGACTAGTCGTAGGTTACGCAGATTCATTCCACGATTTTGCGGATTGCGGAAATCTGTATCCTTTCACAACTGGGATGCGGAAGGGAAGTTTCCTAAACTATAAATAGGTATCCCTAGGGATTTTCTAGGGTATGGGAATGTATGAGAAAGTATTCTAAGGGTTTCCAAAAGGGTGTGGCAAGGGTGAGATTCGAGGTTGTTCGAATCGGGTAAGTCCTCTCTCTTTGTAATTGATGCTTTCATAGTGGAATTATGTCGCTTTGTGCCGTGGTTTTTTCCCGCAAAGGTTTTCCACGTTAAATCTGTGTGTTCTCTTGTATGCTTGATGCCATTGAATTGCTATCCTAGATCTAGATCTGTGTGATTCCGCAGGCCAAAATCCCCAACAAGTGGTATCAGAGCAATTGGTTAGGGCACAGATCTGAATCTGCAGGATTAGTAATAATGGCGAGCACCAGGTATGATATTGAGAAGTACTCAGGGAAAAATAATTTTGAGTTATGGAAGATCAAGATGATGAGTTCCTTAATCAATCAAGGCGAAGATGGTGCTCTTGAGGAGCGGAAGTCCACTATGAAAGATGATGAATGGAATACTCTTGATAAGAAGGCTTTATTATCGATCCGTTTATGTCTCACGGATGAGGTTCTCTACAACGTCATGAGGCAGAAAACTGTGGCTAAGTTATGGGTGAAGTTAGAGGATGTTTATGCGAAGAAATCCTCTGAAAATCGCCTGCACTTGAAGCGGCAGTGGTATAACTTCAAGATGGCAGAGGGTGGAGATCTGGAGGCTCACATTAACAACTTTCATAAATTAGTTTACAAATTGCTGGATATGGAGGAAGTGATGAAAGATGAAGAACAAGCATGTATGTTACTGAATTCTCTTCCGGTGTCTTTTGAGGCATTCAAGGATACTATGTGCAGCACGAACAAAACCCTGAGTGTCGATACTGTTATCTCGGCTCTTCAAGGGAAGGCTATGAGACAACTAAATAGCGACATGGGGACGTCTTCTAATGCACTGTTTACAGTGGGTAGGAATTCTGAACAATGTGCGGGTTCTTCAGGTTATAGATCCAAATCCAAGGGCAAGGGCAAAGGAAAGGTAAAGTACTGGAACTGTGGGAAGGAAGGACATGTGAAGAAGGATTGTAGAAATCCTAAATCGAAAAGAGAAGATTCTGAGGCTTTGTACAGGGAGGCCAATGTTACCACGTCAAATGGATCGAGTGGATGTGATGGTGATGTTTAATCTATGTCTTCACTTAGACGGTCATACGATGATCGTAAGGACGAGTGGATGCTAGACACAGGGGCATCTTTTCACATGACTCCTCATCGGAGTTGGTTCACCAGCTACAGGGAGTGCGATGGTGGACAAGTGTTTATGGGCAATGGCTTTGCCTGTAATGTTGTGGTTGTTGGTTCGGTATGCATCAAGATGTTTGATGGGCTGAAGCGTACCCTGACTGATGTCAGGCACGTTCCTGATTTGAGGCAGAATCTGATTTCTATTGGTATGCTTGAGGCAAAAGGATGTAAGTACACAGGTATTGATAGTGCTCTTAAAGTATCAGGGGGCACGGGTAACATGAAAGCGCAACGACTTAGTAACTTGTACAGGTTGATCAGGAGAACTTCAAATGGTGGAGCTATAGTAAATGTAGCAGATTTCACCTCTACACGCATGTGGTATGTTGGGCATGGCCACATGAGTGGGCAGGGTAGGAAGGCTGAGACGTGTGGACAGGGATACAGATTAGGTGGAGCAGCCACCTGTGAGAAGAATCACATGACATGATCGCATGATAGCGGCGAGGTACATGGACGACTCCAATGTCACAGGAGGATTCATCTTCTATTTAGATGGCTCTAGGTGAGCCTGGTGCTGAGAAGTGAAAGGTGACTATGGGCGATGTGATGGATTCGTAGACCGACATATGGGAGCGGGTGGAGCTTCTAGTGGGCCAAAAAGTGATTGGATGCGGGTGGATCTTTAGGAGGATATAACATAGATACAGGGCGAGGTTGGTAGTGAAGGATTATGCTCAGAGAAAAGGGATCAGCTTCTCAGAGATATTCGCACCGACGGTATAGCAGGTGTCTATTAGATCCGTGTTTGGCGCTAGTTGGGCAACGTGATCTTGAGCTGGAAGGATAGATGTGGAGTCTGCACTTCTGCAAGGGAAAGTGAAGAGCAGATCTACATGAAGTAACCAGAGCGGTTCGAAGTTAAAGGGGCTGAGAAAAGACTTTGCAGGAGGTCATGGTTCGACCTGTCACCTAGGCAGTGGTTTGATTCCTTCATGGTGAGTCAGGAATTGATGACATGTAGATCGCCAATTATGACATGTCTGAAATCAATGTATTGAAGACTCGGTTAAGTGGGATATTCAGGATGAAGGATCGGGGGGCTGCAAAGATGGTTCTCGACATTGAGACTGAAGGAGGAGTAGGCTTTGGTAATCACAGGAGGAATACCTTGTGTGTACGTATTGATCAAGGATGTGATGGGCCAGGTAAAGCTGGAGAGCATTCCCTACGCGTCTCCCCTCAAGTTTTCTTCAGGACATGTCCCAAAACAGATGAGGAAAAGCAGGATATCGCATGAGCCTTATTCGAATGCGGTTGGTAGTGTATGTCATGGTCTGGATTAGACCGGTTATTTCACAGGCTATCAATGTTGTGAGCAAGTACCCCAGCAAGCAATATTAGGTAGCGGTGAGATGGTAAGAAGACTACGTTTTTTTTTTTGAGAAGACGGGAGCAAAGATGGTTGGGCACGTGGATTCTGATCCAACGGACATGCTCTTCTAGATCGTTCCTGTAGAGAAGTTCAAGGTCTGTGAAACTTCTCTAGGCTTGGCAATAGCATAAAAGGAAAATGGAGTGTGTAAGAGAAGCTATGATGTAATGCAGAAATATGAGAAGAGGTCAAGGAGCTACACGGTTGAAGATTGAAGACTTGGTGGAGATTGTTAAGAAAAAAGTCTTAAATCTGTTTTTTGGGTGTCGTTCGACTTGTCGTGGGTCAGCCACGACTGGTCGTAGGAGCTGGTCGACCGGTCGTAGCCCATTCAACTCAAAGTCTAGCAGTTATGTTTTTTATGTCCGGACCACCTTCGACTAGTCGAAGGGTTTGTTCAACCAATCATAGCTTCGATTAGTCGAAGCTCCCCTTTGACTAGTCGTAGGTTACGCAGATTTGTTCCACGATTTTGCGGATTGCGGAAATCTGTATCCTTTCACAACTGGGTTACGGAAGGGAAGTTTCCTAAACTATAAATAGGTATCCCTAGGGCTTTTCTAGGGTATGGGAATGTATGGGAAAGTATTCTAAGGGTTTCCAAAAGGGTGTGGCAAGGGTGAGATTCGAGGTTGTTCGAATCGGGTAAGTCCTCTCTCTTTGTAATTGATGCTTTCATAGTGGAATTCTGTCACTTTGTGTCGTGGTTTTTTCCCCGTAAGGGTTTTCCACGTTAAATTTGTGTGTTCTCTTGTATGCTTGGTGCCATTGAATTGCTATCCTAGATCTAGATCTGTGTGATTCCGTAGGCCAAAATCCCCAACAAGACGATGACTCTTTCCTTGTTGACAAGCGGAACACACACCCGCCATTTTATTTGATGAGAGTGGTAG
Organism: Magnolia changhungtana; assembly: GCA_030180095.1. Taxonomy (NCBI): domain Eukaryota; kingdom Viridiplantae; phylum Streptophyta; class Magnoliopsida; order Magnoliales; family Magnoliaceae; genus Magnolia; species Magnolia changhungtana. The sequence continues at coordinate 1,042,422 of JASAUF010000549.1, forward strand.
AGAGAACTTGAAGACAAGTTGCCGAACGGTTTGATAAGATGGATGGCCCATCCGACAATGCTAGACATCAAGAGGAGCACGGTGAGAGAGAAACGATTGGTGAGATGTTGATAGTGTAGTTGATAGTGGGAGGGAGTAGAGGCCGTCTTTAGTTTTGCCACGCATTAGAATTCTCCCCGTAGTTCCGTCCTTCACCAAAAAGAAAGATGGGTGAAACTCAATATAAACATTATTTTCACTTGTAAATTGACTCACAGATATCAAATTATTTTTAATTTGTGGTACATGTAATAATTGAGATAAAGTGAAAGAGTGAGTTGGAGTTGATATAGTGGTAACGCCAATATTCTTTATAGGCAAACCTGCCCCATCGCCGACGTGGATTTGATCACCTCCATGGTATGGCTCCGAGTGTAAGTTGAGGTTCTATAAATCATTCGTGAGATGATTTGTTGAGCCAGTATCGGGGTACCAGTTTGCGTCTGGAGTTGTTGAGGGCGAGGTCATGTATGCTGTCATGGTTGGAGGGGCACCTTGGTATGCATGATCGAAGCGATAGTAACACTGTATGGCAGTGTGACCAGTTTTGCCGCACACTTGGCAAGATGGTCTCGAGTTGGGTGAGTTAGTCTGATGTGAATATCCTCGCCCACGTCCACCACGACCTCTGCTTCTGGAGTTGGAATTGTTGTAGGATTGTTGAGGCTGTGATGAACATTGGTTTTGTTGGGATTTTCCACCACGATTGTGTTGATCATTCCAGGTTGCCACATTCACCGAACCTACTATGGCATCAAGAGCAGATTGCTGTTGCTCTAGGCGTAACTTAAAGTTGAGGAGATGGTTAAACATCTCTTCGGAAGTCATTTTGTCGACTTGAGTTGAAATGGCAGTCACAATGGCATCATATGATGTGTCGAGGCCTCCAAGAAGGTAGGCAGTGAACTCATGACTTTGTAGGGGCTGTCCAATGGCAGCAAGGGTGTCGCAGTAGGATTTCATTTTCTGGAAATAGTCAGAAATGGACATATTTCCTTTCTTGGTAAGAGCCAAGAATTGGCGAGTCTGAATTGCTCGAGCCGAAGAGATGGAGGAGAACATTTTCTCAAGAGAAACCCATACTTCTCTAGAAGTTGAGAGACCTACCATCTGAGCCAAGATGCCCTCGGACAAAGAGGATACTAAGGTACTGAGAACAACCTGGTCTTGATCATACCAGGAGTTGAATTTTGGGTTAGGAATTTTTGTGGGGGCAGAGGTGGAGGTGGCTGTATCGAGGTTGGATATGGTTGGTGAGGGGGCAGATATGGTTCCATCAACATATCCAAACAGACGTTGGCCATGCAAGTAGGGGACGATTTGTGTTTTCCAAAGGAGATAGTTGTCTTTGGTGAGCTTGATTGTAACCAGACTATGGATGCTTGCAAGGTTAGTAGGAGTATTGGGTGAGGCCATAGGATCAAGCTTGGAAAAAAAAAAAAGACAAAGGTCACGATTTAGCTCTGATACCATAAAAACAAAACAATACTCACAGGATGGAAACTCTCATACAATTACTGTCGAGAGGAATTGTATATATATAGCAGTTTACAGATTTTATAAAAATCACAAAAGATTGTGTCCTAGAGTAATTGTAGTAATTGGCAAAAACATAGGAAAGATTAGTGTATAGCTGTAATTACAATCTTTACATAAATGGAAAGGAATGAATGAATAAAATCCCTCAGATCATGGAATGGAATCAAGCTTGCTGTCATCTGTTGACTTAATCCTGCTGTCATCTGTTTTGGAAGATGTTTCCTTAATATACTTGAATAAAATTTAGTATCCGCAATGAAAATATGGCGTTTTATCTAATATACGGTAATGATTATATATGTTTATCCCATATACTCACTAAATAAGTGCAAGTCACACCCTAGTCTTAGAAATGATACGTATGGTAAAATAGCTTGCACCAAGTGAGTGCAAGTCATGCAAGTGTGGTATTTATAATATAAAGACATCAATCTCTTTCTACAGCTATACAATCCAAACCAATCAAAGCAAGAACCTAAGGATAGGTTCCTAGCCAGGATACTCTCGCGAAGGGACGCGGATCGTGAAGCGAAGAGCTCACCATGTGTGTGGATAATATGTGGCCCACCTTGATTTTATGTGTTTAATCGATGTCGTTTATATGTTTTTTCAGCTCTTTTCAGGTTATAGGAAAAAAAATCTGAAGCATATCCAAACTTCAAACTGTGGGAATAATGATGTTCATCGTTGAAACATTACTAAGGCCCACAGTGATGTTTGTTTTTCATCCAACTGGTCATAAGGTAAGAAATATGTCAATGAAGGGAAAACAAAGATATCAACTTGATTCGAATATTGATGGCCCCATGAAGTTATCAACAGTAAGCGCTCAATTCCACTTTTCCAGTGGTGTGATCCACTTAAGATTTGTATATTCTTTAATTTTAGGATCAAGCCCTAAAATGAGCTTAAAAAATGGATGGACGACGTGGATACACAATGAATTCATCACTATGGGGCCCACAATCAGGCCACACCATGTTGGGTGAGGCTAAGGCCACATCTAATCTGCTCCCTTCAAAAGCCTGGCTTCGCTGCTAATGCCATAAACCAAAAGTGTCCTGATATACAAATTTTTCCTGTGATACTTTCGCATGGATGAACGTGTTACATTCACTGATTTGTACAAGATGGCTTCATGTGGATAAGATCTAACTCATCTATAAGGTTGCCCACCATGTATTTATATCGTGAATAAAAAATCAAAGGGATTCAATGTTCAGATTCTCTCCATAATAGGAAAAAAAAATTGAGAATAAAAATCTCACCATTAAAATTTTCTTAATTGTCAGGAAATCCAATCTATTCATCCGACCCTACACATAGAGAAGAATGAATTTGGAGGTTTTATACATGATTTCACACTATTACCTGTGTTGTGGTCCACATAACTATTATATTTTAATGAAATTTAAGATACATAGTGAAAATATTTCTTCTCGTAGATGGATGGAATGGATCTCATATATACTTAAAAGGATACTCACCTATCTAGTTAAGTCACCTCATCCTCATACGTATGACATATGTACCCGTGTGGCAAGTCACGAGGGTAGAGTACCATGGTACATGTGTCATATGTATTTATTCGTTGTACAGTCAAATTCATCGAAACTAATGAATGGAGTGCATGTATCACGGGAATTTCTGTGCATCTAGCCGAGGTCTAAAGTTGCCATTTACCGGGCGTGGATTCGGTACTACCTCTGCCCGTCCAGAGCTCAAGACGGGCTGGACGTGTAGCCTTGTAATTAGTGGAGAGTTGTTACGTCAGATGGCAGATGACATGTCGGCAAATGGAACGAAGTTTTCCAAAAACAAACTCCAAACATTTCTTTTTTTTTTTTCCATCTTCCATGTTTTTTCTCTCTCTTCTCACTCTCTCACCGTATCCCTTTTTTTTCTCTTCGATTCTCTATCTCTCTTATCAACCCATTTGCAGGCCACTATCATCTTGACGGAGCTCTCATTGTACCTCTGCATATAACAGGTAGGGTTTCTGCCCTGGATTATTTTTTTTCCTTCATCCTATTTAAATACTTAGATTAGAGATTTAAAATTATGGTTTTTCTTTTGAAAAAAGCATTGGGATTTTGTCTTTTGTGATTGGAATTTAAAATTTCTCATTTGGAAATGCAATTGTAATTAGGGTTTTGGGATTGAGATTGGAATTGAGATTACTAAAAATTCTCTCATTTCATATAATCTCATCCATTTGATTAGTGGCCTATCCAAAATTCAGTGGGTAAAAGAAAATTCCATCAATCGTTACGGGCATGCCCTTTTTGTGATGGATGATAGTTTTAAGGCATGATCTATTTTTTATGGGCCTCAATGGAGAGCTCATTGTACAATCAAAAGAGATTCTTATTGAAATTTGCATTTTCTATAATCTAATTTTTAGGGCACGGCCTGTTATGATGGTCCTCTCTAGTGAGTCGATAGATTTCATTTATTTGGGTTATATTATATTTTGGTGGGCCCTACTTCATATATTGAATGGTAGAAAGGTTTAATTATGTGCATCATATTACACTTATGCATTTTTATGTTTATGACAATATTTGGTAATTTTTTTAATTTTAAATAATTTTTTTTAATCAAGTGCATTATTGTTACTAAATGAGATGAGAAGTAAAACTAAAATCATACATATAATAGATGGTTAGATCCTCATATACATATTATGTATTATAAATGATTTTTGGAATAGTGAATGATTTAAATGCCCTTTTCTTTTGAGGGTTAATTGGTGAAATGGATAATGATATCTTAAAGACTCAAGCATGTTCTCAGCCATTTCAAAGGTTAGAGTTTGATATGGAAATAGATGATCAAGATGCAAACCAACAAGTAGATGAATATGAAGCAAGACAAGATGTACTGGCCAGTACAGATGATGAGTTGGATGAAGAACCAAAACCAGGAATAGAGTTTATTTCTGATGATAATGCATACTAGTTTTACAATAGGTATGCTAGGAAGAAGGGTTTTAGTGCTCGAAAATCATGGACGAAAAAATCCGATGATGGTGTTATGGTTAAGAGGCATTTTTGTTGTTCCAAAAAAGGTCAAAGACGTAAAAGGAAACATATTGATCAGTCGAAGTTTATTCGTCCAATTACAAGAACTCAATGTCTAGCAAGCATGACTATTAAACTTCAAGTGAATGGAAAATATCGTGTGACTAAGTTTGTGGCATAGCATAACCATGAAGTTGTTACACCATCAAAGATGCACATGTTAAGGTCACAAAGAGGCTTGACCGATGAATAGAAAATTGAAGTAGATATAGCAGATGCTTCAGGAATAACACCCAAAGCAGCTGGAGAATTGATGAGTAGACGAGCTGAAGGTCAGGAGAATTTAGGTTTTACACCTATCGATCATAAAAATTACTTACAGAGAAAGCGAATGAAAGTAATAGAAAAAGGTGATGCAAGAGCTGTTTTAGAATACTTTCGAAAAATGCAAGTAGATGATCCATCTTTCTTTTATGCAATACAAGTAGATGAAGATGATCAAATCACTAATATGTTTTGGACAGATACGAAGTCAATAATGGATTATAATGTTTTTGGGGATGTAGTTTGCTTTGATACCACATACAGGATAAATAGCTATGGATGACCATTTGCCCCATTTATTGGGGTAAATCATCATAAGCAAACTATAATATTCGGTGGGGCCTTGCTATATGACGAGACAATTGAATCATTTAAGTGGTTGTTTCAAACATTTTTAAGTGCGATGTCCAAAAGATAACCAATGACATTCTTGACTGACCAAGATGCTGCAATGGCTAATGCAATAGCTTCGGTGATGCCAGAAACATATCATCATTTATGCATTTGGCACATCTACCAAAATGCTGTGAAACATCTTAATGGTGCATTTAAAGCTTCAAAAAGTTTTGAATATGATTTTAATAGGTGCGTGTATGATTATGAGGAGGAGGAAGAGTTTTTAGTTGCATGGAATAACATGATTGAGAAGTATGATTTAATACACAATAAGTGGCTACAGGATTTGTATAAAGAAAGAAAAAAATGGGCTTTGGTTTATGGAAGAAATACATTCTGTGCTGATATGAAAAGCACGCAACGAAGTGAGAGCATGAGCAGTCTTTTGAAAAAATATTTGAACTCCAAATATAATTTATTACGTTTCTTCACTCAATATGATCGAGTACTAGCTGATCGACAATACAAGGAATCCATGGCTGATTTTAGAATGAGGCAAAGCACCCGTGTACTATTTCTTGATGTGAATATGCTAAAGGAAGCGACAAAGGCATATACTCCAAAAGTGTTTGAAAATTTTCAAGATGAGTATAAAAAAAAGTCTCAGTTATTCCATTTTTAAATGTAGTGAATTTGATACGATTACAGAGTTTTGAGTTACTTATAACGAAAAACATGAAGGACGTATTGTTAAATTTAACTCATTAGATAGTACTGTGACCTGTAGTTGCAAGAAGTTTAAGTTTATGGGTATCTAATGTAGTCATGCCTTGAAAATTCTAGATCATCATAATATAAAGGTGCTTCAACCCTATTACATTCTGAAGAGATGGTGAAGAGATGCAAAGGTAGATTTTGCTAAAGATCATACTAAATTAACAATACAGGGTGACTGCGACGTTGCTTTAGATAAGTGGAAAAAATATTTATGTCGCAAGCTTCTTAAAATTGCAACAATGGTCGGGGAACATGACGAGGTTTTTGAATTTGTAGATAGATATGCAGATAAATTTCATGATGAAGTTATGGGATGTATAAAAATGATCAAGGAACCTCCATTGATGCCATCTCAAGTCGATGACGAAATTATAGATACTGATTGTGCATGCCTTGAACCGATCCAAAGTATGAGCAATGAACTTGCACACCCCAAGATGACCAAAATTGTAGATGCTGAACATGCACACTTTGAGCCAACTGAAAATGCATGCCTTGAAAAAGAAAAAAAGCAAATTACTTTTGTAGATAGTTTGAGTTCACGAACCGTAAGTGGCATTAAAGTAAAGCCTGGAGTTAGAGGTAGCCGTCATGCGTTTAGAAATCCGCTGGATAAAATAAAGAAGAAAAGATCTCAAATTAAATCTATTCAGCCACAAATAAATCATGAGAAGTAGACAAAGGCAGAGACATCAAACATTATGCACCATCATTCATTTTAACCATCACCTTATTCATTTGCATTCCCCCAACTGGGTTATTTCAATCCGGTATTGTTGCGTACTTGTTTATTAAAGCTTATCATGGTATATGGTTACTTTATTAAAGTTTCTTATTCTATTTTTTTTTTCTTCTCTATTAGGGTTCACATATTATGGTGATGAATTCTTTTGGATTACCAACTGGATACCCTATAAGACATGGTCATCAAATGGTGATGAGCTACACTTTTGGCCCTAGTGGATTCATCACTGCTCCAATGCCTCAAAGTGGGTACCAACTACCTAATGTTCGCATGTTTCAACAAAACCCTGCCAACATTGGACCTCAGGTAAGAATGAGATTTAATTTAGTAGTGTTGTAATATTAAATATAACATTTGTATTACTTGTGCTCATTGAAGTTTTTATTATTGTGTTTTTGCTTTACCAGAGTTCAAATGTTCCTAGAGGGAGTCATTACGGAATACCTGGGAGTGGTCCAAGTGGATTCATAAGTGCCCCTTTGGCCCCTTGCAACCACGAACCAGGTATCAATTTATGTAAAGATTCAACACTACATGATAACAATCAATCGGTGGGGTGTGAAGATCACCACCTACACTCGAGTAAATAGATTTTCTTTTATCAAAGGTGAGCATATATGCATTGTATGTTTGCTTTATCAACAATTTTGGCTTTGTACAAGTTAGATTGGTTGTATGAGCTTCTTCTTCTTCTTTTTCTCCCCTTTTTTATTGCTTCCCTTGTAACTCTATGCCGACAAGTACTCAGACAAGTACTCTCAATTCTAATGAAATTTCTGCAATGCTATTCTGGTATTCTTATGTTGCAGGTAGCTAGGTGCTGTCATGATCCTATTTGCTTTCAAGTCATGGTTCAATCAGGCTAGTTGCTATGTTGCTTTGTCTGCATGCTAGCAGTTGGATGGTTTTGTATGCGGTAGTGTTTTTGGAGAAAAAATTTCAATGGATAAGCGGTGGTGCTGCGAGTTGCAAGCTAGCGTTTGGGTGTTTTGTTAAGTGGTTGGCAGGATGTTTTGTCTTCTCAAAATTTTTGTTAGGAAGTTGTCTTTATTTCTACCATATGATAGGCATGGCTCCCATTTTGTTTTTATTTTATTAGGGCATGCCCAAATTTTTCTTCCTTTTTTATTTTCTACTTTGCAGAAGTTGTATTTGTTTTCATCATATGATAGACATGACCCCCTTTTATTTTTATTTTGTTGGGGCCTATTTGAAAAGTTGTACAATTAATTTAGAGCTTTTCTCAAGGACATTCTTACATGGATTATAAGAGTAAAGCTATGAGAAGTCTAAGAGCTTATGCATTCGGGTTATAAAGCATTGTCTCCCTTTCACATGCTTGGCAGCAAATGAGTTACAAAACATACATCAAGTTAGGCTATTAAATCTTTGGGATCGAAACAAACACATGCATTAAGGTAAGTCTCATGGCTAATTTACCACCAACATCACTGGTTTTAGGGTCCAAGCCAAAACACGTACGCCCTGATTAAACAGTCTAAATTCCATTTTGAGTAGCCCCTATCTCTAGTTTGTGGAGACTTATTGGAGGATTGATGCAGTGAGAAATTAAAAGCCAGCTAGCAGCAACATTGGATATTCAGATTGTCCAGTGTCACACTTATGGTATGCCTACTAAGCATATTTAAGCAGTCTACAATTGTTGTACAAAGAGTTATTGCATTGTTGTATGGAAAAATGATGTTGTACAAGGATTGAAAGTTGTATGAAAAATTATACTAACATATAGGAAATGAAAGAGTGGTAAAGTATTATTAAGCCAGTCTCGCTACTCAACCTGTTAGTAGCTAATTCGCGAATCCCATCCAGTTAATTGCAGGAAGCAGATTGCTAACTGAGTAACGTACGCTAACCATACTGAGTAAACTCTATGGGTCCACCGTCGTTCATGCATTATATAGACTCCGTCCATCCATTTTATCATATAAATTTAGGGCTTTAACCCAAATATTAAGCATATCCAAATCTCAAGTGGACCACACCACTGGAAACAGTGTGAATTGAAGTCTACTGTTGAAAAATTCTTAAGAGGCAACATAAGTTTTAGATTAAGCTGATATTAGTGTTTTCCCTTCATCCATGTCATTGTGATCTTATGAACCGTTTGGATGACAAATAAACATCATGTTGAGAAGTGGAGCCACATCTAGGGCCGCCCACAACCAGTCCAGGTTGTGCGGATTTTGTGTCGCAAGTCCTTTCGCAACTAGGATACGAAAGGAGTTTCGCGGATTTCGTGTCGCAAGTCCTTTTGCAACTGGGATGCAAAAGAGAAGTTGTCAAAACTATAAATTGGGGTCCCTAGGGCTATTCTAGGGTTAAGGTGAATATTAGGAAATTATTCTTAGGTGTGGGCAAGGGATTTTCTCTGTACTTCCAAGGGAGAGGTTAGTATATTGCTTGTAATCTTCGTTTCTCTTCATAGTAGAATTTTGCATCCGTGGTTTTTTACCCTAGTTTGGGGTTTTTCCATGTATATCTTATCTTGTGGTTTGTTTGAATGCTTTTATTCCTTTTTAGTTTATAATTCTTCATGTTTATCGTTTGTGGGTGAGACCTGAGATTGGATCTAGGCTCACTGCGTTGTTGGCGTGCTGCGCAACAACTAGTATCAAAGCTATTGGTTTAGTTCGATTGGGAGCGATGGCAGAAGAAGGGAAAACTAGAATTGAGAAGTTTGATGGTTCAAACTTTGCCTTCTGGAAGATGCAGGTGGAGGATTATCTGTATCAGAAGGACATCTATACTCCTCTAGGAGGAAAAGAGAAGAATCCAGAAAAGATGACAGATGATGAATGATTTTTACTGGATAGGAAGGCTTTAGGAACGATCTGACTCTCTTTGTCTAAGAGCGTCGCCTTCAATATATCTAAGGTGAAAATGACAAAAGAATTAATAGAAGCCCTAGCCACCATGTATGAAAAACCCTCAGAATCCAACAAGGTTCATCTTATGAAACAACTATTCAACATGAAGATGTCAGATGGTGGGAGCGTGGCTGAACATCTAAACGAGTTCAATACAGTCATGAGCCAGTTGGAATCCGTTGGCATTACTTTTGAGGATGAGGTCAGGGCATTATTGATCTTATCCAGTCTGCCAGACAGTTGGGATGGTTTGGTGATTGCTGTGAGCAATTCTTCAGGGTCGACAAAACTGAAATTTGATGATGTGGTCGGTCCAATTCTCAGCGAAGAATCTAGAAGGAAAGCATCAGGAGTTTCAGGGGATTCAGGGAATGCTCTAACGTTGAAGGAAGAGGAAGATCACTGAACAAAGGAGGCAATAAATACGGACGTTCTAAGTCAAGGAAGAAGTCCAAGGGACCGAAAGACAAAGATGGGTGTTGGCATTGCGGCAAGAAGGGGCATATGAAACATGATTGCAGGGCGCTCAAGAAACAAGAAGGAAGCTCTCAAGGTGGGAAGGATTCATTGAATTTATCTGAGGAGAGTGGCACAGAGGCGTTAATCTTGTCTCTTGATGTAAGGAATGAGTCTTGGGTTATAGACTCGGATGCTTCGTTTGATGCCACTTCGTGTAAGGAAGTTCTGCGTGATTATGTGTCAGGTGAATTTGGGAGAGTCTACCTAGGTGATGATGAGCCGTGCAGTATAGTTGGAAAGGGGGACGTTCATGTTAATCAAAAAGACGAAACAGTCTTGAAATTGAAGGATGTCAGACATGTACCGAGTTTGAAACGTAACTTGATCTCAGTGGGGCAGTTGGCTGATACCGGTTATGTGACGACATTCACTAGTGATTCCTGGAAGATCACAAAAGGTGCCTTGGTGATATCTCGAGGCAAAAAGGAAGGTACTTTATACTTGACTTCAGGATCATATAGTTCACTCGCAGTTGCATCAACTAGAGTGAATAGGCAGTTATGCATCAGAGGTTGGGACATATGAATGAGAAAGGGATGAAAGTGCTATTGTCAAAAGGGAAGCTACTAGGGTTGAAGTCTGTTGACTTGGAATTCTATGAGGATTGCGTGTATGGCAAGCACAAGAGGGTAAGCTTTAAGAAGACAGGACGCACTCCAAAGGCGCATCTATTGGAGCTTGTACACACTAATGTGTGGGGACCAACACAGGTATTATCTCTTGGTGGCTCACGTTATTTTGTTTCTTTTATTGATGATGCTAGTAAAAAACTATGAGTCTATTTCTTAAAGCATAAATCTGATGTATTTGATGTATTTAAGAAGTAGAAAGTTATGGTAGAAAATGAGATAGGTAAAACAGTAAAATGTCTCAGATCTGATAATGGGGAAGAGTACTTTGATAAGAGGTTTGAGGAGTATTGTGCGGCAAATGAAATCAAACATCAGAAAACAATTCCAGGGACACCACAACAGAATGGTGTAGCTGAACGCAATAACAGGACTATCCTTGAACGCACCAGGAGCATGAGGTTACATGCAGGGTTGCCTAAGACCTTTTGGGCAGATGCTGTGAATACCGCCGAATATCTCATCAATAAAAATCCCTCAGCACCATTGGATGGTGAGCTACCAGAAGAAGCGTGGACTGGGAAGAAAGTGAACCTTGCATATCTTAGAGTGTTCGGTTGCACTTCATATGTTCACATTGATGCAGAGCACAGAAACAAGCTGGATGCGAAGTCCAGGAGATTCACGTTTATAGGCTACGGGCAGCATGATTTTGGCTACAGGTTCTGGGATGCAGAAAACAAAAAAAAAATCATCAGAAGCAAGGATATAGTCTTCAATGAAAAAGTGATGCATAAGGACAGTGTGCAGGAAAATAAGGCCGAGAAAAAGGAATTTGTAGAGTTAGAAGAGTTACCAGACATGAGTGTTACAGCGCCACAGGATGAGGTAGAGCCGCATACATCGGTTGTGAGGAGGTCTACTCGGGAGAGGAGACCCACGGTCCGATACTCACCCTCCTTACATTATATACTATTGACAGATAATGGTGAGCCAGAGTGTTTTGAAGAGGCGTTACAGTCAGATATACGGGTTAAGTGGGAGCAGGCCATGGATGATGAGATGGACTCTCTTGAGTCTAATCGTACATGGGATCTAGTCATTCTACCCAAGGGTAAGAAAGCTCTTCATAACGAGTGGGTCTACAGACTGAAAGAGGAGCACGATGGTTCGAAACGATACAAGGCCAGATTGGTTGTGAAAGGGTTTCAACAAAAGGTAGGTATCAATTTCACTGAAACATTTTCACCGGTAGTGAAAATGTCTATGATTCGCATGGTCTTGAGTATAATGGCTTCAGAGGACTTACATCTAGAACAACTAGATGTTAAGACAGCCTTTCTTCATGGGGACCTTGAAGAAGAGATATATACGCATCAGCCGACAGGATACGTGGCACCAGGTAATGAGAACAAGGTGTGGAGACCGAAGAAGAATCTACATGGCCTGAAGCAGGCCCCGAGGCAGTGGTACAAGAAGTTCGACAGTTTCATGTCGAGAAACGGTTTTAGGAGATGTCATGTAGACCACTGTTGTTACTTGAAGAAGATTGATATGTCTTACATCATCCTTCTTCTGTACTTTGATGATATGCTTGTAGTCGGTTCAAGCATGAAGGACATCTCAGATCTCAAAAGACAATTGTCTAGAGAATTTGTCATGAGGATTTAAGAGTTGCAAAACAAATCCTAGGCATGAGGATAAAGTGTGATAAGGAAAACAAGAAATTAGTTTTGTCACAGGCAGAGTACATAGCCAAGGTACTTGATCGATTCAATATGGGAGGTGTTAAGTCGGTTAGCACTCCATTAGCCAACCACTTCAAGCTATCTAAGGAGCAAGGTGCAAAGACGCATGAGGAACAGGACTACATGGCTGAAGTCCCATACGCGTTAGCTATTGGGAGTCACATGTATGCTATGGTGAGCACGAGGCCAGACATTGCTCAAGCAATGGGAATTGTTAGCATGTTCATGAACAACCCCGGGAAGGAACATTGGAAAGCTGTGAAGTGGATCCTTAGGTACTTGGTAGGTACTAAGGACGTAGGGCTGTGTTATGGTGGATCGAAAATCAAGTTACAAGGCTACGTGGATTCAGATTTGGCAGGAGATATCGACAGTAGAAGAAGCACTACAGGTTATGTTTTTACTCTGGGTAGTGCTGCAATCAATTGGGTCTCTCAGTTACAGAAGATAGTATCTATCAGTACGAAAGAAGCAGAATATGTTGCGGCTACAGAAGTATGCATCGAGATGGTGTAGATGAAAGGTTTTATGAAAGAGTTGGGTAAGAAGCAAGCAGATTGCAAGTTGTATAGTGACAGTCAGATTGCAGTACACTTGGCTAAGAATTCAGCATTTCATTCAAGGACCAAGCATATTGCCATCAGATATCACTTCATATGTTCGTTACTGGAAGATGGATCGATTACTCTGGAGAAGATTCATACAAGTGAGAATCCTGCGGATATACTGACCAAGGCGATCACAAGGGAGAAGCTGAAGCTCTGTTCAGCTTTGATTGGTCTTCAGGCTTGAAGACGGGGAGGTGGTGCACTCCGGATGAAGAAGACAAAGTTTTATGGCGATATGTCTCCAAGTGGGAGATTGTTGAGAAGTGGAACCACATCTGGGGCCACCCACGACCAGTCGAGGTTGCGCGGATTTCGTGTCGCAAGTCCTTTCATAACTGGGATGCGAAAGGAGTTTCATGGATTCCGTGTCCCAAGTCCTTTCACAACTGGGATGCGAAAGGAGTTTCGCGGATTTCGTGTCGCAAGTCATTCGCAACTGAGATGCGAAATGAAAGTTCTCAAAACTATAAATTGGGGTCCCTAGGGCTATTCTAGGGTTAAGGTGAATATTAGAAAATTATTCTAAGGTGTGGGCAAGGGATTTTCTCTGTACTTCCAAGGGAGAGTTTAGTATATTGCCTTGTAATCTTCGTTTCTCTTCATAGTGGAATTTTGCATCCGTGGTTTTTTACCCTAGTTTGGGGTTTTTCCATGTATATCTTGTCTTATGGTTTGTTTGATTGCTTTTATTCATTTCTAGTTTATATTTCTTCTTGTTTATCGTTTGTGGGTGAGACCTGAGATTGGATCTAGGCTCACTGCGTTGTTGGCGTGCTGCGCAACACATCACTGGGCCTTAGAAAGGTTTCAATGGTGGAAATAAATAATTCCACTGTTTCTTGTAGTATGGTCTATTTAAGCTTCAGATATACTTCAAATTTGGGTTGAACCCCAAAAATGATCTGAAAAATCATATGGACAGCGTGGATAAAACACATGAATTCATAGTGGGCCAACAGAGTTTACTCATAATAACAGCGTACTCAGTACGCAATCCGATTTCATATTTGGGTTTCACGCTATCTATTTGGTATTTGGTGCGCGGATTGAGCCGCCATACTCGCTATGAAGTGACGTTCTATGGGCCCCACCATGATATATGTTTTGTATCCACACCGTCCATCCATTTGAAGAGATCATATTTGGGCATGGTCCAAACAATGAGTTAGATCCAAATCTCGAGTGGACCCCACCATACAAAATAGTGGAGAGAGCGATGCCCATCATTAAAAGGTTCTAAGGGCAACAAAAGTTTTCGATCAAGTTGTTGTTTGTGTTTTCCTTTCTTTCATGTCTGAGTTAATACATGAACAAGTTGGATCTCAAAATAACATCATGGTGGACTTTCGGAAGGTTTCAATGGTAGGCATCACTTTCCCCACTATTTTTCGTGGTGGGGTCCACTCTAGCCTTAGATCTGACTTATTCTTTGTATCATGCCCTAAAATGATTTTTCCAAATGTATGGACGGTGTGGATACAACACACACATCATTGTGGGGCCCACAAAACTTGGCGACGTTACTTTAGTAGCGTGTCTCGCTACTTAACCTTCACGCACGGAAAAAGGCAGTAAACAAAAATAAAAGGAGACGGTTGGGGTTCTCTGTGGATCGAGTATAAACGTGAGCTAACGCCTCCGTTTACTGACGTGGCCACGCGCCTTCCAACGTAATCACCTTCCACCACTGAACGAGCTACACGTCCAGCTCGTCCTGAGCTCAGGACGGGCGGGGGTAGTACCTAATCCGTGCACCCATTTACCAAAATAAAAATAAAAAATAAAAAATAAAAATCATGCATTCAGCATTAAGTATTAAGCTTGAACATAAAAACTTAAAAAACTGATTTTTTTTCCAATGAAAATCAAAATTAAATACATAATTTTTTGAATTTATTAAATGATCTAAATTAGAAAAAATAATCAAAATTAATTACATAATTTTTTGAATTTATCAGATGATCTAAATCAGAAAAAAATTCTGAAAATATCCATTCAAGTGATAATGTCTGAAATAAAATTTACCAAACAGCCCTTAAGTCGTTGCCCCTGCCTCACCTAAACCGGGCCATCATATTAATGCTGGGTTCCTGCCTACATTACTTACACTAACGTGTGAGAAACACCTTATTCCATGCACATTGTTGTATCTGGAATTTTTTGGTACCAACATCATGTTGAGAAGTGGAGCCACATCTGGCGTCACCCACTACCAGTCGAGGTTGCGCAGATTTCGTGTCACAAGTCCTTTCGCAACTGGAATACAAAAAGAAGTTTCATGGATTTCATGTCGCAAGTCCTTTTGCAACTAGGATGTGGAAAGGAGTTTCGCAGATTTCATGTTGCGAGTCCTTTCGCAACTGGGATGCGAAAGGGAAGTTGCCAAAACTATAAATTGGGGTCCCTAAGGCTATTCTAGGGTTAAAGTGAATATTGGGGAGCTATTCTAAGGTGTGAGAAAAGGGTTTTCTCTATATCTCCAAAGGAGAGGTTAGTATATTGCCTTATAATCTTCGTTCTTCATAGTGGAAGTTTGCATCCGTAGTTTTTTACCCTAGTTTGGGGTTTTTCCAGGTATATCTTGTCTCGTGGTTTGTTTGGATTGCTTTGATCTATTTCTAGTTTATATTTCTTCTTGTTTATCGTTTGTGGGTGAGGCCTGAGATTAGATCTAGGCTCACTGTGTTGTTGGCGTGCTGCGCAACAACTGGTATCAGAGCTATTGGTTTAGTTCTATTGGGAGCGATGGTGGAAGATGAAAAAACTAAAATTGAGAAGTTTGATAGTTCAAACTTTGCCTTCTGGAAGATGCAGATGGAGGATTATCTGTATCAGAAGGACCTCTACATTCCTTTAGGAGAAAAAGAGAAGAAACCAGAAAAAATGACAGATGACGAATGGTTTTTAGGAAGGCTTTAAGAACGATCCAACTCTCTTTGTCTAAAAGTCTCGCCTTCAATATATCCAAGGTGAAAACTACAAAAGAATTAATGGAAACCCTAGCCACCACGTATGAAAAGCCCTCAGCATCCAACAAGGTTCATCTTATGAAACAGCTATTCAACATGAAGATATCAGATGGTGGGAGCATAGCTGAACATCTAAACGAGTTCAATACAGTCACAAGCCAGTTGGAATCCGTTGGCATTATTTTTTAGGATGAGGTCCAAGCGTTATTGATCTTATCCAGTTTACCAGACAGTTGGGATGGTTTGGTGATTGCTGTGAGCAATTCTTCAGGGTCGACAAAGCTGAAATTTGATGATGTGGCTGGTCTAATTCTCAGCGAAGAATTTAAAAGGAAGGCATCAGGAGTTTCAGGGGATTTAGGGAATACTCTAAACGTTGAAGGAAGAGGAAGATCGCTGAACAAAGGAAGCAATAAACACGGGCATTCTAAGTAGAGGAAGAAGTCCAAGGGATCGAAAGACAAAGACGGGTGTTGGCATTGTGGCAAGAAGGGGCACATGAAACATGATTGTAGGGCGCTTAAGAAATAAGATGGAAACTCTCAAGGTGAGAAGGATTCAGTGAATCTATCTGAGGAGAGTGACACAAAGGTGTTAATCTTGTCTCTTGATGCGAGGATTGAGTCTTGGGTTATAGACTTAGATGCTTCGTTTCATACCACTTCATGCAAGGGACTTCTGCATAATTAAGTGTCAGGTGACTTTGGGAGAGTATACCTGGGTGATGATGAGTCGTATAGTATTGTTGGAAAGGGAGATGTTCAGATAAGTCAAAAAGACGGAATAACTTTGAAATTGAAGGATGTCAGACATGTACCGAGTTTGAAACGTAACTTGATTTAAGTGGGGCAGTTGGCCGATACCGGTTATGTGACGACATTCACCAGTGATTCCTGGAAGATCAAAAAAGGTGCCTTGGTGATATCTCGAGGCAAGAAGGAAGGTACTTTGTACGTGACTTCAGGATCGTATTGTTCACTTGCAGTCGCATCAACTGGAGTGAATGGGCATTTATGTCATCAGAGGTTGGGACATATGAGTGAAAAGGGAATGAAAGTGCTATTGTCAAAAAGGAAGCTACCAGGGCTGAAGTCTATTGACTTAGAATTCTGCGATGACTGCGCGTATGCTAAGCAGAAGAGGGTAAGTTTCAAGAAGACAGGAAGTGCTCCAAAGATGCATCTGTTGGAGCTTATGCACACTGATGTGTGGGGACTGGCACAGGTATCATCTCTCGGTGGCTCATGTTATTTTGTTTCCTTTTTTTTATGATGTTAGTAAAAAACTGTGGGTCTATTTCTTAAAGCATAAATCTGATGTATTTGATATATTTAAGAAGTGGAAAGTCATGGTAGAAAATGAGACAGGTAAAACAGTAAAGTGTCTCAGATCTGATAATGGGGGAGAGTATTGTGATAAGAGGTTTGAGGAGTATTGTGCAGCAAATGGAATCAAATATCAGAAAATGATTCCAGGGACACTACAGCAGAATGGTGTGGCTGAGCGTATTAACAGGACCATCCTTGAGCACGCCAGGAGCATGAGGTTACATGCAGGGTTGCCCAAGACTTTTTGGGCAGATGATATAAATACTGCCGCATATCTCATCAATAGAAGTCTCTCAGCACCATTAGATAGTGGGCTACCAGAAGAAACGTGGACTAGGAAAGAAGTGAACCTAGCACATCTCAGAGTGTTCGGTTGTACTTCATACGTTCACATTGATGCAGAGCACAGAAACAAGCTAGATGCGAAGTCCAGGAAGTGCACGTTTATAGGCTACGGGCAGCATGATTTTGGCTACAGTTTTTGGGATGCAGAAAACAAGAAAGTCATCAGAAGCAAGAACGTAGTCTTCAATGAAAAAATGATGCATAAGGACAATATGCATGAAAATAAGGCTGAGGAGAAAGAATTTGTAGAGTTAGAAGAGTTACCGGACACGGGTGTTACAGCGCCATAGGATGATCATGCACAGGAGTATTATGAGGCAAGGCTACAGACACCGATATTGAGGAGGTCTAGTCGGGAGAGGAGACCCACGATCCGATACTCACCCTCCTTATATTATCTACTACTGACAGATAATGGTGAACTACAGTGTTTTGAAGAGGTATTACAGTCAGATACACGGGTTAAGTGGGAGCAGGCCATGGATGAGGAGATAGACTCTCTTGAGTCTAATCGTACATGGGAGCTAGTCACTCTACCAAAGGGTAAGAAAGCTCTTCATAACAAGTGAGTTTACAGACTGAAGGAGGAGCACAATGGTTTGAAATGGTACAAGGCTAGATTGGTTGTGAAACGGTTTCAACAAAAGGCAGGTATTGATTTCACTGAAATATTTTCACCGGTAGTGAAAATGTCTATGATTCGTATGGTCTTCAGTATAGTGGCTACAGAGGACTTACATCTAGAGCAGCTAGATGTTAAGACAGCCTTTCTTCATGGAGACCTTGAAGAAGAGATATATATGCATTAGCCGATAGGATACGTGGCACCAGGAAAGGAGAACATGGTGTGCAGACTGAAGAAGAGTTTATATGGTCTGAAGCAGGCCCCAAGGCAGTGGTATAAGAAGTTCGACAGTTTCATGTCGAGAAACGGTTTTAGGAGATATCATGCAGACCACTGTTGTTATTTGAAGAAGTTTGATACGTCGTACATCATCCTTTTTCTGTACGTTGATGATATGCTTGTGGCCGTTTCAAGCATGAAGGACATCTTAGATCTCAAAAGACAACTGTCTAGAGAATTTGTCATGAAGGATTTAGGAGCTGCAAAACAAATCCTAAGCAAAAGGATAAAGCGTGACAGGGAAAACAAGAAACCAATGTTCTCACAGGCAGATTACATAGCCAAGGTACTTGATCGATTCAATATGGGAGGTGCTAAGCCGATTAGCACTCCATTAGTCAACCACTTCAAGATATCTAAGGAGCAAGGGGAAAAGATGCAAGAGGAATGGGATTACATGGCTAAAGTCCCATACGCGTCAACTATTGGGAGTCACATGTATGCTATGGTGAGCACGAGGCCAGACATTGCTCAAGCAATGGGAGTTGTTAGCAGGTTCATGAACAACCCCGGGAAGGAACATTAGGAAGCTGTGAAGTGGATCCTTAGGTACTTGGTAGGTACTAAGGACGTAGGGCTGTGTTATGGTGGATCGAAAATCAAGTTACAAGGCTACGTGGATTCAGATTTGGCAGGAGATATCGACAACAGAAGAAGCACTACAGGTTATGTTTTTACTCTGGGTAGTGCTGCAGTCAATTGGGTCTCTCAATTACAGAAGATAGTATCTATCAGTACGAAAGAAGCAGAATATGTTGCGGCTACAGAAGCATGCAAGGAGATGGTGTGGATGCAAGGTTTTATGGAAGAGTTGGGTAAGAAGCAAGTAGATTGCAAGCTGTATAGTGACAGTTAGAGTGCAATACACTTGGCTAAGAATTCAGCCTTTCATTCAAGGACCAAGCATATTGCCATCAAATATCACTTCATACGTTCGTTACTGGAAGATGCATCGATTGCTCTGGAGAAGATTCATAAAAGTGAGAATCCTACGGATATGCTGACCAAGGCGGTCACAAGGGAGAAGCTGAAGCTCTGTTCAGCTTTGATTGGTCTTCAGGTTTGAAGACGGGAAGGTGGTGCACTCCGGATGAAGAAGATAAATGTTTATGGCGGTGTGTCGCCAAGTGGGAGATTGTTGAGAAGTGGAGCCACATCTGGGGCTGCCCACTACCAGTCGAGGTTGTGCTGATTTCGTGTCACAAGTCCTTTCGCAACTGGGATACAGAAAGAAGTTTCGCGGATTTCGTGTCGCAAGTCCTTTCGCAACTGGGATGCGAAAGGGAAGTTGCCAAAACTATAAATTGGGGTCCCTAAGGCTATTCTAGGGTTAAAGTGAATATTGGGGAGCTATTCTAAGGTGTGGGAAAAGGGTTTTCTCTGTATCTCCAAGGGAGAGGTTAGTATATTGCCTTGTAATCTTCGTTCTTCATAGTGGAGTTTGCATCCATGGTTTTTTACCCTAGTTTGGGGTTTTTCCATGTATATCTTGTCTCGTGGTTTATTTGGATTGCTTTGATCTATTTTTAGTTTATATTTCTTATTTATCGTTTGTGGGTGAGGTCTGAGATTGGATCTAGGCTCACTGCGTTGTTGGCGTGTTGCGCAACACATCACCTATCTGGACCGTCCAATAAGTCCGGTCCACTGTTTTTGCACTACTGTAAAAAAATCATACAAATCAGATTATGATAACTTCCTTTATTAGGCCCACTTCTATTTAATATATTTTCCATCCATTTTTGCTTGTCACTGAGTAGAAGGTTCGGATCCTCCAATTCGTATTATTTTTTCACGGAAGCCCATGAGGAACGGAGTTAGACTAATGTATAGTCCTGATAGGTGATCAACACTCCAACGAGTACAGATCAAACTATGTGGATGGGCTGATTTTCATGCACTTCTGGCTATATTTTCTCAACCAATCTTCTATAAATACGAAGCTTGGCAGAAAACGCTGCACCCCTTCGTAATAAGGAGAGGGAGATAAACTTTGTTGTGAAGGTAGTGTGTTATTAGTGGTGCTTCATCCTCAACCGTCCGTGGGAAAAATGTCTCCTTCACAAGGTATAGATTTCAAGGAGTGGTAACGGATGGGTTGGCCAGTTGGATTTCATCGGGTCCGTCCATGTTGGGCTAGACCAGTAATATAAGATCGTGTCTAGTTTTTGCAAAAATTTCTAAGTGAGAAGAAGCTCATTTATATTATTTTAATGGGTGGTCTTGTTCTTACAACAGAAGAACCGGCCCAAAATCCAAAACCGAGCCTTTTACCTGTTTGGATCGGTTCCGACAGGTCCAGACCCGACCCGTTGCCACCCAAACCATTTTGTAACTTCCAATAATCTTTACAGGCTTAGTGAAAAATGCTTTTAGAATGGTGTGATGTGTACTGGTATCGTATGATATCTATGTTGGAACAAATGGACAGTCCAGATTGATAGGCTGGATTATCTAAAGTGTGCCGCTGTACGTGGATTGCGTCCTACCTCGCCCAGACGGTAATCCGTCCAAGCAGGGCTATGTGGGGCCACCATGATGTAAGTGTTTTATCTAGGCCGTTCAAAAATTTTCTCATACCATTTTAAGATATGAACCAAAAAGTGAGGAAGGTCCAAAGCTCTAGCGGACCACACCAAAGGAAGCTGCACTGATAATGACACCAACCGTTAAAACCTTTCTAAGGGCTAAGGTGATGTTTTTTTTTACCATCCAACTTATTCATAAGGTCATGTAGACGTGGATGAAGTGAAAACAAAAATATCAGCTTGATCCGAAACGTCTCCAGCTCCCTATATGTTTTTAATGATGGACGTTTAATCCCCACTTTATGGTCCTTTGGTTCATATCTTAAAATGATACGAGAAAAGTGCTGAACGGCTTGGACAAAACACTTACATCATGGTGGCCCCCATAGATCTGCCCGGACCCTATTAAGTAAGAACCGCACCGTCAGTAGCGAGGTGGCTACTGACTATTCCGTGGCCATACATGATATAGATCATTACAGAATTAGAGCCTAAAAATGAGGGCTATCCAAGTCTTGTGTGGACCACATCATAAGAAAACAGTGGTGATTAAATGCCCACCATTAATAACTTCCTAAGGCTCACTATAATATTTATTTGTTGATTGGATCACACACAATTGGACGAAGAGAACAAATATCAGCTTAATCTGAAACTTTTGTATCCCTTGAGAAGTTTTTAAAGGTGAGTATTCAATCACCTTTCTTTTCTATGGTGCGGTTTATATGAGATTTGGATATGCTTCATTTTTTTGCCGATGCCATAAAATAGTCTGGAATAATGGATGGAAACGGAAGGTGTTGATAGCATAGATACATCATAGTGGGCCCACATAGCTCGGTCAGTAGCCACCACGCTACTGAAGCTGGTAGTATGCCATCCACGTCCGTCACCGGTACTCGGGTGTTATCCTTAAAGTGCCGCCCACCTTGATGATGTGTTGTATGTCCATGCTGTCCATCTATTTTTTTTTTTTTTTCAGCCCATTATAGGCTGTGGTCCGAAAAATTAAGTAGATCCAAATCCCAGGTGGACCACACCTAAGGAAACAATATTGATTGACAGGCTCAAATTTTTACCCTTTACATCCGTTTGAGAGCTTATTTTAAAATTCGCCGCGGATACAAAATTCAAGTGTGCGTGGATGTGTCATGTGTCTGTCAGGTGTTTGTGTAAAAAAAAATAAAAAGGCTACACCTTGTTTATATGTCATCCAAACCCTTACAAGGTCTTTCTCACTTAGGATGAACTGAGAAAACAAAAAACCTTGGCTTGATAAAAACATTTGTGGCCATTTGAATATTTCTACGGTCATTGTTCATTCCCTACTGTTTTTCGTATGGTCAAGTTGAGTTTAGGATCGGCATCATTTCTGGAAGCATGTCCTAAAATGGAAGCGGATTGGCTGGTGTACTACACACTAACTATAGAGCTGGAGTAGATACGTATCGTGAGAATTAAGACAAAATCGTAGGGTCTGCTGTAATGTTTATTTTCTATCCAATCTGTTCATAAGGTCACAGATACCTGGATGAAGAGGAAAAACAAATTTAATATTGTTCCGAAGCTTCTACTCCACAAGGGTTTCAATGGTAGATGTTCAATCCCCACTGCCTTTTGCGGTGTGTTTTACTTTTAGATCTATGTTATTTTTCCGCTCAAGCCATAGGACAAGCTCTCAAAAATGTATGGATGGTTTGGATATAACACATACCTCATGATGGGACCCACAGAACTTGCTGATGTTAATACACCAGCTAGCTGGTGTGTGGTACACCAGCCAATCATCTGCTTCGTCCTTATGATGACCTCCAGAATGAATAGACGGGATGAGTTTCTGAAAAACATAAGAGTACCTAATCAAACTTGTTTGTGACTGCAGCATTTTTGCAGGCACGGCAACAGGGGGAGTAGATTAGGTGTTGCCTGTGGTAACTTAGTAGATATTCATACAACCATGCTATCCATATATTTTTACAACTCATTTTAATAATGGGTTTCAAAAATTAAGCAGATACAAATCTCATATGGACTACGCTATAGGAAACGGTGGCTATTGAATTACTATTAAAATTTTCTTAGGGCCTATTGTAATGTTTGTTTTCCATCTCCTTAATAAGGTCAACCAAGTCAAAGAGGGGAAATACAAAGATAGGCTTAATCTAAATCCTTTTGTAGCCCACGATACATATTTAATGGTCATTCACCATCCGGATCTACTTAATTTATAAGATCACTTCGTAAATTGAACTGCAATTAGCAAACAGGCCGGCCCCATGCCTCGGTCTTGCATACTTTCTACCTGAAAACAAGCTTATTTATATTACTTTAATGGGCAGCCTCGGGCCTGCAACTGGAGTCCCGTCTTGGACGGGCACGGATTAGATACTCACCAAGCTCTGTAGACCCCACCATGATGCATTTGTTGTAAACATACCGTCCAACCATTTGAAGAGATAATTTTATGGCAAGAGAAAAAGAATGTGATAAATCTAAAGTTCAATGAGACCCACCACAGAAAACCGTGGGATCAGTCACACCCATCGTTGAAACATTTATAGGGCCCACCATAACGTATTTTTTAGATCCAACCTGTTCATAAGTTAACATAGGGATAGATGAAGTAAAAAATAAAAATATAAGCTTGATCGAAAACTTGTCCCCTAAGAAGTTTTGAATGGTGGATGTCACTGTCTCCACTGTTTTCTATGGTAGGGTCCACTTGAACTTTAGATCTATCTCATTATATTTTTCATGCCATAAAATAATCTCTCCAAATGGATAGACGGTATGGATACAACACATGCATTATGGTGGGTCCACAGAACTTAGTGTCGTCACTTCAGTAGGCCTTGACTGTGGGGTATGGTATTTTATATCCATCTCATTCATTTGTTTTACATGCTCTTTTATGACAAACCAAAAATTTATTCAAAATTCAAATCTCAGCTGAACCATACAATAGGAAACAGTGTTGATTGAATGCCCACCATTAAAATCTTCATATTGCCCAACATAATATTTATTTTCCATCAAGGCTATTTATAAGGACATAGAGACCTGAATAAAGGTTTTTAAAAAAAAAAAAAAAAAAAAAAAAAAACACGAAAACAAAACGCTTGATCCAAAACATTTGGATCTTCTCATTCATCGACTCATACACTCATATCATCTTGCAACTTGGATGGATGGCCTGGATTAAACACATGAAAAGGCTTTCGGAATTATGTGAAGCCTCACCCAACATAGTGCAGCCAGGGGCCACCTTAATATAGAGCATGAACCCAAACACCAGGCGGATCCAAATCTGAGATGCATATGGACTATACCAAAGGGATAGGAAACTGTACTGAGGAAATGGATCCTTGCTCTTGCTCGGGTGGTAGACTCTCCAGACTTTCAACACCCTGTCAAGGCTTCAAGTATCCATAGGTGGTGAAAACCCACTAGGGCATGGGTGTGCGTGCGTGTTAAAAAAGAAAAAAAGAAAAAAAAAAGAGGGTTTGGCTACTCCCCCGCCACCTGTGGTCGGTGCTATGTGCCCCACCATGTTGTATGTGTTTCACCCATTCCGTTCATACATTTTTACAGTTCATTTTAGGGTGCGTTTGGGTGGGCGAGTTAGGTGGGAGTAGGAGGGTACTCGATAGTTGTTTGGACGGCAAGGGATGAGAGCCCGAGCCCGTCTCATCCATCGTCCCCGGATAGTCACTGGATACGAAGGGATTTAGCAATCACTTCTTGGATTTGCCACCAAGTCTATCTCCACATGGAGGCGCTCCTCAGTCCTTCGTACAGACAGAGGGATGGGAAGTTTCAGTTAATCACGTTGAGACAGGTGAGATGGTGGGAATGATTTCATTCGCGCCAAAAATGGTGTTTATAAGGAGCGATTTGTGGCTGCAGATGTGATTGGGTGGAAGCACCTTCAGTATCGCCAGTTGCCGGAATTTTTGGGCGAAGGTAACTATTCTTTCTCGCCCCTGTCAACGGTCGTCCATGGTTTCAGTTTGGGTTTATGCTTCTTGTATTTTACAAAATTAGGGCTTTTTCTATTTTCTGAAAGGGGCAGTTTGTTGCATGTCGGCCTCATCAGCTATGGATGGGTTTATGGTTTTTTTTTTTTTTTCCTAAAGAAAATTGGGGCTTTAAAAATTTTCTGGAAGGGGTGGACAAATAGTGTAATGCCCTGAAAATCGGGGGTCGAGTGTAACTCAACTCCCGAGTTCCAACGCATCACTTATGCAACATGTTTTATGATATTTGAATGTTGTCTGTGTTAGAGCAGTAAACATGAATGAGATTATACCAAAGCAGTAATTTATACTCCAGATCAGTTGTATAAAAGCAAGCGGAAGACTGAACTGTATATATATGTATGTAAAGAAACAAAATAAACGATTCATTATCCAGAGTATGAATCCTTCTGAGTCACAATATACATGTCTGTTTATATAAACAAAATGTCAAAATAAACTATGTACAATCCCTGTAAATCCCATCGGTCCCGTGACTAGTCGAAGCCGGAATCTGCATATACGAGAACTCCTCCTGCTCCTCGTCATAATCGGGCTCCGCCTCCAGAATAGTCGGATCGCCTAAACCTGAGACAGAGTCTTGTTGGTATGCGCAACACCGTCCCGTAACGTGGGAGTGAGTAGCTAACTCAGTGGAACGATAAGACATAAGTTATCATGTTCTCAATACAGTCAAGCAGTAATGATAAAGCAGTAAATCAAACACTCCTAGTTACTCTGATTAATGCAAGCATGAATGCAGGTATGATGGATGCCCTCTCCGACATACTCCCTCAAGCGACACCATCTCATGTTCGAGCATGCTTACATCCCACAGTGCTCCACATCTTCCAGGCACATGCGACGCATGATGAGTATGATTACCGAGTTTTTAATTAGTTCGTTTCAAACAACAGGATTGGGAAACTAAGGTACCTCCCTTATATCATTTCCAAACATGATCCAATCTAGGGTCGTCAGTCCTAGTTAATATCAGACGATGGTGTGTTTTCTAGGTCACCGCAGAGGCGCTGTGGTATTACGCACAAAGGTTGCACCACTCCCCATCACCCCTTAAACGATTCATCACGATACAACTATACGTAAACATGTGCCTAGTTCATACTCTATATATCGCGGCGAACCCTAAGGCACGCATGCACTTCGAGTATGGCGGTCACTACAAAGGGCCGTGTGGTCATTACGCACAAAGGTTGCACCACTCCCCATCACCTTATCAATGTAGGGACACGGCGCGAATATAGTGTCCCATACCACCATAATCGGCTCACGAGTTGAGTTGCTCACTTGGTCACTACGGGAGGCACGTAGCCCCCCGAAACGACGGCTCGACCACGGTGTCCCATACCACCATGCCCGGCTCATGAGTCTTAGCGGATCGAGGTACCATGGTTAACGGGATTATCACCTGTAAGTTTGGTACCCTAGGTTCAAGCATTAGCGACCAAACATGGTGAACATACATAAGACACACACTGGTTAGCTCGAGCGCACAACAAGTTGGGCGATATGAGGCGTTGGAAGCACCCGTGTGGCCAACCACTATCAAAACGACACGGGTTCGCCAACACATCATGCGTGGCGGAACGAATCCCAACCACATCTTCAAGTCTGATACCGGATGCCTGGACTATGAACATAGTCCCAAGCTCAGTCAAATCCTAACCATAGTATGTGAAATACGGCATGATAACATGGTAATTCAAAAACACTAGCAAGCATATTATAAAGCATAACATGAAGCATGTTAATAAACAAGTCACAAGCATGTTCAAAAGCATGTTATAAAGCATTATGTAAATAGGGATACAAATACTTAAATTTCGTAGGCGA
Organism: Magnolia changhungtana; assembly: GCA_030180095.1. Lineage (NCBI taxonomy): Eukaryota > Viridiplantae > Streptophyta > Magnoliopsida > Magnoliales > Magnoliaceae > Magnolia > Magnolia changhungtana. Next base: position 1,069,481 of record JASAUF010000549.1, read on the forward strand.
GTGGTTAGAGTGAACAACCACATGGAGAGTGTCATATGTGACTCTAAGGTAGCCGAAAATCCCATCTCAGCACCTACCTAGGATTCTAACACTTAAGCACTTACACTCACAAGTGAATTCACCAACACTTGGAATGCAATATTTCAACATACATGACGTATGCTAGGGAAGTATGTACTAGGGTTGTCCCTTTACCAAACTAGTATTTTATACATATACATCATATTCATACAGCAATTAAACATGGCAATCACATCAGCAAATTTTATACGTATAGGGTACTTCCACGTATACCCAATTTCGACATACATAGTGTTTACAAAGGAACATAGATTTCGGCGATTCCTTTCACCAAGCTAGTATTTTAATCATGTATTGTATAATCATACATTAAATACATATGTCAAACATTATTCCAAAAGAAATACGTATACGGTATTTCTACAATACGTAATTTCAACATACTACGCATTTACAAGTAAACATATATTTTGGCGATTCCTTTCGCCAAACTAGTATTTTATTCATATGTTATATAATTATACATTAAATAAACATGTCAAGCATTTATCCAAAAAATACGTATACGGTATTTCTACGTATACCTAGAATATGTGAAATTCCATATTTCACACCGTTAATCAAAACAGGAAACGGAAAGCACTTTGTACATGTGCAATTGCAAGCAGATCATGAATCTACCATTATCTGACATTGAAAGCGTTGAAAACCGTAACTTATAAGCTTAAAGTCCTCACCTTTGCCTTTGGAAACGGAACGAATCAGCAAGGGTAATGGAACTTCCGTCTACGGGTGATTTCTAGCCTAAAGAGCGGAATCGGTTAGTCGGTACACATCCTACATCGATCCCACCTCAAATCAGACCTAGGGTTAGGGTTTCTTACCTTCAAATGAGGTGGAATACGCCGGGAAAACGCCTAGAATAAGGCGGTGTAGGCCGTGCAACAAGCCAAAGCAGGAGGAGGGAAATCGGCAACAATCTCCAAGCCTTTCTCTCTCTTTTCTCTCTCTTCCTCTAGGGTTTCCTCCAAAATTCGTATGGCTGTGAGAGGGGCTGTTCTAAGCCCCTTTTATAGCCTCAAACATTACAAAAGTAGACTCAGGTTCAAGGGGTACTGCTAATATAGGATTTTCGCCGCTTTTCCAGCTCAAAAGGGAAGTTCTGGTGGCCCTCTTTGAACCAAACGTCAGACTTAAGCTCACCATCGATGGATCTACGTGGGATTACGTTTTTGACTCGATTGGATTCCCAGATCGCACGTGGCGGACCACTTTCGGATTCGAGTCGTCGGACACGATCGAAATTCCAAGTACATGTAAATGTTCCGAAATTTTTCTTAATCCGAGGGTGTAATTTGGTATGATTTCGACGGTCAGGTTGCTTAATACTGACGCGTCAACGAATGATGCCAGATCACTATTCCAGATATTTATTTTGGCATGTGAATAGTGTTTTTCACACTACCTCGCTCCGATTCGAAACGAATGACCGTGGGACATCGGATAAAGCTGATTTTTGAGATGATTGTTAAGCCCAGTGGGGCGATCCTAGTTCCTTAGCTTCGGGTTAATCGGACTCCCGAGGTGCGATCTAGACTATATGAAGTTTCGTTTCATTCCCGAGAGCAGACGGGAAATGAGTTTGGTTCTAAACTTTAGGGTAACCTAGCGTCACTTGTTCTGCAAGTTTTGGGTCTTGTAGATCGTATTTAAAGCGATCCTAACGGATTTCATGGCAAATCGAGTTTAGCACTTAGTTAACTTAAATTTCTAAAGGATTTAATCCTACGTGATTTCTGGTCGAGGTGGTACTCGACCCAATGTACGGAAATTTTCAGGTCGTTACAAATAGATGAAGGCCTGATCATTTACAGCTGGTGCTGGCATGTTAAAATGCCAACAGAGATTATTGTCTCTCCTGGTTGGCTGCCATTATCTCTGGATTTCCCACCTTTTGTTGGCTCGCAGCAAGTTGTAGGTGATCAGGATTCCATCCCATCATCTATATTGTCGCCCATCTCCTTCTGAGGTTTTGTACTAACGACAGTAACCTGTCTTTGGGTTGTGCATGGCAGAAATATTCACGTAGGGACTTCCAAGCTGTATATCTGATCTGATAACGGAGACCAGGTGTTGCCTTACCAGTTATTCGAGTAGGATTTGTGACATTTTTTTACATGCACTGGCCTCCTAAGATGAAAGCATACATGCACTGGCCTCCTCATCTATATAATGTTCATGCTCTGCCATTGGCGACTCTTTATTACCTTACACTCTGCCTTATATAGCATAACCAGTCTAATAAGTAACTCTTATTAAATTTTATTTACGATGAGCCCGTAACTTTCAGTTTCAGTTTGAAGTATATATGTTTACTTTCAGTTTCCTCTGGCATATAACTTTTTATAATTTTTTTCCATTTTCACTGGCATATAACTTTCAGTTTCAGTTTGAAGTATGTATATGGACTCTCTTTCAGTTTTTTTTTTCCCATCCCCACTCGCATATAACTTTTTATAACATTCTGTTTCTTTTTCAGATTCAGTTTGAAGTATATGTGTTTAGTTTCAGTTTCAGTTTCAGATTTCAGATTCTGTTTGAAGTGGTATATATGTTTAGTTTCAGTTTCTTTTTTCTGATTTATGTTGAACTGGTATAGATATTCAGTTCAATTTCTTTTTTCTGATTCTATATCCAAGTGATTCTAGATTCGGTTTGAAGTAGATGTTCAGTTCCGAAACTGGCATTTTAAATCAAGTGATGTTGTATATATGTTTGAAGTATATCAAGTGTTTGACGTATATATGTTTGAAGTATATCAAACATTTTAAATCAAGTTTTGTTGTATCAAGTGTTTCAGTTTGAAGTAGATGTTCAATTCCAAAACTGGCATTTTCCATCATTCTGATACAATATTCAGTTTGAAGTATATATGTTTAGTATCAGTTTCAGATTTCAAATTCAGTTTTAATTGGTATGGATGTTAACTTTTAGTTTCAGTTTGAATCAAGTGATTCTACATCCAGTTTGAAGTATGTGTTCAATTCTGTAACTGGTATTTGCAATCATTCTGATTCTATATTCAGTTTGAATTATATAGAAGAGGATTGCTTGGGAGAGGATTTCAGTGATTGATCTTGCACTCTCTTCTACCAATGCATTTTCAATCATTCAATATATAGAAGAGGATTGTTGGCATTTTCAAATCATTCTGAGCAACTTCCTCCGCAATCTCTCTACTCACGAATTATTGAACCAATATATCGGAATTGGTCATTTTGGGAAATTTCTTGGCCAACAATCTTAACCAATTCCTAGTTTTCACTCTTACTGTTATTTAAATACCACTCCATATACTCTGTTTGACTTTGACTAATTTTAAATAATCTACATTGTAAAGCACTCCTCCCTAAATCATTCTCCTCAACTAGCCACCCCACCCCTGCTGTTTTCATCATGGCATCACAGTGACTTCATCACAGAAGCTTCCCATCATTATGTTTCCATGAGATAAATCCCATTGATGACCATTATTAGCTCTTTTATATTTTTAATGGTGTATTTTATTTAATGGTATATGGAAGGACACTCATAAATAAGAAACACATCAAACCCAATTGCATCAGGCGCAATTGCCATTTTGAGGAATTATGTACAAGTGGGGTCCATTGTTTGATTCATATCACTGGTCTATTGGGCCCCGTTGTAAATGTAAGTCAATCCTTCCCAGCAGGGGAAATGTGGACCCCTCCATGCATTCTTCTTCTTGATTGTCAGGTCTGTCCTACTAGTGAGATGTTTGGGCCATTTTCATCTCACTGACCTCCTTCTATAGACTGAACAGAAGTACATTAATCACTGTATAATTCTTCATTTTGATGTACTGAAAGGCAGTTAGGAATTACGGAAGAATTTCAGTCAAGAGGTTAGGATGGTACAACCAAACTGATTTCTGTCTAAAAAGTTAGAGACAATGGTTTAATCTGCGTCAATATCTGTCAAATGCAACATTCTAAGTACGTGTATCAGGCATCGTAAAACAGCAATAGTATAACTCCTAGAGGTGAGTGATACCTGTTTCAGGGAGTGGAGAGAACAACTCACGTCCATAACTCCCCTTCTTCATTGTCATTTGCAGAGGTACTGTATGGACATAGATGTGGGTTAGTGGAGAGATTCTAAAACTGTGGGTTGATGAGAGTGATCATGATGTTTTAATGACATCTGATCAGTTCATCATTTGCATCTTTAATTTTCTACTTAGTAGTAGCAAATTAAGCAAATCCAAAACTGAGGTGGGCCACACCAGAGGGAACAGTTGGGATTGCCACATCCACCGTTAAAAACCCTCTGCAATGATTGTGTCACCGTGGGTTTTATATTCCATCGAATCCATTCAAAAGATCCATCCGTCTAGGTTGGATGGACAACCAAAAACCCATGCTGATTTAGAACTCAGGAATGGTACACCACATGATTTTAGACGGTTTAAGCATGATTTTACATTATGTCGTGGACCACCCGATTTTTAGTTTGACCTGAGTTTTAGAAGGCAATTAATAGAAGGTGTGCCTCAAATGATGGACCGATTGGATGTCATTAAAACATTACAGCGGTCCCCACATGGAGATTTGTACGATAAGCTTAAGATCCGGCCTCTTTCTACAAACGTTGTAGAGGATCCAGCCTCATGTATGAGTTGTATTTTTTATAAACGTGTGATGAATCTTGTACGTAGGAGGAGCATGTGGTTATGACAACACCTTCCATGCCAGGTTCAAAGTCAACACTGCAGCCTTGAATAGTGCCCTCTTCAGAGGGGGCGATGCCTGTGGTGCATGCTTTCAACTCACGTGCGACGCACATCAAGACCCCAGGTGGTGATTGCGAGGTATGGCAGTGACAACTGACAATCACAACCACTAATTTCTGCCCGCTAAACCACAACGATGGATGGTGCGATCTCCCCCATCAGCACTTCGATTTTGCCCCAAAATGTTTTTAAATGGTCGACGCTCATTCAACATTGTTTCCTGTAATGTGGTCCACTTAAGATTGTGATATACCTCTTTTTTGGTCTCATCCTATAAAATGATCTTTAAAAATAGATGGACGACATGGATGAAACACATACATCATGGTGGGGCCCACTTAGCACCCCGTCAATCCTCCTCCCTCGTAGTGTGGATTATCGTTCGAAAAGTGGGCGGGCATTGGATATGGCGGAAGTCTAATAAATGCCATGCCTAAACATGGCTGGCTGGAAATCGATGGTGTACACTGAATCCAACAGCCATCCCAAACACGTTGGCCATCCATCGTGGAATTTGTTCCATCCCATGGGATTAGCAGACATCCACTGACACCACCATCATTACCTCAAAACCACTTCCATCCCTCCTAATCCCATGGGATTGGTCCGGCCAAATAGGCCCTTAGGGTTTGATCCCAAAAAAAATGAGATGAATATAAATCTCAGGTGGACCACATCAAAGGAAAACAATAGTGATTGGATAGCCACCGTTAAAATCCTCCCAAGGCCCACTGTACTGTTTATTTGACATCTAATATGTTGATTGGGTTATACGGGCCCATATGATCCAAAACTTTTATGGCCCCTGAAAAGTTTTTAATGGTCTACGCCCATTCAACACTGTTTCCTGTAATGTGGTCCCCTCCACTAAGTGAACCCTGGCTATTAAAAACATCCTAGGCCTCTAAATAGTGGTGGTTGTAATTTTTATTTGCCATCCAACCCATTGGTAAGTACACTAGGTCTTGATGAAGAGAAGAAATAAATCACCTTGATCCAAAACTTTTGTTAACCACAAAAAGTTTTTAATTGTCAATTACCATTATTTCCTCTTGTATTGTCTACTTGAGATTTGGATCTATTTCATTTTTAAACTCATGCTCTAAAATAAACTGAAATGGACGGTTTTGATATATAATATATACATCAAAGTAGGCCCCACAAGCAGGGCTGCACCGTGTTGGGTGAACCTGAGGGGGCACTTGATCCTGAAGCCTTGGACTCTAATGGGCCCACAGAGATTATCGTGACATCAATTTTTCAAGGCAACGATAGGATGGGACTCTGAAGTCAGGCTGATAAAAAAAAAAAACATGTGGGCCACACCACATGAAAAGCAGGGTTTGAATGCCCGCCATTGAGATCTGTGTGGGGCCAAAGAAGTTTTGTATCATGAAGATGCTTGCAGTTTATCTGAATGGTAATAACGTTGGGAACAGTTTGGATAGCCTTATAAACATCATGATCAGCTTGGATAAGGTTTCAATGGTCGAGGTTACCTTTCCCACCGTTTTTGTGTGGCGTGGCCCACATGAGTTTTGATCTGCATGATATTTTATTGTCTAGCAAAACTGATGCGCGGAGTGGATTTGTGATGGGCATCTTTGTGGCCCCAACAGGCTATAGGAACTTCCCCTGCCCTCTGCTTCCTGCAAAGACACCAAATCAAGTGACATACGGTACACTGTGGACCCTGCCATGATTTGTGTTTAATCCACACCATTTATGTATTTTTTTCAAATCATTTTAGGGCATATGCCTTAAAAAATTCAGATCTAATTCTAAGGTGGACCACACTAAAGAGAACAATGGTGATGAACACTACCACTAAAAACTTTATGTTGGCTATTTGTTGTTTTCTCTTCATCTAAGACTACCTAACCTAACGGATAGGTGGATGGAAAATAAACATTATGGTAGGTATTACGGTGGGCCCTAAGAAGCTTTTAATAATATGCACACAATCATCACTCTTATCTATGGTGTGGTCCACCTGACATTTGGATCTACCTTATCTTTTAAGCTTACATGGATAAAACACATGCTTGATGGTGGGTCCAAGGACTACGAACCAGTGGCCACATTCCTACCGTGCAATCCCCTACAGAAAACTCCTTGTTTGTGGGCATTTTTATCATTTTAGGAACAAATCATACCAAGGTTTAAGAGAGAACTAACAGAATGAATGTGATTTTGACAATATATTGATTAATCAGTTATCCCAAAGAAAACTCGATTTAAAAGGTTACTAGGATGTAAATACCATATTAATGAGGTATTATTTTGTATTTTTTTTTCTTTTTTCATTCAACATACCTAGCCAAGACATAGACCTACCCACGCCCGTCTCTAGCCCCAGCCACGAATAGGCAGTTATGTGGCTAAGCCCACTGTTATGTGTCCATTTATCCATGTTGTCCTGCCTTCCCTCATATCATTTCAAGGTATGTGTATAAAAATGCGGCATATCCACTTGAATGTTGGATCTACCTCACCTTTGTTCACATACCTTAAAAAGATCTAAGAGAAGGAATGGACAGAGTGAATAAACAGGTACGTCAAGGTGGCTTCACCCACAGAACTGCCCATTTGTCCCTATCAAGGTGGGTCCACCCACAGATTGTGTCCTATTCCGCCTTGATAGGGATCAGACAGCACATGTACAGTGTAAGCTTTGTCCGAAATAGGGACTATGTCTTTTGAAACTATCCTCATCCTGAAATTAGGCACTGGGAGGTTAAGCTTCACTTATGCAATGGCATGATGTAACATCCCGGATTTTTGCCAACCTGGGATTAGACGTCCTTAGGCAATGGGTCGCTCCTAACACCTTGTTAACTTGTCAGAACTGAATCCCACAGTCTAAACTCGCTTCTTAACCCATTTTCTTCACAAATCCCACCCTTCACCACCTTATTCTTTCATTTTTTCCAAATACTTTCACCCTAGACACTATCTTAAACTAGCTAAGTAGTATAACTTGGATCACTTCATATATAAACTACGAAGGCCCATGTACCACCTCAGACAGAAATTACTCAGGACTAAATCCTTTAGAAATTAGGCGAGAATTAGCCAGTGTTAAACTAGAATACCTATGAAATTAGCACCAATCACTTTAAATACGATCTGCAAGACCCAAAACTTTTAGAATCATTGATGCTAGGTTACCCTAAAATCTAGGATCAAACTCATTACCCGATTGCTCTCGGGAGCACATCGAAACTCCGTATCAGGTCTACACCGCACATCAGGAATCTGAATAATATGATGTTAAGGACTTAGGACTGCCTCGCTGGGCTTGACAACCATCTCGGAAATCAAATCCAGACAGTGTCCCACGGCTGTTCACTTGAGTCTGAAGCGAGAGAGTGTGAGAACCCTTGTTTTCTTTACAAAATAAATATCTTGAATAGTAATCTGAGACTTGTTACTTGCGGTCAATTTGTAAGTAACTAGACCGTCAGAATCTGACCCAAATACACCCTCAGATCAGGAGAAATTTCATACACATATCCATGTACTCGGAATCTCCGATCGAGATCCACTGACCGTTGAACTGAAACTGGTCTACAACGCATGATCTGGGAACTCGATTGGAACGAAAACGTAACTCCACCTGGATCCATAGTCAGTGAGCTTAAGTCCGACCTTTGGCTCAAGGGGGGCTCCAAAAATGCTCCGTTGAGCTGAAACAGATGCCCTTTGGACAAAACCCAAGTATACTTTGTTCCTGAGTCTGTTTTGGTGAGATTTTAGCCTATATAAGGACCTTAGAAACGTCTCTCTCACAGCCATACGAATTTGAGAGAAACCCTAGAGAGAAAAGAGAGAAAAGAGAGAGAAAGTGTGGGAGATGTGGGAGAATCTTCCTGCCTTGCTTCCCTGCTACTATCCATGCTTAACCACTTCCTTCTAAGCGTTTTCTCGGCGATTCCGGCTCCGTTTCTAGGTAAGAAACCCTAATCCTAATCTGATTTGGGGTTTTGATAGATGTAGGTTATGAAATAGCTAACCTATTTCGTTCTATAGGTTGTCAAACTACCGAAGACGAAAGCTTAGCGAACCTATCGACTTCGTTACGATTCTATAACAAAAGGTGCGGACTTTAGGTGTATAGGTTATGGTTTTCAACGCTTTCAATGTCATATAATGATAGATTCATGATCTGCATGCAATTGCACATGTACAAAGTGCTGTCTGTTTTCCGTTTTGATTAAAGATGAAGAATATGGAATTTTACATACTCTAGGTATTTGTAGAAAGTACCATATACGTATAAATTTGGGAAATGTGTTTGCCATGATTATTTGTTGTATGAATATATTATATATGAATAAAATACTTATTTGGTGAGAGGGTTCGCCCTAATACATGTTTTTGCTAATATACACTATGTATGTTAAAATAGTGTATTCTAAGTGTTTGTGAAAATGACTGAATGAGTATAGAATTCTCATTCGTGCTCGCCATGACTAATCGTCATGGATATATGATTGTTGTATTGGCGATACCCCTTTAACGAAAGAATTTGCCCTAAATCACGCCACGGCCGATATACACTATATATGCTAAAATGTGTGGCCCAAGTGTTTGTAGAAATGACTGAATGAACATGGAACTTGGATTCCTACTTTCCATGACTATCCGTCGTGGGTGTACGCGTGTTATGATTAGGGCAACTCCCTAGTGAAAGGATTTGGCCTAATGCCTATGTGATCAACATATGTCATGTATGTTGATGTATGTAGTTTAAAGTGTTTGTTGAAATGTCTGAATGAGTAGTAGTTAGCAAATTGTAATGTATAAGGGTGTTGAGATATGATTCTCAACTCCTTTAACTATGGGTATGATTTCCTTGGATAACTGTGTGATTAGGAATTGAATATGTACAAACTCATGCTTGTGTTGTGCTTCATAACATGCTCAACTAATTTTATGATTTTATCTATGTAATGCATATGTTTAAATTCATGTTTACGTTGTATGATCCATCATGGGTGATGGGGGAGTGGAGCAACGAGCGCGTGCAATATCCCCGGTAGCCCTAAACGGATATTATTAGACTTTGATTGTATGATTTGAATTTTGATCCATTACTGCTTTAACTATCTGTAATTGAATGTGATTGGGACTATGATTATAGTCCAGGCAATCGGTAACGGGATTGAATTCATGGCCGGGATTCATTTGCCACGTATGATGTATTCGACGAACCCGAGCAGTACTTCGGTTGGGGATAGTGGTTGGCCACGCGAAGTACTTATGCACTTCATGTCGCCCAACTTGCCGTGCGCTCGAGCTAGCCGAGCTCGTCAAGTAACCCGATCTGTCTTATATATGTTCACCATGTTTGGATGCTACTGCTTGAACCTAGGGTACCAAACTTACCAGTGAAATCCCGTTAATCATGGTACCTCGAACCGCTAAGACTCATGAGCTGGGCATAGTGGTATGGGACACCGTGGTCGAGCTATCGGCCTACGCTGGGGCCACGTGCCTCCCGATAGTGACCAGTGAGCAACCAGACTCGTGAGCCAATTATGGTGGTATGGGACACTATATTCGTGCTGTCAACCTACATTGATAAGGTGATGGGGGGAGTGGTGCAACGATTGCGAGCAACGGCCCTGGCAGCCCTTTGTACTGACCTCGAGCATGCTCTGAATTTGCGGTGAGGCGACGAGTTTTGCCGCAGTATATAGAGTATAAACTAGGCCTATATCAATTTAGTGATGAACCGTTAAAGAGGTGATGGGGGAGTGGTGTAACCATTGTGCGTAACAGCCCTGGCAGCCTTTGCAGCGACCTAGAAACACACCATCGTATGAGATTAACTAGGACTGATGACCCTAGAATGTATCATGTTTGGGAATGATACAAAGGAGGTACCTTAGTTTTCCAATACTGCTGTTTGAAATGGACTAATAACTACTCGGTAATCATGCTCATCATCGCACTGCATGTGCCTGGTAGATGTGGGGCACTGAGGGATGAACGCATGTCACGAACGTAAGATGGTGTCGCATGAGGGTGGTTTGGTAAGGGCATTCATCATGTCATTTCATACTTGCATTAAATAAGAATAGTTATGATTGTTTGATTGTACTGCTTTATCATTACTGCTTGACTGAATTGATAACATGTTAACCTATGCTTTACTGTTCCACTGAGTTAATCACTCACTCCCACGTTACGGGACGGTGTTGTACACACCAACCAGATTTGTTGAGTTTCAGGTGATGGCGATGCTTATGAAGCAGAGCCGGACTATTACTATGATGTTGAGGAGGAGTTTTCCTACATGTAACTCTCTGACAGGTCTATGAAGACCTGGTATTGTATTGACGGGGCTATGGTATTTGGAATAGAAGACATTACACTTCCACAACTTGGTATAATTTGAAATTATACTTGTAATTATTTAACCTGGTAACTTTATCACACTCTGGAGACTCACCACTATTTTTATATTTTATATATCTATCACAGTCTTCTGCTTGCAATTTAACTGTCTCTCGAGTGTGATATGTTGTTTTGGCTTAATCTCACTCATATTCAATGCGCTAATACAGACAACATTCAATCATCATTCATTTTGTTGCATAAGTGATGCGTTGGAACTCAGGAGTTGAGTTTATGCTCGACCCTCGATTTTCAGGGCGTTACAAGATGGTATCAGAGCATGATTTGGATTAAACCAGACCTGGGTTATGGTCACACGACGCACTCTGATGCACTCTGACTTAGGAGGGAGCGAAGGAATGTAGAAACAGACTTAGGTTCTCTAATTTCACCAAATAACACAATTGGTTGAGATCAACCATAGAAATTGGACCCGTAGGCCTCAATGATTGCACGAAATGATCTCGAATCACCTCTAGGCCGTCAGTTGACGGGCTTGAGTCATTCCTTAGAAATGAATGTTCTTAGGTTGTGGGTCAACCACAACACCAAAGCCTAAAACCCCTTTTTACCCAATTCCTTCAAAATCTCTCCTTGCGCTACTTCATTCTTTAATTTTTTTTCTAAATCCTTTTATACCAGATATAAATTCTAGGGTATAAATGATGAAGAATAATACTTAAATAAAAACTTACTATAAATAGTAAATATATGTATAAATTGGACTTTTGACCATTCAAACTTTGGAATCTAACCAAGTAAATGGGTTAGTTGGATAGATTAGCTCCTCCTACCCCAAAATCATATGCCACATGTTATATAAACTCATTCCAATTTACAAATTGGCCCTGAAAATGCCTCAAATGGAGTCGAGGGCCACACAATGCAATTCAGGGAGACCCAAGATGGATCCGGGGTGCCATTGGCACCTGGAGTGGTGGGAGACCACAGCCATGCCCCAGTGGCACAGTTTCCGGTCCAGTGGACCGCGGTTGAACCGCGGTCACTGCGGTCGACCGCGGTCAGGTTGGCCCTCTCGGGTTGGGCCAGGTCTGGTCGTGGTCAGCCCGACCCCCTGACACATTTGGTGCGTGCGAAATTTTCGAGGGGCCCTTATTTCTCTCCAGTTGGAGCCCCACTTCTCATTTCACCCTTCCAAGCCCTCCAAACTGCTGCCTCTCTCTAACACTCCCTTTCAATCATTAAAAATCTCATTTTCGGTCATAACCTGCACCCCTCCATCATTTGCAGCAACAACCACCCTCTACCCTTTCCGTTTTCTCTCGGTTGAGCTCCTACACTCCCATTTGAAGCTCAAAATCATGCAAGCTCTCTAACCCATCCATTTTCTTCACTTTCCCTTCTTTACTCCTTGTCTATTGGGCCTCTACAACTCCTGTTGAGACCCAAATCCGTGGAGACCTAAAGATCCCATCCCTTTCCTCCCTTTCCTTCATTTTTCCATAGCTTTATTCGAGGACGTTAGGGCCTGTTCGGCCAAATTGCATTAGGTGAGTTTAAGGTGATGGAATTGTAAAAGTAACAATAAATGTATGTATAAGGTATGGCCCCTAGATTGGGTGTATCCCATGTTTTCCAATACCATGTTTGAAATGTATGTAGTTAAACGTAAATCCCATATTTTCCTTTCAATTTACTCTTAGAAATTCATCATCTTGGAATTTGGAAATCCCATCTCACGTTTTCCCACACTAGACTCATTTTTCAAAGCCTATAAAATTAATTTGTATCCCACCCACCCTCCTACCAAACATGTCATTCCCAATCCCGAAGTGAGATTAGCAATGCAGTCCCATTTAAGAAAATAGGCCCTTGGAGTTTTGGACTTGGAGCGGTGCTCCTAGATTTCGACAGACATGACCATATAGGAAATTTAACAAATTTATAATGTGAACCTTAGGACCCTCTTAGTTGGAATGAGCATATGTGAAATGCTAGAGCGTCAAGTACAGACAACTCAGTTCTAATTAGACAACTTTGACCCTAAGTGATAAAACCCTTCCTGTATTAGAAATAATGTGAAATCATCTAGTGTATAAGCATAGACTTTGGATTACAACTAGTGGATTACCGCTACTCATACGTTGCGACTACGTTGCTGGTTAGACTAAGGAATGTAAAAGATTCATTATACTAAGACAATTGAAAGATAGATTTAGTTAGTTGACTTGATTAAGTTGGAGCAAGACTCCGTTCCTTCGTTGTATCCCCTTAGTACTCATAGGCTTCTTTAACAACTTTTAGGAGGCTTGTTTGATTAGTAACTATTCACGCTCAGAGGAAACTTATATATCCCTTGGATATAATGATAGGTCAAATCAATACACCCCTTAGAATCGCCTTCTCAAGGACTTAGTACAATCAGGAACACGGAGTAGAGGAACTATATCTATAAGTGAGGTATTCGCGGTTTAAGTTGAATTCTCAATCCTGGTAGTGACCAATGAACCCTATGCTCTGATCAAGCAGAAGGTCGGGATCAACTAGGATTAAGAAATGATATGACAATTTTCTGTCCTATCTAGGCAAAAGGTCAATGTATCCGACTTAGACCCACTACACAACATTCCTTCCGTGTTGGCCCGACCACTTGTAACTAAAAGTTTATAACTTCGTCTTCGAGAAGTGTTAAGAACATATAGCCAATGGAGATTTTCTTTTTAGGCCCAAGGATTTTCCCAAATGGGCAACAGACAGTATTCCTAGGTCCCAAATTACATGCCATGTCGGCATACATATTGTGCATATGAACGTAGAAAGATGGCCTGCCTGTTAAGCTAGATATGATTAAATAGGATAAGTCTGGACCGTGGCAAAACTCCTTGGTAAAATTAGGCATCTTGCCTCAAACTCACACCTGCCCCTAAAACCAACCACAATACCCACCATCTTTTAACTCCTTTTTGTAACCATAGGTACCAATGTCATAGTACACATCATCGATGGAAGGAAGACCATTGTATTGAGGAATTGTTTCACATTTCGTGTCAAGGATAGGTCCTACATTACACCATGTTCTGACATACGGAACAAGACATAGATCTTGAAGCCTGGAGGTAGAAATAATTTTTAAAGGGAGGTAGAACATTATGAACCCACTCTAGTTAGGTCACCTAATACACCTCTTTGATCTGGGTAGCGCAACCAAAGTGTGGTGGACCCTACCCCACTGGCCCAGGATCGAAACTATGCTCGTTGAATATGAACATTATATAAGCCCTAGCAAGTTCTACTATGAGAAACCATTTTAGGATGGTCTAGTGAGATTTGATTCACCATTTTCTTGGACATAGATAATAACGAGGACTCTCCTAGACTAAGACCCAACGGGCAGCTTTATAGATAGGAAATTTGAACCTTTCTATGATGGGCATTCCCTAAGTTTTTTAAAGTGATCGGACTACGGAGTTACTGAAATATACAACTGCGAAACATTCGCGGCTTGACCCAATTCTCAATCCTGGGCGACTACCAATGGATTCACTGCTTGACCGAGCAGAAGACCAGGATCTACTAGGACGAGGAAGGGATACGATGAGCCTTCTACCCTGGTCAGGTGGATGATCGATGTATCGGGATCAAGCCTACTATAAACATCTCTCCGTGTTGGTCAAACAATGAAAACAGCTATCTTACTCTAAATGATTGGGGATTGTCGTCAAGACTCCAAATAGGTAAAGAAATAAGTTATAGAAAACCATCAGGGTATGAGAAATGGATAAAGAAATATGTTTTAAGAGGGGTAGACGAAAATGAACCAGGCTAGTATATACCCTACCACGCGTAGAAACTCGAAATCAATAAAACTTAGGCAAAAAGAAATAATTAAATCTTTCCTTATTACCCTTAGGCAATTTCGGGGACGGAATTTTGTTTTAAGGGGGGTAGATTGTAACATCCCGGATTTTTGCCAACCTAGGATTAGACGTCCTTAGGCAATGGGTCACTCCTAACACCTTGTTAACTTGTCAGAACTGAATCCCACAGTCTAAACTCGCTTCTTAACCCATTTCCTTCACAAATCCCATCCTTCACCACCTTGTTCTTTCATTTTTTTCCAAGTACTTTCACCCTAGACACTATCTTAAACTAGCTAAGTAGTATAACTTGGATCACTTCATATACAAACTACAAAAGCCTAGGTACCATCTCAGATAGAAATTACTCAGGACTAAATTCTTTAGAAATTAGGCGAGAATTAGCCAGTGTTAAACTAGAGTACCTGTGAAATTAGCATCAATCACTTTAAATACGATCTGCAAGACCCAAAACTTTTAGAATCATTGACGCTAGGTTACCCTAAAATCTAGGATTAAACTCATTACCCGATTGCTCTCGGGAGCACATCGAAACTCCGTATTAGGTCTAGACCGCACATCGGGAGTCCGAATAATACGAATTTAAGGACCTAGGACCACCTCGCTGGGCTTGACAACCATCTCAGAAATCAAATATAGACAGTATCCCACGGCTGTTCGCTTGAGTCCGGAGCGAGAGAGTATGAGAACCCTTTTTTTCTTTACAAAATAAATATCTTGAATAGTAATCTAAGACTTGTTACTTGCGGTCAATTTGTAAGAAACTAGACCGTCAGAATCTGACCCAAATACACCCTCGGATCAGGAAAAATTTCATACACATATCCATATACTCGGAATCTCCGATCGAGATCCACTGACCATTGAATTGAAACTGGTCCACCACGCGTGATCTGGGAACCCGATTGGAACGAAAACGTAACTCCACCTGGATCCATAGTCAGTGAGCTTAAGTCCGACCTTTGGCTCAAGGGGGGGCTCCGAAAATGCTCCGTTGAGCTAAAACAGGTGCCCTTTGGACAGAACCCAAGTATACTTTGTTCCTGAGTCTGTTTTGGTAAGATTTTAGCCTATATAAGGACCTTAGAAACATCTCTCTCACATCCATACAAATTTGAGAGAAACCCTAGAGAGAAAAGAGAGAGAATGTGTGGGAGATGTGGGAGAATCTTCCTGCCTTGCTTCCCTGCTACTATCCATGCTTAACCACTTCCTTCTAAGCGTTTTTCTGGCGATTCTGGCTCCGTTTCTAGGCAAGAAACCGTAACCCTAATCTGATTTGGGGTTTTGATAGGTGTAGGTTATGAAATAGCTAACCTATTTCGTTCTATAGGTTTCCAAACTGCCGTAGACGAAAGCTTAGCGAACCTATTGACTTCGTTACGATTCCACGACAAAAGGTGCGGACTTTAGGTGTATAGGTTATGGTTTTCAACGCTTTCAATGTCAGATAATGATAGATTCATGATCTGCATGCAATTGCACATGTACAAAGTGTTGTCTGTTTTCCGTTTCGATTAAAGATGAAGAATATGGAATTTTACATACTCTAGGTATTTATAGAAAGTACCATATACGTATAAATTTTGGAAATGTGTTTGCCATGATTATTTGTTGTATGAATATATTATATATGGATAAAATACTTATTTGGCGAGAGGGTTCGCCCTAATACATGTTTTTGCTAATATACACTATGTATGTTAAAATAGTGTATTCTAAGTGTTTGTGAAAATGACCGAATGAGTATAGAATTCTCATTCGTGCTCGCCATGACTAATCGTCATGGATATATGATTGTTGTATTGGCGATACTCTTTTGACGAAAGAATTTGCCCTAAATCACGCCACGGCCGATATACACTATATATGCTAAAATGTGTGGCCCAAGTGTTTGTAGAAATGACTGAATGAACATGGAACTTAGATTCCTACTTTCCATGACTATCCGTCGTGGGTGTACGCGTGTTATGATTGGGAAAACTCCCTAGTGAAAGGATTTGGCCTAATGCCTATGTGATCAACATATGTCATGTATGTTGATGTATATAGTTTAAAGTGTTTGTTGAAATGTCTGAATGAGTAGTAGTTAGCAAATTGTAATGTATAAGGGTGTTGAGATATGATTCTCAACTCCTTTAACTATGGGTATGATTTCCTTGGATAACTGTGTGATTAGGAATTGAATATGTACAAACTCATGCTTGTGTTGTGCTTCATAACATGCTCAACTAATTTTATGATTTTATCTATGTAATGCATATGTTTAAATTCATGTTTACGTTGTATAATCCGTCATGGGTGATGGGGGAGTGGAGCAATGAGTGCGAGCAACATCCCTGGCAGCCCTAAACGGATATTATTAGGCTTTGATTGTATGATTTGAATCTTGATTCATTACTGCTTTAACTATTTGCAATTGAATGTGATTGGGGCTATGATTATAGTCCAGGCAATCGGTAACGGGATTGAATTCATAGTCGCAATTCATTTGCCACGTGTGATGTATTCGACGAACCCGAATCGTACTTCGGTTGGCGATAGTGGTTGGCCACGCGAAGTGCTTATGCACTTCATGTCGCCCAACTTGTCATGTGCTCGAGCTAGCCGAGCTCGACAAGTAACCCGATCTGTCTTATGTATGTTCACCATGTTTGGACGCTACTGCTTGAACCTAGGGTACCAAACTTACCAGTGAAATCTCATTAACCATGGTACCTCGATCCGCTAAGACTCATGAGCCGGGCATGGTGGTAAAGGACACCGTGGTCGAGCTGTCGGCCTACGCTGGAGACACGTGCCTCCCCGTAGTGACCAGTGAGTAACCAGACTCGTGAGCCGATTATGGTGGTATGGGACACTATATTCGTGCTGTCAGCCTACATTGATAAGGTGATGGGGGAGTGGTGCAATGATTGCGAGCAACAGCCCTGGCAGCCCTTTGTAGTGACCTCGAGCATGCTCTGAATTTGCAGTGAGGTGACGAGTTTTGCTGCAGTATATAGAGTATGAACTAGGCCTGTATCAATTTAGTGATGAACTGTTAAAGAGGTGATGGGAGAGTGGTGTAACCATTGTGCGTAACAGCCCTGACAGCCTTTGCAGTGACCTAGAAACACACCATCGTATGAGATTAACTAGGACTGACGACCCTAGAATGGATCATGTTTGGGAATGATACAAGGGTAGTACCTTAGTTTTCCAATACTGCTATTTGAAATAGACTAATAACTACTCGGTAATCATGCCCATCATCGCACTGCATGTGCCTGGTAGATTGGAGCACTGAGGGATGAACACATGTCGAGAATGTAAGATGGTGCGCATGAGGGTGGTTTGGCAAGGACATTCATCATGTCATTTCATACTTGCATTAAATAAGAATAGCTAGGATTGTTTGATTGTACTACTTTATCATTACTGCTTAACTGAATTGATAACATGTTAACCTATGCTTTACTGTTCTACTGAGTTGATCACTCACTCCCACGTTACGAGACGGTGTTGTACACACCAACCAGATTTGTTTAGTTTCAGGTGATGGCGCTTATGTAGCAAAGACGGACTACTACTATGATGTTGAGGAGGAGTTCTCCTACATGTAACTCTCTGACAGGTCTATGAAGACCTGGTATTGTATTGACGGGGCTATGGTATTTGGAATAGAAGACGTTACACTTCCACAACTTGGTATAATTTGAAATTATACTTGTAATTATTTAACCTGGTAACTTTATCACACTCTGGAGACTCACCATTGTTTTTATATTTTATATATCTATCACAGTCTTCCGCTTGCAATTTAACTGTCTCTGGAGTGTGATATACTGTTTTGGCTTAATCTCACTCATGTTCAATGCGCTAATACAGACAACATTCAATCATCATTCATTTTGTTGCATAAGTGATGCATTCGAACTCGAGAGTTGAGTTTATGATCGACCCCCGATTTTTAGGGCAACGATAGGATGGAACTCTAAAGTCAGGCTGATAAAAAAAAACATGTGGGCCTTACCACATGAAAAGCAGGGTTTGAATGCCCACCATTGAGATCTGTGTGGGGCCAAAGAAGTTTTGTATCATGAAGATGCTTGCAATTTATCTGAACGGTAATAACGCTGGGAACGGTTTGGATAGCCTTATAAACATCATGATCGGCTTGGATAAGGTTTCAATGGTCGAGGTTACCTTTCCCACCGTTTTTGTGTGGCGTGACCCACATGAGTTTTGATCTGCAGGATATTTTATTGTCTAGCAAAACTAATGCGTGGAGTGGATTTGTGATGGGCATCTTTGTGGCCCCAACAGGCTATAGGAACTTCCCCTACCCTCTGCTTCCTGCAAAGACACCAAATCACGTGACATACGGTACACTATGGACCCTGCCATGATTTGTGTTTAATCCACACTGTTTATGCATTTTTTTTCAAATCATTTTAGGGCATATGCCTTAAAAAAACTCAGATCTAATTCTAAGGTGGACCACACTAAAGAAAACAGTGGTGATGATCACCTAGCACTAAAAAATTTATGTTGGCTATTTGTTGTTTTCTCTTCATCTAAGACTACCTAACCTAACGGATAGGTGGATGGAAAATAAACATTATGGTAGGTTTTACGGTGGGCCCTAAGAAGCTTTTAATAATATGCACACAATCATCACTCTTATCTATGGTGTGGTCCACCTGACATTTGGATCTACCTCATCTTTTAAGCTTACGTGGATAAAACACATGCTTTATGGTGAGTCCAAGGACTACGAACTAGTGGCCACATTCCTACCGTGCAATCCCCTACAGAAAACTTCTTGTTTGTGGTCATTTTTATCATTTTAGTAAAAAATCATATCAGGGTTTAAGAGAGAACTAACGGTATGAAGGTGATTTTGACAATATATTGATTAATCAGGTATCCCAAAGAAAACTCGATTTAAAAGGTTACTAGGATGTAAATACCACTGGTGCTCTGTTGAAGGGATGGGATGGATGTCGACCGTATGGGTCTGACGAGATCGCGTTACTGGTGGCATGGCTTCCTGTGGGATTAGATTTTCATGGTTCAGGAATTTGAGGGGAGAAGAACGGTTCCAGTCAGTATGAAGCATCACAAGGGTCAGAGATCTTACCAATTGCATGGCGAGAGAGTTCATCCTTCAATTAGCATTTTTGGGTTGAATTTTCCAGGGGGGCTAAGGTTTTTGTTTCTAAATTCGTTATTTCCTAGGGGATTCTAGGTGATTCATATACTAAGTTCTTCCTAACTATTCGGGGATGTTCACCGTGCTAAAGTTTAAGGGGGCCTAAGTGTTTTGTCCTTAAGTTTTCTCATCCTCCCTACTTTCTAAAGGGAAATGCCTAAGTTTTGTCTGAGTAAGTCCCTCAAGGTTTTGTATTAATCCCACAGCAAGGCTATCTCGTACTCCGCTTTAATACCAACTTTATAGCGCCCCGGTTTTCAAAACCTGAGTGTAAGACTCAGATTCCAAAAACCCAAGAATTAGCTAATGATAATGGTAATCAACAAGTGAATCAAAGTGCAGATAGCGGAAATGAAACATAACATATATCTGGTCCAACATGCGAACAATATTCTGGCCCACTTAGCTGGGGGCCAATTACAAAACCTTAAGTTCAATGCATCAATTCTAAATAAACTATCAAAGGAAAGCTACTGATTAAGGCCATAATACGTCACTGCCTCCTGATATGGCTCCTCGTTTCCAGGCTCCTCCTCGTCCACAGCCCCCATCGCAATTCCATCTGTCCCTGCATCCTCTGTACGGTTGAACATTGATGAATGAGTGGCTAGCTCAGTGTGATCTTCCCTCAAGATTACACACCGCCGCCCTAAATAAGGAATAGTATAAAAACATACAGACAATCCAAAATGCAGTAGATGCAGTCTTATTAAGTGCGTGAATGCGTGAATGCAATCATTGACCCGGGAAAAATATCCAGACAGTCTGTGTGCCAAGTAAAACATCCAGACAGTCAAAGACATACGATAATAATAAATGTTGGTCTGTGCCCTGGGTAAAACATCCAGATAGGCGATTATGTATGTCACGTAATATAGCAGTAGATGCTGGTTTGTGCTATGCATACATGATTAGCCAAACCAACCAATTTAAATAAGCTCACGGTCACTACCGGGAGCACATGGCCTAGTGTAAGCCGATGGCTCGAGCATAGTCTCCGATGACCACCATTCCCGGCCCATAAGGCTACCGCCTTAGGGTGTGTGTAGTACCCACCAACATGTGATCAATCAATTCAATGCAAAGGGCTACCACCAATGCCGACTGGGAATAAATGTTAAAATTACTAAATATGGTGATTAAAGCATGACGACATGAATGGTTCAAAGACAAATAAACAACGATATTTAAAAGGTTGCGAAGTTCATCCCAAGTCAATTAGGTGAAACCACACATGTATGGTAAACCCCATAGTCAAATGCCAACAACCAAAGCCTCCATGTTGAGGGCCTACTCACATCACAGTTAGTCCAGTTACACCTCAAGCATGGACTCTCCTTCGCTAGAACTTCCCATGGAGAGATTCCAACGATGTGTGTGTCATAACAGCATAACAACAACATGGATCTTATCATGAGTAAGAATAAGGAACAACACATATATTTCTTTTACAAATACCATACTAACAGAGCTAACACATGCCACCTACAATAAGTAACTGATTTAATCATTTAGCTAGTTCAATACACATGTTCAAAGATCTAAGCAAGAATTAAACAGGAGAAACAAAACATATCAAGTAAGTGTAGTCTATTTCCTCACAATTTATCACTAGTCTAACTAACCATTAAATCACTAAATCAACTATTTCTAATCTAGGTGGGAATGGAAAGCTTAAGGGGAGAAAATTCATCACCAGACAGGTTGTAATAACTCCCTTCTTGATTTCGCTTTCTAAGGTTAGCTGATGGTCCAACGCCGTACGAGGGACTCCCTAAGATCATTTCCAAACAAGAGTTGTGTTAATAAGTGGGCTATTAGAGCAAGTTGATAAAGGCCTTCCTACATACAACTTTGGGCCAAGCTTGGCCCATCAATCAAGGCCTAAACTGGGCCTGCCCTTGGCCCATCCTGACTGCCCGTTTGTAGCCCAAATTGGGCCCGATCGGGGCCCACATTTGCTTGGCCATGAATGACCCAAAAATTGGGCCATAGTGGGCCCTGCCTTTGGCCCTAACTCAGCAGTCCACAGCTGCATGGATGTAGCCCACTAGGTAAGAGTAGTCCACCTGAATTTCTTTTAACTAAGGTGAGGCCCACTGCTATTAGTGTGTGGCCCACTGAGATTTAACACTTAGGTGCGGCCCATTACAACGAGCAACCTATAGCAGTGAGGACTGAGGCCCATGGATGCATGTGGTACAACCTACCGAGATTTGAACTCAGGCAGGACCCACTGCTCCAGATGGTGTGGCCTACTGAGATTTAAATCTCAAGTAAGGCCATAGGCTGGTTCTGAGCTGTTTCCCAA
This sequence comes from Magnolia changhungtana, assembly GCA_030180095.1. Taxonomy (NCBI): domain Eukaryota; kingdom Viridiplantae; phylum Streptophyta; class Magnoliopsida; order Magnoliales; family Magnoliaceae; genus Magnolia; species Magnolia changhungtana. The sequence goes on from JASAUF010000549.1 coordinate 1,092,067, forward strand.
ACTGTTTTTTGTAACAGCTGGGTGCTGTTTTCTTGCCCTCTTGGAAAACATGGGGAGGCCCACTGATCAGGCGCTATCAGCAACAAACATGGCCCAGATGAGGCTTACTTTTAGCATGGCTTCGGGCACTGATGAGAGGTACCACTCCAGTCCGATTCGGGCCCAAGACATGGCCCCAGACTTGGCCCGATTTCAGCTCAAAACAGAGCTTCCATTCTACAGGGATTCAGCCCGAATTGCTGCCATTTTCTTGGGCCTGATCAGAGGCTGTATTTCCATGTATTTTAACCAGTCATTCAGCATAAAAAAAAAAAAAAAAAAAAAAAAGCTTCTCAAGGCCTGTTTTTTTGCTGTGATTCAGAGCCTATGCAGGGGCTGATTTGAGCCCATTGCAGGGCCCAGACAAAGGGGCGTTTGCAACTCAGATTCATGGCCCTGATAGAGGTCTAACTGAGGTCATTTTCTGGCATGGTTCAGAGCCAGTTTGAAGCCAGAACGTCTGACGTTCTCAGCTTGGGTGGGGTGCTCGTTCAGGGCCTGTTGTTAGTTGAGCCTAGGGCTTGGTTTGCAGCCATTAAATGGGCTTTATTCCAGTCCTCAAAATGCTGTTGTTCTAGCTTTGGTTGGGTCCGAACTACGGCCATGGATTGGCTTGGTTTCTTAGCTTGGAAAACAGCCATTGCTTGGCTTGTTTCCAGCTCAAAACAGAGCTCCAACACTACTTGGTTTCGGCTTGACGCACGGCCATTGTTGACCTGGATTTGGTCTGAATTTGAGCTACTTCCTAGCCTCATTTTGGGTCTGATCACAGCCATCATTTGGCCATTGTTTCAGTCCACAACAGAGTGATGAAACCCTGTTTCTCAGTCCGACCCACAACCATTGATTGGCTTGGTCCTGGACTCGAGTCAATGGTCCATTAGAGCTTGGCACGGCCTACCTTCATGGCTTGAAGGAGGTCATGCACCGCTCTCTAGAATCAGATTTCAAGAGGAAATCACGCACCTGACTCGCAACTCAACGCTCGACCGAGTCGAGTAGCAGGTTAGGTCCTGGCCGCACACTCCTCTCTCTTTTCTTTCTCTCCTTGTCTCTCTCTCTCTCTCTCTCTTTTCTTTCTCTCTCTCCCTCTCTCTCTCTCTCTCTCTCCCTCTCCTTCTTCTCCTTGGTGTGAATCCCAAGAGCTACAAGGCTCTTTATATAGAGGGAGAGAGAGAGCAGCAACGGCTAGGAAATGCCCCCACTGTGCACGACTGAGATTGGATATCTCCCTTGCATGGGGCCCATCCATTCGTTTGGATGGAAAGTTGACCCCGAGGCCCACTAGAAAAGCACTTTTTCTGGTCTGGTGGGGCCCATCTCGTGGTGGGGTTCGGCCTTATCAATGGAGAAGATGAGAGGGCCAACAATGGCAACTTTCAATCTACGATGCATGCCTGAGATCTTATCTGTTTGGCATTTTGGTGCCCTTGTACTGTTTTTATTTTATTTTATTTTTTAAACCAGTTTCTTATTTTATCAAGGATATGCATTTTGGTGACCCTAATGAGATTCTTAACTTGAAAAGAGGGAAAAATGCATTAAGGCTTGCCGTTTTGATGCCTGTAACCAATTTATTTTATTTTATTTTTAATTTTTATTGTTAGCTAAAAAAGTGGGTAAAAAATTTCTTAAGGATACACAGAGATTCTTAATTGGAAAAGTTAGCAAAATGCCCTAGGGAAGGCATTTAGGTGCCCTTACCTTGATTTCTACCATTTAAAGTTGGCAAAATGCCTCAAGGATTGGCATTTGTTGCTTTCAACCAAAGTATTCAAAATCAGTTACGTAATGGTCATAACGGTTACACATTACCGGGCCGAAATGGCCGTTGCAGGAAAAAAAAAAAAAAAAAAAGGCCTCGTAACGACCCTATAAAATTTTTTTCAAAAAATAAAAAAGGGTTGTAATGGCTTGTATCATAACGGTAACGATGGTGGCCGTTTTGGCCACCGTTACCGTTTTCGAACACCTTGCTCTCAACATGATTTTTAACTCAAAAGAGGGTATAATGCCCTAAGGATTGGTATATTGGTGGCTGTAACCAAACTTCTATCTTGAAAAGTGGGCAAAATGCTTCATGGACTAGCATTTTAGAGACTTTACCCAGTTTTTAAACTTGAAAATTGTGCAAAATGCCTCAATGATGGCTTTAGGTGCTTTTAAATAAAATTTTAACATAAATAGTGGGTAAATGCATTGGGGATAGCATTTAGGTGCCCTTACCTTGATTTTTATCTTGAAAAGTGAGCAAGATAGCTCAAGGATTGGTGTTTTGGTGCCTTCAACCATATCTTAAACTTGAGAAGTGAGCAAAATGCCTCAAGGATTGGTGTTTTGGATCCTTTACTAATATTGTTAACTTGAAATGTGGACAAGAGGCATCATGGATTGGAATTTCAGTGCCTTTATTGTGATCTTTAGCTTCAGAAGTGTGCAAGATGTCTAAAGTATAAACATTTAGGTACCTTATCTTGCTTTTTCTCATGGAAAGTGGGCAAATGGCCTTTAGGATAGGATTTTAGGTGTTTTTACATTGTTTTTTTTTCCCTTGGTAAGTAGTCAAAATTTCTCGTGGGTAGACGTTTGGGCATCCTTTGGAAAGTATGCATAAATGTTAATGTGAAAATATCAATTTGAATACATCCTTTTTCTTCTTGAAGGTGAAACCACAAAAGATTTCTTCACAAATACAACAAAAATGTAAAAAATAAAGGACTTGTATCAAGGTGTGCCGTATCGGTATCGGTTGGCGTAACGGTGACCTCCGAAACCGATACGGATACGGGGGCGTAACAGCGATACGGGGGCATAACGGCCCGTAACGGCGTAAAAAAAAAATTTTGCCAAAAAAATATGAAAAAATATGGATTAAATCTGAAATATTCTAAGAATTCCAAATATGTATTCATTTATAAATTGGAACATGTTTATAATGGTGTAACGGTCCACTCTTTGGTGAGAAGTTGTATCGGACTGTTTGATAAATTTATGAACCAGATAACCTGAATTTGACTACAAAATTCATATATTTAATTTTCTAACTATCTACTATCAATAATAGATATATTAGAATGAATGTAATATGAAAATATCTTACATTAGGTGTTTGCAATTATTTTTGAGGAATTTCTCGAACATACCTGTGCACATGACTGTAATTCCTGTCTATGACCTGTCATCCTCAACTCAAGAATATTAAAATAAAAAAAAAAATTAGTAGTGTCTGATATACTCCCCTACAACTTGATTAAGGATTACTTGATTGGTTGTCAGGGGAGTTATTTTAAATACAAGTTCGGCAATGTCATACTGTTGTGAGCTGTTTGCTGCAAATACTTAGCTTAATACAAATATATACTCACAATCACAAGTCACCACCAAAATGAAAATCTATTTTTTTGTGGTTGCTCGACCTCTACATCATCGTCATCGTCACCATCAGGCTGAGGCTGTCCAATAGGCGTAGGTGCTGCATATCCATAATATCTAGTGCCAGAAGGAAATACTAGATCAACGAAACCAGAGGATGACTGATCCTGACTAGGCAACGACTCTGACCCCGAGTAAGGATATCCACCAGTGCCCGTCGAATAGCCATATTGGTGCCCATACTCAGGCTGTTGAGAATCTTGAGATTAAGAGTGTGTCTGCTGTGATGAGTAACTTGGATTTGGATCTGGATATCTATAATCATATAGATATTGATCGGGAGGGCTACTCCAACATGAATGTGATGGAACAGACTCAGTATAACCACCATAATTATAATTCAATTGACCATAAGAATATCCATCATAATAACCAAGACCATGAGCCTGCTGATGTTTCGAATCTCCCGGACCCCGTGCACCACTAGATGTACCCTCCTTCGGCTGGCTGTATCATGACTCGGTACACTTGTAAGTCCGACCTCGTGTACCACGTCGTCGATGTTCATCGTCATCGTGATTTGTAAACGACTGTATAGGGGGGTAAGCAACAGCAAAAGTGTTAGCACCAGGGGAAGGGGGTCATCATCATCATCCGACACGGTCATACTACCACTGCTCGTACTCTTTTATTGATCTTGAGCCGTATCCGTACGTGGCATAAATGCTGCCCCTCTTACTGGGTCCAACACATCTGCACAACTCTCTTGTTGCGCTCTGCGTATTTCTGAGTCATCAATTTTCAATTCTTCACTATCCTCTTCAATTTGCTTTTTCCATGTTTCCAACCAAGGTAGAAGTAGGTCATCCTCATCATAAATATTGTCTAAGTTTATTGGATAGTAGTCTCTATCATCGGCAGCCGTAATGTTCCTATGATGTCGTCGCATTCCTAGTTTTATATTGTGGTGCATGAAAACAAGCTATCTAATGTTCTGGTCTGTAATCTATTCGTATTCTTTGAATGAATGAGTGCAAAACAACTCCAATTCCTTTCGTAGCTGGAGGAAGATGTTGTCTGGCTCAAAACTTTTACTACAATTTTTTGGAGGGCCTTCGTACTCTCTCTGAAATTAATCCACCATTCGGCGGGTTACAACCTAGATACTGCATGCTGTGCAAGAGCATCTCCAAAGCTACCAAGGTGATTTCCAAATGTATCTAATTTATTTAATGCCTTTATTTGCAGATCTAAATTAGACTCTAATCTCCTTATCACATTTTTTAGCCCGACACGAACTTCATCATCCGCAATAAATGATTGGGCATATCTATACCTAGGATTTAGGTAGTAACATGCTGCATGAAGATCGTGATGGAGTTACTTTGTCCATCTCCTGTCGATCATATTCCAATAAGTCTCCTAACTTCTACAATCACGTTAAATTATAAACTTTGTCTTATCCATGGCATCATATAGGAAGCCCATGGTAGGTACTTCATCGATTTCAACAAGACGGAGTACCTTCATTAATGGCTCCATCACCTTTAGGATCGCCTTGACCTTCTTCCAATATTTGTTGTCCCGTATGGTGTTCGCAATTTTAACCGGTGTCCCTGATGTCTTCTTTCCATGTTTTGCGTTGAGCCATTCTCGGGAAGCGAACATCTCACTCAACCCTCCCCTATACTGGAATAAACTCTCTAATGCTATAAAGTTTGTTGCGAATCCAGTCACTGCAGGCCTCAACAACTCTCATCCTTTCGTGAACTTTCTCATTATTGCGACTACTTGATTATGGTTGTAAATAAATGTTGTCACTTCTCTTACCCTTTCGACCATTTCCTTAACATTGTTCTTCTTTCCAATATCTTCCAATATAAGATCAATACAATGGGCAGCACATGGTGACCAAAAAAGATGTTTTCTCTTATCCATCAACATATGTCCTGCAAGCTTATATGTTGCTTTATTATCTGTCATAATCTGCACTATATTCTCCTCTCTAATCTCGTCCACAACTTTATCCAATAGTTCATTAATATAAGTAGCATTTTTTGTTGCCTCTGAGGCATCAATTGACTTATGGTATATAGTTCCTAAGTGGCAGTACACCATGAAGTTGATCATGCTACATCTGGTTGGGCCAGTCCAACCATCACACATAATCGTGCATCCTCTGGCTTGCCATACAGGTTTAAAGGTAGCCACGTATGCTTTCACATCCGCATACTCTGCATTTATCCATTTTCCCCTAATGTCCTTAACCGTGGGAGCTTTTATTCCTTCACCTACTTCTACTGCTGCATTAATTACCACCTGCCAATATGGAGAATTGGCCGCGTTAGGAGGTATGTTAGTATGTATAAATAACTTTGTTGCTGCTTTACCTAATTTCTCAACGAAAGTTCTACTCCACATTTATTTTATTTTCATTTGTTTAGATGATTCTTTCCTAAATAGGATTGGATCAATAGAGGGTCTCCTAGGCTCATTTACTTCTTCATCCAAACGTATAAGGGCATCACATGAAGATGTCTGTCGTCGGCTCCCAAACATTCGTCGTAACCCACCAAACCTACCCCCCCCCACCCTGCAGAAGCAGTTACACTCCCACTCCCACTCCCACTGCCCCCCCTGTATCATGTACTGACCAATGCGTGCCAAACATGTGGCGACGTTCTTCCTCTTCACGAGCTACATGCAAGCTTTCTCTCCTAACTATAGTTAATTCCCGATCTGAATCTTCGTCAGAATCAATAATATCTTCATCACGAACGCCCATATATTCAGGACCAAACACCTCATGTTGAGCTGCATCCAAAATATCATCTTTCTTCTTTTGTACAGCAGCACGTTTACCCTTCGACTCATCCAGACTAGCTTGCATTAAAAGCATTATCTCTCTCGGTACTCTGGCACATGGCGCAACTTGACCCTTTCGATGTGCTAAATGTTGTTTGAGATGGGTAATTCCACCAATCACTAGTCTATCACAATACTTGCACTTCATTTAGTGCCTAGTACCACCAACCCTCTCACAATGTTGCTATCCAATATCGTCACTTACTTGTTGTTGGCCAGACCCAGACATTTCTTTAAGTTTAGGTAGATGAGTGTATGACCTATGTTAATAAATATGATTTTATGTTCTAACTAAAATAATAAACCCTAAGAAGCTCCAAAACCTGTCCAATATAAGCAAATAAAAATATAAAGTCACTAATTAAAAAATACAAAAAAAAAATATTAAATGGCACCCCAAATCTGTAAAATGCACATTAACATTTTCTACTATGATTAACACATCATATGGCATGATTAAAACAGCAAAACAACCATTAAAAATTGATTTTTCTAATTTTTTTTAAAAAAAGATCAAAATTCATGCGTAAATAGAAAAAAATATTAAATGGCACCCCAAATCTGTAAAATGCACATTAACATTTTCTACTATGATTAACATATCATATGGCATGATTAAAACAGCAAAATAACTATTAAAAATTATTTTTTCGAATTTAAAAAAAAAAAAGGTCAAAATTCATGCGTAAAGAGAAAAAAATATTAAATGGCACCTCAAATCTGTAAAATGCACATTAACATTTTCTACTATAATTAACACATCATATGGCATGATTAAAACAGCAAAACAACCATTAAAAATTAATTTTTCGAATTTAAAAAAAAATGTCAAAATTCATGCGTAAATAGAAAAAAATATAAAATGGCACCCCAAATCTGTAAAATGCACATTAATATATTCTACTATGATTAACACATCATATGACATGATTAAAACAGCAAAACAACCCTTAAAAATTGATTTTTCGAATTTAAAAAAAAAAGGGGTCAAAATTCATACGTAAATAGAAAAAATATATATATTAAAAAATATAAAATAGCACCCCAAATCTGTAAAATGAATTAAAAAAAAAAAAGTCAAAATTTAAATGCACCCCAAATCAAAATGCACATTAATATGTTCTATATGATTATCACATCAATGATTAAAATAACAAAACAACCCTTAAATTGATATTAAAAAATAACTATTAAAATGACAAATTTTTCAAAAATCATGCGTAAATAGAAAAAAAAAATGCTCAAATCAGTAAAATTAATATGTTCTACTATGATTAACACATCATATGGCATGATTAAAATAGTAAAACATATATATAAAAACTATAAAATACCAAAATGCACATTAATATGTTCTACTATGATTAACACATCATATGACATGATTAAAATAGCAAAACAACCCTTAAAATTGACTTTTCGAATTTAAAAAAAAAAAGGTCAAAATTCATGCGTAAATAGAAAAAAATATTAAATGACACTTCAAATATGTAAAATGCTCATTAATATGTTCTACTATGATTAACACATCATATGGCATGATTAAAATAGTAAAACATATTAAAAAATAAATACCTATTTTTGACGAATTTCTGAAAAATGGCCCACCGAGCTTTGATTCAACCAAATCCGTAATATAATGTGTTTTTGTCCCAAATACCCAGCCAAGGTTGGTCGAAATTACTATTAGAAGTTTTGAAAAATAGTTTAGAAGCAAGATGTTTGGAAAAAACAGCAAAAAAAATCCTTAAAACAAAAAAAAAAAAGAGTCATTTTCTAACCGTTACGGGTGGCCGTTATTGACCCATAACGGACGTTACGGCCCGTATCGGTACCATATCGGCCGATACACATACAAAAAACGGTAACGGCTGATACGACCCCAAATCACGTATCGGCCATCACCGTTTCCGTTACGTATCGGCCAATACGGCCGATACGTAACCGATACGGCACACCTTGACTTGTATCCAACATGCTACTTGCTACTATGTTTGGCGATACTTACCAAAAGGGAAGCAATAAATGCTATAATAGTGTTTTAAATAGTCAATAGCATCTAGCGTATCATTCATCTCTATGAAGTGTTAAGCGTAAAGCTCAATGCTACTTCTAGATTTTTAATTAAAGTTATGCTTGGTTATGCCAAGTATCATGAAATTTCATGATATTTTGCACCAAATTAGTATGGTTAGTAATGAAGTTTCATGATATTTGGTGCAACTAAACACAAAATAATAGGAAAAATAGGCAAAGATGAAGTACAATGGCAAAGAAAGAGCAACATAATCGATTTAATACTATTAACTTAAATTATTTTACTAAAATCATTGAAAAGATTAACTAATTTTTATTAAAAATTGAAAAATATAACAAGTCAATGAAAACATTAATTGATTTTAATGTTTAATGAAGAATAACTTGTAGCGTAAGCCACATAGCATGTACCATAGGGGCTATGTAGTGCGTTACATGCGCCTTAAGTTGTTTTCATGAGCTACGCGGCATTGAGGCGAAGCTACGCTATGCATTGTAAGTTACACACTGCATAGTGAAGCTATTTAAAATACTAACTATAACCAGTATTCGTATTATCGGCGAGAAATAGATAATACCGTCGTTAATATCGCTGTCGTCGGCGTTGCGACACCGAAACTCACTTCTTTCGTATCTCTTACAAATATCGGAGAATTTTCGATGATTTTATCGTTTTTCATGATAATTACAGTTGTCGGTGATAATTTTCTGTAGCTACCTACCCTATCATGGGTTATGCTGTAGCCAACAACCCATTTATACGATAAAAGGGCCAATGTTATCGGAAATGTCAAGATTGCGTAAATACCGAAAAAAATTGAAAAAAAAAAAAAAAAAAAAGGGGGAAACACTTTTAGATCCATACAAGAGAGTTGATTTCGGTACTTGCCTGATCGAAAGTAGCATTTGGTGGGCCAATCGATCAATCGACAGCGGTGTGCCGTTCTTACGCAAGTGTGAAAAAAATGCGAAAAAAATCTTCAAGTCTTTTTTCTTCGAATAGATGATAAATTTCAAATCCAATGGTGATTTTGGCAAAGAATCTATGAAACTCATTTTTGTTTTTGGATATTTTGAGAGGATTTTAGGGTTTTGAGGGTTCTCCGAATGGACATGGTTCTGGAAGGACCAGAACCCCCTTTTCTCTTTTCGTAAATGGCTTCCTGAAGTAAACGACTATTAATCTGGTCCAGAATGCACATTAAGGCCACTGACTGTAACGACTCGAAAAATCCCGTACAAAGACCTGAGTACCACCTCAGGCAAAAATTACTCAAGACCAAATCCTTTAGAAATTAGACAAAGTTAACTATGTGCTAAGCTAAATTAGCTACGAAATTCGCTTGATCCACTTTAAATACGATTTGCAAGACCCAAAACTTGTAGAATCATTGACGCTAGGTTATCCTAAAATCTAGGATCAAACTCATTACCCAGTTGCTCTTGGGAGCATCACGAAACTCCGTATCAGATCTGGACCACACGTCGAAAGTCTGAATAATACGAGATTATAGAATTAGGACCGCCTAGCTGGGCTTGACAACCATCTCGAAAATCAAATCCAGATAGTGTCCCGGGGATATTCGCTTAAGCCCGGAGCAAGGAGTGTGAGAAAATAAAGATTTCTTTAGAAATTGAATCTAATTTAAGTAATCTGAGACCTGTCACTTAGGGGCCTAATATAAGCTATCAGACCGTCAGAATCTTACCCAAATACACCCTCGGATCAGGGAAAATTTCATACACAGGTCAGTATACTTGTAACCTTGATCGAGTTAAGGGGACCGTTGAACTGAAAGTAGTCTGCCACGTGTGATCCGAGAACCTGATTGGAATGAAAAACCTAACTCGACCTAGATCCATAGTCAGTGAGCTTAAGTCTGACCTTTGGCTCAAAGGGGGGGTCCAGAAATGCTCCGTTGAGCTGAAATAGATGCCCTTTGGACATAACCTAGGTATACCATAACCCTAAGTCTAATTTGGTGAGTTTTAAGCCTATATAAGGACCTTAAACCCTCTCTCATTCTCACCATATGAATTTGAGAAAACCCTAGGAGAGAGAAGAGAAGAAAGAGAGAGAAAGTGTGAGGAAAGTGAGAGATTCTTCCTGGTGCTCTATCCTACCATCATACGTGCTTAACCATCACTATCTAATCGCTCTTCTGGCGATTCTAACATCATTCTTAGGTAAGGAAACTCTAATCCTAACTTGTTCTAGGGTTTCAAAGGTTGTAAGTTGCGAAATAGCTGACTTAATTTATGCTATAGGTTGATATAGCATCGTTGAAGAAGACTTAGCATTTCTACCAAATTCGTTATGTTTCTACGGCCTAAGGTGCGGACTTTAGACGTATAGGTTAAGGTTTTCAAAGCTTTCAATGTCAGATAATGATAGATTCATGATCTGGATGCTATTTCACATGTACAATGCGACGTTCGTTTTACGATTCAGTTACATATATAAAATATGGCATATAGTGTATTCTGTATATTTGTAGAAAATACCGTATACATATAAAATATGAAAGTGTGTTTGCCATAATTAATCATTGTGTGTACATGCTATATATATGTGTAACACTTACTCAGCGAAAGGATTCACCCCAATACATGTTTTGTGCTAATACACGTAATGTATGTTAATAAGTGTATCCTAAGTGTTTGTGAAAATACTTGTATGAGTAAGTACTTAGATGATTGTGCTTTAGGTAGGTGTTGAGATAGGATTCTCAACTACCTTAGAGATGTGTATGATTTCCTCCATGCAAGTTGTTTAAATTAATTGCTTACTTATGAAATATATGTGTTTGTATTTCCTGTTTACCTTGTGCTATATAACATGCTTCTTAACATGTTTAAATTATTTTGTTCATTCTGCTTTACTCTACATGCTTCTGGTTAAGGATTGAATGTGATTGGGGCTATATTATAGTCCAGACAATCGGTAACGGGATTGAATTCGTGGTTGAGATTCCTTCGCCACGTAGGATGTGTTTGACGAACCCAAATCGTACTTCGGTTGGCGACAGTGGTTAGGCCACGCGAAGTGCTTATACACTTCATGTCGTTCAGCTGGTTGTGCGCTCGTGCTAGTCGAGCTCGTCAAATAACCCGATCTGTCTAATGTATGTTCACCATGTTTGGACGCTACTGCTTGAACCTAAAGTACCAAACTTACCAGTGTAACCCCGTTAACCTTGGTACCTCGATCCGCTAAGACTCATGAGCCGGGCATGGTGGTATGGGACACCGTGGTCGAGCTGTCGGCCTACGCTGGGGCCACGTGCCTCCCCGTAGTGACCAGTGAGCAACCCAAACTCGTGAGCCGAATACGGTGGTATGGGACACTGTATTCGAGCTGTCAGCCTACACTGATAAGGTAATGGGGGAGTGGTGTAACGATTGCGTGTAATAGCCCTGACAGCCTTTTGTAGTGACCTCGAGCACACTCTGAATCTGCAGAGAGGCGATGAGCCTTCCCGTAGTAAACAGAGTATAGACTAGGCCTGTATTGATAAGGTGATGGGGGAGCGGTGCAACGATTGTGTGTAACAGCCCTGACAACCTTTTAGAGCAACCTAGAACCGCATCATCGTATGAGATTATCTAGGACTGACAACCCTAGAATGGATCATTGTTTGGGAATGATATAAGAGAGGTACCTTAGTTTTCCAATACTATTGCATGAAAAGGACTAATAATAACTCGGTAATCACGCTCATAACATAGCACTACATGTGCCTGGAAGATGTGGAGCACTGAGGGATGAACGCATGCCGCGAACGTAAGATGGTGTCGCACGAGGGTGGTTTGGCAAGGGCATGCATCATGACTGCATTTCATACTTGCATTAATAAGAGTATTTAGGAGTGTTTGATTGTACTGCTTTATCATTACTGCTTGACTGAATTGATAACATGTTAACCTGTGCTTTATTGTTCCACTGAGTTAACTACTCACTCCCACATTACGGGACGGTGTTGTACACACCAACCAGACCATGTCTTAGATGCAGGTATTGACAAGACGTAGGAGGCTGAGCCTGATTACTACGATGATCAGGATGAGTTCTCCTTCATGTAGTTCTCTGGAGGCTTCGCTTAAGCCATTCAGATGACGGGACTACAGGGTTTACCATCATAGTTGTACTTTTTTTGGTATTTTGATTTTTGAAACTAATACATGTATATGGTGACTCAGTAAAGTGTTCATACTCTGAAGTCCGATTGTGACGTTTTTGACTTTATATACATCTTTCAGTCTTCCACTTGCATTTTATAACTTGATCTGGAGTATAAATTACTGTTTTGGTATAATCCCACTTGTGATCATTGTACTAACACATACAACATTCAATCATAAGCATTTATGTTGCATAAGTGATGTTTTGGAACTCGGGTGTTGAGTTGCTACTTGACCCCCGATTTTCAGGGCATTACACTGACCTTCCATCAAATCAATCTAGAACTGTTGTGCGGTTCAACTCTTCAATCTAGATGGTTGGATGGTCCAGATCCTTGATTGCCATCTTTTGATGGGCTCAATCCTTGTTTGGCTAGCTTCTGTGGCCTAGATGTATCATATATTTATCTGTCTTTTTTTTTTCTAGGAAATGGACGTAACCTCTTAACACAGGATTTGCATAAAATATTATTGATAAATTCACGTTGTTGAAAGTGCATGATAAACTTTGAAAACCATTCATGTTCCTTATGCCCACTTGTTGTAATGCCATTGTTTCTAGAGACTAAGCGCATTTAGAAGTTACTATATGTACATCGATTGGAACGATCATTGGTTAAAATAGCCATGGCACACAATTCGGCTCTTTGCCTCATTGATCTCATATGTCTTACACACATGCGCCCGCGCCAAACACAAATGCTCTCATGGGAATCGGTTCTCATGGTAACTTCGTGAGAACTTTTGACACGTGATGTGGGCATAAGATCTGGATGGTCCACTAGATGAATCATCTCATCAAAAACCCCCAAGGCTAACTTTTTGGCTTGATTTAAAAATCTAGTGGGCCATAGCAAAGTGAAAATCTCTAGGCCCTTGATTTGCCTCTCATTTTGTTATGGCCCACTAAAATTTTGGATCAGGCCAAAAAGTTACCCTTGGGGGTTTCATGAAGTTACTCATCTAGTTAACCATCTAGATTTTGTGCCAACATCATGTGTCGGAAGTTCTCATGAATTTTCCGTGAGAACTGGTTCCTGTGTGAACTTCTCTCTCTCTCTCTCTCTCTCTCTCTCTCTCTCTCTCTCTCTCTCTCTCTCTCTCTCTCTCTCTCTCTCTATGGTTCTATGCGGTCAAGCTCATAGGAACTTCCCATGAGGTCGAGCTGTGTGGGCCCCACCGTGATGCGTGTCAAAAATCTACCTCATCCGTCAGATGCAACATTCCATCGTGGGCCTCGGGCTTAAAAATCAAGTCAATCGATGACTTTTGTCTACCACACCACGTACAAAAGTTGAGAGGGGTCACCCTCCCATTAAAACATTCATAATCATTTGTTGGGCCCACTGAGGTGTGGTTCACAAATCCAGCCCATCCATTAACTACATCCCACTTGGATGAGGGGTCGGACCAAGTTTCAAATGCATCCAAAATTTAGGTGTGCCCCATCAAGTGATTTTATATGTTTTAGGCATGTCTTCACATGATTTTAGATATTATGGCCCACCTGAGTTCCGTATAAGGCTGATTTTTGGGATATCCCATAATTTAAAGGGGACCCATCAAATGCACAGTGTTGATGTTCGACACGAATAATGGTGGGGCCCACACAGCTTGACCTCATAGGAAGTTCCCATGAGCTCGACTGTATAGAACCATTTCCACGAGATGGATAGTTCTTGGATTGCATCTTTAATAGGAATTATATAGTCCTTGGTCCACGAGGAGATGTATAGTATCCTTGGGCCATGACCTACTTGTCAGTCATGCAGTTGGGTAATCGGGAGCATTGAACTAATGGGTCCCCCATGGATGGACCTTGGCTGGAACATTTCCGAGATGGATAGTTCTTACCCTTTGGCTCAGTTTCCTGAGATGGTGAAGAGAGACATGCAACAATGGTCCACATTCTTGAGGAAAAAAAAAAGGGCCAAAGTTTGTTGATGTCCCATATCTTCCAATTTTGGAGATTCTTGGTGCATGATCTGTTCCTGCTAATAGTGTCATGGATCACTAAATTCTGGACCCAGATACAGGGTCTCAGTTTCTAGTGATACTATTCTTATGCTTGGGCTGGGGATCATATTATTTGTCATCGGGTACTTTGAATATCAACATATTTGAATGGAGTGGGATGTCCGTTGTGCTCATTTCTTTAATTGAAGAAATGAGCTCACTTACCATTCAGATAGGGCTGTTAATGGGTACCCAGGTCTGTGGGTGCCCGAGGGATCCAAATTTTTTGAGATCGATATGGTTCCACCAATTCACAGACCCAGTTAGAAATTGTTTTGGATTCGGTTCAATATCAATCCTGTTAAAAAATGGGTGGGTCGGGTTATGTCTACTTGGGTGTAACATGCGTAGCCTCTTACCCTGGTCAGTTATAATATATCATGTATTATTAATAGTGATATGCTCTAGTACTCTCAGAGCACTATAAGTTATTGTGCTCCTAGTTAAAATTGGGACATCTAGACTGTCCAATCCACTAATCTAGACCGTTGATTAGATCCAACCCACATTCAATGGGTTACAAACATCACACCGATCCGACAAGATTTTTATTCAGGTGATCTCATACAACAACATTGTTCAAGATTACTTTGTTCACTGATTATGGACCATTTTACCAGTACTTTATTCAGCTGAATATGGACCATTTGTGTCTCTCTTTAAAATACCTATTTTATGGCCAAATATAGAAAAAAGTGATGTAGTTGGTCCATTCATGGTCGGAAGCAACAGACCAATGGCTTAGATTGTTGAACTAGGATATCCACCTCCTTGTTGCTATGCCCTAGTGCACATGTGTTGTGATGTTAGTACAGAGAGGAGAGTAATAAACAAGAAGTAGAGAGGGCATAATTGGAAACAAGAATTTTTTTTAAGGGGTGGAAGGTATTTTGCTTTTCTTGTAGGGTCGAGTTGGGGTTACT